>JAQMRL010000011.1:10392135-11045260 GCA_035578175.1 Catonia carolina | reverse complement strand
TTTGCCGGGTGAGGTAGTCAAACGTTGTTTCACATCGTCCAAAACTATGGTCCAAAACTACATCGTCCAAAACTGATGGTCGACCTGTGCTTTTCCGATCCTGTACACTGTCAGTCTCACGAAATTTATTAATCAAACGCGATATTGTGGTGTTATTAGGTACTACTTCAGAATTGGGAAATTTTAACTAGAACTCGTCTTTCACTCGTTCGTAAGATTTATTTGCGCAATAACTTTCAATAATAAAAACACGTTCATCCTTTGAAGAAACCATGTTTGAACTTATACAGACACTACAGACACAAATGAATACTGGGATAGCACTAGTACATGTCAGTAATACACAATGGGTCAACAATGAGTACGGTAGTGCCAACTTTTATTTGGGGGGAAAAAATATTCCCTATGCAGAAAATATTAACCCTTAAACTTCGAAGTTCGTCCTTTTTGAAACACCCGTTATTCGATAAATTGAATCGTTGCTATTTTACTGGCTGATAATATCTTATCGAACCGAAGAAAATGCTTTTTAAAATTTTATAAAAAGATATCAATTGGTAGTGTGTATAGAATACTCTAACTAAAGGGACTTCTTTTGTAAGTAATCAAATTACAATAATATTAATCGCTTTTTTATTTATTGTAACTACATGTTACGTTATACTGCTAATTTCTGATTTATATTATTTCAAAAATTTATTTATAATATATCTATTTTAACAGACAGGTGAAGTGTCAAATTATTTACACTCAATATGTTCGTTGCAGGACTAAAATAAATAGTTCTGTTTCTTATCATATGGTCAGCCAATTAAATAGTGAATCATTTAAGAACAGAAGAGGTAGAGGTGTAAAAGACACTAATCAGAGTTATCTCCTCTGAAAGTAATGAATTTTATTATACAGCCAGACCCTGTGGTGAATGAAGTGAAGGTGTCGTATGTAGAATGGAAAATATGTGCTTTTCAGAGGGCCCGGCATGCTAATAAGCGTACTTTTACACTCAGTGAGGAAGGCAAGTGTAAACCACCTCACTCCTTGTATTACTTAGTAAAACCTCTACATGTTCAAACCAGCCTTTTGGCTGATGACCTAAACAACATATCTATTTTACTACTTAGTTTTGCAAAGCATTCGAACGTGTTGGACCATTTTGTCTGCATTAGCTACTGTGTAAAACAGTCAGACGTAAAAAACGAATGTGTTAGAATATTTTTCGTAGCATTAACTTATACCTACTACAAGAAAATAAACTCATAAAAATTATTTTTTACCGCCTTCATGTTAGCATGTTACGCTGAAAAGTGGAGGTCCCGCGTTCGATTCTCAGCCAGGGTCTGGAAAATTATTACAAGTTCAGATTCATTATTCCTTCACTTGAAGTAGTCGCTAATAACCAAGATGTTGATGAGGTTTACAATAAGCTTTAGAAATTTAATGCTCGATAGGTATCTTCTTAAAGTTTCTTCTCCGACCGGAAGGAGTCCGACCGGACTCCTTCTCACCGGAATTAGCTTGGCAATCTTGATGGTTATTTGGACTTTGACGCTGGAGCTTTGAACAGTTCTGCTGAGGTACAACGAAGCAGTTGCGAAGATTCTTCAACCAAGAAATTCTTCTTCTTGCCACATTTCTCTTCCCCTCAATCTTCCGTTGTATTATTAAGTGAAGCATTTCATATCTTGATCCTTGGATAATATGGCCAAGATGTTCAATTTTCCTTTTTTGGATGGTGTAAACAAGCTCCTCTTTCTTCTGTTTCCATTCTTCGTAAGACTGTCTCGTTGGGTACTTTATCCCTCAAGGGTATATTTAGTATGCGTTTTTACAACCAAAACTCAAACGCATCTTTTCCCCTGATATTCATCTTCTTTAACGTCCAAGCTTCCGTGCCATATAACATTGCTGAGAAGATGTTAACAAAGTAAAAAAAATCAATATTTTCAAATCGATAGGCACAGGAAATAAAAAAAATAGTAACGTGGGTTGGAGGAGATAGTCAGAGTTTAAATTTTATGATCAGGGGAGATCGAAATATGTTTTCTTATTGATGGTGGAAGAAGAAACGCGCCTTACACTCTTAACATTTAGGAAAATTTGATTGATATAAAAATAAATTGCAGTCTTTCAAAACGAGTTGTCAAAAATTATTTCAAAGCAATTACGTAGGCTACAAGAATGTACTCAATCAGAAGTTTGTAAAGTAAATGGTCAGTTGTTTATGAAAATTATTGTTCCCCACAGGTTTTAAGTAAAGGCTTTCAGTTATTTTGAAGTGAATTGTCAACGGTTACAGTATGTTTCAACAACTCGCTCATTCCCCAATCTGAAGTGGTCAGATATTTATATCTAATCCTTGACTCACAACGTATTTACATATGAGTGACTCAAATTGTCGGATTACATAACAACTAAATGTCAGCTTTAACCTCACCCCTTTCTTTGCTACCGATAACAAAAATGTTACCATTCTACCATCTCCTCAAATCATTTTGAATGTGTCATATTAATCAAATTTTATGCCCATAACAGACAGGTGAAATGTGAAATTATTTGTACAAGATCTACTAGTTCCAGCTGGTGCAAAAAATAGTTTTGTTTTCTATCACATGTTCAGCCAATTATATGACTGAAGCATTTTAAAGAAGAGTAGAGGTAGAGGTGTAAAAGACACCAGCCAGAGTTATTTACCCTGAGAGTAATGATTCCATTATACAGCCAGACTCTCTCGTGAATGGAGTGACAGTGCCATTTGCGGGGTGGAAAGTAGAAGATTTTCAGAGGGTTTGACATTCTGATAATCATACTTTTCCACTCAGTGAGGAAGGCAATTGAAAACCACCTCTCTTTTCGTTTTACTTCGTAAAGCTTCTATAGTTTCAAACCTGCCTTTTGGCTGATGACCTAAACAACAAGTCAAATTTATGGTCCAGGGAAAACAAGTAAATTTTGCTCGTTTTCAGTCTTCTCAGTTTAATTTTATGGGATTAATAAATCTCCTTGGTGAGTAAAAAAACGGAACACTTCATAACCATCTAATTGTACCATACATATTGATACCACAAACCATTTCTGTTGTTTAGCATCAGCCGAAAAGCCAGTTTCAACTTCTAGAGGCTTTACTAAGTAAAATGGGGAGTAGGTAGTTTACCATTATCTTCCTTACTGAGTGGTAAAGTATGCTTATCACCATGCCAGACTCTCTGAAAAGCATCTACTTTCCACCATGCATATGACAGATTCACTTCATTCACCACAGGGTCTCGTTGTATAATGAAATTCATTACTGTCAAAGGAGATAACTCTGATTGATATATTTTACACCTCTACCTCTTCTGTTCTTAAATATTTCTGATAAATAATTGTCTGACCATATGATAAGAAACAGAACTACTTTTTTGTAGCCCTGGATTTAGCAGACAAATAATTTTAACACTCAATCTCTAGTTATAAAAACTATTTCTATTATAAAAATATCACCGAAAGTTAAGCTAATAAAGACTTTTTCATTTGCCAAATGGATACAAACTGACTTCCGGACAATTAATTATCTTTACGACTAAAAAGAGTGTGGAACACGCCTACTTAGGGCTTAGACAGTTTATAAACTCTCTTATTAGTTATTAAGTTAAAGAAATTGAATATTTTTATTACATATTTTACACAAAACTCATGGTTTATCTGCTTTCTCTAGTAATATTCATGTCGTTTGTTCATCATCTTTTGTCTTCCTGCTCATCGTTGTATTTCGTTGTAAAGAAACAAGTTAATTAACAAAGAAAAAAAAGAATTTTTAAGAGATGTATTTTCTAGTACATTTTTTTAAATTGATATTTTATCCTGTTAATAAACAGTAGATTGATAAAAAATACGTTGTACTTATTTAATGCAGAGATATATAAAGTATTCTACTGTATTTCAACGTAAAGAAATAGCAGTTTGTTAATCAGCATATATAATGGACAGTAAAATCACAATTAGTTATAAACTGATCTCATTAAAACGGGTTTTTATTTGTCTTCACATTATTTAGAATTGGACCTTAGCTCGTAAAGTTAATTTTCATTCTCATATTTCGTTGTCAGTTGCATTCACCCTCTTTATAAATCTCGCTCGCTCTCATTCAGTGCGTAAATTTGGCCCACTGAGTAAATTATTATACTGAATAAAATAACAGCAATACCACTCATTTATCTTCTTTCAGATCACCCCTTTACATTAAAACAAAAACCTAGATCATTATTAGGAGTTATTCACACCTTGAAAAGTTTTTAATCAATAAATTATGAATAAAATATGAACAGACATACTTAAACTACTGTCTTGTGCATATCATTTCAATTGTGAAGTTGTTGACCATTTCCTAGGATAAGTTTAAAATAATTAGATCTTTTATCAACCAGATAGAACAGTTGCGTTCAAAAAAATTACGCTACAGGTATGAAACTAAAAACTAAAAGTATAGTTTTCATTAATTATTATTATCATTAAATTTTATTTTCTATAGTTTAAGCCATGACTCTATCAGATGTATATGGATTTGTGTCTTTTGAGTTGCAATTAAGGGATCGGCATCTACTGCAAGAACTGCCATATCATCAGCAAACATGGCCATAGTATGGATACGTTGGGATGTCACTGGTGCTTACAGAAAACAGCCTTGGTGTAAGTACGCTTGCTTGCTGTACCCCAGCATTGACTTCGTACATTTCAGAAAAATCATCACCTTCCTTTACTCTGAAATAACGTTCCTCTAGAAAAGATTTCATTACTAGGTACAGGCTATCTGGAAGTATTAGTTTCAATTTGTATAGGAGCCCATCATGCCAGACCCGATCAAAAACTTGAGATACATCAAAAAACACGGGTGAACATTATTGATTGTTTTCGAGAGCTAAAGAGATTATAAATCAATAAGTCGGTGACATTGCTGAAATGTGGAATGAGATGAACTCATAGTATTTAAATTTAACTTCATTGTTTTTAATTTAAGTTACATTTGTATAATTTAATGTAGGTTACACTTGTATACTGATCTGTGTATTTTGCCTTTATGTTGTATTATAATATTTGGAATAAAAATAATAATTATTATTAGTATTAATTCCGTTGAGCCTTAATGATATAATTTTTGATAGCAATATTTCAGTATATTACAATAAACGGCGCGTCTTTAGGGAATTCAGTGGAGTTCCGTATACAATCGAAGTTATAGAAAATTAAGTAATCTTTAAGTTTTATTTCAAAGCGTCGTTTTCTACAGAAGTTAGTTCAGCGTCTAATAGTGATGTTCTTCATTGAAATCGGTTTTTAAAATAAAGTTTTTTTGTAAAAGGGCTAAATATTTTTTCACCAAACTAGTCAGGTCTTTCTGGATTTACACTTATGAATTTGATAAAGGTACATTGATTTTTATTTTACTCAATTAAATATTTGATTTTTTTTTCTTTTCCTTTATTTATAGTTTTTTTCCTGTATATTGGCTGAGTGTAATCGTACCCATACATATGTATTAAAGGTTTTACAAATTAAAAACTCTACAACTATTGTTTAAACATTATTCTTATAATTTATTTCGTTTTGTTGAAATTATTAATTTTACACAGAACTTTGTCCTTTTTACGTTGGCAAGAGAAAGTCGTGTAAGTGGTTAACACCAAATCTTTTTATTTACAATTTATACAATCTTCTGTAATGAAACAACTACGTGAATTTTTTTCTTAAATTTCATGTGAAATAAATAATATACTGTACATTATATTCGTAGATAGAAGTGAAAAAATTTAACAGCCATACAGTTTAGTATATCACGTAGTTTAATGGTAGCTAAGGACAATGTGGGAAGGTTTTTTTGTACGATTTTAATGCTCATATTTTCCTGGTTCTTTTTTACACGGTACATTGCTTTTTATAATATTTTTGGTATATGTTTTGTATTATTTTTATCTGGTCTACGTTGTGATAAAAATTATTAAAAAGAAAGAATGAAAGTAAAGTGAGACCTTAATAAAAATGAATACGTTCTTCTTTGTTTTCATTTAATACTTACATACGTGGGGTTATTCTATACAATGACCCAGATATTTTTCTCATTCTTACAGTTCATTTATAATATTGGAAATCTATAATAAAGCTATTTTAGACCATCTTACACAAGATATTTCTGTAATTTCTTTAATTTTTTTTTTAAAGGTTGGATTTATAGTGCTTGAAAAATATCGCTGACAACTATATTGGAAGTGGAACATTAAACATTACGTTTACGTTTGATATTATTAACGTCTTACGTTTTCTTTAATTAAATAGCGTCTTACATTTTTATTTTATTTACTGTGCTCTATTATTATTGTGTTAATTACGTGTTTTCATTGATTCTTTGTGTATTTATTATTTATTTCATTTGTGTGATTATTTGTGTAACCTACGAGGTTATACGCGTGTTTTGTTGTGTGCCGGCCCGGGCGATAAGGTTTAATACCTGGGCTTGGCACAGACAGGCACCGTCGTTACGGTACTTTGCGTCTAGGGAGATTGGGCTCCATGAACCTAGACGCACCCACCACTTCAGAGAATTCAACGGCGTGTGCTATTTGGGAGATGGCGACGGCAGCGACGCAACAAATAACCCATTCCTCTTCATCGACCAGCGCACCGGCTCCGACAACATCATCAATGAAAGTACCTGACAACGAAGGCTTCACCACCGTCCACCGAAAACGAGTTCGCACCAACTCAGGTGACGTACAAACACTTACCACCCCGATTGCAACCTCACCCCCCGATTCGACTCCACGTCGAAGTAAAGTTCCTCCGTTTGTGTTTCGCGCCCCTGCCAACTGGGCCGCGTTAACAAGGACACTGAGCAGTCAGCTCACGGAGTCATTCAAGGTCACGACACGTGGCAATTCTTACTCCTTATTTACAAAGAATATCGATGACTTCCAAAAGTGCAAGGCTGTCCTCCTTTCGGAGGGCATTAACTTCCACACTTACTATACAACCGAGCCTGATGAGGTCAAAGTGGCAATCAAAGGGTTGCACTCTTCGTTTCAACCCGAAGAGGTTAAGATATTCCTCGCTGAGCGTGGCTTCGAGGTGAGCCACTGCCAGAATATAACTGGCCGAGCTGGCAGGCCAATCAATGTGTTCCTTATCAAGTTGCGCAAGTCACCTCGCTTCGAGGACATTTACAAGGTCGATTCGATCTTCAACATTGAAGTGACCGTGGAGGCCTTCCGCCCACGGCCGGGTCTGCCACAATTTTTTAAGTGCCAGCGTTATGGCCACTCATCGGTTAATTGTAACCATGAGTTAAGGTGCGTCAAGTGCGGCGGTAAGCACGACGCAGCTCAGTGTGAAGGCAAGTTAATTGAACAGCCTCGCTGCTGCAACTGTAATGGCCAGCACCCTGCTAGCTATCGGGGGTGCCCATTACATGTCCGGCTTCTTGCCGAGAGGCGCAAGGCTGCCGCCCAGTCGACGGCCGCTTCCTCATCAGCTCCGTCTACCGCCAAGTCCCAGGCGATACAATCACAACCCTCTTCCTCTTCTTCCCCTCCTACTCAGAGGAGCTATAACAAAACAATCATTAAGAAGGCTCCTGTGCACAGGGCCACCACCAAGAACCAGTTTCCGAATTCTGAGTGGTCCCACCACTCACAGCCATCCAAGCCGGTCTTCTCCGAAAGGGAGTTTCCGCCACTCCCGGCTAAAAAAGTCCCTCCTAAGGACAGCACTGCATTCGATTTTTCTACGATCGTCCAGTTCTTAACCTCCCCTAAGTTCCTAGCTTGGGTGGCTAATGTTCTTCCTCAACTAACATCTATTAGCTCCGCCTCTGAAGCTATCACTATCCTTATCTCGTCTCTGACCTCCCTCCTTTTGTAATGCGTTTTCGCATTATGTCATGGAATGGTAATGGCATCCTTCGCCAACGGAACGACCTACTACGAGTACTAACAGATTACGATATTGACGTTGCTCTTCTTCAGGAAACTAAATTTTTACCTACTACTCGCTTTCGCCTATCCCCCTACATTGTGTATCGTGCCGATCGATCTGGCGCTGTGGTCCCGGCAGGAGGGGTAGCTGTTCTGATACATAAGAGACATGTTCATAACTTCCTTGACGTGACCCATATTCCTTCGATTGAACATGTCGCTGTTACGGTGCCTCTCTTCTCACGTCTGGTTACTTTCATTTCAGTTTACCGCCCCCCATCTGCTGCCCATTTCCACCCCGCAGCCCTTGCTATGCTCTTCGACCAACGTCAACCTGTGTTTGCAGCTGGCGATTGGAACAGCAAACACACGGACCTCGGCTGCCGAACAACGAACATTGCTGGTACTGAACTCCTGTCCTTCCTCGAGCAGTCTCCTCTGTCGTTAGCGCTCCATGTTCCTGATACCCCGACAAGGGTGCCCCCATTCACCTATCAACTTCCTGATATCCTTGATTACGCTATTTCTCTCGATCTTGCCTCCGTCCCAGACATCGATGTATTACCTGAATTGAATTCTGATCACTATCCGGTTCTGTTTACTTTCACGTCCTCGACTGCTCGTATCCCTGTCCCGCCTCCTTCTCTGAAGGTCTGCTGGCGTTCCTTCTATGACTCAGTTGCCTCCCTAATTCCACCTGAACCCCCTACTATTACCACTGTAACTGAGCTTGAGTCCCATCTTGATTCCCTCACTTCGATACTTTCCGATTCCATTGCCCAGAACTCGCACCCACGCCCGCCTCGCACTAGGTCATCACTTCCAGCTCCTATCAAAGCAGCAATCGCCGATAGGCGTCGCGTTCGAAGGCTCTGGCAGCTGGCAGCGCACCAGAGATCCACATCATCGGGATCTGTTCAACGGTGCCGCTGCTAGGTGTAAACTGCTACTCCATGGTCACCGGTGTAGTAAGTGGGAGGACTACCTTTATCGAGTAGCGGATGACGGAAGACCATGGGAGGCTACACGTCGTTTGTTGTCGACCCAGAGGAAGTCGCATCCTCTGATGACACCTAATGGTTTGATATATTCTCCGCAGGCGATTGCTGACACTTTCGCTTCGCATTTTGAACGACATTTTGTTGCCCCTCCGCCCGTTCATCATGACCAGGATGAACTCATTCATGATGAAGTCAACTCAACGCTCTCTGACCCTACGCCCTGTAACTTACAGCCCTTCACGGAGGATGATGTCACCTCTGTAATTTCCTCGATTAATCCGCGTAAGGCCCCTGGTCCTGATAATGTCTCTGGATACGCCATCCTGAATTCCCCGCCAGATCTAAAGCTTCATATTTTGACAATTTTCAATGCAGTGTTGGCGCTGCAACATTTCCCCTCTTCGTGGAAGGTTTCCAAAGTCATTACTATTCTGAAACCCCACAAACGTCCGACTGATCCCGAAAGTTATAGACCAATTTCCCTTTTGCCGATCCTGTCAAAATTATTCGAAAGGCTTCTTCTCCCGCGCCTGCGACCTGTTGTTGAATCTGTTCTTCCCCCCGAGCAATTTGGTTTTCGTCAAGGACACTCCACAACTACCCAACTCCTCCGCATCGTCACGGCACTTGTGGATGCCAGAAATTCTTACTGTGACACGACGGCTGTACTGCTTGATTTTCGGGCTGCATTTGACCGCGTCTGGCATATGGGCCTCCTTTACAAACTGGCACAATTCTTTCCCCCCTCAACTGTCCGATTACTCCATTCCTATCTTACTGGAAGACAATTCTAAGTCTCTGTCACTATTTCTCAGTTCCACGTGGCCATGTCCCCACTCACCCCTTCGTCCGCGGGTGTACCTCAGGGCTCGGTCCTTGGGCTCATCCTCTATCTTATGTACACCTTCGATTTTCCTGTCCGTGATTCAATCCAATTCGGACTGTTTGCCGATGATGCTATTCTGTACCGTCACGGCAGATGCCTCCGCCTCAATTGCCGCGCGCTTCAAACTCAGCTTCTAGACATCACTAGCTGGTGTCGTGTCTGGAGACTATCACTTAACCCCACAAAATGCGAAGCAATCCACTTTACACTAAAACGCAATGTTCCTCCGCCTCTACGATTGGAAGGGGAACTCCTCCCATGGCAGAACAGCGTGAAATATCTAGGGGTTGACCTAGATAAACGATTGACACTTCGACAGCACATTGACAGCAAGCTTAGCAAGGGTAGGGCCTTGTTCGCTTTACTCATCCCTTTGTTCCTCTCTCCTGCATACTCCTCAAAACTGAAACTTCTGATGTACTCCTCTATCCTACGTCCTTTCCTTTTGTACGGGTCACCGGTATGGTGGCCCTTTCTCTCCAAGTCCAACAAAAGACGTACTTCAGCGTACCAGAAAAAAAGTCCTCCGGTGCATCACACAGTTCCACTATCTTATATCCAATCGCATCATACACGAACACCTTCTCTTCCCTTCTATGGAGGACTTTATTTACAATACCTCGAAACGGCTACACGACGCTGGGAAAACTGACGGACCCCAGATCATTCAGGACTTGTACCGACGCCCACACCCACCTGAAGTCTCTATCCCATTACCATTCCACGACTTTATCTAAATTTTAGTATGACCCACTTAACAAAATTTAGAGTTGCCGCATTTTTATTCTGCCCTGTATTCCTCTTATTTGCCCATGCCCCTCCTACTTGTATGACTCCTCCCCCCAGTTGGTAGTTGTCCCCATGTTCCTATGCATAATCACTCCACTACGGTGAAAAGAGCCGCCATTTTAAATTAATAAACACTCAGAAGATAAAAAGGCCGGTGATTATGCCAAACTCTACCCTTTCCGTCTCCCCTGAAATCATAAACTAACCCCTACCTTAAATTATACCTTTAGTCCACGTTCAGTAAAATGCATGCCTTCCCCTCACCAAGATAATAGGCCTCCCACAAAACTGAAAAAAGGCCACTGAAAAATAAAATAAAATAAAAGAGCCGCTCTTAAACCCACTTGTCCCTTAATTTAAATTTTTCACAAATAACTTCTAAAAATAAATTACCTCCTTTCAAGTCCTAGTTCCAATGTCCCACGAACCAGAATCCTATTTCCTATTTAAACTATAAAATTCCCCCTAAATTTCTTGAGGTTGCAATTATTCTGTTATATTGTTCCCCGAGCGACCAGGTGTTCCTTAACACGATGTCGCCATCATAGGGCTTCTTAGCCCTCTCAACCAGGATTCAGGATTCAGGAACATTAAAGCGACCAATACGTATAGTCGGAACCATATAAATAGATACTTTTGTAAATTCTACATAGGACCGTATGAAATAGTGTCATAAATTAAGTTAATAGCGCATGTGCGTACTGGTGGTAGCAAGTGACATGATGTAATTTATAATTGATTTTAAGTTTTGTAATTAATTTAATTGCAATTTTTAGTAGTCTAAGGCTTCTCTCACACCAATGAAACTTGATCTTGACTCGACCGAAAACCAAGTCGCGTCGTGCATGTTCGCACATCGAGAAGACTGAACCTCGACGCAACTGTTCAACCTTTTCTTCGAATCCACTTGCAGTTTGCAAAATGCCAAGTGACATTTTTTTTAAGAACCGTTTCATATTGCAAAGAAGACATAGTCGTTGCTTATTACTATTTAAAAAGAAAACAGAAAAAAACCTCAGCTGTTGGATATCACCGTATGTAAGTAATAACCGTAATAGAGGAGCGTATGTTTGTGCCCAGGAACTCTCGTGTGATGAAAACAAATTTAAGTCTTTTTATCGGATGCAAAAAGAAAGGTAATGTCTCGCCTAGAATATTTTGTCAAATTAAAATTGTAGAGATACGGATATTTTTCAACTTCAAGCACAAAGGCTACGTTGGCTGCTTCGTCTGCCATAATTTTACGTGACTGGTCGAGCAGATGTTGGACAAGCTGAGTTGCATGCGATCGGTTCGATCGAGGTCGCATCGAAGTCCCACTGTTGGGAGGGCGAATATATAAATGTAAGGGTACGACTCATATCGGACGTCGAGTCGAGGTCGAGTTGCAATCGAATTTCACCGGTGTGAGAGCGGCCTAAGTTTAATTACTTATTGAAATTATTAATTCTGTTAATACATAGTTGAATCAGTCATTTCAGAAAGCCCATAATTCAAAATTTTTAATTTTTTCTTTAGGGTATTTTAGGACTAACTGAATGTAAACACACCATCCCTACAAAAATCACGTAAGTCTGGCTTTCCTTAAGTAGTATATAACAATTAGAAAAGGCGTATCCTAAGTAATATAAAGTGCTTCCTTTCAATTAAGAAAGAAAGTGAATAATTTTTAAACCTTAAGGTCTACTTTCCAGTGGAAGAGGTTACACAAAGTTCCTATGAAAAAACCTTTTTAAGGGAGATAACTACTGTTTGTGATGACAAAAAGAACGTAAATAACCCTGAAAATCAATATTTTTCTTTCTTAGGTTACCAATTTTAATTTTTATTATTGAAAAAAGCTATTTTAAGTCACTAATGTAAACTGGTGAAATAAATAAATGAATACTATTGTTCAACACAATTTTTTTCTAGTCTAATCACGCATTTTACAGAAAACAACGTAAGTTAACACTTCAACTTATTTCAAAAATACCTGAAGTCAAAATTTTAAACTTTTGTTTAAATAAATGGCTTATCTTTAAAAAGATAAAAGTATACATTTTTTATTAAAGGGGACAGCCCTCTGAACAAATTATGGTTTTAATATTGTTTTTTATTGAAACGTAGTAAATTACCAGGGTTTTAATTTTTCTAAAAGTTACGTTTTTGACTTACGGGCTTTCTGAAATGACCGTTTCATTGTTATAAGTTTAAAGAAACTCTATTTATTATTTTTGATACCCAGAGTCCGATCAAACCTAGGGTAATAATACTTAATATTAAAATTTCAAAACTGATTAAGGAAAATTTGAATAACCTGCAATTAGTAATCAATAGTTAAACTGGTACGTTTTGGTACCGATAGTTAAACTGGTACCGTGCGTGTGCGTACGGGTGGTATCAAGTGACAGTTTGTTATTTATAGTTGATTTTAAGTTTTATAATTAATTTAATTGTAATTTTTTTAGTAGTCTAAGTTTAATAACTAATTGTAATTATCAATTGTGTCAGTTCATAATTTTTATAGGTTTAAAGAATATCTGTTTTTGTTTTCATACCCAGATCCCGAACAAACCTAGGTTTTGGTAATAGTATTTAATATCCAATTTTCAAAAGTAATTGAGGAAATTCTGAATAAACTACATTTTAGTAATGATGCGACGTACGATTCTATGAAATCCAAACTTTACTGTTTCAACTTTTATCAATACAGTCTCTTCCACGAAATTATGGTGTTAGAAATTCAGTTTAAAATAACTCGCTTTTCTTTTACATGAAAAATCTAATGCAAATTGATATTTACACAGTTTAAAATGAACGTATTTCCTGTTACGTTTTTAAACTAATGGTACAAACATTTCCCAAGTACCTTTGGGAATACACACCTTATCAACAATTCATGCCAATATGAAATATATAAAGTTACGTCTGTAATAAAAGTAACATTTATTTATTTTATTTTCTATGTAGCACGTAGACAAATAATGTTTTTATTAGATCTGTCATTTATCCCGAGAGAATAACAACTGTGTTAAACATTTAAACGTCTCTGATACATGATTCCATAAACTAATACTAAAGGTATCCCGTAATTCACCGCTTGTGTATACGTACACAAATATGCACTGTACATATATAATGGCATTGCATCGATAAATATTTAATAACGAAGCAAATATACTCGGTCAATTTTTATGTAGGTTTTAATTTAACTGTTATTGAAATTTATTCCGAATTCAGGAATAATAGATATCAAACCAGGAATAAACATCAGTTGACAGGTTTTGGTATCTACTCTTATGCGCCTAATGGTTTTTTAGTTTACTACTTTAGTTTCAGAAATAACCTGGAAATCAGAGCCCGCGACAATTCCGTTTTCTTAAAATTCTTAGAAAAGTTACTTACCGTTTTCATATTTGTGCTCCAATTGTTATTCAAATCTGTACCACAGAGATAAAGAGAGTTAACTCCAATTTTGGCAAAATTGAGTTAAAACTGCCTTTTTTCTAACATCTGAGATTACTTACAATCAGTTTAAAAACAAAAATTATAAGTAAATAGCATGAACGGGTTCACATGACGAAGACAATACCCAATGGTATTGCTTCGAAAAAGAAAAAAAAATTAAGTATATTTTTTAAAATTATTAACTAGATAAAAGATGAATAACAGCAATAGAAAACCAAATTAATAACGGTGATAGTAGAATGCGTAGAGGAAGAATATGATGTTGATGTTGATATGGACTTCAATTTATTTAAATTGTAGGTTAGTCGGTAAATCTAAACGGAAGGTCAAGCAAATTTATTCGTTTCAGTCGTTTCAAGTCTTCGCTGTTATCAAGTAAATTAAGCGCCAAAGAATTCGGGTGATCTGCTTATTTTTCTTGATATTTGGAACTGAGCTGCGTAATTTCTTCTTTCTCGGTGTTGACACATAAAATCTTATGCAATGAATCATATGTCACATACCATGAAGCATTTGTTGTTATCCGTAAGACTTTCGACTGTAATCGTTGGATGATAGCAAGATTCGATTTCGCAGCTGATCCCCCAAGCGGTAACCCATAAGTCCACAGCGGTTTGAGTATTTAAAAGCTGCCTTTAAAATTAGAAAGAAATGCTCTAATGCTGCAATTTTGTAGTTTATATACAAAAACTCTTGTAAACTTGTTATTGAAGGTGTTTTACTGATATTAAATTTTGCTTGAAGTTTTGTTGTATTGGTGTTTTAACAGTGCTGAGTAAATTTTGAAATTTTTTCAAACCTTGTGCATAAAATGCTGCTTCTTTATAAAAGTAGTAAATCACCAAAATGGTGTTTTGTTGATTTTTTAAAACATCTTTTACTCCTTATACTCCTTAGGTACGGAAATAAATATTAATATAGATGTGGCTGTCTACTTCTATACCCGTTTTTGGTTTTCGAGTTTGTAACTCTTAGTTCCGGTGATATCATAGAGGAACAGAGAGCGCAACCATTTCGTTTTTATAAAATTTGTGAAAAAAATCACCTACCGTTTCCAGACTTTTCCAAATTGTACCGATTTTTTTAAAATAATTTTTTAATCTTTAATGTAACAAAAACTGATTAATTTATGAAGCTGTACAAATTCTAAACGGTTTATCAAAAGTATAGACCTATCTTTAGAAACCCAAAAATCTGGTGTGAAACACACACACAACTTTCTCTTGCCAATGCAAATAATGAACAATATAACCTAAGTAATAAAACATTAGAAATAAACAAAAAACTAACCTCAAATAAAGCTAACCTTATTTTAATCATGAGTGAAAAACGCAAAATGAAAATCAACTGGCTTAAAAAAAACGGAAAATCACTCGTTCGCGCTATACTAGGCTCTGTAGAGAAAAATGCTTTATAAAAGTTGTAGATTTTTTAATTTCCTATAAATTTTATTATACACTTTTGTCGTAACATACTAAGGCTAAAAACCTTAAGAAAATCGATCTTTTACACGTTTTCGTGAGAAAAAACGGGAAATCGCTAATTACGGCTAAACTACACGTTATACAAAAAAATGTTTGAAATAAACGTTGTAGGATTTTTAATTATCTACAACTTTTATTATATACATTTTTACGCTAAAATGCGTATTAAAGTAGCAATCTTAAAAAATATTTTTTTTTACGTGAACAGGCTCTTCAAGAATTTCAGCAGACATGACGCTTACCCTATCTTGTAAAGGGTAAAAAATTCAGTAAACGTGGCGATTTTTAAAAAAATCGTAGGACCAGTTTTTGAGAAAATCGCAAAAAGGTGAAAAATTACACGAATAAACTACTACTTCCGGTTGACCGATTTTGATGAAAATGTTCGTGTCGGGTCCGGTAGTGGTGTGTAACGTAAGTTTTAAGTTTAAGTTCGAACGAAGTTCCATTCTTGAGATATTTTGTTCACACACGCGCGCGCGCGCACACACACACACACAGACGAATCGCTAAAAACATGTTTTTTTGGGTTCAGAGGGGGTCTGAAAATGTGTAGATCCGGTGAAAACTTCATTTCGAAAAATTGACATGAAAACAATACTTTCCTTCCTATATTATATTCATATAGGCAAGAGAAAGTAAAAAATAAATACGCCTACAAATTTAACATAAACCTATACGTTAGTTACTTGAATTAAATGGGCGTTATATTAACAAAAATATCAAACATTTAGAGATTATTCCTCTAACGTATATTATTTCAATGAATTTGCTAACGTGTTTCATAAAACTAAACTCAATTGTATTTTGTAATGTTACCGTTATACAGATAGTATTGTTATACGTAATACAGGAATTTAATACCGCATTGTAAAGAATAGTATTCCGTTTTATGTAGATCAAAAGGCAATTTAAAACCGGAATTCAAAATGAAATGTTTATATTCAACGTCGGATTTCATTTATTTTAAATTTCATGTAAAAAGAATATTTAATAGGTACAACAACGTATTGGAAAACTGTTTTTTTTTTTAAATTACTTTGTTTTATTAAATTATTAAACAGTTGACTATCGAAACGTATAATAAAAATAATACAATACAAACATTTAAATAATATTGTATGTGAATAGGCTGAAAATAAATTTGGTATTGTATATTTTGTTAAGCTGTTCAATGAACCAGTTGATATTGATTCGTTTTAAATCAACTAATCTTTATTTTAGATAAACGAATTCCAGTGCGTAATGGAAACTATTTTTCTCTTTACAACCAGAGAAAAGCATTTACTACAGCTGATTGAACGTGAAAAATAGCTATCGTTATCTTGCTTGATAATACCCATTATTCCGACTTTCTAAATTTAAGAAAAGAAAATATCTTTTTAATTTCTTTGACTTTTTGTAATTATTAGTTGGTCTATACGCATTACATTGAAAGAAGAGAAATGTCATTACCTGAAGTAACAAACCACTTATTTCAGTCAACTGGAATTTTGTTACTTACTTCATAAATACTTCGTAGTTATATAAATAATTCAAATGACGGAACAATCACCATATAATTTACTGTAAGTTAAGATAATTGTAATATATTGTTCAATAAAAGTATAGTTCGTTTACATAGAATCCAATATAATTGTTTACAATTATACAAAACAATTTTAAAACCAATTTGGATTTACGCGATTCAATTGTAGGAGGGGGAACAACCCACTCTTAACATATATATCTTTTAAAACTGTTTCAGTCTGAACTACTCAAAACAATCCCAGAATCAACTTGATACAAAAAAATATTGTGAAACACTCACACAACTTTCTTTCCAATGTAAATAATGACAAATTTGACCTAATATTAGTAATAAAACGTGGCATATTTTCATACGTTACAAAAAATCATTTCATCCTTCATTGTTCATAGTTACAACCCAACGTCGTCATTAATGACCACTGTAGTTGATGCGACGTTAAATAAACAAAGAAAAAAAACGTTAGTAATAAACAAAAAAATAAATCTCAATAAACATAACCTCATTTTAATCATGAGAGTGTCACCGGATGGCGACATTTAGTGGCGAGTTGAAACCTTTACATTTTGGTGGTCCTGAAAAGGGCCGTTTAAGCGGTGGTCGTCTTGATGGTAAGCGTCGGTCGTAGTCGTCGTGGCGGTCGGAGGCTGGGCTACACGACGTGTCGCGTCCAGCGGAGACGTCATCTTTTCCCTCGCAGAAGTGCGTCGATGGTTGCTTCGTCGGGTCCGGTGGGCGTAAGGCTCGGTCGAGGGACTGCTGTGGGCATCGCTCGCGTCAGCGGGCGATGACGGTTCGGTCGATGGCTTGCTGTGACGTATTGGCGAGCGGAAGCATCATCTTCTCTCTTGCGGGGTCGTTTATTAGTTTTCGCTGGAGTCCTGTAGCCGTGTGCCGTGGTGGACGTCTTGTTTTCTGTCTGAATCGGAATTGAATCTCCCTGTTGAGTGTAGCGCTTTTTATATAGTTGCCGAGAGCGCTGTGGTAGAGGGCGATTATTGGTATGGCCTTGATGATGACAAAGACCTCTGTCAGTACACCGCCACAAGCCTACTACTTGTTTTGGATCGATTGGCGGCTCCCTCTGTCGCTACGTCGGAAGCTTTGGTAGCCGGCAGCACAGTACCTAATCAAAAGGGGCAACGGTGACAAGTGAAAGACGCAAATGAAAGTCAACCTTAGTTTCGCTTAATAACACTGAAAATCACTCATTTACGCTATAAAAGGCTCTGTAGAGAAACATGTGTGAAATAAAAGTTGTAGATCTTTTAATTTTCTATAAATTTGTATATACACTTTTGTCGTAAAATGCATACTAAGGCTGAAATCTTAAAAAACATGTTTTTACACATTTCCATGAAAAACATACCCACAAAATCACTAATTACTGCTAAACTGAGCGTTATACAAAAAAATTGGTTTCATCAACAGTTGTAGATTTTCAAATTGCCTACAACCTTTATAATATACACTGTCCTAAAATGCATATTAAGGCCACAATCTTAAAAAAAAACATTTTTTTCTACGAGAACAGCCTCTCCAAGAATTTCAGCAGACATGGCGCCTACCTTATCTTGTAGAGCATGAAAAATGTATTAATTGAGGTTATTTTTTAAAAAAATCGTAAGAGCCGTTTTTTGTATAGCCTTAGTTTACCATCAATGATCATATTTTCTCTTTGAAATCGGTAAAAGAGAACGACTATTTTTTTGCCAATTACGGCCTTAGTAGGCCTATGCATTTTACGCAAAACTATATGTGTCTAAAGTTATAGAAAATAAAAAATCTATACGTTTAGATTTAAAAAGCTTTGTAACAGAGCAATTTAGTACCAACTAGTGATTTTCCGGTTTTTTAAAACTAAAATAGGTGTTTTTCATTTAGCGTCATTCATTCATAATTAATTAAAATTACGTTGTATTTTTCATAATTTCATTCAGTCTTTGAAAATAATATCCTCTGGAATAAATTTTTTAAGTATACATCCCTCTGTTTGAACACAAACATTAAAAAATAGTCTGTACCGTGTTGATGATGATTTAGTTACAACTGGTTCGAACGTTATAAAAACTCAATAAAATAATGTTTACTACTCTACACTAGTTAAATAAATGAGTTTGCTCAAAAAAGAAAGTATAACCCATAATTCAACTGCAGATAAACCACCTGCGGATAATCAGCAGTTTGCCGCAGTATTAAGAAATAAACTATTTATTCTTTAGTATTCTTCTTCCTTCAAGGATTCGGTCCCGTATTCCTCTTTTGAGTGAAACCTGCCATCATCTTGCATGCCACTTGGCTCATTTTTTAATTGAAATCTTATATTAATAAGTTTATGGCTCGACATCTGGTTATAGCTGCGTATAAGTTTATGTTATATACAAGGATGAAAGAGGGTTAATGTCGGGTTCGTAGCGCATTATTTCGGGAAATTTTTTGTCAAATGTATTGTAACCCAGGCAATATGGTCCTGGTTCTCCAGGTTGGGTATGATCTACAGTGACTTCTTAAACGGGAAAATTGAATTACTTACAGTACCCAAGAAGTCTCAGTCGGACTGGATTTAATACTGTTGGGCGTATTAAAATATTAATACCAGAATTAATATTAATATTAAAATATTAATAATATTAATACTGTTGGGCTGGTATTAAAATATTAATACCAGCGAGACTTTTGCTGCAAACGGTGAGTGACAGATATTTAACACTATATGCACAATATAATTTACCAATTTTAGTTTACATCTGAATTTTATAGTTTATTTGATTTTAATATTTTTATCAGTCGCCTACGGCCATGGCCGATCAGGCAACCATGAGCACGTCCGAAATGTTGTCGATAATAAGTGCTCACGTCGACAACAATTCTAGCGATACAGATAAAATAGAGTGGACAGATGTCGTTCTCAAGAGAAAAAGGCAATTACATGAAAATAGTCTGCCAAATAATAGTTCAACTAAACGTTTTAGGGACCCTCGAGTGAGGGACGGACACGTCCCAATTTCAAACAGATTCGACCCACTTCCGACTGCAGCAGATGCAGTAGAAGAAAGCGTTACAGGTCACTCCAGTACATCACCTATTACAACAAAACAGTCGAGGCCTCCTCCTGTGCACTTGAAATCAGACGTGGATTTCGTGAAATTTCAGGGTTATCTCACGAATTTTCTAGGTACAGATAAATACCGCTGTACCGCTACAAGAACCGGCATCACTATCTACACACTACATTCTGATGATTATAGGAGGCTAGTACAGTGCCTGCGCACTAACAACGCAGAATTCCACACTTACCAATTAAAGGAGGACAAAGCATATCGTGTAGTAGTACGAGGGTTGCACCACACTATACCCTCAGAAATAATTAGCGAGGAAGTTACAAAATTAGGGTTTAAGGTGCGTAATGTGACAAACATACTGTCTCGCGATAAAGTAAAGTTACCACTTTTTTACATTGATTTGGAGCCAGATAAGAAAAATGGTGAAATTTTTGACTTAACCGCACTGCTCCAATGTAAAATTAAAATCGAAGAACCGAGGCAAAGGCGACAAATCGCTCAGTGTGCCCGCTGCCAACGATACGGTCACACTAAAACCTACTGTAATTTATTACCCCGCTGTGTGCGGTGTGCAGGTCCACACGAGTCGAGCTCATGCTCTAAAACCCGAGAAACACCGCCGACATGTGTTTTATGCGGCGGGGCACACCCATCCAATTACAGAGGTTGTACAGTACACCGCCAATTACAGCACCGTCGATCTCCAGCATCAACAGTGACCGATACGAAGAAATTGTCTTCAACATATTCTAACTATCCAATCTTACCGCCACCTGGTACCTCTGAAACTTGTATTCGAACAATTACGTTACCAAAAACTCCACCTCGTCGATTCTCCACGTACAGTCAAGCTGTGAAATCTGACCAGAAGCCAGCTGAACACGACTGTTTGCCTACATCTCAGGATATTTCGAATCAGCTTACAAGTTTCCTCACAGAAATAAAAGACCTCTTCACTCCGGTCATCACAATGATGAGTCAGCTGATCCAGATGCTCTTAACCAACCATGGTAAATAATAGAACAACAGCTAGTTCACTCGTCATCATGTTATGGAACGCCAATGGCATCCTTCAACACCGAAATGAAGTAGAACTATTTCTACATGAAGAGCGTATTGACATTGCGTTGCTAACAGAAACACACCTGACTTCTCGCAGTCGCTTGAATATCCAAGGATTTAACATCTACAGAACCGATCATCCAGACGATACAGGTCATGGTGGAACTGCAATATTAATACGACGAGGAATCCAACATTATTTCCATCCTATGACACTACCTAGTGAACATTTGCAAGCCACAGCAATAACTGTGTTAACACGTGGGTTTGACGTCACTACAGCTGCAATCTACTGCCCACCTCGCCCGCTGACAAATGAGAGACATTTCCAGCAATTGCGTTCTGATCTAGGCGATTGCTTCGTTACAGGAGGAGATTTCAACGCCAAACATCCAGCCTGGGGCTCACGTCTTACAACATCAAGAGGTCGAGCCCTTCACAAAGTTATTTGTGATGGCCAGTTACAAGTACATTCTCCAGGTACACCAACCTATTGGCCCGCTGCTAGAAACCGTCAACCTGATCTGCTCGATTTTCTTTTCTCCAAAGGAATGCAAAACTACCACCTTGCAACTACAGCTACAAATGATCTCTCCTCCGACCACTCGGTTGTAATCACTACGCTGAGCACTGAACCGGTGCTGACCCCACCAAAACCAACTCTAAATCTTGGACGAATGAACTGGGATTCATTCAAAGAAAAAATTGAGAACAACCTAACGCAAAACATACCACTTAAATCGAATGACGATCTTGACAAGGCTGTGCAACATTTTACGACCGAAGTACAGAAAGCTGCCTGGAAATCATCTACACCCATTAAACGTTACCCTACCACTCAAGATGTTCCGCAGTATGTTAGACGCCTGATACGAGAGAAAAGACAAGCTAGACACAGGTGGCAAAATTCTCGTCTACCAGACGATAAACAATATCTCAATAGAATCGCCAACCGTCTGAAGAAAGAATTAGCGAGATTAAAAGCAGAGCATTTTGAGACTTTTTTAACATCGATGAATGGAAGCACAGACTCACTATGGCGGACATCTAAGAAGCTTTTACAACACCAAAGTGTTTCTTTGCCACTGAGAAATCCGGATGATACTTGGGCGAAAACGGAAAACGAGAAAGCTACTCTCTTTGCGACTCATCTAACCAGTGTATTCAAACCACACGAAGATGTGCAGGACGTGAATTTTATACAAACCGTCGATGAAGAACTGCAGTCACCTCTCCAGCTTTCACTGCCTCCACAACCATTTACGATCGATGATATCGAAAAGGCAGTACAACGGCTGCCAAAGAGAAAATCGCCGGGATTTGATCTCATTACATCTGAGATACTGCAACACCTACCGAGAAACGGCTTACGCTTTTTACTACTATTATTCAATGCAGTCCTTCGTGTGGCGTATGTTCCTGGACAATGGAAATTTGCCGTAGTTAAGCTTTTCTTGAAGCCCGGAAAGCCGTATTACCTGCCTTCATCCTACCATCCTATCAGTCTCCTTCCGACGACGGGAAAATTATTCGAACGTCTCTTACTACCACGCTTGCAGATACAATGTGAAGACGCCAACATTATTCCACCTCATCAATTTGGATTTCGGCCGCTACATTCGACGACACAACAACTGCACCGAGTTGTGGACTTCATTTCGGAGGGTCTAGAAAGGAAAGAGTATGTCACTGGCATTTTCTTGGATATCAGCTCCGCGTTCGACAAAGTAGCCTATGTCATGATGGACTGCTATTTAAATTGAAAAGTGTTTTAAGTGATTCGTACTATTTGGTTGTAAAATCATTTTTAGAGCATAGATTCTTTGAAGTCCAGCACGGTACTGCTTACTCTGAGCTGCACAAAATTAACGCCGGAGTACCCCAAGGGGCAATACTATCCCCATTTCTATATAGCGTATTTGCATCGGATATGCCTATTTTGGACACATCGGTAACCGCGACGTATGCTGACGACACAGCAATTCTTGTACGGGATAAGGGCGCGGATGAGGCTTCCAGGTTAGACAGCGACATCTTTTATTAATACAGGACTGGCTTACCCGTTGGCGTATTAAGGTGAACCCAGTTAAGTCAACACAGGTTACATTTACCTTACGACTTCAAACTTGTCCACCTGTGATGCTGAATAACGTTCATATCCCCCAAGCCAGAGTGGTGCGGTATCTTGGTTTGTGGTTTGACAGACGACTAACTTGGAAGCATCATCTGCGTACTAAACGTTTAGAACTTAACCGCCGCCAGAAGCTACTCTACTGCTTAATTAACCCTCGATCGAAATTGAACCTCCGCTCCAAAACTTTATTATACAAAACCCTTTTGAGACCAATCTGGACTTATGGTGTCCAGCTATTTGGAGTAGCGGCAGAGAGTAATTTAAAGTCGATCCAGGCCTTTCAATCAAAATTCTTAAGACTTGCTTCTGGCGCTCCTTTTTATGTAAGCAATAAAACCCTCCACGACGATTTCAAAATTCCGACAGTGAAGGAGCTAACCGCGTCCTTGTATAGTAAATTTCACGAACGACTAGATGTTCATCCAAACCAACTAGCCCGTGATCTAGCTACAAGGAACTTTCCACCTGTGCGACGTCTAAGGCGAAAATGGAGTAGAGACCTCTTGGTCTAAATAACGGATAATACCCATAGTTACAAATGAAGAATGTGCCACTGGGTACCTCTTCTCCTTAATGCGAAACTCCCCACCACCATTTAAATATCATTTACGGAAATTGTGCAGCTCAATGTACAGTACCGTAATAAAAATGCAAGACAAAAAAAAATACTGTTGGGCAGATTTGAAATAAATATAATTATTTTTCTATTTAAACTTGAAAATACGATCCAGGAATTTTAATAGTGTATAAATTTAATGCTCTTATATTTGCGGTTATAAATTAATTAGCTTTAAAATGTATAAATAAATTAAATTAATTATTATATTTTATCTGTCATAAAATACGTTTAAAGGATTATCGTTTGGTTAATTAAATTTTAACAATCATTTAATTTTAAATAATTTTGTATTAAAATTAATTAACCAGTACAATTATTATATTAATAAAATATTTAATTAATCCTTTGTATTCAAGAAACTATTGTAATATTTATAATTTCATATTAAAACATTTTGTAGTCCAGTATTCTAGTATTCAAGCATTATGATAATTTTAGTAATATTATTTCTCTAAATTTTCATTTTCTCGCTTTACTTTTCTCTGGAAACTTCAACTAGTGCTGTGTTACATGCATGTTCTAATAATATTCCCGTACCATATCCTTTATTGTACATGTTATCATTTTGGTTACCACAAGATAATTCGTTGGACTTAACACAACATCCGGCTTTAACACAAACTCATAACTTCAACAGTTGCGTTGTTAACGTCCCTTTATCTTTTAGGTACTATTTAGTTCATAGGATTTGTATTTTGAATAATCCTAGTTAGTTGAGAAAATAATTTTGCATAAAACCTAAGTTTATGAATATAATTCCTTATTAAAATTAATTTTATTACTATCTAACAATTTCGTTTTACAAACACAATTTACTAAAACATTGGTAATTATAGAATATTCGTGTTTATTAGTGTTAAACGTTTAGTTCATTTTACTGTTTATTAAAATAATTGGCATATTCTGATCACATTTTACTTCAACTGAAATATCTCGAGAACTGATAAAGGTATGATAACGTATGTAAGCTTAAAATTCTCGAAACATTTCACATTATCGAACGAAATGTGTTAATTAATTTGGTACAGTTGGTCTAAAGTTACGGTGGTAAATAGAAATAACGAATGTCCGACCATAAATTCAGTACAAATAAACCAAATTAGATAAATGAGAGTTCATTTGATAGTGTAAGATGTCCCGAATGTTTTGAGCTTACGTTCATTATTTTAACTTCTATAGAACTCGAGATATCTATATATTAATTTCAGTTTAAATTGGTGTTAAATCCGGGCGGGTGAATCATTACAATACTCCTTCCCAATGATAAAGCTTCCGAAAATAATAAAGTGCTGGGCATCTTTAAAAATTTAAAAACACTAAGATCTTGCTTCTTTTTTTTGCTAGGTTAGGACTGACAATGGATCACATCTAATCGCTTGGCCTTTTTTTCTATTTCATTTTAACATTCTCTTAGATCTTCGATTTCTCAACTTTTCTGTCAGTGTTTATTGGGTGTGTTTCGTCTTGGTGGAGTTTAATCTGCAATCTTCTTTGTTAACTTTTTGTTGTTCTTTATTCATGATTTGTTGTTCCGTGATACCTTGTTCTTTGGATCTTGTTTAATTTCGTTTAGTTAGTTAGGGTTCTTGAATTTTTCCTCTAACTTTAAGATTCGTTTGGATAGTCTGTTTTTTTTTAATAATAAATAAGGTTTTTTCACTGTTTGACTAATAAATAAGTTAACGAAATCACTACTCGATTATGTAAAAAATAGATCTTGCTTTTATTTTACGCTCAATATTTTTTTCATTAATAATAATGTTGTCGTTGAAAGAAGGTACTAGATAACAATGAATAAATAAAGAATATCAGACCTGACAGGGATCGAACTCAGTACACCAACAGACGGTCCACAGCATCGAGAAAACTGTCGAAAAACGGGTACTTTAGCTAGTGTTTTTTCATATGTACTGAATTAATATAGTTAAATATTTTGCGACATACTCTTGTCTTAAAGTAAATTCAGTATAATACGAGCGTAATATACATAAATAGAAATAATATTACTTCTTCTTCTGTTGGTGCCTATCCTCTGTGGATGTTGGCAATCATATTAGTCCACATGACTTTATTTACAGCTGCTCTGAATAATTGTACGCTCGTCATTCCTGTCTATTGTCTGATGTTCTTCAGCCACGACGTCCGCCGACGGCCTTGAGATCGTCCATCTTCAATCTTGCCTTGCAATATAAGTTGAATTAGCTGATATTTTCTGTTTCTCAACACATGCCCTAAATAAGCCATCTTCCTGGCTTTTATATTTGGCAGGATTTCCATGGCTTTTTGCATACGTTGCAAGACGGTGTTGTTTGTGACATGGTAGGTGTACGATATCCTGAGCATTCGGCGGTAGCACCACAGTTCGAAGGCCTCGAGTCGTCTAGATGTTGCATCGGTTAGGGTCCAAGCTTCCACTCCCTACAGAAGAGTCGAAAACACATAGCATCTCAGAAATCGTGATCTTATACCAAAGTTAAGGTGCATATTACACAAAATTTTCCGGAGACGATTGAATACTGCTCTTGCCTTCTCTACGCGGCACCTAATTTCCTGCGAGTAGTCCCATTCCTTGTTTAAATTACATCCTAGATAGACAACTTTGTTTACTATTTCAAGCGTCTCATCATTTGATGTAAATCGATGCTGTATTCCATCATCTAATATTATATTATAATATAATCAATAATATTACTATTCTCTGTTAATATTTTCCTTCGATTTTGCCCCCTTGAATAGGGCCAATATTATACTTTTTGAGGTGACTTTAGACATTTCTGGAAGTTCTTTCTTCAGCCCAAATTCTCAGCACCCGTTTAATATAGATTTTTCTCTTTTTTTCTGTTCACCCAGTGTTTTGTTTTTGCTCTTCATGCAAGCCCCTAGGCCAAAGCCTGTAATTAGTTGTCTGAATTTGGTTCGGTTCATTTCTCGGTTTATTCCGGTTTTCTCAATATCCTTCCTTACTTCGTTAACCCATTTATCCGACACCTTAGGTCTATTGTTTTAGTATAAAACCTACAATGGTTATTACGGAAAATGAAGAAAAATTTTTCAACGTATTTCATTGATGCACTTTATTAGTCTCATTAGTTTCATTACGTTTTTATGCAATAATGGTTATAATAAGACCTTTTGCACTGTTTGAATAAGAAATAAGTTAACAAAATCATTACTCGATTATGTAAATGAGCTAGATAGAAATAGACATTGTACGTGACTGAGGTGTTTAATAACAATACGCTTTTCTGTCACCCGTTAAAGATTACGGTAGAATGTAATTTAACAAAATAATGTAGTGTGAACCTAATAATCGTGTTTCTTACAATGAAATAAATTTCATCTATTTTTCTTTTAATTTATATGTGGTATTAGTGTTTACAAATTCCATCTTCTTTGGAAAATATTAAGGGTATTTATCTTTGTTTTACGTGTTATGATTATACTAAATGTTACACTCACTCTATGGACATGATTGCATTACGTGTAGGCGACATGAATACTATTACGTCAACCCAGCTTGTTTCATTATATCAACAGCTTCGGCCAGTAGATTAACGGGCCTAAGTACAGTTCAAGAGTAATGTCACCAATTAACAGAATAACATTAGAGTATTCTTTAATTATTTTCCTATTATTAGGCCTTATGTGATTCTATTCGATTCTTATTAGTACTGTTATTTTATTGCTATATCGTATCATCCATTCTACATATTTAATAATAATAATAATAATATTAGGCCTAATAATAATAATAATGGTACTACCTTATTTCCCCAAAAAAATATAGCTTTATGTTTCTTATTTTGTTTTTATAGGTAAATCAAATTATAAAAAACCACCAGAAACTGTCCAAAACTATTGAAAACATTTACCAATAGAGAAGTACTTTTGTGGCTTTATCTTTATCGTCAGCTCAACCAAGGCCGCACTACACTACAGGCCGGAGTTACCCCACCACTCGCCGCTGCACGTCACGCTATGAGGTGGACATATTATCTCCTCCTTGCCTCGTCTCTTATTGCGCCCAGTGATCTAGTTAGTCCGCTAAGAAGCTTAATATGTCTGTTTGTTCGTCGTAATTCTTAATTTAGTTTCTTCTAAATAATTCTAAATTTGTAGCACTTCTAATATTTTAGAAATAGTTTTAAAATGGTGGAAAATTGTAAATGTAAAGCATAGTTTTAAGTATGTCAAATTTTAGGACGATTATTATAAGCCTATTGTGACTACTACAGACGAAAGCTATGTATTTTTGCAACGTTTTTGTAATTGGTTAGAGTCATGGAATAATCTTGAATTCCAGGGAGAGAAAGCAAATTCCCGGAGAGGGAAATTGTCCAACAAAACACATGTGGCTTTACTTCATACAGCCTCTACTTTTCTTGAAATAATAAAGTATTTGATAGGTGACTTGAAATTTTCATACGTGTTATTAGGTAAATTTCAAACAGATAGTTTAGAGGCAAGATTCGGTCAATACAGGCAAATGAGTGGGGCCTGCTACCAAATTCCAGTGAAACAAGTTTTGTAATCGGAGAACAAGTTAAGAGCTTTCAGTTTAATTAAGCTGTACTCTTCCAAAAATGTTGAGGTTCATAAATCTGACATACTGCTATAAAAGTGACGACGATTGTGAAAAAAATGACTCAGATGAACATGTAGTTAATGTTATAGACGATTTAGACGTAGACCTAGAGGAAGTTGAACTTTCTGATAACGATAGATTAGGTTTAGTGTACACAGCCGGTTATTTAGCTCACGTAGCTTTAAAGCACAATACTTGTACGTCCTGTTATTCCTCTTTGACTCTCAAAGGTACTGAATCAAATATTGTGCCTCAATGCAAAAACTATTATTTTAACATAATTAATAGAGGTGGTTTAAAGTATCCATCAGATGAGTTATTCGAGATAATAGTAATCGCTTTCAGAGTGTTAAGACTGTTATTTCTGATAGATACGAAAGCGATTTCTTGTGTGCTTCAAATCAAAGAAAGGTTTTTATTAAAACTATAAATGAATTTATTGACCAGGGACATATAATGGGCAGAATTTGTAGTGAGTGTGGACTCCCTTATAAAAAACTTACTGATAAGTGTTTGTTTTCATTTAGTCATATTTTACTTAACAACTATTCTAAAAGTATCACTGACTGTATGTCGAAGCAAAGAAAAGACGTAAATGACAAAGTAAAGAAGGCAACAAAAAGAAAATCTGATAAATTAAGTTCTATTAGTAATCCTAAGAAAGCTACAAAAAAAGCTAAGACATTAAGCTCTGTTACTCATCCAACGAAAATGTTGTATATTATACTAATGTGACTAAAAAACTATATTAATACAAAATATAGGCCTACGATGTTTTATTTAGACCCAGATTCCGTGACTCATAAATATATAGTATGTAAAACTGTAATAATTTTAAAACAGTAATATATGAAATCAAATTTTATTCTTTGACTTTAGTAATATTTAAAGAATTATTTGTAGTGGTTTATAACATTGTTTGTAAATTAAAAAGACAATACAGTTTTAACATTGCATAATCAGCTTAAGGATTTGTCAAAAAAAATAATTACCTATACCAAGTTGTTCACTGATTAATGCAGAATAATAAAATATATAGCTTGTATTGATAAACTTTAATCAGTGGGGCAGGGCGCAATAGTTTTGAGCGCGGTACACTGAATCACCATAACAGCCTGTTGTGAGAGTGGCCGGCAGCCCACCTCATGCCGTGACGTCACAGCATGGGCACTCCGGCCTGTAGTGTAGTGTGGCCTTGGCTCAACACAACACTTAAAATTACACAATTATTACTTATATTTTGTCAGTGATGCAATTTCCCCAGTATATCATGAAAAATAACAAAATTTATTTATAAATAACAAGAAAATTGTATAATTTTATTTATTTATTGTTGCTTAAGTCATCAGCCGAAAGACTGGCTTGAACCTCTAGATGCTTTACTAAGTAAAACGAGGAGAGTGTTTGTTTACCATCCTTCTTCACTGAGTGGAAAAGTATGCCTTCACTTCTTTTACCACAGAGTCTGACTCTATAATGAAATTCATTATTCTCAGAAGAGATAACTGTGACTGGTGTCTTTTACACATCTACCTCTTATTTCCTTAAATGATTCAGTCATTTAATTGACTGACCATGTGATTACAAACAGAACTAGTTTTTTTAGCCCTGGAACTAACTGATAGAGTGCAAATAATTTAAAACCCCACCGGTCTGTTATGGGCATAGTTGTTTATAAAACACAAAATCTCCTTTAGGCGTAACAAAAACTTTATTACCAAATTGAGTATGACAAACATAACTACCAGAAAATTACAATTACCTAACTGTTAAGAGTTTTAAAAGTTGTAAAAGCTATGAGGGTTAATTAACTGATAAAACTCAATACCATGTGAGCATATATTTGAACCACACCGATGAGTGGTATACTCTAAGAAAAAGTTTTCTTATAGGATTTATTCTGATTTAATGATTGTCCATGGTAGGTTCATCTAAATGTTTAAGCCCCGTAAGAAAATAGCTAATGAAATAATTGTTTTCTGTATTGTTACAACCTAAATATAGTAAGGTGTTCCCTAACGAGATATAATAAAGATGTTATCCAGAACATAGCAACGTCGTTAACTTCTTATGTACCGTGTTTCTACCCATAACAGACAGGTGGAGTGTCAAATTATTTACACTCAATCTGTTAATTGTAGGGCTCAAAAAATAGTTTTGTTTCTTATCATATTGTCAGCCAATTAAATGACTAAATCATTTAAGAACAGAAGAGGCAGAGGTGTAAAAGTCACTTAACAGAGTTATCTCTTCTGAAAGTAATGAATTTCATAATGCAGTTAGACCCTGTGGTGAATGAAGTGAAGGTTTCATTTGCAAAGTGGAAAATATGTGCTTTTCAGAGGTCCCGGCATGCTGATAAGCGTAGGCCTACTTTTCCACTCAGTGAGGAAGGCATGGTAAACCAACTCACTACTCGTTTTACTTAGAAAAACCTCTACAGCTTCAAACCAGCTTTTCGGCTGATTAACTAAATAACAAAAACCGTACCGTGTTTTTACACGGAAATTTTTTTTGTGTCTTTAGTAAAGGATTAATTCTGTATTTCAATTTCGTAATTACGGTATTAAAATGTTGTTCGTGTATAAAGTTGATCTGGGTTTAACGTCCACCATCTGATCTGGAGTTTTAGCGATCAGAAATCAGTTGGAAAACTATAATACCCCATGAAGGACATCTGAAACTAAGGGCTGTACTAATATTTCATTAGAACATTAATTCCCATTATGTTTGTTTGAGTTTTAGTTCAGATTATCTGAAAGCGTCATAAGTCGCTTTGAAATTGCGAGAATGGTGCTCTGGTTATCACATTTCGGGACCATTTGAACTGTGATCAGAAGCATGTATTTCAACAAGAGAGATTCGTTCCCATTTATTTTTCAAACTGACATTTCTAAACTCTTCAGTCAAACACATACAAAGTTTATCAAAATAGGCCAAATACATCAAAGGTGTGTGTATATTAGACGAAATATTAGGTAAACACAGCTCGGTATTTAAATTTGAAGGTTTCTTTAAATTTAGCACTTTATTTAATGATTATTTAATAACCGAGGTGTGTTTACAATCCTTAATTTTGAACCCTAGTTTGCCCGGCCGTAACGGGAATTATTCTGTAAAACTTACATTTAAAATTACTCTGACTTACATCTAAAATTAAACGTAGTTTTCTTAATAATAAGAACAAAAAAGCAGTTTTAGTTTAACTATTTTCTTTTGGTTTATTGAAAATAAAAATTCTTTTCGCAATCTGTTTCTCTTAATTAACGTTTATTAAGCTTTTTTATATAAGTTATTACTATTTTATTCATTATTGTGATTTTCTATTAGGGCTACTATTATTAAACGTTCAATATAAAACAAACTTTAATATAAAAAATCTGGTGTGAAACACACACAACTTTCTCTTGCCAATATAAATAAATAATAATAAACCTAATATTAGTAATAAAACATTAGAAATAAACAAAAAACTAACCTCAATAAACATAACCTTATTTTAATCATGAGTGAAAGACGCAAAATGAAAATCAAACTCAGTTTGGCTTAAAAATACGGAAAATCACTTTTTCACGCTAAACTAGGCTCTGTAGAGAAAAATGTTTTGAATAAAAGTTGTAGGTCTTTTAATTTTCTATCAATTCTATTATATACACTTTTGTCATAAAATGCATATAAAGGCCGAAATCTTAAAAGAATCGATTTTTCACACGTTTTCGTGAGAAAAAAATCAGGAAATTGCTAATTACTGCTGAACTAAGCGTTTTACAAAAAAGTGTTTGAAATAAAAGTTGTAGGATTTTTAATTCTCTACAACTTTTATTATATAACGTTTTGCGCTAAAATGCATTATAAAGCCGTAATCTTAAAAAAACAACGTTTTTACGTAAAAACAGCCTCACGCAGAATTTCAGCAAACATGGCGCCTACCCTATCTTGTAGAGAATAAAAAATTGAGTAAATGAGGCGATTTTTAAAAAAATCGTAGGACAAGTTTTTGAGAAAATCGCAAAAAAGTGAAAAATTACACGAATAAACTACTACTTCCGTTTGACCGATTTTGATGAAAATGTTCGTGTCGGGTCCGGTAGTGGTATGTAACTTTTTTTATTTTTATTTTTTCTCTTTAATTCGTTATTTTCAACTGCAAAATTTTACAACAAGCAAATGTGATGATTATGATAATAATGTAAATGACATGATAGTCATGAGGGGGGTAGGGCGTCCCTATTGGTGCCTCCCTAAGAATGAAATTTGTATATCAAATTAGCAAGTCTCTACTCCAGCATCTTTTAAGGCGTCTAGCGGGATTATCAGGTAAATGGAAGGTGGAAAGTGAACGCACCAGTGGGTTCTCGTGTTCGTGTGACTTGTAAAAGCGTTTGTAGGCCTATAGGTATTCGATGGAATTTTGTACAAGTGGTGTTTTCAAATCTCTATGTAAGGTTTTGTTGCTAAAGTAAAGAGGTGCATTTGCTATAAGGCGTAATGTTTTTGACTGGAATGCTTGAAATCGTTGCAAGTTAGAGGGCTTGGTTGCACCGTAAATTTGGGACCCGTAGGTCCATATAGGTTTCAAAAGAGAACAATATGTGCGTAATTTTTGTGCCATTGGTAATTTTGATCGTTTGTGAAGTAGGGGATAAAGTTTTAAGTCAGGGATTCAGTAATAAACGTTTCCGTTTGATATGTATCTAACTTAACTTTCAAGTTTCAAGTTCGTACGATGTTCTGTTCTTCAGATATTTTGTTCACATACCCACTCTCTCTCTCTCCCCCTCTCTCTTTCTCTCTCTCTCCCACACATACACACACGCGCGCGCGCGCGCGCACACACACACACACACACAGACCAATCTCTAAAAACATGTTTTTTGGGGTTCAGGGGGTCTGAAAACGTGTAGATCCGGTGAAAACTCGATTTCGAAAAATCGACCTGAAAACAATACGTTTCTTCCTATAATATATTCATATAGGCAAGAGAAAGTAAAATACTAGGGCTTCTTCTTTTAATTTAATAATTTAAATAAGTAATAAATAATAATAATTTTAAAAGAATAATGGACCCAAAGTAGTGCCCTCTATTAGATTCTACCATAATCCTCATAGATAAATCTGATTTCCTTGTCATATAACCTGTAGTATAAAAATTTTAATATCGTTGATCACATGAAAGTATCTTGTTGTGTAAATTACTGTAATTTTAACAGCTAAAATCATAGTAACTTATGTATCTTGTTATACTTTTTTTGCTGTTATAAAAAGAAATAACGACTTCAGTTAAACAAATGAATATTACATTACGTAAAGTTTCCTAGAGAAGGTAATTCGCTTTTCATTTCACTGCAATAACAGAGTTCATTAAAAAAAGTTTAGCATTTCAATTTTCTAAAACCTCATGTACTTATTTCAGCCTAATACATGGTCGGGCTAAATCATTAAAAGTTTTTTCCCATTTGAGTTATGGGATTACTTTATATGCTTTACCTTTTTTGAACGTAAATAAGATGTCCACTCAATTGCAGAATTTTCGTTCTTGAGGATGCATCATAAATATTACAAATGTTTAGGCCTCAGTTATTACTTCAAAATAATAATTGTTTATTATTTTTTAAAGCTTCGTTTTTTATCGTTATAGTTGGTATTTTTCAAAAACTTTCTTTAATAACATAGTTTTAAATTAATGTAAATACTCTATACTCTTTATTTAAAATCAGCAAACCGTAGTATATGTTTTCTCCCAAATTGTAACGCTTTAAAATGTTTGTTTTTAATTATTGATATTGTGGATTGGTTTTCTCCACTTTGCACTGTTGTGTTATTTAGGTCATTAGCTGATAGGCTGGTTTGAACCTAAAGAGGTTTTACTCAGTAAACCGAGGAATAAGGTGGTTTACCATGCCTTCCTCACTGAGTGGAAAAGTACGCTTATCAGCATGTCAGGCCCTCTGAAAAGCACATATTTTCCATTCTGCAAGTGACACCTTCACTTCAATCACCACAGGGTCTGGCTGTATAATGAAATTCATTACTTTCAGAGAAGATAACTCTGATTAGTGTCTTTTGCACCTCTACCTCTTCTGTTCTTAAATGATTCAGTCATTTAATTGGCTGACCATTTGATAAGAAACAGAACTATTTATTTTAGCCCTGCAACGAACAGATTGAGCGTAAATAATTTGACACTTCATCTGTCTGTTCTGGCAGACGTTGCACTGATAGAGTATATTAATTACGTAGTTCATAATAAATTTCACACTATAATTTATTTATTCAGAAATTCTCGTGATATAATGTTTTTATAAATTAATTTATTTAATTTAGTAAGTACTAAACCCCCCCATACATTACAGATTATTCTGAGCTATGTCCTCGTAGAATATTTTAAACTAAATATAATTATATACATACACGTATAAGCGAAAACTCTTCTTCTCAAAAATATTTTGAAATAACTGTAGAGAAATTCAAAAAATTCAAAAAATTACATTAAAAAATAAAATTACATTAGCCTACTATCGACCGTCTTCATGGCTAAGTCGGTAGAATTCCAATCCAAGGTTCGATTGCCGACCAGTATGTAATATTTTAGCTACTCTTTCGGTGTTTATGAAATTAACATTATTATTAATAAATTTTGTCCATAACGGGCAGTTAATTATTTGCACTTGATCTTCTAATTTCAGTGCTACAAAAAAATAGTTTTGTTTCTTATCTCGTAATGAGCCAATTGTTGTTTAGGTCATCTGCCGAAAGACTGGTTTGAACCTGTAGAGGTTTTTCTAATTAAACGAGAAGTGAGGTGGTTTACCAGCCTTCCTCACTGAATAGAAAAGTACACTTTTCAGCATGCCGGGCCCTCTGAAAAGCACATATATTTTCCACTCTGTAAATCACCTTAGCTTCATTCACCACAGGGTCTGGCTATATAATGAAATTCATTACTTTTAGAGGAGATAACTCTGATAAGTGTCATTTACACCTCTACTTCTTCTGTTCTTAAATGATTCAGTCTTTTAATTAGCTGACCATGTTATAAAAAACTGAACTATTTATTTTAGCACTGCAACAAACAGATTGAGTGTAAACAATTTGACACTCCACCTGTCTGTTATGGGCAGAGTGAGCCAATTATATCACTGAAACATTTAAAAAGAGAAAAGGTAGAGTTGTAAAAGACACGAGTCATAGTTATCTCCTCTGAGACTAATGAATTTCGTTATACAGCCAGACTCTGAGGTGAATGAAGTGAAGGTGGCATTTGCAGTGTGGAAAGTAGAAACTTTTCAGAGAGCCGGGCATGCTGATAAGCATACTTTCCACTCAGTGAGGAAGGCAATAGTAAATTTACTCACTTTTCAGTTAACTTAGTATAACCTAAACAACAATTATTGTTAAATAATTCTGTCCATTACAGGCAAGTGCAGTGTTATATTATTAGCTATCGATCTGCTAATTGCAGAGTACAAAAAATTTCTGTTTCTTATCATATGGTCAGCCAATTATATGGCTGAAGGATGTAAGAACAGATGAGGTAGAGGTGCAAAAGGTGTAAAAACACTAGTCAGAGTTATTTCCAGTGAGAGTAATGAATTTCATTATACAGATCCTTTGGTGAATGAAGCGAAGTTGTCATTTGCAGGGTGGAAAGTAGATTTGTTAAAGAGGGCCGGGCAGGCTGATTAGCATAATTTTTCACTCAGTGAGGAAAGTATGGTAAACCACCTCACTACTCGTTTTGCTTAGTAAAGCCTCTACAGGTTCGAACTAGCCTTTCAGCTGACGATCTAACCAACAATGAATTAATTAATTAACCATTAACTAATTTATATTATTGTTTATACAAAGTTTGTAAAACTCTCGTTTGGTTTTGCAAAACGTGTTTTGCAAAATAAAATCCGTTTTATGGTTTGTGATTATGATATAATTCCAATTTATATACTTACATTTACTTAATTACTATTTTCTCTTAAGCATTATTAAAGGCTTTTAGAAGAAATCTTTTTATTTTCTTAAAACCAATATCTTTTGTACAGCTACCGATAATATCCAAGTAGTATAGATTATTTGTTCAAGAATACAGTAATATAATACTTCTCATTTTTACAAAAAGTAATCTCATCCTCTTATTCTGATAAAACGGGGAAATAATGTTTTCAAAAAATTGTAAGATGAAAACGAAAACGAATTGGAGATGTAATCTGTTTATTTCTGTAATTGACTTTGTCTGAAATATAAATTTATAAAAGTATGCTTACACACATTTTTTATAACAATTCATTTACCACGAAATAATTGTTTACTTTTGTTATATTTTAGAAATTAAATATTCCTTTCAATGTAAAATTTACAACTTTCTATGAAAAGCGGTTCGTTCGTATTATAACTGAAAACAATAGACATGGATTTTTTTATAATTTTTTGCAATCTATGATTAGCGTACTAGCCAATATTACGAATACTGACTTAATGTAATTAAATAAATGTAAAAATTAAATTATACTTGTTTTACTAAGATATATTTCTTTGTTAACAACTTTGTTCTGTGCTAGGGAATTTGAATTATTATTTAAATAGCGTTCCTGAAATAAATCTACGCTTGAACAGTCTTCTTGATTTAAATACGCCTTAAATAAATGGAAACTACAATTTATGTTCTTGTGAGATAAGAGTTTCACAAGTTAAATTAGAAGGAAAAAGATGTAAAAATAAAATTGTTGTAAATTGTCCTGCCTCATGTTTTATGACCTTTTATATTAATAATTTTTTATAATGATAAAAAATTACGATGGTAAGTTTTTATGTTTTTTTTAAATACTGTTAATTACAATTGACGAATTTATTAAAAGAATTTCTTGTTAGTTATTTATTTATTTATCGGAAACCCATTTTACTGAATTTAACTACTTTAGAATGCCAAGCTACACATTTTACCAGACTAATGTTCCAAATATAAGAGACCACAGGGGTTCGCCCCATCAACATCACGAAACACGGAAACCATAAGCGAAAAGCTTCAAGCATGCAGCACAACAGTGACTATTTGGGACGGAACCTTAATTATTTCGGCAGCTACTTATGTCCTAGTGCCCTGGTTTCTAAGGAAAATTTCACAAATTACTTTAATTCTTTTGAGTTGCTGATTTTTAGTGAGAGTTGATTATAACGGAAAGTTTCAACAGTGGAGTTTACTACAAATTATCCCCAAGAAACCGTAAACTACGTAAAGTGATAGAAGAAAACCAACTGTCATTTTGTCTTCTTTTGAACTTACAACTGACCAACAGAGCCAGCAACAACAACAACAACAACAACAAAGCTGGCCAACAGATCTAGTTGACCAACAGAGCTGGCAACAACAAAGCAACAACAACAAAGCTGGCCAACAGATCCAGTTGACCAACAGAGCCAGCAACAACAACATAAAAGCTGGCTAAAAAATCCAGCTGACCAACAGAGCTGGCAACAACAAAGCTGGCCAACAGATCCAGTTGACCAACAGAGCCAGCAACAACAACATAAAAGCTGGCTAACAAATGCAGCTGACCAACAGATCCAGTTGACCAACAGAGCCAGCAACAACAACATAAAAGCTGGCTAACAAATCCAGCTGACCAATAGAGCTGGCAACAACAAAGCAACAACAACAAAGCTGGCCAACAGATCCAGTTGACCAACAGAGCCAGCAACAACAACATAAAAGCTGGCTAACAAATCCAGCTGGCCAACAGAGCTGGCAACAACAAAGCTGGCCAACAGATCCAGCTACATGGACCATGAAGATCTAGATACAGCATCTGAGCGTCCAACATCTGAACACAGTGCAAGATTGGCAGAATAACTGGTGTATGAAAACAAGTGCAAAATGTACACAAATGTAACACTCACTCTAAGAAAAGACAGAAGCCCCCCAGTTTACAGGAATAACACACAGACACCTAAAGCAGACTCCGCTAGATTTCTTGCTGTACATTTTGACAAAAGACTAAAAATATACAGAACTAAAACACATACAGAACAAAAGTAATCAGCTGAACGCAAAATTTGGATACCAGATAAATGTCAACACTCAATCTTAACAACAAACTTTTAATTTACTAAAAATCCTGAAACCCTTTTAGACGTATGGAATTCAATAATGGAACTAAGCGAGCCATTCCAACATTGAAATCTTGCAAAGCTTCCAATTGAAAATACTCAAGATAATCAAAGCATTCCTACAATTCAGCAAGAAATCAACATAAATACAGTAGACCAACAACTCACCATCACACTCTCAGAAAACTCCAAAGAAACTCGTCAACTCCGCCGAAACGAAGTCATTTTACGAACTTACGTATTTTAAATTGATAAGGGCCTTCGGGCCAGCCCAGTCAGTCAGCTGGTAGAAAGTCGCTATTATTTGTTAAGTAACACCGGTTGGGCAAGCGACTTTGTATGGTGACCAGCTGACAGCCATCCATGAACAAACTCTACTGAGGGTCCCTGTTCAAACTCATGTCTAATCTACGTCAAACAAATACAGCACAAAAAGCAGCGATCAAATTTGGTAGTTGTCAACAATGTACAGTTCCCAATAACAAATAAAGCTAAGAAAAAAGAAATTGACAAGATAATACAAGACGTAGTTACACCCACGAAGTTCCCTCATTGGGGGTTTTTCTTCGATCATGACATATAATAAAAAACATCTATTAATAATTTATTCTACTTAAGAATATGTAGTTTGTAGTTTTTTCTGTATTTTTAAAAAACAATATTATAATTTTGTTGGTTGTTAATGCAACGTTTTTTAATATTTCAGGTGAGTGACCTAAGTAATTCAATCCTGTAACGTTCATGAATTTATGTAAGTAAATTTTTATGTATTACTACATTATGTATTACACTACAGTAGTTTTTTGTTCACTCCGCATTACGCAAAATCGCAAAAACATTTATAATGTATTTTATATGGAAATTTTATTTACCTTTATTTACAAAATTTCTTAGAATGGATTTAAATAATTTTTACATGATTGTAAAAAGGTCGCTCTCGTGATTGCACGAAAATCTGGAAACTGAAAATTGTAAAAATTATAACGAATAATTTTGAGAATTATATACTTAAAATTCTATTATGAAAAAAATCTTTTTTAAAATCACATTTTTTTTAACCCTAATGTGTGTACGTTGATATCTGTTCAATTCAGAACAATAAGCAACTCCATGACCAATCATATCAAAAATAGATAATGAGCGTCACTTTAAAACTGGTTAAATTTGTAATTTCAATAGTTCTTTTTTCCGTTATAAAACATTTTAGAACATCATTGGTCAGTAAAACGCGTTCTAAATACAGTCAATTAATACTATGAATATGTTAGAGATGACGACCTTTTTGATTTAATTAAGTTTACTTCAAACCCTGCTTTACCTTTAGGAAAATCGACGATTAGAATTGTCTGGCATTCTAATACCACATACGTACTTAAGTTTTAATTACAAAATTGATTTTACTCCATTCACAACTTGGTTATTGCACACTGTTTAAATCAATTTGCATTTAGTTTTAAGAACCTTTTCTGAGTAAATTGAAAAAAACTTGATAAAAGAATAGCCTATTTTATATAAAATAAAATTGGTCTGCAACGTCCGAGTTTTATTTTCTCCGCTTTTATGCAAAGACAAGCAAAAACTGCAGACAAAATAATCTTCTAGTACACGTAATATAGTTATTTAATGATAATCCCTGGATATCAGAAGTTCCAGAAGTAAGATTGATTCTGAAACCAATAAAATTACCGTTTTATCAGAGCAATATCACTATTTTGTGTATTATCCAAATTGTCTTCTTCTTCTTCTTCTTCTTCTTCTTTTCTTCTTACAATCAAAGATTAGGCTCCACCTGTTCTGATTTACAACTGCGACAAACTATTGAATTATTACGTGGCCTCCCAACATCTCTCCTTCACTCCGGGCTGTATTGCAAAATATTGAGGGGATCTTTCCCTCAGGCATTCTCTCTTCGTGTTCCCTACATCGATTTTGATATTCTGCAATCTTCCCATTCAGGTTATAAACATCTAGTTTCGTTTTAATGTCCTCATTTCTTAGTTGGTCCCTACGATTTCAACCTTTATCCAAATTGCTTGAAAAATTATTGCTTAAGAGATAAAAATCGAATTATTGAGCGAATAAATTTATTTGAAAATCTACAGTTTGTAGAAATATGCATTCCACAAGAGATCAAGTATTTGGATCAGTTATTTGTCTAGATGCATCACTGGCATACGACCGAATACGTTTAGTAGGTTACCTACATTACAAGTTGAGTTCAGTCAGGAAGATTCTTCAGAATTAATCACAAAGATTCGTATTCTGAACTTAAAGAAATTAAAGCGAGGTTTCCTTAACGATTATACATATAGAAACCCATTCTTTCTAATCGCTGTATACCAGTGACCTTCCCAAATTTTAAAATAATACCAAACCGGTAGCTAATTTTGCTTATGACGCTGCAATTCTAGTTGTGTACGAGAGTATCGAGAGTCCAATAGGTAAATTACGAAGATCGATTGCAGAATAATAATAGACCAAAAAATTGACAATGAAACTCAATTAAATAATGTCAGTTCACGTAATAATTTCCAGACCCTAGCCGGGAATCGAACCCGGGTCCTCCGCTTAGTAGGCACTACGTCAGGGAGGCGGCCATTTTCCATTTTTGTACGTTTTTTAATAATGTTAGGGTATATTGTTCATAATCAACAGTATAGATTTGCTTTGCCAAAAGAAAGTCGCGTGAGTCTTTCACACAAGATTATTATATTAAAGATTTTTGTGTTTCTAGTAATGGACTATTCTTGCCACCAATTGTTGACATAAATGTCTACACTAAAAGCCAATCAGAAAGCTTTGTCTGGTAAAAGTGCTGTTACTGTTGACCAATTGTAGAGTTGCTTTAAATATTTAATCCACAATTGCAAGTCAATGAAGAAAGAGCAATGTCGGTGTTCAGTAAAGGTTTAGCGGGAAACAGACATTATTCAAAGCTCGTATACGTGTAAGACTACAGCCACAACTATCTTAACACAATAGAGAACAAAATGGCTGTAACCGTAGAAGCCATATGTATCACAAATATGCTACAACATCTACGCAACTAAGTATGCAAGAAAACAAAGGAAAAATTCATGCACAAAAATAAAAAAAAATATAGGCCTACTTTTGTTTGAAAGCATATTCAGGTAAAAGTAGAAAGCTAGTTTTTTTTGGAATGCGTAACGAAGCTTTATTATATTCGCTGTGCAAATATCCAGGTTATAAAATTATGTGGCAGTAAGTAACGGTACATTAAACGTAAAAAATACATTTAATTAACTTCTGAGCTTATGTTATGCTTTTCCAGCTTTTCCTTCTATTATTGTTAATTTTAATGGAAAATGATTTAATGCAGAACTTTTAATTATTATCTTAATTAGGCCTAAGCATTTTGAAAAGTGAAAACAAGAAAAGTTTTTAACTAACCGTTCTGATGAAATGCTTCCCGTTAGAAATAAGCGGAGCTTTGTATCATTTAAAAGTTAAGATAAATTTCAAAAAATTAACTTTATAAAAGCAGTCGCTTAGAAAAAAATATTCTTGAAATTTGACTATAAATTATATTTCAATGTAAGCTAAAACTTTTTCAAACACTATACTAACTTTGTCATTACTTTTCGTTTATCTCATAAAAATTATTTATTATTATACAAATATTTTACGCCGTACCCTTTGTTACTTTGTTGTTAAAAATATTTATAAAAGTATTCTGACAGTTTGATATCTGTATGTTTATTTTTTGTTCTTTACGAACTACATTTGTGTAAATCATAAAAACATCAGTTTCTTGGAGATAACTTACCGTGGCGGTAATTTTCTAAAGTGTCTTAACCCTTCTGGGACTGATAGGTTTTAGAATACTAACTCTTCGAACACTAATTCCGAGATCGCGGCGATATACTTGGCCTTTTTTTATCCATCTTTAACTAAACATTTGAAATTTTTTCATGCAAAGTCGCTCGGTTTTGTCAAAATTTGCCTATGAATATTTTTTATTTTTATATATTTTTAGTCTGGTATTCTAGAAAAATGTCAAGCAAAAATCTGATGTATCAAACGCCCTCGCTTCCTACACTATACGACTATTCAAGCGTATGTATAAGTCAAGTGAGTATGAATTCTGTGCTAATGTGGAGGCCGAAACAATTCCTCTCTTTGAGCTGATGACATTGATCTATTCCTACAGTTCTTTACATGACATATGTTATTATATAAAAGGTTGGAATTTTTTGAATACGTCCATTTAGAAATATATTATAAAAGATAATATTAGAACATTTTAGTTCCATTGTGAAGAATATCTGAAAATAGGCTATTCTACGAATTTCGGAGCGTTTATTTCCTTTTACAATTCGTATTCAATTCAAACGGTTTGTCTATAATAGTAACATTAAACAATTTACCTACCTTTACCATTCAAGCTTTCAAACGCGGTTATAACTTTTTAAATGCGATACGGTCTTTATACGGTTTTCTGTAAAAAAATACCAAAATTGAGTGGTATCCCAACATTCATAAATCAATAGATAATTTGCCACTAGCTTGATTGTGTTTCTAAATAGCTTACTTTCTTCCTCATATTACATTCAGGTTTTATTTAACTATAATGTTTATTGGTGTGCGCGTACACTGACATTCACTATTACACAAACTGTTGAGTACTTACACACTCGTCATCTAACAACCATGTATGGGCTACCCGACTTCTAAAGGTTAAAGTGCAAACGTCTGTAAATTGACAGTTTCTAAAGACCTATTCACACGATGCTAGTTTACAAGCTGCTACTGCTAGCGCGTAGGTGATGGTTTCCTCGGAGCTAGGTAATTATTGCTAGTGCTTTAAAAACATTATTATATTAGTTGTGTTGTGTATTGTTGTACAAAGTACAGCTTACTCAGGGCCGTTGAATAAAAGTCTCTTATTCAACGGCTCTGCAGCTTACTAGCAACTAGCAACGTTTCAAACGTTCATACCTAGGTAGTTAACTAGCGCTAGTAAAATCAAACATGTTCAAAGTCACTAGCGCGCCAGTGAGTACTAGCGCTTCAACTAAATTAATTTACTTGAGTCACGAATTTTCCTTTGTTTGCAACAAGGGGTAAAGGGGAAGAGCATCAGTGCGCATGCGCAACTGCTTTAATTTCAGTACAACAAACACAACAACTAATACTATACCTAGAGTATATACAGTATATCGCGAAACCTTTTGTAGGTTAACTGTATGAATATAACTCTTTGTTACAGTAAACTGAAATGTTAGTTTCTCGAAATCGTGGGCAGACTATTTATAGTGCTGAACGAAATCTAATATGCAGTGTAATGAAATGCTGTACTAAACGAAAATTCCTTTACCTGTCTCTTAACAAAAACCATGAGCGAGTGGTTAACTACTGTGATGTTTCTCTTTCCACAATTCGTAAAATAAAGACGGAAATTAATGACGTGATAAAGGAAACATTTTCTTGGAGTAATCCACAGCTTATAAAATGTATGTAGAAGCTGCGCGGTATTGAAATGTACAAGTAGTGTCTCATTGTTGAGGTTGGCAGCACTGTCAATTTTTCACTTCCCTTTTTCACTCACAGCCCATTTATAAGCAAAAGGCAATCTCGCGACTTCAGTATCTATAGCTGCTAAATGTTTGATCCACGATTTTAGATTACTAACTATTAAATTACTAGCAGCTAAAATACTAGCTGTTAAATTACTAGCAGCTAGATTACTAGCTGTTAAATTACTAGCAGCTAGATTACTAGCTGGTAAATTACTAGCAGCTAGATTACTAGCTGGTAAATTACTAGCATCTAGATTACTAGCTGGTAAATTACTAGCTGGTAAATAACTAGCTGGTAAATAACTAGCTGGTAAATTACTAGTAGCTAGATTACTAGCTGCTAATCTACTAGCCTAGTACTATTTTTCTCTACAGAGCCTAGTTTAGCGTGTTAGAGTGATTTTCCGTATTTTTAAGCCAAACAGGTTGATTTTCATTTTGCGTCTTTCACTCATGTTCATTTTATGTTTTTAGGTTATGTTTTTGAGGTTAATTTTTTGTTTATTTTTAAAGTTAGGTTATATGGGTCATTATTTGCACTGGCCAGAGAAAGTCGTGTGATTGTTTTGCACCAGATTTTTTAATAGTTATGTAAATATAAATCAAAATAAAATATGAAAGAGATAACAACTTAGTTGAACAAAAATGATATTTACGTTATTTAATTCAGTTTTAAGTACTATTGTAACAAAACATGCATGTGCCCAGATTGAAATTACTTTTAGTGTGTCGGTATTATATTGTAAAATTCTATAAAAGTAGAACACCAAAACGCAGCGATAGAAGAGATGCAATATTAGAAAGCATACCGCAACAAAATGCTCCATTGTATAATACACGAAATGCAATACAAATGCGGTCTGTTATTAAAGAGATATATTCAACACAGGAGGCACTGAAGTAGTTTTTACTATTGTGGTTATAAGAGTGTTATGTAAAATACTCGCACAACAATTTACGACGTTTCCTCAGTGCCAAGTGTCAGAACATTGTTTGTAACAGTAATATTATTTTTCATGCTTTAATATCACATAATATAATTTATATTTTAAAAATTTCTTAGTTTATAATGTATTACCAACGTGGGTTATATATTTTTGCAAAATATTAAATTGTACTGGGTTACCCATATGTTGGTTTTCCCATGAGATGGGACATTTAATTTTTATAAATTAGTAATAGTGTAAAGTTGGCAGCATCACGTACAACATTCATTAGTTGTCAGTAACAGAGGCTAGTGTGAGGTACGTCTCCGTGTAGATTCTATTTTGTTTCCTTCGTAACTTTTAAAATATTTACAACTGAATAATGAGTTTATAATGCTACAGTAATGGTGGAAGCACCATAAAAATACTGCTAAAGTACTGAAAGATATTTGTGATATGTATCCAGGTGTGTCGTTACCGACTCGGCAACATTTACGAAAGTTAAACAAGAAATTTTAAAACACAGGAAGTGTATTAAATGCCCCAAGGTGTGGTCGTCCAAGATCGATTTGCAATGACGATAACCTGCAAAAGGTTGCTGAAGCGTTTGTACCCAGTCCTCGTAAGTCAACTCATAAGGTATTTTCTGAACTAAGGTTATCACGAACTAGTGTGCAAAAGATGATGAATTAAAATTGAAGCCATTTCGTCCATCTTTACTCCAAGCGTTTCTTGAGGCGAATGGTGACAGGCGGTTGGAATTCTGTGAGACAGTCGCTATCCGTGCCGAAGCCGATCCAAACTTTTTGCGATCAATTTTATGGTCTCATGAGGCATGTTTCAAACTCAATGGACGTTTTAATCGGCATAACTGTGTGTACTAGCGAATACTAATCCTCATATTGTAATTAAAATAGAGCTTAATGTGGCTAATGTTGTGGTATGGGGAGGTATTTCGAGTACGGCACTGATAGTTATCTCTAAGAGTAATGAATTTCATTATACAGCCAAACCCTGTGGTGAATGAAGTCAAGGTGTCATTTGCAGAGTGGAAAGTAGATGGTTTTCAGATATCCTGGCATGCTGATAAGCATACTTTTCCACTCATTGAGGAAAGCAATATTAAACTACCTCACTCCTCGTTTCACTTAGCCTCTAAAGCCTCTAGAGGTTCAAACCAGCCTTTTGGCTGATGACCTGCCCAACAACATATAAATCTAATCTTATTTTGTTTTTAATTAGGCGAAATACATCTACCATTTATATCTATATTTTAAATAATAATTTTGGATTCTATTATCAAAGTTCATTAAATTATTGTGCGAAAAACAGATTGATTGCTTGGGCATTATAGAAAGAAACAAGGAGCTATATCACAATACAGGGTGATTTACGAAGATATGCTGTAAGGTAGATTAAGGGGCGAATTCAATCGTTTCTTATGGTTTTTGACCTGATAAATTGAATAAAACAGGTTCCAGAACTGTAAGTTAAATAGTTTTTGAGAAAAACAGTGTCAAATACAAAAAAATGGAGTGAAAAAAACACATTTTTTCATCTTTGTTTTTCCGGTTAATTTTACTTTGTACTGTTATGAATGTACTTTGGCTGAAATGGAAAGGAATAAACCTCAAATTCTGGTCCTCCTAGTAAGGGGGTTGTGCGATAGGCTAGTATCCTATCCATGGAAAAATTACTTTACTTGCAGTACCCAAGATAGCCTCGGACAGGACAGGAACATTGGAAATATAAATAGGATACGAAATAAATCACGAAATTGGATTGCGGAAAAGTTAAAAATAGCAACGTGGAATGTTAGAGGAATCAACAATAAAGAAACCGAATTATGTAAGATACTACAGAATAAAAACATAAATATCGCTGTTGTAACAGAAACAAAAAAGAAGTTAACTGGCTCAAAATATGTTGGAGATTATGCTATGTTTTATAGTGGGGTGGATAGCCATAGCAGAGCGGCCAAAGGTGTGGCAATATTTGTTGATAAGAAATGGGAACGGAAAATAAAAGATTACAAATATGTTAACGAACGGATAATCACTGTGAAATTCAAACATGATCGAGGATGCCTAGTCGTTATAGGGGTTTATGCCCCAGAAGAGGGAAAGGATGAGGAGACTGCTTTGTTTTATGACTGTTTACAAAAAGAACTGGAAACCTACAACAAAAAAGGCAGTGTATTAGTAATCGGAGATCTTAATGCGAGAGTGGGAAACGAACCAATACCCAATGTTGTAGGAACCTTTGGAGAAACAACAAGAAATAGGAATGGGGAAGTTCTCAGAGAGTTCGCCACATACAATGAACTGAAAGTGATGAACACGTTTTTTCGGAAAAAGGACATACACAGATATACATGGGCCGCACGTGGAAGCAAATCGCTGATCGACTATGTGATTGCTAACAAGAACATAGCAAAGCAAATGACAGATACAAGTGTTTTTCGTGGCTGTGATATATATTCAGACCACTATTTGGTTATAGCAAAAATAGAATTATACACGAAATGGAAGAAAAACAAAAAACAGAAGCAAACAAATGGGAACAGTGATGAAGTCTTTAAAGTGCATCTCTTAGAAGAAGACAGTGTGAAATACTTATATCAAGAACGTGTGAATCAACATCTTCAAAACATACCTACAGATGATAGTAACATTGAGATAGAATGGAATAACATCAAGAACATCATAGTTAAAGCCGCAGAGGAAGCTCTTGGTCGGAAAAATAGATATAGGAAAAGAAAAGGTGTCAAGATTTGGACCAAGGAGGTAGAAGCAGTAGTCAATGAGAAAAACGAAAAATACAAAAAATATTTAGGGAATCAAACACCTGACAATAAAGAGGAATACAAGAGAGCAAGAAATGAAGCCTCAAAATTAGTAAGAAGAGCCCATCAACAATCTTGGGATACGTTCATTGGGACTATTGAACATGACTTACATGGAAGGCAATCGCTAGCATATAAAGTAATGAAGGTATTCAACAAAACTGAAAGAGACTCGATTAGAGTAAACTGCATAAGTACAGAGGAATGGGTAGAACATTATAGAAAACTATGGTATGAGGATGTTGAACCAGTTGCTGTCGAAGCTCACTGTGAAGGATGCTGTGTTGACCAGATAACCATGGAAGAACTATCAGAAGCATTGAAGGGCACAAAGAACAGGAAAGCTCCGGGATTGAATGGACTGAACGCGGAATTATTGAAGTGTGGAGGGTTGTTGCTACACCTGCGAATTTTACATTTCTTTAATATGTGTTGGAAATATCACATAGTTCCCAAAGAATGGTTAGAAGCAAAGGTTATTTCCCTCTATAAAAAAGGGGGTAGAACGGACCCACATAATTACAGAGGTATCAGTTTGCTGGACACCACCTATAAAGTATATGCAAGAATAATCAATTCAAGACTAAGGAGGATTGTGGATAGTTTGATTTCAGAGGAACAGATGGGTTTCAGAAAAGGAAGGTCATGCTCAGATGCAATTTTTACCATGAACCAAATTATATCAAAAAGACGAGAGTTTAACCTTGAAACTCATCTAGCATTTATAGACTTTATGAAGGCGTTCGACTCTGTCAATCGTAATCTCTTATGGTCTATACTTGAATCTAAAGGATACCCAAAGCATATTATTCAAGTTATGAAGGGATTGTATGAGGGGACAACAATCCGTCTGCAAGTAAATGATAAGGTAACAGAAGCCATCTTGGTAAATAAGGGAGTTCGACAGGGCTGCAGTATGTCGCCGACTTTATTTAACATATATATAGACGACATGTTGCAAACATGGAAAATAGGCATTAATTCAGGAATACAACTCTCAGAACAGATGAAGCTCAATCACATGATCTATGCAGATGACTTGGTATTAATACAACAAAGCGAAGACGAGTTACAGAAAGCGGTTTTTAGGTTGGACAAAATGTCTGAGAAATATAATTTGAAAATATCGCAGACAAAAACTAAAACTATGACATTTAAAGGAAAATACACCGTAAGAACTAAAATAGAATTAGGAGGAAGAGTGCTTGAACAAGTCTCTCATTTCAAATATCTTGGTAATGATGTTTCGTATGACTTTGACAAAGATGTGCTTTACAAACTATCTAAATTTCAAAGCATTTGTGGTAATATACATAAACATCTGAAACGGAAAACAAGAAAAGATACGAGACTTAAGTTTTACGATACAATTGCTGTCCCTACTTTGATGTATGGCAGTGAGTCCTGGATACATACGAAAAAGGTAGACAGCAAAATCCAGGCTGCAGAAATGAGATTCTTACGAAGTGTATATGGATGCAGCCGAAGAGATAGGCTACGAAATGAAGAAATTAGAAAAACACTGAATGCTTTACCGTTGCTAGACAGAATCAAGCAGAACAGGAACAGATGGTGCAGCCATTTGAATCGCATGCCAGGCGAGAGAATACCAAAAGCCGCCAGAAACTACAAACCTACAGGAAGAAGAGATATAGGACGACCGAGGAACAGATGGGTACCGGAACAGGTTTAAGAAACCTAATCCTTGGAAGTGAAGAAGAAGAAGAAGACTGTTATGAATAAAAATTCATTTTATCAAACATCTATTCGCTTTCTGTGTACATTATTTACACCGGTTGTTCAGAATAAAATTTTCTACATGTTTTACTCAAAAATTTTAACTGTTTCTTGGTAAAAACACAAAGTTATTCTTGCCCAAAGATGAAAAGAAGTGTTTTCACTCCATTTTTTGCATTTGTCACTGGCTATCTTAAAAACTATTTAACTTACAGTTCTGGGACCTGTTTTATTCAATTTATCAGATCAAAAACCATGATAAGTGATTAAATTCGCCCCTTAATCATCCTACCAGAATTTCAGGAAGACCTCATTTCACCTGGTGAGCTGAAATCCGGGGGAAATTTTTGCTAGCCGTAACTCGGAAACGAAGGATTTCCGGATCCATGTTTATATAAACTTTTTTCATTATTTTTACATGTAAAATGAGCTCCAAAAGTTTCTGCATATCTTCGTGAATCACTGTATAATGAAATATGCTCGTATGGCAACAAATAATAAATCAGGCAATATCTTTTTTTCACTTTATTTATTTTTATTTACAACTGTGCGGTTTTGCGCAACCAGTAAATATACATATTTAAAAATGGTGTTACACGTTAAAGAAGGATACCACTCATTTGTAGGACTACCACAGTTAATTACTACAGTTACTCTTTACACAATTTAATCATTAAGATTATTTAATTTATAATAGTAAGTTTAATTATTTTGTATGTTGTTATTAAGTGTTATTAAATTTGAACTGCGTTGAATGAAGTTAACCAAAGTCTCTTCTCCACCTCCTGCTGAGCCGACGATATGGATTGCCTGGTAAATGTGGAGAACTTAGTTCACTAATCAACCGCAATTTATATAATATTACGTTCCACTTACTTAAATTTCAGTAGTAGACTACTACGTACAAATGATCAAACTACAAACAATATCATCTGCTACTAATGATGTTGAACTTGATACAGGAAAGAATGTAGCTCTGGTTTTGTGAATGTGGCGGCAACGTTTAGTTGCGGTAAGGGAAAACTTAATACAGTCCTACGGTTCTCAAAGGAAAGAAAACCATTTTTGTTAAAAAAAATTGGAATCGTTCAGCATAATAACTAGGATTTGGTAAAGAAATTTCACCCCCGATATCAGATACTTTGAAGAACGGTTGCATATCATGATACGTTAGGATATCTGTAATGCCGATAAATATCAGTAGGTTTTGATAGCCGGAATTTTAACCTTAAATACCGCCTGGGGGTAAAAGATTGTTATTATCATTAGAATTTCCAATTGTGTTTTGTAAATTTGGTTGATTTCCAACAGAAATTGTCATTATTTTATCTTTACCTTCTAAGTAGAAGTTGTGAACTCCTAGGCGTAAACTGTAATCTGTCACATTTAAACTTTTCAATAAATCACAGTCCTTTTTTAATCTCAGAGAAAGTTCTGTGTGTACCTTATCGTTTATGTAAATTCTCCTACGAAAGTTATCATTAAAGTCGTTTACTCTAAGTGTTGGAATTGGTTTATGCTTCTCTAATTTAGATGCGTCTTTATTATATGAGGATGACAAACCTTCCAAATCATATATTTCATGAAACTTTACACCTGATGGCAATAAAATTTATTATTACGACGACAATTTCTTCTCCTACATCTCTACTGTAACCATAGAGACCTAAGAATTTTTGTAAAAGGGTATCAGAATTTTCTTCAAAATATTTTGATACTATCGGAAGTGATCGTTGTAAGGACATAGCTGTCTGATTTTTAATAGATTTAATTATAAAATTACCATCTGAGGATTCAAATGATAAAGCACCATTAACTCTCTCACTTCCTACTTCTTTAAGGGGTACATTACATAGTGACGATATGAAATCATTGTTGTTCACTCCTGATAATTTTCGGATGTGGTTAAACGTTCTTGGTGAATATGTTCTGAAATTAAAAGCTGAAAAATTATGAGTTGGTGTTACTGTGGAATCACTGGCAAGAAACGCATGGTTCTCCTCTTCCATATAGTCTTTCCATAAATCAATTTCATCCAATTTTGAGGCTGAGCTAACAGTTTGTAAAATTCCATATTGTATTGATCTCATAATTTCTGATGTCTTGGTGTTTGTGAGTCCATCAGCTTCAACATAATGTATGTTTCTCTGAAAAAAATCACACATCAAATTTACGGTTTTCAGATCAGTTTTCGTAACTTAAAAATCTGGTGTGAACACTTACACGACTTTCTCTAGCCAATGAAAATAATGAAAATTATAACCTACAGTTAGAAATAAACAAAAACTAACCTCAAAAAATGTAACCTTATTTTAATCATGAGTGAAAGACGCAAAATGAAAATCAACCTCAGTTTGGCTTAAACATAGGGAAAATCACTCTTTCACGCTAAACTAGGGTCTGTAGAGAAAAATGCCTGAAATAAAAATTGTAGATCTTTCAATTTTCTATAAATTTGATCATACACTTTTGTCGTAAAATGCATACTAAGGCTGAAATCTTAAAAAAAAAATTTTTTTACACGTTTTCGTGAGAAAAAAGCGAAAATCGCTAATTATTGCTAAACTAAGCGTTATACAAAAAAAGTTTTAAATAAAGGTTGTAGGATTTTAAATTTTCTACAACTTTTATTAGCCTATGTCCGATCAATAATAAAGTCGCAATCTTAAAAAAAACAATCTCCCCAAGAATTTCGGCAAACATGGCGCCTATTTTATCTTGAAAACCATAAACAAATTAGTTTATGAGGCGATTTTTAAAAAAAATTTGAAGCCGTTTTTGAGAAAATCGCAAAAAAATGAAAAATGACACGACTGAACTACTACTTCCGGTTGACCAATTTTGATGAAAATATTTGTGTTGGGTCCGGTGGTAGTACTTAACTTAAGTTAACTTAAGTTAAGGTACAAGTTCGTACGATGTTCCGTTCATAAGCTATTCTGTTCACTCTCACACACACACACACACACACACACATACACACATACAGACCATTCGCTAAAGACTTGTTTTGTGGGTACGGGGGGCTGAAATCGTGTATATCCGGTAAAAACTCTATTTCGAAAAATGGACATGAAAACAATACTTTCCGTCCTTTATATTCGTGAAGGCAAGAGAAAACTAAAAAAATATAATTATTATTAATTTTATAACTGCTACTATAACATTTTATTTTGGTCTTTGAAAGCACAATAAGTAAAATTTACTTGCTGCCTGCTGGCTGGTAAAATAGTCATAAAATAATGTCGGAATATGACCCTTTAACGAGTCCGTAGGCCGGTGGAAGTTTTTTGTTGGTTTCCCTGGTGCTGAACGTTTTATTGTTTTTCAAAAGTAATCAGTAGAAATTACAAAATGATCCCTATAATTTATGCAATGAATGATGCTTCCAGAAATCCCGTACGTTCTCGTTATACTAGAGTAACAGAAATACCGTCGAAGTATTTTGCCGGCCATAAATCGCGTGCAATATAAAATAAGTATCTTACCGTTAATGTAAGGGTGATCAATGCCAGTAAAAAGAATATTTTTCTTAATTTCAGAAAATTCGCCGACGATTTTTCATAAAAAAATTTCATTTTAACCTGAAAAATAAATAGCTTAATAACAATAACGAATAAATAATTAGAATCATTAATAAAAAGTTTAGGTAATATAGTGAAAATTGAATTGAAGAATTTTTAAATGTAAATTTTTGTTGTTTAGGCCGAAAAGCTGGTTTGAACCTCTAGAGTTTTACCAAGTAAAACGACGAGTGAGGTGGTTTATATTTGCCTTCCTAACTGAGTGGAAAAGTACGCTTATCAGCATCCTGGGCCCTCTGAAAAGCACATATTTTCCACTCTGCAAATGACACCTTCACTTTAATCACCACAGGGTCTGGCTGTATAATGAAACTCATTACCTTCAGAGGAAATAACTCTGATTAGTGTTTTATACACCTCTACCTCTTCTGTTCTTAAATAATTCAGCCATTTAATTGGCTGACCATGTGATAAGAAACAGAACTATTTATTTTAGCCTTGCAACGAACAGATTGATTGTAAATAATTTGACACTCCACCTGTATGTAATGGGCAACATTTTAATTATAAAGTATTAATACTTTTGCAATGTTATATTATTCTGTAGGGATTAGGGTACCTTGTATTATACCTTGTATTGTATTTATTATGTATGTGTTTTATTTTCAGGAATATTAATTAATAAAAACAAATATTGTTATGAAATTGTACTATTATATTTTAATTATTTAAATTCTTACAAAACAATCAATAAAATGTAATTATGCAATATTGTACTTTACACGTGCCGGGATGTGGTTTGTTAAAGCAGATAGTTGTTTTAACAAATCTAAATTAGGATGCGTTGGAAAAATTATTAAGTAATATTGCGGTTATTTTGTCATGCCACGAGGCGACGGTATCTAGATAAGATTGCATGACGTAAAAAGGTGCCGTGTGCAAAACCTAAATTCGTCTTGCGAAGCCTCTTGTGGCCGGGCCTCTTCCTGAGGGACAGCCTATTATGGTGGTTTCGAAGAGGACCCCCGTTGTGATAGTAGAAAGAGGAAAAAGTATAAAAGAGTTGTTTAACTCTATCTCGAGGAGACAATCAGTGTCTACTGTGCTTTGACATCTTCCTACATGAGTGCAGATCGGCAGCTAACTCGATTATCTTGGCAGCTAGACCATACACTGTGGCAGCTAGAGTCTAAAATGCGGTCATTCATTATATTAGGTATGTTGTAAATTTTAGCATATGTAAAGTGCAATATTGATGTTTAAGTAAAAGCCATTCTTAATGTTTAATTAGTTCATAGTTATTATTGATTAAAGTAAACATACGCTTCTGGGAATTGCAATTGTTTTCATTTATAAAACTACCTTAAATACCAAATAGGCAGAAAAGGTCAACCACTCGGCCAGCCGCTACAATTCCTTCTGCTTCTACTGTACCTAAAAAATAAGGCTAAATTATTGTGACACTTATCGCTAAGGTCTATTTCAGGATCTAGATAATTAAATAATTAATACACTAAAGTTTACAATTACAAGTATTTATTACAACTAAAAGATTTACAAAATAGATAATAAACTAATTATAATGAAGTAATACAATAAATAACTTAATAATTTACCTAATACTACTTACAACAATTACATACGATAGAATGCACGTACAAAATAAAACTGAATACACAATAACTTTACACAACGCACACACACAAAGACAGAATAACAATAGTTGACCAACACAATGCCCGGAACGTACCTACACTACGCACCGATAGCTCACTCTATAAACACTCGTCAAAGATCAAACGGATACTAACTCTCGACCACACTTTGGGCTCTCTTTATGTAGGTTAGATGAAAGAGGTTTCTCGAAAGACACAGAAAATCGATCAAAAAAATAATTCCAGGGTGGCAGAGAAATTCCATGCAAATAATAAAGTACAAAAGAACCCTTTTTTTAATGTAAAAGTCTTAACTATTGTAAACAAGTAAATAGATCTATTTTAAATAGAATAAAAGTTGTTACAGGTAATCAACCGACCCTGTCATAACAACAAAGACCTTTTATCATACACAATAGCGCAGTCCTTTTAAATAATTTTTATGAATAGGTATCCTTTTATACCTAACTCTATTGTTAATTTTTTTCTCTATTATCTACTCTTTACCATTTTATGAATGAAGTACTAGAAATTTCTTGAACCATATTCGTCTTCGATATTGTCACATTATTTTATTTTTAGAATCTGCTGATGATATCAATCAAAAACACTTAATAAATTATTCTTCCCTGTTTTTTTTAAAATCTTAAGTACGTAATGTAGTACGTGAGCTACAAAATGAGCATAAACGTGTTTTGGGAATGTGTAAACTGAAAGGGAGGAGACTGAAAGCGTCTACCTCCCTGTTGTTATTATAGTTAATTCATAAGTATTATTCTAGTTAAAAACCTTTGGTTTATAAGTTTGGACAGAACTAGTAGTAAAAAATACAGTAATAACTAAAAGTATAAACAAAAAAATAAACACATTAATATATCCGGTATACTAGTACAGAAAATTAAAAGTAATAATACCTGAAATAATTTTCTTTGATAGAGAAGTACCTAAAATATAGATCAGTTTGGTACTAGTTTAAACTTAAGACGAAATTGTAGCTTTCAAACGAAAACAAATGAACAGTGTGTGGTAAGAATAATATAAAGCCTCCATTTAGCTGGATTGTTTCTATTTACACTGGTTGTTTGACAGGCTATTTACTTTTGTTAACGAAGGTATTGAAATTAGCGAAATTTTTTAACATTATTTTTTATTGTTCACAAATACAGCAAAATAATTTTTTTAACTGATTATTATACATCAAACATTGAACTGCAATAAAAATCAATCATGAAAAATAATGAACTTGACAATCGTATTGATACAAACAATCAAAGAAATGTTCAAGACAATGCTTCATAAATGAATAAGTTATTTGTTCATTTCATACATGCAGTATCTTTTCTACAGGATTTGTTGTGATAAAAGCACACCATAAATTGACATGTTTGTTCATTTAATTGTTTAGTCAATCTATATGTAGGTTAATACCGTCAGGCATGGTTCAATAAGGTCTGAAATTTTTTCATCATTCATTTTCATCTAACATCCTTCATAGACAGCACTAGTTTTACTGTGTATAACTGTTGTTTAGGTCAAAAGCCGAAAGGCTGATTTGAACCTCTAGAGATTTTACTAAGTAATAACGAGGAGTGAGGTGGTTTGCCTTTTCTCACCGAGCTGAAAGAGTACGCAAATTATACAGACCCTCCGAAAAGCACCCACTTTTCACTCTGCAAAAGACACCTTGACTTCATTCACCAAAGGGTCTGGCTCTATAGTGAAATTCATTACTCTCAGGGGATGTAACTCTGACTAGTGTCTTTACACCTCTACCTCTTCTGTTCTTAAATAGTTCAGTCATATAACTGGCTGACTATATGATAAGAAACAGAACTATTTTTTGTAGCCCTGGAACCAACAGATTGAGTGCAATTAATGTAACACTCCACCTACCCGTTATGGTCAATGCGTATAATTACACTGGTCTGCAAAAAAAAATAAAAAAAATTCCCCTTGGACTTTGATGGGTGATTCTTATGTATCTTGACCCCCTGAATCCAGATTTGACCTTCGTTTCTCTCTATCACCCACCGTTTTTGAGGGGGCGCCCCCCCCCCGAAATTCTCAAAAAAAACACCTAAAAGCGGTTATTCCTAATAAAGCGAGGGATGGGGGGATGTTGTAAGTACCCCATCCTCCCCTCCATAGAAAATGTTATCTCAGTACACACATTTATGCATGAAGACCGTAGGGGGAGGGGTGACATCACCATTAGTTCAGATGTGTAGCAGGGTGGGAAGCCGGGCCAAGTGATAAGCTTAGCGACGATTAAACGTTTTCAGTACATTTTTTACGCTTAGAGCATCATCTTGTCACACAAGAGGAGCTTAATGATCTCATCCGGGATTTAAACCTCCCAAAAACTAAAGCCTAACTGCTCGGGTCTCAGCTTCAGCAATGGAACCTCTTGGAAAAAGAAGTGAACATTTCTGTTTCTAGATCCCGGCTAGATTCGTTTAAATGATTGTTTTCGGGGGATGGTGACTTAGTGTACTGCAATAATGTAAATGGATTAGTGATTTAACCTAACATGCCGATGATCCAGAAAATTGGCTCCTATTCATCGACTCATCTAAAACCAGTTTAAAAGCTGTTTTGTTGGCAAATGATAATGATTTGCCCTCAGTTCTGGTTGCATACACGGTCAACATGAATGAGACATACAAAAATATCAGCCGTATCCTTGAAAAAATTGGTTATAAAGATCATCCCCTGAAGCACTATGCTGATTTTAAGGTTGTGGCTTTACTTACAGGACTTTAATCGGGATACACCAAACATTGTTGCTTTCTGTGTGAGTGGGATAGCAAGCTCGCGATAAAAATTATACTGTTCGAAATTGGCCCTCGTGTGAAAGTTTAGTTCCTGATCAAAACACTGTTGCCAATGAGCCTTTAGTTTCGAGTGAAAAGATATTTTTGCATCCTTTGCGTATCAAACTCAGTTTGATTAAACAGTTCGTGAAAGCTATCGATAAAACAGGAGATGGATTCCAGTATTTGAAGAGCAAATTTCTACGTTTGGGTGAAGCAAAAATTAAAGAGGGAATTTTTGTTGGTCCACAAATTAGAGAGCTTTTTAAAGATTCAGTGACCATCAATCACTTAAATTGAAAAGAAAAATAGAGCTTGTGCTGCATTTAAGGACGTGTGTGAAAATTTTTCAGGATTTAACAAAAATGAAAATTATGTTGAACTTGTCGAAGAATTGCATATGAGAATCTGTATATGAGTTGAGGGGTTGCAACATGTTATTAAAATTGCACCTTTTACACGCGCATTTGGACTTTTTCCCAGAAAACTTGGAAGAAGTTTACGATGCACACGGAGAAAGGTTTCATCAAGACATTGCACTCTTCAAAAAACTGTTCTCAGGAAGTGGAACTTAAGTATGTTAGCAGACTACTGCTGGTTACTCTTGCTTGAAACTCCCAGAGATCAGTACAAGAGAAAAGCTACCTCCAAGTAAAACCACTCTCTTTAAGTATATGTATTCGATGACAAGTATCTTGGACCAGAAAAATTGTATAAGTAAAAATGCACTAAATGTATCAATACATCAATACTCTCTTATTGTACTCTTTCAGTGTTAGGTAGGTCTTGAAGTACCATAAAAACGAGATACAACTGCACAATTTCATTTCATAGTTACACCAGACTGATAAAAAGTTGAAATTTGCCAAATAAGGGTGAGTGGCCCACCCCCTAAAAATGGTGGGGGATGGAGCAAAACGAAGGTCAGATTCGGATTCAGGGGGCCAAAATACATATAGATCACCTATTAAAGTTCAAGGGGAATTTTTGATGCAGACCAGTGTTGTCAAACGTAAAATCAGTATTTAACATGATCAACGTGGTCGGAATTTTGTTGTGGTCTTCTTTTTCTACTTAAGTACAAGCATAAAGTTTGTCTTGAGGAGTATATTAATGAGAATATCTGTAACTACAAAATCTTTTTCAAAATAATACAGATATAGAAAATGAAAAAAATTTCTGTATTTATTCTGCCTTTAGATTTTTTACTTTTTGGTTTTCGTCCAACCGTTATAGACATTAAGATTAATGGTGAAGGTGAAGGGTGATGAACAAAGTCGTAGACCAAGTCCGAGTAACCGGTTTCTTTGCCAAGGGACCGGGTTCAATTCCTGGTTATATTATGGTTTTAATATCCCCTTATATCGTTACTTATAAAAATAAGTCTTTTTTTTTAAATAACAATTGAAGGACCTAGTGGATGAAGGTGTTATGTAACAAAAATGTAGTTTTGAGGAAAATATGATCAAAATTCTAAGGATCCCATCGTTTTGTTAATTGTCTAACTTTCATTTTGACATTTGCATATTATTGCCCCTTCATGGAAATTTATGTTATTGAATTTAAAACTTCAACTTTACTCGTTAACTTTTTTTATAATTTTCTTATTATTGTAATGCCTCCATCCATTTAAAATTTTTATTGCGTAGGCCTACTATCTTTTCTGAGATGGGACGAAGAGTATTTACTGTTAATAACACAAAACAACGTTTCTCATGCTTAGATACATGAAACAAGTGACCAAAAATAAATATCTTTCCTACCTTATCTATTTTAATCGTTTAGTATTTACGAATTGTTGTGTAGCCCAGAGTACATTTGTATTTCTAAGACATATGACGATTCACTGTAGGAGAGGGCGATCCCGTGAAAGAGTGAGTGTTGGTCAGTGACAGCGTGAGGGGATTAGGTTTCCCCTACGGTTCCCTTCCACACCCCGCTGACGGTATGTAAATTTTTTTTAACCCGACATTTCCGTTGTATTATATAAACAGTTCCGAGGGAGGTGGGGGTTGTTTGCTGATGTCGGATCAAGTGGCCAGACGGCGGGTTTTTGGTTGGTAAGGAGGTTGCGGCCTCTTTGGCGCTGGACGAGGAAGCCTCAATTGAGTCTAATACTACTTCCCCCATCGTGAAAGAGTGAACATGAGTTGTTTTCGCCGCCTCGGATAAAAAAAAGAAAAACAAAGACATATGACGATGTAATGTCTATAAAACATATTTGAATGTTAAAGAATAATATATCTTCTAGATTAAAGATAATTTATATGGTAACAGGGAAAATAATCCAAAATTAAAAAGTAAACGCTGAGGAAAGTCATAATACAATGCAACAATAAAAAGTATTTAATTTAAATATTATTGGTTACATTACTCTATTGAAAACCCACTCGATACATTACTAGTCCTTATTTTTTCATTATCAGAATGAGCCGAATGTAGTTCAAGTGGTGTAAGCATGAAGATCAATCAATAATCAATAATTCTAAAATGTTCTGACGATACCTTACATTTTCCAGCGCAGACTGTATAAATATTGTTGACATAGCGTCATATTGTCGTAGAATTCATCTTCAATAAAACAGTAGATAAATTAACAAAAAACATACGGTAACAATAATGGAGAAAACTGGTTATTGTGTTGAATATCATTTATGATAAGGTCATCTTTAACTGAATCACTACTATGAAAACAGTGCTTATAAAATTCAATATTTTATGTGACCGCTTAGAAATAAAATTCACTATTCAACCAAAATTGTGGTAAATTTAACAGAAAAACACAAAAAGTAATTACTGTGCCATCCGACAACAGTGTGAACTACAAGTGATTAAATTACCTAGCCATACATTAACCTCTTGCTCGGGTTTTTTAATTGTTGTGGAAAAGATAAGCTATGGTTAGGAAAAATACGTACGAAATATTTTTATTGGAATTTCGTCGGAATTAAAACCGATTTTGTTATAAAGTTGTGAAATCGTTCTGCATATGAACTGGGTTTTTGTACAGATGTGGAGTTTCCTTTAGTGGTTAAATTCAATAAATGTTCCATTTTTTTCCGGTTTCCATAATACGTTAAGATATCAATAATACCCGTAAATAATCGTAATTTTTCACCGTTAACGTTTAGCGCTGGGATACCGCCTTGAGAATTTAAAACTGTTAGTGAGTTTTGTTTAGCGTCGAGGTCAGTATTGTAAATTCCTAAAAGTAAACTGTAGTCTGTCACATGCAGATGTTCTAACAATTTACAGTCCTGTTTTATTATATGTGACAGTGCAGTGTGCACCTTGTCATCTACGTATATTCCTGTAGGATGCATACGTATAAAATCATTATCTTTGTAAGTAGGGATTTTCTTTTGTTTGTCCAATTCAGAAGCTTCTCTGTGGTATGTTGAACCTTTCAAATCATATATTTGATAAAACGGGATGTTTGATGGCAGCAAATTGTACATTACGACTATTATTTTCTTAGTAAAATGACGCGTGTAACTATATAGACCTAAAAATCTCGGTATCATTGTATTAGGGTTGTCTTTTAAATTTTTTGTTAATTCGTAAAGGGATTCTTGTAGGAACTTTGCTTCTCTCTTTTTAACAGTCTTAATAATATATTTATCGTCACCAGATTTATAAAATAATGCACCACTCCGACCTGAAGTTTGTATTTTTTTAAGCGATAGAGTATACATCGAAGAAATGAAATCATTGTCATTCACTCCAAGTAAGTTTCGAATATAGTTAAAAGCTCTCGGCGAGTAACTTGTAAATTTACATTTATGATGTTGACGAAATGGAGCTACTGCGGAACGAGAGTCCCCCATTGTGTCAACCCTACTATCAATAATGTCTCTGTTTATCAGTGTTCCTCGATATTGTGATTCATATTCAACAGCACGTAAAATTCCAACTTGTATTGTGCTCATTATTTCAGCTGATTTGACTTCATCATTTGTAACTGAATTAACTCTCCCCTGAAAAAAATTAAATAAAAATTTATTAATTGTTAAAATTGAGATTTTAAAAACTGTTTTTTAGCTAAAAAAAATAATAGGTCAAGTTAGTTCCAGAGCCGTATGAGGTTTAAAGTACCGGTATAGATACTGAAGTCACGAGGTTGCCTTTTGCGAATGGATGGGCTGTAAAGTAACGAAGTGAAAATTTGATATTGCTGCTAACCTCAACAGTCAGACACTACTCGTACACAGAACCGTGCAGTTTCTACATACAATTCCGGGAAATAATTTTCTTAATAAACCTTATAAGAAATAAATGTGGCCTGTAATATTGCCTATAGCTTAATTACATGACTAGAAATGTTTCATTTACTGTAGTTATCAGCTTCCGTATTCTATTGAAACAAATTTTTTTCGAGTGAGTCGCTTTCTTTACTATCGCTGTCACCGGCGTCTTTACTATCAGTCTCACTAGCATCTACCTAACCGTTTCCTTTTTTTACCAGGTGTCCACAAAACTGTTGAAGAAGATCTTGACGTCTTTAATTTCCTTCTTAATTTTTCGAGTTGTGGAAAAAGAAACATTACAGTAGTTAGCTACTCGGTCATGGCTTTTGTTAAGAGGCAGGGGAAAGGTATCAGGATTTTATTACACTGAATATTAGATTTCGTTCAGCACTGTGAACAGTCTGCCCACGTTTTTAAGAAACTAACATTTCTGTTTACGGTAACAAACAGGTTGTATTCGTACTGTTAACCTACAAAAGGTTCCGCGATTTACTGTATATGCTCTGGGTTTAGTATATGTCTTTATATTTGTTGTAGCCTACTGAAATTAAAGCAGTCGCGCATGCACACTGATGCTTTTCCCCCTTTCCCCTCGTTGCAAACAAGGGTAAACTCTGGACTCAAGTAACTGTATATTGAATTTTATAAAATTATTATTAAAATGAAAGACTTCAATGAGGTGTATATCTTGGCACGTAAATTTTGAATTACATGGTCCAGGTGGTCTGTCGTTGTAGTCCTAAGCTCTGAGAACAAAACTATTACCCTGGTTATTTCTTTATTTGGATTTAATTTTGTTGATGTACTACCTTCTTTATGAACTTTGTAACAAAACTGTCAATCAATTTTGCCTAAGTTGCGCTAAGATCACTGAAAAACAGTTAATAAAAATAGAATAATTAGTAATAATTTATAACTTTTCAAAATAATGTTTTAACTAAAAAGTAGGTCAAGTTAGTTCCAGAGCCGTATGAGGTTTAAAGTACTGGTATATTGAATTTTGTAAACTTATTTATTTATTAGAATTTATGAAAAGACTTCAATGAGGTGTATGTCATGGCACGTAAATTTTAAATCATGTGATCCAGTTGGTTTGTCTTTGTAGGCCTAAGGTCTTAGAACAAAATTATTACATTGGTCATTTTTACTTTCTCTTGCCTATATGAATATTTAGGAAGGAAAGTATTATTTTCATTTCGATTTTTCGAAATCAAGTTTTCACCGGATCTACACGTTTTCAGACCCCCTGAACCCAAAAATCAAGTTTTTAGCGATTGGTCTGTGTGTGTTTGTGTGAACAAAATATCTCAAGAACTGAACAATTGTACGGACTTGAAACTTAAAACTTAAGTTAGGTACCACTACCGGACCCGACACGAACATTTTCATCAAAATCGGTCAACCGGAAGCAGTAGTTTATTCGTGTAATTCTTCACTTTTTGCGATTTTCTCAAAAATGGCTTCTACGATTTTTTTAAAGTCACCTTATTTACTGAAATTTTTATGCTCTAGAAGATAGGGTACCTAGGCGCCATCTCTGCTGAAATTCTTGGTGAGGCTGTTTTTCGTAAACAAACCGTTTTATTAAGATTGCGACTTTAATATGCATTTAAGCGCAAAAATGTATGCAATAAATGTTGTAGGAAATTTAAAATCCTACAACGTTTAGTTCAAACATTTGTTTGTATAATGCTTAGTTTAGCGGTAATTAGCAATTTTCTGTTTTTTTTCTCACGAAAACGTGTGAAAATCAATTTTTTTAAGATTTCAGCCTTAGTATGCATTTTACGACAAAAATGTATAATAAAATTTATAGGAAATTAAAAGATCTATGACTTTTAATAAAAGCATTTTTCTCTACAGAACCTAGTTTAGCGTGAAAGAGTGATTTTTCGTATTTTTAAGTCGAACTGAGGTTGATTTTCATTTTGCGTCTTTCACTCATGATTAAAATTAGGTTATGTTTATTGAGGTTAGTTTCTTTGTTTATTTCTAATGTTTTATTACTTATGTTAAATTATACTGTTAATTTTTTGCATTGGCAAGAGAAAGTTGTTTGAGTGTTTCACACCATAATTTTTTGTTTGGATTTAATTTTGTTGTTTTACCTTCTTTGTAAGTCTTGTAAAAAAACTGTGAGTAAATTTTTGAACAGTTAGTAGAGTAGCAAGAAAGTTACTATTTTCAGTATCTAATGCATGTATCTGGTCGTATACCAGTCGTTGTGTTGGATAGATCATTGTTCTTCAACTGCTTTAAATTCTGGCGAGAGTAGACAACCATTAAACATTAGATTTCTTTTAAAATTCTTTACAATCAATTTAGAGATATATTTGGTATGTAGGGGTACCTTATCGGTAAGGGATCGTCTCCAATAAATAGGTCATCTTATATTTTTATCTTAACATTTCAGATATCATCAAATTGGTATGTAATTGATTTTACAAAAGGTGAAATATTGAAACAATTATTTAATCAGTTATGCATACTTAATAAATAAAACGGTCTTTTCAGATTAAAGTGCGTTCCCAGAAAAAATATTGCAGTCGTTACAGTGATACAGGAACCAGAAAGATCATCAACACTGAAGAATCATGCGCGGTTTTACTGCGCCAGCCATATCTCGCTTCCTAAGCACCACCTCTCTTTGGCTTGCTAGTCACTAGCAAAAGCCCGCCGCAAAGACATTGCCTCTTGCACACCATCCAACCATGTCACCTCCAACCTGCCTCTCCTTCTACCGGCCACCTCCTATCCTCTATCCTCTGCAAATGGCCAAACCATTTTAATTGTTTCCAGGCTATGATATCCATGATATTTCCTTGAATGCCAATTCTTCTAATTTCGGAATTCGATCGATGCATGAAACACCACAGCTCCGCTTCCAGAAATCCATCTGAACCGCTTTTAGGCGATACTTCTGCCTCTTAGTCAATACCCATAATTCCACGCCATAAGTACACACACTCTCCAGAATTCTTTTCTAATTTTAGAAAACCTTGCGCTTTGAAAAGAAAACGAGTAACTAATCGCATATGAAATGTGTCTTACCGTTAATGTAAAGAAGACTATTGATAGAACTAGTAGTTTCAAAAATTGAACCAACGGTTTCGGGTAAAGGTTCGCCATTTTAATCTGGAAAATAAAATGCATAGGCCTATTATCGTACAGATATATATATAAATATATATAAACATACTTATTTAAAAAATCAGGTTAACGTTAATTCATTAAAAAGTGACATAGAAATATTTGGACTTAATATAGTTGATACGTTTTCAAACTTCTTTTTTCCATTCTGGTTCTGATTCATCTAACCAAAACTCATTTTTATGTTATTAGACACCAGTTTACGTCGGGTCCTCTAGCAGGATTTAACTTAAGTTTTAAGTTTCAACTTTGTACTATGTTCGGTTCTTGAGATATTCTGTTCACACAAACACACAAGACTTGGACACACAACCACACTAATCGCTAAAAACATGTGTTTTGTGTTCAGGGGTCTGAATACGTGTAGATCCGGTGCAAACTCGATTTCGAAAACCGACATGAAAACAATACCTACTTTCCTAATTATATATTCGTATAGGCCAGAGAAAGTAAAAACATTCGAAAAAGAAAATTTCAAACAACGAAATATGTAATGAGATTTTCAACTATTTTTTTTGCATTTTCATTAAATAGTTATTTTAATTTTTTATTGTACATAAACTTATAATTTTGAATGGTTACCTTCAAGAAGAAATTCGAAACAAATCAAAAAGTAGTAAATATATAAAATTTTTTATTAATGCCTTGCTTATAAGTGAGTAATGTTATTCAAAATTGTTTTTAGTTATTAATAAATTTTTGTTAATTTTATTCTTAACCGCCGCAAGAAGCTACTCTTCTGCTTAATTAAGCCTCGATCAAGATTAAACTTCCGCTCCAAGATTTTAACATACAAATCCCTATTAAGACTAATCTGGACTTATGGTGTCCATCTCTTTGGAATAGCAGCAGAGAGTAATTTTAAGTCGACCCAGGCCTTTCAATCAAAATTCTTAAGACTTGCTTCTGGCGCTCCTTTTTATGTAAGCAATACCCCACACGGCGATTTTAAAATTCCGACAGTAAAGGAGCTAACCATCATTGTATAGTACATTTCACGAAAGACTAGTTGACCATCGAAACCAACTAGCCCGTGATCTAGCCACAAGGAACTTCCCGACTGTACGACGTTTAAATCGAAAATGGAGTAGAGACCTTTTGGTCTGAATAACGGTCCTGAAGTTTTAAACGGAGAATGTACCGCTGGGTACCTCTTCTTTTAAAAGTTAAATTCCCCACCGCCATTTAACTGTCATATACGTAAGTTGTGCAGCTCAATGTACAGTACCGTAATAAAGATTAATGACAAAAAAATTTATTCAGACAAAATTTACAATTAGTTATGATTAATTTTTATCAAATAGTTATAAAATAATATAATCACACACGAGTAGAAGTGTCTAGCGACCCGTCCCTCTAAATTTAGGATAAAGAGATGATTCATATACTTCTATAATTACTACTTGAGGTTGTTATAAAATTAATATTTACACAGAAATGTTAACAAACACAAATATTACCTGGATTACCAGATTATTATGAAGTCAGCTATTTAACAAAAAGATTTATATTTCGTAACTCCGGTCGTTTTTTTACTCCTAACTATTCAACTAGTCAACGTTTTATGTATTTGCAATTGGTAACATCAAACCGCTTAGGCACAATCATTGGGGAAGTTACTATCATTGTTCATATTTAAAACGCATTTTTTTTTATAACAAGTCATGTTTATAAATCAATAAGTGTACTATAATGGAATAACAATAAGTCAATCAATTAAATATGAGAAACTGATAACGACAATGTCATTTTAAAACAATGCTACATAATTAACATGTTAATAGTTTATACATACGGTATATTGTTCTACGTAAGTTTTTGTTATAAAAGTTTATTGAAACTGACACCTTTGTTTCTTTTGTGGAAATTAAATTCATAACAAAAATTTATTTAATGTAATTTATTATTTCTTTAATTACACAGATTTTTAATCATTTCATCGAAGAATGAAAGGTACTTCTTGAATGAACCTATTATAACGAGTTTACTTTCCATATGAAAAGGTTTTGTGTGATAATACCGGGTGATTATAAATGAATATCCCAATTTTGAAGGACTCCATTTTAATTTTTCTTGCCAATATAAATATATAGGAAGAAAAGTATTGTTTTGATCTCGATTTTTTGAAATCGAGTTTTCACCGGATCTACACATTTTCAGACCCCTTGAACCCAAAAAACATGTTTTAGCGATTGGTCTGTGTGTGTGTGTGTGTATGTGTGCTCGCGCGTGCGTGCGTGTGTAAACAAAATATCTCAAGAACGGAACATCGTACGAACTTGAAACTGAAGTTAGATACCACTAGAGGACTCAACACGAACAATTTCATCAAAATCGGTCAACCGAAAGTAGTATTTTTTCGTGTAATTTTTCACTTTTTTGCGATTTTCTTAAAAACGGCTGCTACAATTTTTTTAAAACATTGCCTCATTTACTAAATTTTTTATTCTCTACACGATAAGGTAGCCGCCATTACTGCTGAAACTCTTGGGGAGGTTGTTTTCTTGTAAAAAATTTTATTTTTTAAGATTGCGACTTTAACATGCATTTTACCGCAAAAATCTATATAATATGAGTTGTACAGAATTTAAAATCCTACAACTTTTGTTTCAAATATTTTTTGTATAACGCTTAGTTTAGCGGTAATTAACGATTTTCTGTTGTTTTCTCACGAAAACGTGTAATAAATTGATTTTTTAAGATTTCAGCTTTAATATACATTTTACGACAAAAGTGTATAATGATATGTATAGAAAATTAAAAGATCTACAACTTTTATTTTGAGCATTTTTCTCTACAGAGCCTAGTTTAGTGTAAAAGAGTGATTTTCCGTATTTGTAAGCCAAACTGAGGTGGATTTTCATTTTGCGTCATTCACTCATGGTTAAAATAAGATTATGTTTTTTGAGGTTAGTTTTTTGTTTATTTCTAATGTTTTATTACTAACGTTGGGTTAAATTGTTTATTATTTGCATTGGGAAGAGAAAGTCGTGTAAGTGTTTCATACCAGATTTTTTTCAGTAAAAACAGAGAGCGCTACTAATCAAGGAATTTTAAAATATACGTTTTGAAGTTTCATTTGTTAGTCGAGAGATGTCGCTGGGTCCGGTTGTATTTGCATAACGAGGCCAGCTGAGTCAGTTCGTTTTAAAATGGCGACCGCACAACAAAAGGCGTATTGTGTTATAGAGTTTTCTAAGAGTGGGTCGGTTATAACGGGCCAACGAGCGTTTCGTCGTTAATACGGAATTAATACATCCGATAGGAAGTGTATCTTGCATTGGTTTCGTCAGTTTAGTGATACGGATGCATTTCCAAAGGCCTCCGGACGGCCCCGTGTTTCAGAAGAAAATGTTAACCGGATTCAGGAAGCTTTCGCTCGCACTCCAGGAAAATCAACTCGCAAAGCAAGCTGGGAATTCGCAATTCCTCAAACGACAGTGTGGAATGAGTTGAGAAAACGATTGCTTTACAAAAGGTACAGATAACAGATGGTACAAGCTCTTACCGAAGATGATAATAAATGAGAATTGAATTTTGTGAGTACGTTCTTGATCAGACTAATGAAGATGATTCCTTCATTTTTAAGTTGATTTTCAGCGATGAATCAACTTTTCATACAAGCGGTAAAGTTTACAGACATAATGTAAGAATGTGGGGTACAGAGAAGCCTTTTCAAACCGTCGAACACGAGCGTAATTCCGTCAAGAAGTCTGTGTTTAGTGCTGGATCAAACAAAGAAGGTGTCTGGACCTTTCTGCTTTCACGAGCCCAAAGTTAATGAAATTTGTTATTTGGATATGCTTATAAAGTGGTTGTTCCCTCAGTTAGAAGAAGAGGAGCACTACATTTTCCAGCAGGATGGAGAACCCCTCTATTAGTCAGCTAACACTGACGAACATAAATATAGCGGAATAACTGTAGCCATCGAATTCGTAATACCGGATATGTTGCTACGAGTGTGGAATGAGTTCGATTACCGTGTAGATATCGTACGGGCTTATGGTGGCGGTCACATTGACCGTTTATAAAATTTTTAAATGTTCTTTTTCCATACGTTTAGTCAAAAAATGTTGTAAGTATTTTTCTTCTGTAAATAAAACCCTTCAAAATAGGGATGTTCATTTATAATCACCCTTGTTCATTTATAATCATCACGTATAATATATTGGATGCCTATCCACACTATATTGACTGGGATCTAGACCGAAAAATAAGTATGGATGATCTTTATGTGGTCCTAAAAGAGGCTGAAAATAGGTCTCAGATTCAGAAAGAATCCCTACGAATTTTATAAACAAGCCCTAGTGGAAAATGTAAATTAATTGTCAGAAAATTATTTTAATAACATTAAATAGTAGACGAAATTGACTGACTTCTTTAGTAAATCAATAGTTTTTTGTTCTATACAAAATCTGGTGTGAAACCACCACACAGCTTTCTCTTGCCAATGCAAATAATAAACAAAATAACCTATCATTAGAAATAACTGAAAATTAACCTCGATAAACGTAACTTAATTTTAATCATGAGTGAAAGACGCAAAATGAAAATCATCCTCGGTTTAGCTTAAAAATATGGAAAATCACTCTTTCACTCTTAACTAGGCTCTGTAGAGAAAAATGCTGTCAATAAAAGTTGTAGATCTTTTTTCTATAAATTTATTCATACAATTTTGTCGTGAAATGCATACTAAGGCTGAAATTTTAAAAAAATTGAATTTTTACACGTTTTTGTGAGAAGAAAACAGAAAATTACTAATTACCGCTAAACTGAGCGTTATACAAAAAATGTTAGAAATAAAAGATGTAGGATTGTAAACTCTAAACAACTTTTATTATCTAGGTAATACATTTTTGCGCTAAAATGCATATTAAAGTCGTAATCTTAAAAAAACAAAACGATAAAACAACCTCTCCAAGAAATTCAGTAGACATGGCGCCTACCTTATTATGTAGAGCATAAAATAATAAGTAAATGAGGCGATTTTAAAAAACGTAGTAGCCGTTTTTCAGAAAATCGCAAAAAAGTGAAAAATGACACGAATAAACTACCACTTCCGGTTGACCGATTTTGATGATAATGTTCGTATCGGGTCCTCTAGTGGTATCTAACTTAAGTTTCAAGTTTCAATTTCGTACGATGTTCCGTTCTTGAGGTATTCTGTTCACACACACACACACACACACACACGCACGCACTCGCGCGCACGCTCACACACACAGAATAATCGCTAAAAACATGTTTTTTTTGGGTTCAGGGGTCTGAAAACGTGTACATCCGGTGAATACTGAATTTCGAAAAATTGACCTGAAAACAGTAGGCTACTTTCCTTCCTATATATCCATATAGGCAAGAGAAAGTAAAAAATTACCAAGAACGAATGTGAGAAATTACAGGGGTATTTCTTTTATGAACGCAATTGCAATTTTTTTACGGGTATTCTATTCAACAGATTTAAAGATGACCCAACACGAACATTTTCATCAAAATCGGCCAACCGGAAGTAGTAGTTTATTCGAGGTATTTTTCACTTTTTTGCAATTTTATAAAAAACGGCTGCTACGGTTTTTAAAAAATCGCCTCATTTACTACAATTTTTTATGTTCTACAAGATAGGGAAGGCGCCATATCTGCTAAAATTCTTGGAAAGGCTGTTTTGTCGTAAAAAATGTTTTTTAGGATTGTGGCTTTAACATGCATTATAGTGCAAATATTTATATAATAAACGTTGTAGTAAATTAAAAAATCTACAATGTTTTATTTTGTGCATTTTGTGTGTATAACGCTTAGTTTAGCAGTAATTAGTGATTTCCTGTATTTTCTTTCATAAAAATTTGTAAAAAAATTGATTTATAATATTTCAGCCTCATTATGCATTTTACGAAGTTTTTTGAAGTCAGTTTTTTTGTTTATTACCAACGTTAGGTTTTATTTTTATTATCAGGATTGGCAAGAGTAAGTCGTGTGAGTGTTTAACACCAGATTTTTATATATATATACCATCTCCATTTTTTTAATACACATACCTCCAGATCTATGATATAATGTAACACTACCTTCCCCAATATTTTTGCTGGGGCACTATTTCTGTTTCCATTTCATCGTCACCTTCACTTTCTTCCTTGTTGTTTTTGGCTGATATTTTAGATTATGCATCATTGCCAACATCTGCTGAAGTGGCAAAGTCATTGTCTGCCCCTACATAGGCATGTAAATCCATATCCTGAAGATATTGTTTAGCCGCTATAGAGAGATTTTTGTACCGCTATAAAGAGGGTTAAATACTTTACCGTAATATACGAAGTGGTCAGGGTCGGCAAATAATGCCGCTAATGAGAGATTTTACTGTATATAGTAGTAATACAGGTCAATAACAATGCTGTATTATAAAATTAATTGATATAATTACAGTATATTATACTTTAAAATAATACTTTATGGAATTTTGAAACTGATTTTTTTTCTACTCCCATTTAAAAAATATCCTGACACTTTTATTTTCCAACAATTTACTCCCAAAAAGTGATGCCCTACAAAATTAAAGAGAAACTGTTCTTTAAATCCTCATTTGTGTACGTTCCAATCTGTTCAATTAAGACCAACAAGAAACCCCATGACCTAATGAAGTCAAGATGGTGTCAATGACGAGTAGTCCGACAATGACTGTTGCAAGTCATGTTGAACCAAAAATTATCAATAAATAATTGTATTATATTAATAAATTCATTTTTAATCATGACATTTCTTGGTATCCAACAATCTTTCAAATTCCGCGTACGCTCTTACCGGAAGCTTGAAAATTAATAATTTATTTCGGTCATGCCTATCTAAAATGACAATCTAAAATGCATACTGGGAAAATATTCCAAAATTAAAAGTAAATGGTGAGGCAAAAATCATAAAACAAAGCTACAATCAAAAACATTTTATTTTAAATAATGTAGGTTACATAACTGCCTATTAACGAACCATCGAATACATTAATCTTCAATTTTTGTTTTATCAAAATTAAATCAAGAAATAAGCAGAATATAGTACAAGCGGTGTAAACATGGAGGTCCATCAATAATTCAAAAATGTTCTGACGATATATTAAATATTGCAGTGCAAAATTTAAATCTAATGTACTATTCTCTTTTATATAAATTCTAATTTTTTATAACCAAAAGTCCCCCCAATAGGGTTTACCACTTTTGTACTATATCGGTTTTTATGATTAATTTTAAATCTATTTCTTTTGCGTGAGGTTCGTTAGATGGTTTAGTGGAAATAGGTGGTTTATAAAAAATTGCACAGAATGTGATTATTACGTCTTATCATTTTAATTAAAAATATATATTCGAGACACACCCTGTTAAAATACAAAATAAAGACAATTAAATAAAATAAAATATGTGTACACATTCACAATTTTGATTTATAAATACCTGTAGGTTTTTTACTAATTTTTTGTAACTTGATGTATGGTGGAGTTGTGTACGATCGCTTCCCGAGGATGTCTTGACCAGGATACCCCGACTGGTCGGAAGTCGCCAACTGTCCGGAGGGCACAAATCGAGATGTTGTGTAGCTGGTGGATGCCGGAACAGGTCCTGTAGTATTTTATTGAAGATTTGAAGCAGAATTCTCTATCAAGGAGACGATAAAGAAGAAGAGGAAGAAGAAGAAGAAGAGGAAGAAGAAGAAGAAGAAGATGAATAAAGATGAAGATGAATAAACTTCCGATATTGTTAAAATTGTATTATTTTCGCGGTGATGCTGGAGAATAGTATATGAAGTTGTTTGTCCGTGATGTAATATTTTAATTTATTTGATATTTTAATATTTTAACCAATTTCTCTCATTTATCGTTTTTGTCGCCCAGCAACCTCACTGTGCACCCTTCGATCTCTCTTTTCCAACTAACTCTCCTTACTCCTTTATCTTCCCTTGTCGACTCGCCTCCTTTCTAATTCCCACCAAAAATCCTCAAGTCAGACACATGTTACACAAAGATACCCGTAAGCCAATGACAAATGTTTGACCATTCCTCTGACTGGATATGTTCAAACATCAATGGCTCAACAGGGTTCCTTCCTGTCTTTTCCCTCACGGGACAATCTACTAATTTTTTATTTATTTCTTTTAACAATTCTTAATTGTTTTGTTCCCGTGAGAACTCTTTTAAAATTTCTACTCTACTTACAACCCTCACACCCACATTCCTTAATTTGTTCAAGCAAATGACACCATTCAAGTTATTTATGATACCCTTCTGAGATTTATGAAATTACCAAATTAGGCATGTCTCACTAATAAATGATTCAGATCACCTCAGTAGCCGCAACAACAAAGCTAAAGTATTTTTTGCGCGTCAATAACCGAATATGGATAGACTATACTAATATTGTTGACACAGTGACTGTCGTAGCATTCAACTTCAATAAAACAAAAGCTAAATTATCAAAACACATGTGGCAACAAAAATGGAGAAAATCATTTATGAAAAGGTCATCTTAAACCTGAATCACTACTATGAAAACTACGATTTATAAAATTTAACTTTTTCCGCTGACCACTTAGAAAGAAAATTCACTATGAAACAACGGTTATGGTAAAATTAACAGAATAACACAAAAAATAATCACTGTGCCATCCGACAACAGTGTGATCTACAACTGATTAAGTTATTTAGCCATAAATTTACCTTTTGCCCTGGTTTTTTAATTGTGGTGGAAAATATAAGCTATGGTTAGGAAAAATACGTACGAAATATTTTTATAGGTTTTTCGACGGAATTAAAACCGATTTTGTTATAAAGTTATGAAATCTTTGTGCATATGAACTGGGTTTTAGTACAGATGCGGTGTTTCCCTGAGTGGGTGCTTTCAATAAATGTTCCAATTTTTTCCGGTTCCCATAATACGTTAAGATATCAATAATCCCCATAAATAATAGTAATTTTTCACGGTATGCGTTTATCGCTGGAATACCGCCTTGAGAATTTAAAACTGTTAATGAGTTTTCTTTAGCTTCGAGGTCAGAATTGTAAATTCCTAGAAGTAAACTGTAGTCTGTCACATGCAGACGTTCTAACAATTTACAGTCCTGTTTTAATATCTGAGACAGTGCTGTGTGCACATTGTCATCTACGTATATTCCTGCAGGATGCTTACGCATAAAGTCATTATCGTTGTATGTAGAGACTTTCTTTTGTTTTTCCAATTCAGTAGCGTCTCTTTTGTGTGTCGAACCTTTTAAATCATATATTTGATAAAACGGGATGTTTGATGGCAGCAAATTGTACATTACGACTATTATTTTCTTAGTAAAATGACGCGTGTAACTATATAGACTTAAAAATCTCGGTATCATTGTATTAGGGTTGTCTTTTAAATTTTTCAATAATTCGGAAAGGGATTCTTGTAGGAACTTTTGCTTCTCTCTTTTTAACAGTCTTAATAATATATTTATCGTCACCAGATTTATAAAATAATGCACCACTCCGACCTGAAGTTTGTATTTTTTTAAGCGATAGAGTATACATCGAAGAAATGAAATCGTTGTCATTCACTCCAAGTAGTTTTCGAATATAGTTAAACACTCTTGGCGAGTAACTTGTAAATGTACATTTTTATGATGTCGACGATATGGAGCTACTACGGAACTGGAGTCCCCCATTGTGACAAACTCCTTATCCATGAAGTCATTTTTTGTAATACTGTCCCGATATTGAGATGCATATTGAACAGCACTTAAAATTCCAACTTGTATTGAATTCATTATTTCAGCTGATTTGTCTTCATCAGCTGAACTAACTCTTCCCTGAAAAAAATTAAATAGAAAACTATCAGTTGTTAAATTTGATAATTTGAAAATAGTTTTGTAACTAAAAATTAAGTAGGCCAAGTTACTTTCAGAGCCGTATGAGGTTTAAAATGCATTAAATTCTATAAACTTACTTATTGATTAGAAATTATGAAAAGATTTTAATGATGTGTATATCCTTACACGTAAATTTAAAATTACGTGGTCCAAGTGGTCTGTCGTAGTAGGCCAAAGGTCTTGAAACAACACTACGGTTTTCCTTTGCTTGGATTTAATTTTGCTTATTTACCTTCTTTGTGAATCTTGTAACAAAACTTACAATGAATTTTGCCTAAGTTGCGGGAGATCACTGAGAAACAGTTAATAAAAATGTATTATTAGTAATTTATAACTATACTGTAAAATTATATTTTGGGCTTTGAAAACGCAGTAAGTAAAATTTACTTACTGGCTTGGAAATAGTCATGAAACAATTTCTGAATAGGGCCCGTTAACGAGTCAGCAGGCGGGCGGGAAGTTTTATGTTGGATTCCTTGGCGCTGAACGTTTTACCGGTTTTCAAAAGTAATCAGTAGAAATCACAAAATGATCTCCATAGCAGATATTCCGTCAAAGTATTTTTTACCCATAACTAAACAATATAAATAAATATCCTACCGTTAACGTAATGATGATCAAAGCCAGTAGAAAAAATATGCTTCTTAATTTTAGAACCGACTTCTTTTTATTTTTCACCGACGTTTCTAGATAAAAAATCTTCATTTTAATCTGAAAAAATAACTACAAACTATAAATAAGTAAAATCGTTAACAAAGTTTAAGTAAATTAAAGAAAAGTGAATTAAAAAATTTTCATCTTTTAGTTATAAAGAATTAGTATACTTTTCCAACGTTATATTATTCCTTCTGCTTCTATTTTACCTAAAAATTCAGCTAAATTATTTTATTTTAAAAATTTATTGATGACATCAATCAAAAAACACTTAATAAAGTATTGTTCCCTGCTTTTTAAAATCTAATAGTACGTAACGTAGTACAAGAGCTACGAAATGAGCAAAAACTGGTTTTGGGAGTATGTAAACTGAAACGAGGAGACTGAAAGCACCTGCCTTCCAGTTGTTACTATGCTTAAATCATAAGTATTATTCTAAGTAAAAAGTTTTGGTTAATAAATTTAAACAGAACTAGTAGTAAAGAAATGCATTAATATCTGAAATTATAAACAAAAAACTAGTACTATATGTAGTAAACTATTACACAAAAATTAAAAAAATAATACCTGAAATAATTTTCTGCGAAACAGACGAGGCTACAACTATAACTAGATGTGGTGATTTAATTCAATGAAAGACTCCTCAGTGTAATAGAGAAATAACTACAATATAGATTATTTATTTACTTATCTAAGCTTGAAATAAAACTGTATGTACCGTACAAAGAAAAAAAAATGAACAGTATGTTGTAAGAATACTATATAAGTCTGCCATTTAACTGAATCGTTTCTATTTACACTGGCTTTTTAAATACTGTTTACTTTTATTAATGAAGGTATTGTAATTGGCAACATTCTTTTATTGTTAGAATTATGACAAAATATTTGTTGTTAACTGGTAATTATATATAAATCATTGAAATGCAATAACGTATGAAGAATTGACCATGAAAAATCAAGAACTTGACAATCGTATTGATTTAAACAATCAAAGGAATGTTCAAGACATTGCTTTATAAATGAACAACTAAGTTGTTCATACATAACGGTATATTTTTCTATGGGGTTTGTTGTTATCAAAGCGCATCTTAATTGAGATGTTTGTTTTTTAATTGTTTAGTAAATCTATACGTAATTCCATCCGGGATGATCCAGTATGGTCTGAAAATGTTTTATTATTTATTTTCATCTGCCATCCTTTATCGTCTGCATTAGTTTAACAGTATATAACTGTCGGACATAAAACCAGAAAATCAGCAATGACCATGATCAACACGGTCGGAATTTGTTGCCATTTTCTTTTCTTACTTAAGTACACGCGGAAGGTTCTTCTTGAGAAATATAACAATGAGAATATCTAGTTACTACAATAGCTTCGTTTTCAACAAATTATATATGTTGTTTGGGTCAATAGCCGAAAGGCTGGTTTGAACCTCTCGAGATTTTACAAAGTAAAAATGCGGAGTGAGGTGGTTTACTATTGCCTTCCTCACCGAGTTGAAAGAGTATGCTTATCAGCATACCAAGCCCTTCGAAAAGCAACCATTTTCAACCCTCCCTAAAAATGACACCTTCACTTCATTCACCAAAGGGTCTGGCTGTATAGTGATATTCATTACTCTCAGATGAGATAACTCTGACTAGTGTCTTATATATCTCTACCTCTTATGTTCCTAAATAGTTCAGTCATATGACTATGTGATAAGCTGGCTGACTATGTGATAAGAATCAAAACTATTTTTTGTAGCTCTGGAACAAACATATCGAGTGCAATTAATTTAACACTCCACCTGCCCGTTATGGGCAAAAATATCAGATATAAAAAATGAAAAAGATTGCTGTAATTATTCTACCTTTAGATGTTTTACTCTGTTTTCCGTCCAACTGTTGTGCACATTAAGGCTAATTATGACGGTGAAGTGTGAGAAACAAAATCGCAGACAAAGTCCAAGTAACTGGGTTCTCTGCCAAGGGACCAGATTCAATTCCTGGCAAGTTATTATTATCACTTCGTATTCTTGCCACTTAAAAAAGTCCTCTTTTAAAATAACAAAAAATGTGATAGTTGGTCATAAATCATTAAGATTTATCAAGAACTTTAATTTTATTGATTTTAATTAAACTTAACAGTGATTGTTGAAAGTCATGTTGAACCAAAATTTGTTAATTAATAATAATTGTATTATATTATTAATAGTTTTATTTTTAATCATCACATTGCTTGGTATCCACTAGTCTTTTAAAATCTGCGTACACTCTTGCCACCAGCTTGGAAGTTAATAATTCATTTCGGTCATGCCTAAACTTAAACGCTGACTTAAATAATGACATACTAAAATGCTAATTTAAATGGTAACTGGAAAAATAATCCAAAATTAAAGTGTAAACGCTGAGGTAAAAATCACAAAACAAAGCTACAATCAAAAATACTTTATTTTAAATATATTAGGTTAACTTACTATTTACGAACCACCGAATACATTAGTTTTCAATTTTTGTTTTATCAATAATTCAAAAATGTTCCGACGATATCTTAAATCTGCAGTATAAAAATGCTCATCAAAACTACAAAATAAACTCCAATTTTTTAAATTTTAAACTCAATTCAGACTCAACTTTGAAATTTCAACTACAGAATGTGGCTATAACATAACAACTTAGTAAAACAAATCCCTTGCGCATACGCATGCGCCAAATGAAGACGAGAAGATTTCCCCTTAAAGTTACTACAAAGTGCCGTCCGGCCATGACGTAAGGCACTAAAAGGTAATAAAAGTGTCATTTACAGCTGGAGGGTTAGATGCCAGAGCAAAAAGCAAAACTTTGATGTAATGGTGAATTCTTGTCCAGAATATTGTAAGCTCTTTTATGCCAGAATGAAATAAGTTCTGTAGTCATTTAGGAGAAAAATGATCGATTAATTGTTTTCTAGAAAAAGTGGAATTGTAATTTTATTCCTATACCTTGTCCAACAGTCGGAAGATAGCATTTCTTATATGGCCGGAGCGTTGTTGCGTACTGTGTTAAAAACATTGACTCACGAAATGAAAATAAAAGTTGATCTTATTGTTGGCTATATTATACTTATTATATTGAAACAAATTAAGTTTATGACTAAAAATGTTAACGTTATAATCTGAAATATGTATTATGTGACAGAATTGTTAATTCATTTGTAAATGAGTGTAACTATATTTATAGGGTAATGTACAGCATTTTGTTAGTAAAACCATAAAATGTTATGAAAAGTTAAAATTAAATTAACAATTTTTTTTAATCTTTCAAAATCTATATTTATCCAATTCATCGCCGTAGGCTTATAAATTCTATAAATGTAACTATTTTCATTTATTTTAAAGTAGGCTACCTGTTTCATTTCTTTGTAATTTAATCTTTTTAATTTTTAGTTAGCCAATATAGGAAATAATGCGTCTTTTAATCGAATGTTGGGGCCGAACATTATTCTTTAAATAATAGTCACTTATCATTTTAACTTAACTTTAAATTACAATTACAACTAAAACTTATAAGTTATAAATTAAATACTGCGTGTGCTTGTAGGACAGATAGTAGCGGAGAGCGTATTGCTCTATAGAACCAATGTTAAACTGGAATCGCCTACCTTTCCCACATTCTCAAATGACAGTTGGATATAGTATAGTGAAAAGTTTTATGCGAGAGTAAATTAAGTACGTATTTTTATGTAAACTATTTGTAATATAAGCCAGATTTTAATTAAAAAAACACAAATAAATTAGTATTCATGTAAAAATGTTTATTAGAGCTGTCAATATTACTTTTTAGGCAACTACTAATTGTATTAAACCGATTATTCAAACTCCTAACAGCTGATTTTGTTAAAATATTATATTATGTAATCCCTGAAGTGTGTACGTTGCAATCTCTTCACTAAAAAAAACTAAATTGTTTCACTTTGGCATCAACCGTCCACTGAAGTATAGTTACCAAGCCACAGCCTTTTAGCTCCGGTTCTGTTATCTTGGCGGCAATGATTAGCCGATTTTAACGAAATACCGTTTAAGAAAAAACGGTTTTACGTATGGGCTTTTCGCCGGAACTAAAACAGATTTTGTTATAAAGGAATGGAATCTTTCTGCATAAAAACTAGGTTTTTGTGAAGATGTGTTGTTTCCGATAATATTTACTTTGAAGAAATTTTCAATGGATTTCAGAGTTCCATAATACGTTAGAATATCTGTAATTCCGAAAAATATCAGTAATATATTTCCCTTTTTGTTTAACGCCAGAAAACCGCGTGACCCGGCATAATACCTACCGTCGACTGGTGGGTGATTATTATTATTATTGTTATTATTATTATTGACTTCAGAATATTTTAGTAATGTTGCTGTGTTGTGATCACCATCATCAGATAGTGTCAACGATTTCTCTACAGATGCCTGGTAGAAGTTGTAAATTCCTAGAAAAAAACTATAATCTGTTACGTTTAAACTATTCAACAAATTGCATTCCTTTTCTATTAATTGAGACAGTTTAGTATGCATCACATCTTGTATGTTTATTCCTTGAGGATGACGTTGCGTAAAGTCGTTATCTCTGAGAATGGGGGATCTTTTTCCTTTCCCTGATGCAGAAGCTTCTTGATTATATGTCGAACCCTTTAAATCATATATTTCATGAAGTCGTAAACGTGGTGGCACCAAATTTTTTATTACGACTACTATTGTTTCACCAAAATAATGTTTGTATCCATACACGCCTAGAAATTTCGGTAATAGTGTATAAGGGTTGTCTTCAAAATTCTTTGATAAAGTGGGGAGTGATTGTTGTAGGAACGTTGTCTGTTTTTTTTTAATTACTCTAATAATATACATACCATCCCCAGATTCATAGTATAATGCACTACTACCTTCCCCACTTTCTACTTTTTTAAATGGTGAATTACACAGTGACATTATGAAATCAGCGTTATTCACTTCAGCTAGTTTTCGCATATGATTAAATACTTTCGGTGAATAAGTTATAAATGTAAAACCTGAATAATTACGAGATGGATTTTGTGTGTAAGTACCAGAGGGAAAATTAACAACCTCTTTAGCCATGTAGTCGTTCTGTGTAATGATTTTATCAAGTTCTGTTGCGGAACCAACAGTTTGTAGTATTCCAAGTTGAATTGATGCCATTATTTCAGATGACTTGCTATTTTTGATTCCAAAATTGAAAGAACTAATTTTTCCCTGTTAAAACAAAAAATTAACACCAATTATATATATGGTTGACAGAATCGTTTTCGTTATTTTAAGTTTAATGGGCTGAGTTAGTTCTAGAACTTTTTGAGGCTGGAAGTATGGTATGAATAAACTTAAAATTACAATAATTTGAATTCATGATAATCTTACGTCAGAAGAATGTCTGAACAATTTACATTGCGTTTCAATGGTAGTGTACCAGTAGAAGGTCGTATGAAAAACTTGATTTACAACAGTTTTAATAAAATTTACTGAAGTGTTTAGGTGAACATTGTGGTCGGTGACAAAAGAAAACGGATAACACTCAGAGTTTGATTAATTTTGTTTCAATTTTCATTAGGTAAACAGCTATGCTGCAATGATCACTAAAGTAAAAATGATAGTGAAAGGTCGCGAGTTAAATTCCTCGTTAGGGTGAGAAACTAGGGTGTATTAAAACACGTTGATAATACCCAACCTCTAGTAAAATTTCCTTGTGCAATATCTTGATGTGAACTTCAAAAATTTAAAGTTTATTACTTATTATTTTTTGTTTTAATCTATCTGACATGTGGTGAAACTTCATTCAGGTTGCAGCTCACAATTCTACAACTTCTTCACTTTCATCTGTAAGATTTACATATTTTCTCATTTATCGTCCCTAAAAATTTTGCGTGTCAGTTATGTAGGCTACAACAAAAAAAGTTAAAGGAACAATATTGATGCTTCATTGATGAAATAATTGATAGGTTAATTAATGAAATAATGTTTTTGATACCCCTAATCTATACTAATATAATAAAGAAGAAACGTCTGTTTGTTTGTTTGTTTATTTGTATGAGGTAATCTCAGAAACTACTGTACTGATTTTAAAAAAACTTTCATTGTTGCATAGCTTAGAGCTTCTTGATCAATATGGGCTATTTTGCAACTTTAAGTAACTTTAATTAAGTGAGTTAAGCAACTTAAACTGGCGCTTCTTTAAACTGTGACGATGTTACATGTTTTAGATTATCGGGTGCATAGCACTTTTATTTCTTTTAAGTCCTCTGGATGGTGTATTTTTTGGGCTAGAAGCACGATTCAACTTTTAAAATATATCGAAAACGTGAAGAATAACATTTGATTCCAAAAACATTAAAAATTCGGAAATATTCAAATTTTTTATTTTTTTACTGTATTTCATACATTTTTTGTTTTCATTCGGCATGTAGTGAATGAGTCATATATTTCCAATGACTCTGCGTACCGCACCCACGTATTACTGTCTCTTATCTCAGCCATATATCATTTGTCTCTTTCTTTTCCATCGGTATTCTTCTGTGCATTCTATTCAATTCTGTTAAATCGCAGGAACGAACATTATAAAACGGTGGGCATCGATTTGAGACAAGAGTGCTCCTTCACTCATGGACAACTTTATGTCGGACTTTCTAGAGCTGGAAGTCCAGGAAAACAATTTATTTTGCTGCCACAGGACAACGAAACCACAAATATTGTATATAGAGAGGGTTTAAAATAATTTAATTAGGCCTAGATTAGCTGCTGTGAAGCGAAGCGAACGGGGATTGCTAGTATTTATATTTATAGCAGGGTTTTATGAAAGTTACAGGTAATAACAGCTCTTTTTCACTTTTTGAAAAGTTATTTGGTTACGGATTAATTAACAGAAGATGTTTCTTGATAATTTAGATGATTATCCTTTCGGAATTGCAGTACGAACTCATTTTGCTGGAGTAATACTAACACCACATAAAACGCCAGCGATGACTCGCGAAGGGTCATCGATTATAATGTTTTGTAAGAACTAATTTTTTTATTGTTAGCTGTAAAATAAATGATAAGATTCTGAAGAGAAGGGGTGAAACTGTACTTATTGTGGAGGATATTGATATGAAAATGTTAAAGTGGTATTAGCGTTTGTGGAGAATGGTTTAGAGAAGAGAAAGTATTACAGTCTTTAGTTGGGTTTCAAGGGAGTGATGAAGAAGAGATAACCAGCTATGCGGTGGATTGATGACATCGTTTTTTTCATCAGTCTCTAGATTGGTTTGATGTAGTTTTCCAAGCTGTTCTATCTTTCGCAAGTCGTTTCATATCTACATACCTGTAACACCCTATATCTTTTGTAATTTGCTTTATATATTCTAACCTTTGCCTCCACCTACAATTCACTCCCTCAGTATTACCCTCCATTATTGATAGACCACTATCTGGATGTTTTAAGATATTCCCCACTAGCCTATTCCTTCTTCTAGTAAGATGCTTCCATATACTTTTTTTCATACTTGCCTAAAAACCTCTAAATTACTTATTATGTCTACCCACCTAATCTTTAATATTTTCTATAACATGTAAACACCCCTATCGCCGCCGATAACACACACACGGCCACAAAAAACAAGCGACAGGTCGGACGGGGTGTAGACAAATAAAATAAAATAAAAAAATTTTAGGAAGCGGTAAACAAACACGGGGATCGTTGCATGAGTGAAAAATAAAATCATTCACAGTAGGTTGCAAAAAAATTTAATTAATAACAGAATAAGACTATCATATTATAAAGTATTAAACAGTAAATATTTTAATAACAAAATTTTAAAATCGGTAAAGACCGAACATTAGCAACAAATCCAATAATTACAATATGGGTAATTCAAAATTAATAACTTTATAAGTTGTAAAGTAATGCTTTTATACAAACTAATAATAGCATTTGTTTTGTTGGCCAACATATGCATATATTGATTCGGTTTTCTAATGACTTAGCAACTATTATGTTTAATTTTCAGAATTACTACATAACTATTAAATAAATAATTTAGGATCATTATTGCTTTCGTATTGACGTTAAATAAAGCAGTAAAATTTAAGATTATTTAGATTTACATAAGAATTTGAAAGAAAGACAAAACTAGAACTAAGCTAGTTATTTTAAATTTTAATATATAAAAAATTTTTTTTTTTTGTGTTACATTAGGTTGTGCAAACGAAAATATTTTAATTTTTAACATTTAAATTAGTTAATTACAGATTATGAAACGACATGAAAATATATGTATATATATAAGGTAATGTCTCGACAAAGATTTTCTTGTCCATTACTTGCAATTTATATTAAGGTTTCGACTACAGAATCTTTCATGCAAGATAATTAAACATTTCACCGATTAACTGTTGACCGGAACTGAGGATTTCACAAAAATATAAAAAAGATGATGGTCACATACCTCATGTTAATAACACATATATTGTAAAAAAAACACTCACGAATCCCACAGGTAATCTTATTCTCAAAATGGTAGACATAACAGTATTGGAAAAGCTCCAGACATTTGAAAATCCCATCAAGACACAGAATATTGGCGAATGATGAAAATCATATTCGAGAATCGAATATCCAGATGATGATCAGTAAACTGAAGGTAGTAGACATTGAAATTCTGGATTGCAGTTTTATTTTGGTTAAAACTTGTTACCTCGAACCCGGTACTCCAAACCATGCACTTGAACCGTGCACTCGAACCGTACACTCGAACTGTGTACTTGAACCCTGTAGCAAAGATCGGGCCAGTGTCAATAATTTATATAAAATAAACGATCTTAACATCAGCACAAGTCATAAGTTATACAATAAGATTTAGTAGTTTTTATGAATTAGGTTAAGTAACTTAAAGAAGTAAGAATTTCTACGAGCCGTAATACAATAAAATTAAAGGTACAAGACAAAATACAATTGAGCAATTACTATTGCAAAATGATCTTAATTAGAAAACATAATAACTTTTACAAATGAAATAATCGAAATTAAAATTTAGTTTTGTTGGATGTGACACGTATTCAGCAAACTGAAGCAAGCCCAGACAGAGTAGCTTACTTTTACAAAAATATGATATTAAACAGCTCGTAGCAAAACTCACAACTTTTGGAATACAAAGAAAAATAAATAATCTTACCATTTCAATGAATGGGCAGACGTTTTACTTTAGCCAAAAGTAATAAACAGATAAATTATTCACGTAAAAATTACAACATTACGGTATCACTATACTCGGTGAAGCGACGACAAAGAGTGTAGCCAGGCAACTCATGTAGGCAGCTTGTCGCGAGGGGCAGAAGCAGTTCGTACGAGAAACGAAGAGCGCGCCACCGGACGGCAGACAGTTCTACATCACAAGCAAAACAGTTAAGGAAACCAACACAATAAATTACGCCGACAAAACCCTAAAACACGTAACAATCTGTAAACAGATGTTACAAACACCACATTTCAAAAGCTTCTATACTCTTCCTTTCTACAGCCCCTATCACCCACGTTTCACTCCCGTGAAATGCTACACTCCAAAAACAAGTGTTTTAAGAAATACATTTTTCATAATCTGTAAATCAATGTTTGTAGTCAGTAAGCTGTTTTTCATTTCAAAGGTTTTTCTAGCTTGAGTAATTCTACTTTTGATATCACTTGTGCTTCTACCATCATTTGTTATTTTGGTCCCTAGATAGCAGAATTCTCCAACTTCCTGTATGTTTTCGTTGCCTACTTTTAAATTTCCCATCTCTTCTAAACCACTCTTACTGCTCCATAACACTTTCGTTTTGTTCTTATTAATTTCCTTTCTTATTAATAATCCTTTCTCATGATCCATTTCATTTAAGATATCCTCTAGTTCCTTCTTTGTCTCGGCTAATGCTATGATATTATCGGCGAATCTCAGCATTTTTATTGTTTCTCCTGCGTCAAATTTTTCCTTCACTTCATTTACAGCCTTTTCTGTATACCAGTTTAGTGGTGACTGTGAACATCTTTGTCGTACACCTTTTCGTACAGCAGCCTCTGTTTCGTACCCCTTAAAATATAGGTATAGATGATATTATGGAGTTTGTTAACAGGGAGAGTTGATAGAGGGGGATTAGCGTGATTGAGAAAAGTAGCTGATCAGGAGTGAGAAACGGTAATATGAAACTGTAAACAACGTAGGCCTACAAAAGATATTATAATGTAGAATCGTCTTCCGAGACATTGGCGTACAAGTTTAAAATGGAGGGACATCAAATAAGAGGTGAAAACTACAACATGACAATATTGTTTTAGCACAGGTACGGTGTCAGGTTCAAAACTTTTTGCAACGTGTTATAGAAATTTACCGTTTTTAATAAGAAAACCGTACAATCTTAATAAATAAATAATTATATCCCAAACATAAAGGGAGTAGTATCTTACCGGTAATGTAAAGATAACCATTGCTAGAAGAAAACCTGTTTCAACTAATCCCATAAATGTAACTGATGTTTTTCGACATTGGATTTCCATTTTTAACCTGGAAAATAAATTGAATATAACGGATAATTATAAATAAATAGATTTGCTGTTAATATTCGGGTAAGTTAGTAAAAAGTGAAATTTAAATATTTGCACATCTTATAGCCTAGTTGATTTATTTTCAACATTCTGTTTAACCTTTTGCTCTTGATGTAGCTAAAACTGAAAGAAGATTCATGTTTATCTTTTTAAAAACCTGCTTATGATAACAATAATTGATTCTTGGTAACGGAACTGTTAAAGCTTAAAGCTTAAAGCTTTTAAATACTACCGGTAAGATTTCATCATTGTCATCTTTTTAGGTCTTCCCAGGCCTCGCTTCCTGTAGGTTTATATTCCGTGCTCGTAGAGGAAGTTTGTGTGCTGGCATACGAAGTAAATGGTTGGACCAGTTTCACTTTACATTCTTAACGTTTCGCACAGTGACTGAATATTTAACTCGGCGCGTAAGTGTTTTGACATTAATATAAGTATCCAAAGAAAAGTAGTAAACTTTATTGGCTATAATTAAAAAATCTGGTGTGAAACACTCACACAACTTTCTCTAGCCAGTGCAAATAATTTAAACAATATAACCTAACATTAGTAATAAAACATTAGAAATAAAAAAAAAACTAACCTCAAAAAACATAACCTTATTTTAATCATGAGTGAAAGACGCAAAATGAAAATCTACCTCAGTTTGGCTTAAAAACATGGAAAATAATTCTTTCACGCTAAACTAGGCTCTGAAGAGAAAAATGCTCTGAATAAAAGTTGTAGATCTTTTAATTTCCTATAAATATGATTATACATACTTTTGTCGTAAAGTGCATACTAAGGCCGAAATCTTTAAAAAATCGATTTTTCACACATTTTCGTGAGAAGAAAACAGAAAATTGCTAATTACCGCTAAACTAAGCGTTATACAAAAAAATGCTTGAAATAAAACTTGTAGGTTTTTAAATTCTCTACAACTTTTATTATATACATTTTTGCTCTAAAATTAATATTAAAGCCGTAATCTTAAAAAAAACACTTTTTTACGTAAAAACACCCTTACCAAGAATTTCAGCAAACATGGCGCCTACCCTATCTTTTAGAGAATAAAAAAATTGAGTAAATGAGGCGATTTAAAAAAAATCGTAGGACCAGTTTTTGAGAAAATTGCAAAAAAGTGAAAAATTATACGAATAAACTACTACTTCCGGTTGACCGATTTTGTTGAAAATGTTCGTGTCAGATCCGGTAGTGGTATGTAATTTAAGTTTCAAGTTTCAAGTTCGTACGTTGTTCCGTTCCTGAGATATTCTGTTCACACACACACACACACACACAATGACACACACAGACCAATCGCTAAAAACAAGTTTTTAGGGTTCAGGGGGTCTGAAAACGTATAGATCCGGTGAAAACTCGATGTCGAAAAATCGACATGAAAACAATACTTTCCTTCCTATATATTCATATAGGCAAGAGAAAGTAAAAATATGTCATTCTGTGGACTAGTCAACCAGATAGTAAAAAAGTGTTGCAAGAAATTGAAATGTACTGGTATGGCGACCAGTACATTTTAATTACCAGTGTAGTTGTTTTCAGATTTGACGCAATTATAGACAAAAGTATCAACAACATACAGTTAACAGATTGGGTGGTTATCAAAAATGAGCTTTAAGTACCCAGTTTAAAAAGAGATATATACCGTACTTCCCAACAAATCTGACGTATTAGGAAATTAATATTGGACAATGTACTTCAATATTTTCTTATTACAAGGGTGTAATCTTACTATTATTTATACGGTCGTTAGAAACACAGTAAAAATGAAACCACAAAAGATTTGAATAGCTAATAATTTAATTACTTATAATAAACACAAAAATTTTATTCAATTTCGACATAGCGCGGTTCTTACATAAGAAAAAAATTTCGATTCATTATTGTCTGAACATTAGCTAAGCGTATAACGTGGTCAGTTTTTTTTTTTAATTTTTGATATTACAGTAGGAGAGGCCGTGAGTTCGAGTCCCCACACACTATTTAACTTTTTTGTATTCAAAAATTGTATTGAAATTATTATTAAATAACTCGTTAAAATCTAACGGAGACAATTTCTTCGAAAAATTTTTTTTTACTATTTTCATTAAATTATTTATTTAAGTATTCATCGTAAAAAAGGATATATGTTGTATATACGCCGAGGAAAACCATACAAAAACCGAAATGAATTATAAATTAAACCCTTTGTTAAAAAAAACTATGATATAATAATTTACAACAAATTTAAATAAGAATTGATTGGTAATTTTTAAACAAAACTATTCTTTTAGCCTATTTTAAACTAGATCACTCCTAAACATAAAAATGAAAATACCTCTTATTTTTTATCTGAAACCGCCATAAACTAGATATGGTTATTTAATTTACAAACTCTTCAGCGTGTTAAAGTAATACACTGCAGACATTATGTCACCAACCTATTTTTTAAGATGAGATTATTGCAGCACTGCTATCGGCAAACAAATAGAAAATGACATTGAGCTTTTATAATAGTATTACAAAGTTGGCTACATAATTTTTATATTATTTACTTTGTGTTATAAGCTTTTCACTACTGTTATCGAAAGTTCCTGTAATTGGTTACATTGCTTTCAAACACAATGTCAATATTTTCAATAGCTATTATAATTTTTCATATTCAAGACATGTTGACATTAAATCGTGTTTATAAATCAGTCACTGAAGTAAAGAAAATAAAATAAAAATTAATGAGAAACTTGACAACGGCTATTATAATACAAAACAATGCTTCTTAAATGAGCAGATCGTCATGCAATAAAAATAACAATTTCTTAATCATTTATTGGTATAAAACTCATTTTAACTGACAAGTTTATGTGCCTTCTCAATCTTTATGTAATTTATTATTTGTTTAAATCAGACCGATTAAACCACTCATCCGTAGGAATTATATTAATTTGTAAAATCATTTTATTAATTTTTATGTATACTTTATATAAAACCGAGCAGTAATTAATAAATTTTTAGGCATCTGCTGAATCTCATGTATTATCATATTGTCCTGTCACAAGAAGTGAACTCCGTAAGTAAATTTATTGTGAACCACCTCATCAGACCTGAAAGTTAATTTTGTAAAAAATGCAAGTTTTATCATTTTATACAGATTGTTTGAAAAACGTCGTGCCAAACATCGGAAATTATTTGTTTGGCCAATCCGAAAAAAACGTATTTAGTAAAGTTATGCCCAAAAATCTGGTGTGAAACACTCCACGACTTTTTCTTGTCAATGCAAATAATGAACAATATAACCTAATGTTAGTAGTAAAACTGTAGAAATAGAAAAACTAACCTCAAATAACATAACCTAATTTTAATCATGAGTGAATGATGCAAAATGAAATTTTACCTCGGTTTGGCTTAAAAGAACGGAAAATCACTCTTTCACGTTAAACTAGGCTCTGAAGCTCTAAATAAAAGTTGTAGATCTTTTAATTTCCTATAAATTTGATTACACTGTATACACTTTTTTCGTAAAATGCATACTAAGGTTGAAATCTTTAAATCATCGACTTTTTACACATTTTCGTGAAAAAACAGAAAATCGCTTATTACCGCTAAACTTAGCGTTATACAAAAACATATTTGAAATAAACGTTGTAGGATTTTAAATTGTCTACAACTTTTATTATACAATATTTTTGCGCTAAAATGCATATTGAATTCGCAATCTTAAAAAAAAAACAATTTTTTTACGAGCAAACAACCTTCCTAAGAATTTCAGTAGACATGGCATCTACCCTATCTTGTAGAGAATAAAAAATTTAGTAAATGAGGTGTTTTAAAAAAAAATCGTAGGAGCCCTTTTTTGAGAAAATTGCAACAAAGTGAAAAATGACACGAACAAATTACTATTTCCGAATGACCGATTTTGATTCAAATGTTCGTGTCGGGTCCTCTAGTGGTATCTAACTTAAGTTTCAAGTTCGTGCGATGTTCCGATCTTGAGGTATTCTGTTCACACACACACCAATCGCTAAAAACATGTTTTTTGGGTTTAGGGGGTCTGAAAACGTTTAGATCCGGTGAAAACTCGATTTCGGAAAATCGACATGAAAACAATACTTTCCTTCTGATAGTCGATCTACTGTAAGAGTACTCCACGCAAGACAAGCGCCCATAGGTTGTAAACAAAAGTTTTACACTAGTTGGTGCGTATCTACCTCTCCGCCTGACAAAATTATCTTACACTACGTTCTATCATACAAATATCTATATCCATCTAAAATAAACATTATCGTTTAAACGTTTTCAATTATATCGCTCAAATTACTTGTAATTAGTGTAGTTTCATAAAGCGGCTCGGTAATTAATTTTTTAACCATTACATTAACAAAGCAATTTTTTTCTTACTAAGGGAATTAAAGACATTTAGATCAATTTTTTATACTTTTGAACGGTTCACCGCTTTTGTTTCAAAAACTTAACACATTCACTATCATACATGTTAACAAAACACAGCTTACAAAACTTTTCAACTTCAATGTACGAAGAAAATTAAACAAACCTATACAATACCAAAAGATAACTGACGGAACTAAAAATAAGTTAAACACGGGCAAGTGCGAATAGTTGTATTAAACTAGTCACAGACATTAATTTTAATGATACAAAATAAACAATCTGAAATGATTAACAACGAATTACTGGAATCGTTTATTGTCCATTTATAATTCAAGAGCGTTAGTCCTATAATACTTGTGACCAAAAATAAAACTGAGTTTATAATAAAAACATAGTACATACTCGTAAATAATAATGTAATAATTGTAAACAATTGCACGAAAAATAACAATGTAAGAGTAACAATAGAAAAAGAAGAATAACAATAGTAAAAGTTATAGTTATTAATGCTAACTAATGTTCGATTTAAGAAACATTTTATAAAAAATGGATTGGAAGTGTTCATTACAGCTTACAACGAACGCATTAGTCATGCTGTATGGAATTTTGTTTTTGATCATACTGTGCGTATTTTTAATTAATGCGCATGCTCACTTGTATTGCTGGTTGCCTACTATAGGAGTACTCTTAGCGTAGACAGACTTTATGTATTCATATAGGCAAGAAAAAGTAAAAGTTTCTTTACATTTAATTCTCCATATATGTAATCGGTTACGTAATTTGTTTCCAATTACGCACGAATCTAATTGCTTTGGAAATTCTTGAAACAAGTAATTAATTAATTTGAGGGAACTAAATAATCAAAGTATTGGATTTTTGAATGAAATAACAAATGCGGCGCAGGCACCTTTATTGGCATTCATAAATCATTATCGTATAGCTACTACGGACCCCATCTTTATAATTTGTACTCTTCAAGGTTATAATTTCTAGTAATATGGTAAAAAAGTAATGTTTGTTAATAAATAATAAAGGTTATCTCAGAAACTACCCAACTGATTTCAAAAATTATTTCATAGTTGGAGAGCTTAAGGTTCGTTTTGGAGAATTATTAACCATTTTATAATATTTTATAATAATTATAAAATATAATTACAAAATAACTGAACATGAAATGTTCATTTAATTTCACATGAAATGTTCAGTTATTTTGTTGACATGACATGTTCAGTTATTTTGTTGAGGTCTTAGCACATTGTGCTAAAAATAGGACACGGTGTAATGAACTAAATTTTTTTTTTTTTATTATCAAATCAGCAAAATACAATCTGTTCTGTTATAAAAAACCAAGAACAATAAGTAATAAGGTTAACATAGAAAAGACATTTACAACAATATTATACATTAACAATAATTGTTACAGATAATTTTTTTTTGTAATTTTAAAAAATTAATTAATTTTGAAGTGATTCAAAATTTAAATAAAGAAGAAAATATTTACATATATACACATAAAAGTATCTAAAATAAAAATTTAATTGTGTTCGAATCTGTTAATTAAATCCAACTCATTGTACCTATTAAGTCTTGTAAACGTATAGTCACTGTTGTCCAGTAAGTTTATAGCGAGATGATTTGGATGTCCGTTTAGCCTTTGTTCGTACGTTTTGCTAAATCGTGTAATTTCCTGTCTTACTGAGTTAAGTCGTATGTCGTTATAGATATATTTGTTTCGTATGTACCATGGTATCCTAAGAGATGATCGTAAAAATTTTGTTTGAAAACGTTCCAAAATGTCAATATTGGTATTTTTAGTTGTCCCCCAAGTTGTATCCCGTACGTCCACACCGGCTTGAATATTGTCTTGTACAGCAACAGTTTTGATTCAATTGAAAGTTGTGAGCGTCTCCCAGTTAACCAAAAAGTATTTCTCAATTTCAAGTCCAATTGTCTTCGTTTCGTCAAAATGTGTTTCTTCCACGTCAGTCGGCGGTCCAGATGAAGCCCCAAGTACTTCACATCTTCTGACCGTGGCACCACAATGTCATTAAGTACTACTGGTGGGCACGTTCGTCTACGTAGAGTGAATGTGACATGGACTGACTTAGTTTCATTCACCTTAATCCTCCACTTCTGTAACCAATCTTGCAAGGAAATCAGAAAATCTTGCAAATACCGTGAAGCTACAATCGGATCTTCATCCACACTCAGGACAGCAGTATCATCCGCAAAAGTTGCTAAAACTGTATTTTCTGTAGTCGGTAAATCTGAAGTAAACAGAACATACAAGAGTGGCCCAACAACACTTCCTTGCGGTACTCCGGAATTAATTTTGAATAATTTTGAAAAATTTCCATCAAATTTTTCTCTAAAACATCTGTCATCCAGATATGATTTTAACACTATGTAGAAATTATGAGGCAACAGCGTTTTCAATTTAAAAAGTAAACCCTTATGCCAAACTTTATCAAATGCCTGGCTTATATCCAAAAAAGCAGAAGAACAATAACGTTTTTTCTCAAACGCACTGTTTATTACACGAACCACTCTGTTGATCTGCTCAATTGTACTGTGATGTTCACGGAAGCCAAATTGATGGTCTGGTATAAATTCTGATATAAATGACTTCAATCGTTTTAGCAAAAGTTTTTCAAATAATTTTGAAAATATTGGCAAAAGGCTTATCGGTCTATATGAATTCACACTAGTAGGGTCCTTTCCCGGTTTTAGAATCATGACAATTTCAGAGATTTTCCACAGACCTGGAAAATAGCCGATACGCACAATTGCATTAAATATTGTATTTAAAAGTATAAGAGCTTTCCTTGGTAAATATTTTAGGACTGTTCCCGTAATAAGGTCATGTCCTGGAGCTTTAAAGGAAGGCAACTTGTATGAAACTAAATGAAAAATAAAAATGTAATGAAACGAAAAAGTAAAAATACTGAAATTGAAAAATTAGAATGTTTTACAAAATTTTATTGAAAATTATTGATTTATTAATTGATTGATTAACATTTATCGACATTTTTTGATGACATTTTTAATATAAATCTAAGTATTTTAATTGACTTTAAACGTTATAATAGATATTGCAATAATTGTTAATTCAAGTTTTAATAATATGAGCTCAATTAATTGAATTTATAATTACGAATTGAAAATTATTCTTTGGAGTCTTCCTTCTGCTTGCTGTCCATCCATTGAACGGAAATCAAATGCGGCGTCGAGTCATTGTTGCATTCGGTTTCACAGTCATGAATAAATTTACTTAAATCTATCTTCATATTTCAAAATAATCAAACTTATTTTATTTGGTTCCATAATTAAATTGACTCTTGATAATTTAATAATTTCCTTTACTTATTTTATTACTGGTTCAAATTATTTAATTAAAATTATACTATCTTTTGTTTTCTTGCTTTAATTTCAGATTTTGTGTTTAAGAATATTAAATTTTGAATATATTCTTTTTTTTTATAATTCATTTTGATATAGGCATATTTAATTACTGTTTAGAATATTTAGATTTCTAATTAGAAATTGTTCAATTTTGATTATTATTTATGATTATTTTTAAATTATTTCTTGAATTTACAACAATAATTGATTAATTGAGTTGGATCTTTGATCGACGACGTACTGGAACATAGACTGCTATTCTACAACGGAAAGTATATATCTCACCATGTTAACGTTTTGCACTATTTCTACAAAACTACACAAACAATCGCCTTGAAATTTTTACTTCGTAAACTTTGAACTACCTACAAGATTTTAGTACTCCGAATTGGTGAAATATTGACTTAACACTGAGAAAAAAATATTGAATTTTTTATTGCAGTAAATTTCTCAAATTTAGTAGGAAATATTTTTTAGAATTTCTTTCATCAGTTATGCTTGTAAAACGATCTCTTGGACGTTTGAATGTCCGTCTCGTAAGTAATTTCATGAAATTTAAAAAACCCGAAAAGTAAAGTACGATGTCATACAGATAGATAAAATAATTATGGTTATAATAATTATAACCATAATTATTTTATCTATGTGTAGGTTGTCATACTTTACTTTTCGGTTTTGTTGAGGTCTTTCCAATGTTGATTCATTTTAATGCGGAAACTAAACCAGTTTTTCATATTACTTGGTTTTGTTTTTACACTGCTTCAGTTGCTTCCAACGCGTAAGGTTGTGTAAGAAGTTAAATACTATAAATATAGTGTAATATACTTAAATATATTCCCCACAAGGGATCGACATATTTGTAGACTAACTCATATTCCCACCAGGAATTAGCCATATTTGTAGATGTCCCTTCTACAATAAAATTATTCACAAAATTTGAATTATAGATTAAATATCATATTCTTTATTTTTCTTTTACAATTTTTTAAATCGAATTTATCATTTTTATTACTATCTTGTCCTCTTATTATTTACTCATTCCAATTAATTATTTATTTTTAAATGTATAAATTTCATCTCAATTTTCTTTAAAGAACAATAAAATTATGGATGGGACCTCCACCTTCCTTCAACGTCCAGGTCCCACTAAAATCTTTTTACAATTTCTTCATCCTCCTGTAGTTGTCTAGCAACCAGATTTTGTTTATCCCTTTTCTTTTTTAAAATTAAATAATTTTTATTTTCCACTAGCTGGATCTATTTACATTTATTTTAAATTAAAAAATAAACAAAGCCAGCTGTCAATGATTTTGAATCGTCACAATAGATCGTTGTAAAGCGCAGTGAACGAGGCTAGTCTTTTATTTTCTTAGTATTTACAAATTGTTTTCTTGTTTTACAAAGTATGTCGTCTACTCTTAAGACATACTACCTTGTAATTTCCATCCAAATATACTATGATAATGTTACACTTTTATCAGATAGGTTATAAGAGACTTTGAGTCCTAATTGGATGAAATAATCAAGAATCAGTGAATAAAGGATGAAGGAAAAGTCATAAAACAAACGAGAAATAGATTATTTTATTTTTGAATGTTGTAGATTACATAATTTCCAGATATAATAGTTTTAAAAAATGTGTTCGCAGGTTTAAATCTCCATACTATACTATGTCCAACAGTCGGAAGATACCATTGCTTATACGGGCGGAGCGTTGTTACGTACTGTGTTAAAAACATTGACTCACGCAATGAAAATAAAAGTTTATCTTATTGTAGGCTATATTATACTTATGATATTGAAACAAATTACGTTTACGATTATAAATGTTTACGTTATTATCTAAAATATATATTATGTGACAGAATTGTTACATTTGTAATTGAATATAACTATTTATACGGTAATGTACAGTATTTTGTTTGTAAAACCATAAAATGTTATGAAAAGATAAAATTAAATTAAACATTTTTTTATTCTTTCAAAATCTATATTTAATATTATCCATTTCATTGCCATTATGCCTATAAATTATATAGATGTAGTAACTTTTTACATTTATTTTAAAGTATTTCATTTCTTTTTAATTTTAAATATTGCGTCTTTTAATCAAATATTGGAGCTGAACATTATTCTTTAAATAATCACTTATCATTTTAACTTTAGTTTAAATTACAAAAACAACTAAAACTTATAAGTTATTAATTAAATACTACGCATGTTTGTAGGACAGATAGTAGTGGAGAGCATATTGCTCAGTACAACCAATGTTAAATTGGAATCGCCTAGCTTTCCCACAGTCTCAAGTGACTCTTGGATGTAGTATAGAAGAAAGATAACTTTCTGAAAATTTATTTCAGATGATGTAAAATTTGACGATTCAAAAAAACCTCAATAATTTTTGACGGATTAAAAGTCTGTTATTTTCAGTGCAAAAGAACTAAAAATGATTAACAAAATATTTGGATCAGCCCAGTTTGGACCACTAACAAACCTGTACTTAATTTTCCACGTCATCAACCGCAGGTGGATTATTCGAGTATAAATCTATGTGATTCATCTAAGGGACACCTACAATTAATTTACAATAAACTATATAAAGAGCATTAATCATTTAATAGATTACTGTAATCTAAGTGATAGGAAACAAATTATTTTACCATCCTAAAACATCAGCCACTAAATTAAGAAATACGTGCCAACTTAAACGAAAAAACTGGAATTTTATAGCTACACAAAGTGAAATTAATTTTTTATAAATAATTAAGAGAAACCCTAGTTAAACTGAAAATATTACTTCGTTAAGCACGCTCCAATAATCACTTATCCGTCTCTGCTTTCTTAAAGGTCATTTTGTTAACACACATCGAAAAAATAACATCAAATAACAAATTTTACTACATAATAAATTTAATAAATTTCATAATAATAAATTTTACTACAGTGTCCTCAGACTGTAAAGAATCAAATGGTTGATCAGATTACATGTTAGATTTGTGTTAATAAGAAGTTAATATTATTAAATAATAGTTATAATGAAAATGAGTTTAATTTAATTACATACATTAAAAAACAAGTACTGTTTTAAATTTTGTATATACTACATAATTTTGTGTCCTATAGTTATATACAGTTTCATTTTTTTCATATCAAAATTGTTGTAAGTTGGTAGGCGTTTTAACATGGTGAAGTAAAATTGGTTTTACAGTAATATCTTAGATAAAAACTGAATAAATATATAAATTTAAATGCATATATAAATTTCAAAGTAAAATAAATTAATCAGTATTATATAAAATTCAAGAACGTACAGTTGTTTCAAATAATGAAGATAGTAAATTTTCCCCCTGAGTGATATTTTAGATGTTTTTTAAAAACAATTACCCTGTTTAAAATAAAAAATTTCCATCTACAATATTTTAAATTATTTTTATTACAAGTTTTAATTTATTTTTATTGTTGTTATTCATAGTATAATGTTACATAAAAGATGTTAATAAAAGTTTATTTGTCTCCAATAAAAAATTTTAAATTATTAATATTTTTTATTTACGAATAAAGTTTTAAGAACGATTTAAACTATATTTTACAATCGTAACTACAAATTCTTGTAATACGTGGTATAATTTAATCGATTACTACAGTGAAGAGCTGATATGGTAATTTACAAAATTATGAAAAAAACCCTTTAGCGATAAAGAATGCAGTATAATAATAACAAATAATTTCCCTCTTTTACTACTTCATACGTTCCCTATTTAAACAATACTGTTTAATAAAATAGGCACGGCATATTTACAAACGTTAAAAAATACCATTTAATCCTTCACCGTCTGCATTAGCAGTAATTGCATAACAGTCGGACGTTAAACAAAATAAAAAATTTAAAAGAAAGGATTTATAAATCTTTTTTTGAAGTAATTAACCGTTTCAGTGCCAAAACAATATTTTAGCGTTTAATCTAAAGTGCTATTTAATTTGAATAAGGGTATGCAAAAAGTGCCAGTCCTTATTTCGAAAACTTGCAGGCCCGGGACCTTTCGTTTTGCAGGCTAGCGTGCTAGTCAGTAAGCCACGGAGGCAGTTTAAAAATACATTATTCCATATTTTTGTTTAAAAGTTCTTTTGGAAATGTTCAGTTATCCGGGCGTTGGCACTTCACGTATAACTTACGGGCGTCCGGTAAACCGGATGGTATAGCTACGTAAAATATATAAAATCCTGTTTTCGAGATGTCGGTACTGAAAGGGTTAAATTATGACAGAAATATTTTTTTTTTTTGGTGAAGAATAACCCATTAGAGAATAATGGAAAATCCATCGTAACAGCTGAAAAAATATCGCAAAATTTTTAAAATGATTCTTTTTTGTACTATGTTCAATTTTTTCTATAGTAGATCATTAAATGAAAGTCTACAAAGGGTTATAAAGTCCCCTTAACTAAATATACCTCCTCTTTAAGCAGATGGATGCCTGAAGAAGAGACAAAGCACGAAGAGGAAGACATAGCCCTATTTTTGTCATCTCCTATAAAAAATACCTTATTTAACTGATGTAGTTACTTAGCCACTGTTTTCTAGGCTAGGTATTTAAATAAGTTAGAGTTATTATTATTATTACTGAGGCAGCTATAAACTAAGGGTTAAGAGAATATAGAAATGTGAATTCTGAGTTTCTACTCGGAATGAAAACTGATTTTGTTATAAAGTTATAGAATCGTGTCGCATAATAACTAGGTTCCTGTAAAGATATGCCATTTCCAAAAATACTTGATCTGACGAAACGTTCCACTTTTTTTTGTTTTCCATAATATGATAAGATATCTATTATACCTAAAAATAGCACCAATCTTTCACCCTTAGCATTTAGGGCAGGAGTACCACCTGGCGTGAGAGTAACCGCGTTAGCGATTACTTGAATTTTATTATCGCCATTAGAATCAAGAACTGCTTTTTGTAAATTTTGTTTAGAATCTATATTACAAATTCCTAAAAGTAAACTGTAATCAAAAATATTTGACCGTTTCAATAATTCAGCGTCATTTTTTATTATTTGAGATAGTGTCGTATGTATTGTATCTGCTATGTATATTCCTGTAGGATAATGTTGCCTAAATTCGTTATCTTTATATGTAGGGATTTTCATTTGTTTCTGCGATTCGGTAACGTCTCTTTTATATGATGAACCTTTCAAATCATATAGTTCATTGAAAGGTACATTCGTTGGCAGTAAATTGTTCATTACGATGAATATTCTCTTTCGTAAATCACGAATGTAACCGTAAAACCCAAAATATTTCGGTAATAGTGTATAAGGATTATTTTCCAAATTCTGAGATAGTGTGGGGAGTAAGTGTTTAAGAACCTTTGCTTCCTTTTTGCTAACCGTTTTAATGATATATTTACCGTCTCCCGATTTATAAAATAATGCGCCACTTCCACCTGGACTTCCCATTCTTTTAAGCGGTAGTTTACACAGTGATACCATGAATTCGGTATTGTTCACTCCGAATAATTTTCGTATATGGTTATATACTTTTGGTGCATATGTTGTGAATTTAAAACTTGAGAACTGACCTTCTGGAGCTACCGCGGAACCATTGAAGTTTTGACTTTTCTTATACATGTAGTCGCTTTTTGTAATAACCCCATCCATATCCAACGCTGAACCTACAAGTTGTGAAATTCCAAATTGAACTGAACCGATAATTTCGGTTGATTTGGCAATTTTTATTCCATTATTTCCAAAACAGTTAACTCTTCCCTACAAAAATAAAAATGTATCACTAATTTCATTCTCTTCCACCTGAGAAAGATATTGTTTCACTACAAAAATATATTTCATTTCTTGCTCTGTGCTATTTAATCAGTTGTCCCTAATTAAAATATTTATAAAAATCTGGTGTGAAACACTCACACGACTTTCTCTTGCCAGTGCAAATAATTAACAATAAAAACTAAAATTAGTAATGAAACATTAAAAACAAATAAAAAACTAACCTCAATAAACATAACCTAATTTTAATCATGAGTGAAAGACGCAAAATAAAAATCAACCTCAGTTCGGCTAAAATACGGAAAATCAGTCTTTCACGCTAAATTAGGCTTTGTAGAGAAAAATGCTTTTAGTAAAAGTTGTACATATTTTAATTTCCTATAAATTTGATTACATGTCGTAAAATAATGCATACTACGGCTAAAATCTTTAAAAAAAATAATTTTTACACGTTTTCGTGAGAAAAAAACAGAAACTTGCTAATTACCGCTAAACTACGCGTTATAAAAAATGTTTGAAATAAAAGCTGTAGGATTTTTAATTTTCTACAACTTTTTTATGAACATTTTTGCGCTAAAATGCAAATTGAAAGCGCAATCTTAAAAAAAAAAATATTTTTTTACGTGAAAAAACCTCCCCAAGAATTTCAGCAGACATGGCGCCTACCCTATCTTGTAAAGTATAAAATATTTAGTAACTGAGGCGATTTAAGAAAAACCGTAGGAGGAAAACATTCGTATTGTTTTCATGTCGATTTTTCGAAATCGAGTTTTCACCGGAAGTACGTTTTCAGGCCCCCTCACCGATAAAACATGTTTTTAACGATTGGTGCCTGTGTGTGAACAAAATATCTCAAGAGTAGAATATCATAGGAAGTTGAAACCTTAAACTTAAGTTACGTTCCACGACAGGACCCGAAACGAATCTTTTCATTAAAATTGGTTAACCAGAATTAGTAATTTTAATTTTCAACTTTTCGTAATTTTATATTTTTCTATATTTGTAATATATTTTATATATTTTTATCGAGATGGGGGCTGAAGATCAACTGTGGAAATTACAGAGTATTTGGTAGTTGGGGGACCTCAGGAAGCCTTGCACTGGATGGGGAAAATAGTGGATGTGTAGAACAATGCAAGTACCTCGGATCAATATTCGCGAAGGAAGACACAGAAATTTGTTGTAGGATTTCCCAAGGTAGGAAAGCAATAAGATGCTTGAATTCCCTGTTTTGGTCGCCGAAAATCCGGATTGACACAAAAAAAGAATATGCAATATTGTAGTGAAGCCTATTACGTTGTATGGTTGTGAGGCTTGGACCCTGGAGAGAAGAAGTCAGGACAAAGTGAGGGCTTTAGAAATGGATTGCTTCAAACCCTCATATCGGATCTCCCGGATGGATAGGGTTAGAAACGAGAAAGTCAGGGAGAGGATAGGTTGTGGCAGTACAATAAAAGAACATTGAAATAAGGCAGTTGGTGTGGTATGGCCATGTTCAGTGGATGGAGGAGCATAGATGGCCGAGGAGACTCTTGGAGTACTGTCCTTCAAGTCGGCGTAGAAGAGGAAGGCTGCGATGTACTTGGCTGCAGGGAATCAGGTCCGCAATGGAGAAGAGGCGATTGTCAGAGGAGGGACTGGTGGGATCGAGATCGATGGGGTTTTGGTATGCGAGAAGCGGATCATTCGTAGGAACCTCACCGTAAAGTAAAGTAATTTTATAAAAAACGGCTCCAAGTATTTTATTTTTAAATCTCATTAACTACATTTTTGTGCTCTACGAGATAGGGTAAGCGGTATATTCGCTGAAATTCTTGGAGGACCTGTTCTCTCGTGGTAAAAAATGGATTGTGACCTTAATTTATGAATTTAACGGGGAAAGGACATATAGCCTACTCAATGTTATAGATGATTTAAAAACCTATAACTTCGATTTCAAACATTTGTTTCTACAACCTACTTAATTTAGCGTCAATTTCAATGGTCAATCACACCATATTTTTAAAAATAAGCATAGCATTAAGGTTATGTTTTAGATAACTGTAATCAATAAAAAATGGAAATAACCATTATGTTTATTCTTATATAGTCACTTCAGTCACGAGTTTGCCCTTGTTTGCAACGAGGGGTAAAGCGGGAAAGCATCAGTGCGCATGCCCAACTGCTTTAATTTCAGTTCGACAAACATAACAACTTATACTATACCCACAGGATATACAGTATATGGCGGAACCTTTTGCAGGTTAACTGATTGTTACAGAAATGTCAGTTTCTCGAAAACGTGGTCGAACTATTCGCAGTGTTAAACGAAATCTAATATGCAATGTAATAATATGTTATGAAGTTGAAGCTAAACAAAAATGCCTATCCGTGCCTCTAAACAAAAGCTGTGAGCGAGCGGCTAACGCTCGCTCACAGCTTTTGTTTAGAGGCTGTGATGTTTCTCTTTCCACAATTCGAAAAATAAAGAAGGAAATGAAGGACATGAAGAAGCTATTCTTTTACAGTTCAGTTGACACTTGGTAAAAAAGAAAACAATTAGGTAGATACTAGAGAGACTAATAATGAAATGCCGGTGCAACAGCAATAGTAAAGAAGGCGATTCATTCGTAATTACAGTAAATCAAACATTTCTAGTCATGTAATTAAGGTATAGACAATATTACAGGTCATATTTATTCCTTATAGGTAAAATTTATGAAGAAAACATTTTCTCAGAATAAACCACAGCTTACAAAATGTAGGCCTATGTAGAAACTGCACGGTAGTTAAATGTACGAGTAGTGTCTCACTGTTGAGGTTGACAGCATTGCAAATATTTCACTTCCCTTCCTCACAGCCCATACGTACTCAAAAGGCAATCTCGTGGCTACAGTATCTATAATAATATTGTAATGTTGAGGTATTTTTTGATTGAAAAATTTGTTCATCTAGCTAAGATTAATATTGTTTAGGTCATCAGCCGAAAGGCTGGTTTCAACCTGTAGATATTTTACTAAGAAAAACGAGGAGTGAGGTGGTTTACACTTGCCTTCCTCACTGAGTAGAAAAGTACGCTTATCAGCATGCCGGGCCCTCTTGAAAGCACATATTTCCCGCTCTGCAAATGACACCTTCAGTTCATTCACCACAGGGTCTGACTGTATAATGAAATTCATTACTTTCAGAGGAGATTACTCTGATTAGCGTCTTTTACACTTGTACCTCTTCTGTTCTTAAATGATTCAGTCATTTAATTGGCTGACCATTTGATAAGATACATAACTATTTATTTTAACCCTGCAACGAACAGATAGAGTGTAAACAATTCCACACTCCACCTGTCTGTTTTGGGTAGAATCTAAGATTATATTATAAAAACGTTAAAGTCTTTTCCCTGTAAAGTTGATTTTGAATGGTAATTTAATAAAAATTGTTTTAGTTTAGTATGAAGACAGGTGTGTTAAGTTTAGTCAACGTATGATGTAATACCACCTCTTTTGATTCTTTAAATTTAAGTTTCAGATACCCGTATTATTTGAATGATTAAATTGCTACGCTGTAAAGTGTACAAGGAATATCTTACCAATAATGCAAAATTGAAAAATGTCAGTAAAAAAACTGTTTCTTTTAATTTGCAATTTTTCACCGACATTTTTGGATAAACACTTGCCGTTTTAATCTGAAAAATAAAATTCATATTAACTGATTTATAAATAGATGAATTGTTAATAAATTTCAGATAAATAGTTGTAAGGTAATATTTAGGTATTCGTACATGAGCTGGTTGACATTTACCATACGTTTTACTATTCCTTCATTTCCTAGTTCATTAAAATATAATATAAAAATTCATATTCGTATTTCTAACCAACTACTGATAAAATTAATCAGAAACTTTTCATAAAGTGTTGTATTATAAAATTTAAAAATACTACTTCGAATATTTTAGACGTTAAAAACGTTGTACTAAATTAAGTGTATTGGTTAACGTGTAAAAATATTTCCTCTCAGTTAACCGGTTGGATATTAACTATAACTTTGAGAAACTGCTCTGTGCTGGTCGGGTAACTTTTGTTGGAGCGGGAAAAAACCAGCTGGTCATCAAACATGAACGCTTAACACTAGAAGTTTCGACAAAATTTAATCTATCTTTAGACAACAAAAAACAGAAATAAACAACAAACAGAATAAGTGATAGTCAAAGATTTAACTTAAATACACAACAATAATTTTAACAAATAAACAACTTGAATTACAAATCTAATTTAGTTTCTCCATCATGTAAACTTAACTTTTATTTTTCACTAGTTAACTTCAAGAAAATCATAAACAAAAATTATATTGAATTTATATTTATTACTGTTGTTTACCAAATTTTATTATTAATAATACTCAAAGTTTGTTAATAGAAATTGTAAATAGGAAATAATTGATAATTTAAAAATATAATTGAAGATGTTTTAGCAAAAACAATCATAGTCCAAAAAACGCCAACTTTAGTTATGCATGCCATCTTGTAGTGCACCCTGTTGTCCATTATGTTTACTAATCATTATAAAAAAACAGCCATAGTTATATTAATACAATGTGTTAAAAATTAACTAAGTTTGGAAAAACAAATATAGTCCATCTTGTTTTATACAAAAAGTGCCATATTCCTTGGTCTAAAGTTGTTTCTGATCAAAATTGATAGACTGTTCAAAAACGTGTATTCTTTACTTGGTTTCTTTAACTGCCGTATGAAATGGAATCACCTGAAATTGAAAGTAATAGAAATAATTTATTGTTTATTTACCATTTCTTTGTTATACATTGATTTTACTTTGGAAGTACAAAAATACAGCTGGTAAGATTTTGTCAAAAACAACCTTAAACCGGGTTTTAATTTTTATTTTATTACATGAGGTACTTAAATGGGTACTAATAGGTTTTTAATAGACGTTCAAATAATGACTTTTCTTTTCTCAAAGAGTTCTATGCAGAATAAAGTTACCACAGTATCATGTGTGTAAAACAATAGCAACAGTTAGTTATTTTTGCTAAAACCTTTTTAATTGGTGGTAATTTTTTAAATTTGCATCTATCATATTTCTTTGTCTGTCCGTCCGTCACACCCAGATGTCGGAAACAACAAATGGTTTTCAGATTCGTAATCTACACAAAAAGTTAGTAAGCCTAGATTGGGTTTAAAGTTCAGATTTTGGCCGGAAATGCCAAAAAACCGGAAGACAAGAAATCAAAGTCGGAATTGGGCAACAAAAAATAATGTCATTTGATTCCTCTTGAGGGGGTACAGACGTTTGTATTCCCGAATGTTAATTTAGTAATTTTCTGGTACCATTTTTTCAGTTAACTACTACAGATAGAGATTTCAAACAATAACCATTTTATTTATTGAATTGTGCTTTATAATGTATACCAATAATACTTTGCTTTTTCAAATTCTGAATTTTTTAAACAATGTTTTTTCGACTTTATCGTAAATTGGCCAAATTTTGAAATATTTACTCATCTAGCTCATAAAATTAAGAATATAATAGCAAATTATTTGGTTTACCAGGAAATAAAAGTTATGAAGTTATTCTGGCAAAAAACTGAAGTAGATATCTTAGTTAGTCTCTGAGTAAATGGCACCAAAGTGGAAAAAAACACAATATCATAAAAACCACCGTTTCTCAAAAGAATACTAAGCAACACTTTTAAGTACCAAGCAATACTAAAACCTAAACTGTAAACTCAAAGAGTAAAGCACAAATTTCTAGGTTATTTTCCCACAAACAAAGTATTTACAACATAACAGCTAATTCTTGCTTACGATTCAATATATAAGAGAAAGAAGTGTAATACTAACAGAATTCAAAAGAAACAAAAAGTAAGCAACAAACAAGTCAAAAGTCCAAAATGTTGGTGGGCACGATCATTTCCTTTATTACGTAATTTAGAAGGGTTTACAATTTTACACTACAGCTACAATTTATATACCAAATTAATCAGAAAACCATAGAAAATAATAAAACAAAATAAAAATAAAACCAATTTGTTGTCATTTTTAAACGCTTGTACCCCGCTAAGCTGCCCATAACAGATACATGGACAGTGTCAAATTATTTACACTCAATTTGTTCGTTGCAGGGCTAAAATAAATAGTTCTGTTTCTTATCACATGGTCAGCCAATTAAATGACTGAATCATTTAAGAACAGAAGAGGTAGAGGTGTAAAAGACACTAATCAGAGTTATCTCCACTGAAAGTAATGAATTTCATTGTACAGCCAGACCCTGTGGGGAATGAAGTGAAGGTGTCATTCGCAGAGTGGAAAATATGTGCTTTTCAGAGGGCCCGGCATGTTGATAAGCGTACTTTTCCACTCAGTGAGGAAGGCATCGGTAAACCACCTCACTCCTCGTTTTACTTAGTAAAACCTCTACTGGTTCAAACCAGCCTTTCGGCTGTTGACCTAAACAACAACAACCCCGCTAAAGAGTAGATACAGAAATCATTGCGTTTGAAGTTACAGTTTCGACCGGAAGTGACTCAAAACCGTTATTCGAGAAACCAAAATCGGAATTTTGCAACAAAAATTGTGTCATTCGATTCCTCTTAAGAGTAGATATAGAAATCACTAATAGTTTTTGCCATTAATCATACGTAAACCTTTTTTTAAAAATTAGACTACCACCATCCATGAGACTCATGAAGGGGTTAGTTTCTTAATTTATTTTCATAGCTATTTTAATACAAATAATTTTTAAAATACCTGATTTGTTTTTAAGCAGGCAATGTCAACTAAAACTAGATCTGATTTGAATTAAGGGGAGATGGCACGATGGTTTTAACTCAAAATTTCGATTTTTGGTTTTTTATGTTTTTCAATAGTTTAGGCCTAGATCTACCAGGAAAAACATTAAATTACGTCAAAAAATATTTTTTTATGAAAAAATTAAGTTTTTATCAAGTTTACACAAAAAAATTATCATGTTACCAAGAACAACCCACCGGGTTGGTCTAGAGGTAAAGTCGTCGCCAAAATCAGCTGTGTAACAGCTGATTTTCGGAGACGAAGGTTCCTGGTTCAAATCCTAGTAAAGGTAATTACTTTTATACGGATTTGAATACTAGACAGTGGTAACCGGTGTACTTTGATGGTTGGGGTTTAATTAACCATACTCTCTCAGGAATAATCGGCCTGGGTTTGTACAAGACTACACCTCATTTACACGTCACACACATCATCCTCATCTCATTGGGTCATGGGGTTGCTTCTTGTTCTAAATTGAACAGATTGCAACGTACACAAATTAGGAATATAAAAAAAAAAAAAAAAAAAAAAAATGTTACTAAGAACGAATATTTTTCACAATTTTATACTGCTTGTTTTAGTGGAACGAGAACTTTAGTTTTTAAAATATCTGCATCACTGTATTTTGTATTCTCAGCTGTCGGTTAAGCTTTCTAAACAACTGTTGATGGGAAATTTACTTGTTTTTGTACATTTTGTTTTTGATTTTTGTCTTCTTGTTTCTTGTGGTTTCCCGTAAATTTAGATTTTTAACCAATAATTCAACCAGGCTGAAATTTTACCAGTTAATTATGTTGTATATTTACATATACCGACATTTTTATGACTTTTTCAGGTGCTCCAAAATTACTAAAAAGCGTTAGTATTACGCAAAAAACATAGAAAACAATTTTTTTAAATTTTATGTTATTCGTAATATTAAAAAAAGATATTTTCCAAAGATTAAATTGAAAAAATTTCAGTAGCTCGAGAAGAAACCCGACACCTATGGTGTGTAAAGTTTAATTTCCCTGTCTTTTACCAATCTTATGAAAAATTTACCTGAACATAGCAAATTTAACATTGGCGGAATACAAAGTACAGTCTTCCCTTAATGATTCTCGAAACTTATAAAAGTTAATAACTTATAAAAAATATATATTTTAGTTACCAGTCCGAAGTTTAATTTTGTCTGAAACAAAATTATTTCGATTGTGGTTCCACCAGAGGGACAAAATAATACAGTATGTAACACGAGTATTATATAGCCGGTTATTTTACTGAAGTGTTTTTATTTACACTAGCCGTGTTGTACACTATTACTGTTAACATAAATGTTAACAATTAATAATTAACAAGCAAACATTTAGTAATTGGTAACATTGTTTTCCAAAAGTAAAATTATATATTATTTTCCATACATACAATAATTATTGTTTATATTCAAGACGTAATGTTAGAATTCAACTCATGTTTATACATTAATTACTGCACTGAAACTAAATAAAAAAACTAAACATCAATCAGTTATAAATGAGAAACTTGATAATGAATATTATATTCTATAACAATGTTTCATAAATTAACAAGTCACTAGTTGATATGAAAGGTACTATATGGTTTTTACATAAATTATTATATAATACAATGTCAATTGACTGGATAGTTTGTCTTAATTATTATTGTCTATCCAATCTTACATAATTAATTTAAGTACAATTTACTACTTGTTTTAAATCTAACCGATTCAAAACATCTCAGTTAAAGTAAATAGTATTTTTACGTAAAATGAATCAACTATAGGTCTGTGTGCGCGCGTGCGCGTGTGCGCGCGCGCGTGTGCGCGCGCGCGCGTGTGTGTGTGCGAACAGAATATCTCAAGAATGGAACATAGTACGAACTTGGAACTTGAAACTTAAGTTAGATACCACTACCAAACCCGACACGAACGTTTTCATCAAAATCAGTCAACCGGAAGTAGTAGTTTAGTCGTGTGATTTTTCACTTTTTTACGATTTTCTCAAAAACAGCTACTACGGTTTACTGCTGGTTTACGGCATTTACTAAATTTTTAATGCTGTACATGATAGGATAGGCGCCATGTCTGCTGAAATTCTTGATGAGGCTGTTTTCACGTAAAAATTTTTTTTCAGATTGCGGTTTTAATATGCATTTTACCGCAAAAATGTGTATAATAATAAGCATTATTGTATATATTATAAGCTAATTAAATTACGATTGTATTGTTATGTACGTTTTAAGAGAGCAGTATTGGGTCTTACCTGTTGCTCTCACATGTAAAACTTTATTAAATAAATAAATAAAAGTTGTAGAGAATTTAAAGTGCTACAAATTTTATTTCAAACAGTTTTTTGTATAACGCTTAGTTTAGCGGTAATAAGCGATTTTCTGTTTTTGCACGATTTCAGCCTTAGTTTACATTTTACGACAAAAGTCTATAATCAAATTTATAGGGAATTAAAAGATCTACAACTTTTATTTATAACATTTTTCTCTACAGAGGAGCCCAGTTTAGCGTGAAAGAGTGATTTTCCGTATTTTTAAGCCAAACTGAGGTTGATTTTCATTTTGCGTCTTTCATTCATGATTAAAATTAAGTTATGTTTATTGAGGTTTTTTTTGTTTATTCCTAATGTTTGTTACTAATGTTAGGTTATATTATTCAATATTTTCATTGGCAAGAGAAAGTTGTGTGAATGTTTTTCACCAGATTTTTTTATAAACTTTAATAAAATGTGAAATTATATCGTTGAAATATCTTCGCTTGCACCTTAACGGGCGTTTAACGTGAAGGACTCGCTAATAGAGCAAAATAAAGCAACTAAATGTTAATAACAACCGCTGTTTTGGATACTTAATGGAAATTCAAAGTTGTCGGCACAAAGTAAACTACATACTCTGGGGTACAACAAGTCACACTAACATTGAAATAATTTAAAGGATTCAATAAAAAGTACTTCGAACATCACTGTCTCACCATGTATCAGTACATATCCAACACTATTGTTATACACTTTTCGCTAGGGTCCGTTTCGGGATTTAGGTAATTAAATAATTAATACACTAAAGTTCACAGTTACTAGTATTTGTTACAACTAAAAAATTTACAAAATAAATAATAAACTAATTATAATGAAATAATACAATAAATAACTTAATAATTTACTTAATACTACTTACAACAATTATATAGAATGCACATACAAAATGAAACTGAAAACACAATGCACATACACAAAAACTAAATTTAATACACATACACAATAACTTTACACAATGCACTCACACAAAGACAGTATAACAATAGTTGACCAACACAATGCCCGGAACGGTCTGCACTACGCACCGATAGCCACTCGTCAAAGATCAAACAGATACTAACTAACTGACCGTGCTCGAGATTCTATTTATATAAGCGGTTCAAAAAGTTTTCTCGAAAGACACCGAAAACTCACATTAAAATTTGGCTAATTCCTAGTGGGGATGATATTCATCTCTTACACTATTAATAATTTAATTTTGACTGTAATTATAAATGTAAAATGTTTTTTAAATAATCAGTGCACTAATTTTATGTATTTAAAGAAAATACAAACAGTAAAAAAATGGAATACAACTATTGCTATTATTTTATACTGCTGCGTTTATACTTTTATAGTAGCAATGTCTATAAACATTTATGTATGATGTGCACATACATGAGCAATTTACAAGTTCCATCTTGATGTGCACGTCCTCATTGTAATTTAATCTCCTTCTATAATACTCATAAAATGATTTTAATGATTTTTTCTCATAAAATGATTAAATGATTTCATTTTTGTTTTGCAACCCCCCTATAATATCACCAGGACCCAGGTTGAGAATCACTGTCCTAGACAACAGTGAAACGCACCAAAGACTGCACAAACTACAGCCTACAGGTTTTTTAACACTTTCACGTAAAGAACAGCTCAACGAATTTTTTATTTATAGAGATACACTCGTCATTCACCCCTACGACACATTTTCTCATTATTCTATTAAAGCAGATCGTAGATTCACAGAAACAAAAAGTTTATTCTAGGGAATACATGACGCGGGAAAGTTTACCATTTTCTTACTGTTACTCCACCAATTCTATGTTGTCTTCTGGTTTTTTTAATGTAACGTTTTATGGACAGTTTTTTCTGTACTCAATATTTTTACTGATAGCAAGTTTGATTTCAACTTGTTCAAATTTTTAAAATTTGTTAAAAATTTCAATTTGAGCTCATCCGTTAGTTTTTAGATTAAAACGTTATAACTGTGAAACTTTTTCTATTTATGTAGAATAGTAGAACCTAATGGAATTCAATAAAACTTTTTAACCTATACAAAATCGTCGCACAAACACCAAAAGCTGCTAATACAAATCCCCACGTATTGTCCATACGTCACACTTTTCTACCAGTGCGAAAGGAAATTTGTTACGCAAATATACACTATCAATTAATAAATTTACCAATCGTACTTTAATCGTTGCCTGCATAATTTATTTTTATTAGTTTTGTTCTATACAACATAAATTAAGTTAAGTAATTTCTTAGTTAATGAAGCACTTAATTCAATAAAGTAAGAAGCATTATGAAATAAATGCAGGTAAACATGGTACTTATGTATAATTACTAATGCAAACAAAGAGTAAGTAGTATTATTCTAAAGGTACGTTTTACAGGACTTACATTTAAATTATACGCTTTTAAACACATAGCACTTAAAAATCTTTCTTTTATAATAATTATGTATCTCAAACCAGAAATACGAGAGAACTGTAATTATTTCGTTCGAAAAAGTTGCGCGGTATATTGGAGTAAATACTGTATTACATAAATATTGGCCAAAGTGTTTTTTACAATTAGTTTATTATGGTCACATCAACATTCTAAGTTTTTAGCGACCCCATCACATAAAAAACACAAGTTAAATAACATAAGATTATAACAGTATCTACATTTTAGGTTTACAATAATGTTTTAAAATAAAACAAAATTTACTCTTAACAATTGGATCTTAGATTTTTAAATTATAAATTAAAAGTTATAATATGATTATAAATTAAATATAAATTATTTTATATGAATTGCATTTTTATTTGCACTAAAATTGTCTTTGAGTATTTAAAAATTGTATTAAGTCTAGTGTTTGTGTGTAGAGTGTGTGATTAACGGAATCTTTGTTATTGTCCGGTAAGAGAGATTGTCTCTGTATAGTGTTCAAGGTAGGATATTCCACAAGGATAAGTTTTACAGTTAATTTCATGTTGCTGTGTCTACATTAAACAGAATCTTGTTTCGTCAAGAGGTGACTGTGTGTCAGTTTAGTAAGTGTGACCAATTCGTAGTCGTGTAAGAGTCACGGTCAAGTCTGTTTTTTTTAATTTCTGGTCGTAAGTTTCGAATGTCAGTCCGTACTGTGTGTAGGTTAGTCGTTAAAGTCTTCCACCGTTCGTTCCAGATTATTTCAAATTGTTTTTGAACATCTTCTGTAGATCTCGATGGGAAGATTTATTTATTCTGTTAGAGCATGTAGTGGCGCGTTTGGCTGCTTGATCGGCTTTCTCGTTCCCTTTGATACCTAAGTGGGAAGGATCCACAGAAGAACTATTGTTTTATCGTCGGTAGTTATTTTGTGATTGACGTTAATGATGTCTTGAATTATTGGTTCATCTTGGTCAATATTTCTAAGGGAATCTAAAACACTTCTTGAGTCTGTCAAGATCACAAATTTTTGACCAAGGTTTGTTGCTTTAATATTTGTGTTTTGTTAAAATAAACAGCGCAACTATACTTTGCCCAACAGTTGGAAGATACCATTGTTTATATGGCCGGAGCGCAGTTACTTAAGCCTACGATGTTAAAACATCGACACACACTATGAAACTATAAGTTTATCTTCTTGTATGCTTTATTATACGTCTTCTATTGAAACAAATTACGTTTACGATTAAAAATCTTTACGTTAATGTCTGAAATATATACGAGGTGTGGCTATTAAATAACGATACTGACGTTGTGAAAAAATTTATTTTTATTTTATACATAATCACTTATTGTCACCTTCAATATACACTCCTTCTCTATCCCTACAACGCTCCATGCAAATTTTTCATTGTTGGAAGCAGTGCTGGAAGTCATCTTCTGTCAACTCCTCCAGGAAACGTGCCGCTCTCTTTTACAGCTTCCACAGACTCAAATCTTGTCCCTTTTAATGCAGATTTCACCTTAGGGAACAGGAAGAAGTCACATGGTGCAAGAGCTGGTGAATAAGAAGGATGTTCTAACAGTGAGATGCTGTACTTGGCTAGGAACCTCTTGACAGATAACGCGGAATGAGCTGGCGAATTGTCTTGGTGAAGAACCCATGATTTGTCCTTCCACATTTCGGGGCGTTTTTTTCCTTACTCTTTGACGTAGTTTAGAAAGTACCTCAAGATAGTAATATTGATTAATTTTTTGACCTTCAGGAACCCAGCGAAGGTACACAATCCCATGGATATAAAAAGAAAACAATCATCATTACTTTAAATTTTGACTTGCTCATTCGAGCTTTTTTGGCTCTCGGTGAAGTTCAGCTCTTCCAGTGGATGGATTGGCGCTTCGTTTCCGGATTTTAAGTAAAAAACCACTTTTCATCGCATGTTAATTTCTTCTACTTGTTCCCTAAGGTGAAATCTGCGTTAAAAGGGACAAGATTTGAGTCTGTGGAAGCTGTGAAAGAGAAAGCAACACGTGTCCTGAAGGAGCTGACAAATTATGACTTCCGGCACTGTTTCCAACAATGGAAAATTCATTTGAAGCATTGTAGGGATAGAGAAGGAGTGTATATTGAAGGTGACAATAAATGATTAGGTAAAAAATTAAAATTAAATTTTTTACAACGTCAGTCTCGTTATTTAATAGCCACACCTCGTATTATGTGACAGATTTGTTAATACGTTGTAATTTAATAAAACTATTTACAATGTAATGTACAGAATTTTTTTTGTAAAACCATAAAATGTTATGAAAAGATAAAAGTAAATTTTATTCAACATAATTTTTTTATTTTTTCAAAATTTATATTTATCCATCTTTCATCGCCATAGACCAATAAATTCTATAAATTTTTATTCTATAAATGTAACTATTTAATTAGATTTTATTTTAAAGTATTTCATTTATTTTTAATTTTAAATATTAAATTGAATTATTCACGAGACAGCTATTGAAGATTCACTGCATTACGTTGAAAAACACTTTTTTGAATTTAATAATTATTCAGTGATTTTTCTATTTACGTTTGTGTTTTAAAGAAGCTATATTATGTAAGTCATCATTTTGTTCAATTCGTTTCTCATTATTGGAATAGTTCAGTATTGAAAAGACATTGTAAATATTACGCACGATTCATAACCTAATTTAGTCAATTTTGTTTTGAAAGAAAACATTTTCGAATTTGTACAAATATTTTCTGAATTTCTTGTCTGTTGCCTTCGTTCTCTTTCTCAAGCTTTGTTCTATTTATTCACATTATTATTGGACTGTAAATTCGTTTATTTATTATTCATTATTGTATATTTAACATTACGCTAAAGGTTGTTGCACGGCCTGCATGATTAACGCAGCCGACGCGTCGTTAAACACAAATGTTTTGCAAACATCGCGACTAATGGCGTTACCTGTTCATTCAAATTCATTTCCCTCCAGAGAAGAACAAGAAGAAAGTATCGATAGGCTAACAGCTGATATTTCTCATCCAACGTTAGATTGGAATAATGTTGTTTCCAAAAGGAAGCGCCAAACAGAAAACGCAAACGCAATTAGTAACGTTAGTTCCGCTAAACGATTTACAAGAGATCCGAGACTTACAATTGGTAGTCTCTACACTGCCAATAAATTTAGCGTATTAACGGATATGGAAACAACTGCGACAGACAACACTAATAATGAATCTCCAATAAAAACAAGACCGCCTCCTATACACTTACATACTGATGTGCAATTTTCAAAACTCATTGATTTCCTTCAAGGCATAACTGAAAAAGATTCCTTTCATTGTGGGAGTACAAAAGCAGGAGTCACCATATATCCACACACACCGGATGCTTATAGGAAAATAGTAAAATGTTTAAGAGAAAACCATGCGGAATTCCACACGTACCAACTTGCCGAAGACAAGGCGTACCGCGTAGTAATACGTGGATTGCATTGGTCAATCGGAGAAGAGACCATTCAGAACGAAATTTCTAATTTAGGTTATCAAGTTAGAAGTGTTACAAACGTCATTTCTCGGGACAAAGTGAAGCTCCCGTTATTCTACGTAGATCTTGAACCCAATAAAGATAATAATAAGATATTTGATATTAGATATTTGTGTTATTCAAGGATATGGGTAGAAGAACCAAGACAGAGGAGGCAGCCCGTGCAGTGCGTGCGCTGCCAGAGATACGGCCATACGAAAAGTTATTGTAATTTACTGCCTCGATGTGTAAAGTGTGGCGCAGGTCATGAATCTAACTCATGTACAAAATTAAAAGAGGAGCCGGCCGTATGTTGCCTATGTTCGGGACCACATCCCTCTTCCTACAAGGGGTGTTCAGTCTTTCGGGATCTGCAAAATCGCCGTTCACCAGCCACTGCAGCACGCCCTCAAGAGAGCTCGCAACAATCTCCATCTGTTACAGAAAAATCATTCCCCTCCCTTCCGAAAAGCGCAGTAGCAGGAAGAGAAACTTTTTCACAACAAAACCAAACTCGTAATCTCCAATTCATCAACCCTCATAAACAGTCAACCATCACCTACTCACAAATCGCCGCCGATAATTTTGGAGAGCAAGAACGCCAGTCACAATTCAGTATTCAATCGCAGCTAACAACTTTCATGACCGACCTAAAAGCCCTCTTCACACCATTGATCACCCTCATGAGTCAATTAATACAATCACTCACTTTCGCATTTAATGGCAAATAACATGTCTAACTCTATATCGGTGCTATTGTGGAATGCGAATGGGATCATCCAACGTTTGGCGGAATTTGAATATTTAATAAATGAAAAACGTATCGATATTGTTTTACTAAGCGAAACACATTTAACAAAAGACTCAAAATTTTACATAAAAGGTTATAAAGTTTATAGAGCTGATCGCCCTGATGGAAGAGCTTTTGGTGGTACAGCGGTGCTAGTTAGGAACAATATCAAACATCATATATGCACAGTAATCGAACCATCGGAAAGTATTCAATCAGTGAGTGTGGCACTGGAGATAGATCTAGAGGAAGTCTCATTCATCTCGGTTTACTGTCCCCCGAGACACCGGATTACAGTAGACAAGTTTACAGAGTTGTTTTCAAGTTTAGGTCCTCGGTTTTTAGCAGGAGGCGATTTCAACGCGAAACATGCTCAATGGGGATCGCGTCTGATAAATCCACGTGGCAGAATGATGATTCAAGCTATTTTAAACCTCGGACTGGAATTTCATTCAACTGGATCACCAACGTATTGGCCGTCAGCTCTGACTAAACATCCCGATCTTCTGGACTTTTTCGTATCCAAGGGCCTCTCGAGATTCTACACAAAAACGGAGTCACTTGACGATCTTTCATCCGACCATTCGCCAGTTCTCTGCACCCTGTCGGGCACAGTTTTGGAAGCACCGGTGAGACAGTGTTTGATAGATGGAACAGTTAACTGGGACTTGTTCAGCAGTAACATAGAGAACAATATACGGTTGGACTTGCCTCATCGCACGGCAAGAGAGGTGGAAGAAGCAGTGGAACATTTGACAGTAACAATACAATATGCAGCTTGGAACTCTACACAACCCCGTAGACCAACTCCAAAAAAGGAACACTGTTATCCGAACTATATAAAAGAACTTGTCAGGGAAAAAAGGAGAGCAAGACGCATTTGGCAGCGTACCAGACTTCCTTCGGACAAGAGAAACTTGAATTACATGACTAACGAATTGAAGACAGCTATATGGAACATCAAGACGGAAAGGTTCAATGAAAATGTCGCCAACCTGACAGAAAGAGATGGAAGCCTCTGGACTGCAACGCAGCGTCTTTTGCGTTACCAAATGCAGTCGCACCCACTTAAACACCCCGATGGATCTTGGGCTAAATCAGACAAAGAGAAGGCCGACATGTTTTCCGATCATCTAGCGCGCGTATTTCAGCCCAATGACAATTCTTTACCTGGTTTCACCTCAGATGTAGAAAATTTCTTGTCTTCACCATTGAATTTGTCATTGCCTCCGGAAAACTTCACAAGAAGGGAAGTGCAGGCGGCTGTCCAACAACTACCATCAAGAAAGAGTCCGGGGTACGACTTAATAACGGCGGAGATTCTTCAGAACTTACCATTATGTGGATATACCCTTATAACTCAAATATTCAATTCCATCCTCAGAACGACGCACTTCCCGATTCTGTGGAAACTGTCTCACGTCGTCCTATTTCTGAAGCCAAATAAACCACCAAGTACTCCATCTTCGTATCGGCCAATAAGCTTACTCCCAACTTTATCCAAATTATTCGAAAAATTATTACTAGCCCGCTTATTGCCGATTTGCAACGAAAATAACATAATACCACACCATCAGTTTGGTTTCAGAAGCAGGCACTCAACGATTCATCAGTTACATCGATTGACGGACCAGCTAGCTGTTGCGCTGGAGGAGAAGAAATTTACCACCGCTGTCTTCCTAGATGTTCAAGCAGCCTTTGACAAAGTTTGGCATCCAGGTCTGTTATATAAATTGAAAAGATTCCTCCCGGATACGTATTATCACGTACTGAAAAGTTTCCTAGAAGATCGTTTCTTTGTAGTGAGGCAAGGATCATCAGTTTCTGACTACCAAAATGTAGGTGCAGGAGTTCCACAAGGTTCTATACTCTCACCACTACTGTATACAATTTACACTGCGGACTTACCATCTGATCCAAGAATAACGGTAGCAACATACGCTGACGATACTGCTATCTTGACTTCATCCCACGATTTAACGCAGGCCAGTACCAACTTACAACCCTTTCTCAACACAATTGAAATTTGGCTGAAAAAGTGGAGATTAAAAATAAACACTAATAAGTCAGTACATATAAGATTCTCATTATGTAAAGGAGAAAGTCCTACGGTATTCCTCAACAACGAACCCATTCCACAAAAGAATACAGTAAAATACCTAGGCATCACGATGGACAGACGACTAACCTGGCAAACACACATCCACAATACACGACTGACTTTGGATAAAAAAGTAAAACAATTATACCACCTCATAGGACGCCATTCCCGATTACCGTTGCGTTCAAAATTACTCATTTATAAATCATTCATTCGGCCAATTTGGACTTATGGAATTGAAATCTACGGAACAGCAAAGCCAAGTGTAATATAGTGAAATTAAAAAGAATTATTTTATAAGTTTATTTTATAATGGATAAATGAACGTGTAAGTGTAGTGTACTTTAAGAAGACAATTTCTTACATAAAACAGAACAATATTTAACTTGTATTAAATAATTGTATTGTATGTTTTAATCCTATAATATAAGCTAGTAGGTTAGATAGTTTTAATCTCATTCGGCCAATTCCTAGAAACTGTAAGTTGGTGTCGGATTACCATCCGCTCGTGCTACGGCCGGGGGCGGTGCGTGCGGGCGGCTGGTATGCTCGCCACTGTGTGTCGAGTCGTGCGATGGAACAGATGTGTTTTCATTGCGGGAAAAAATGATTGTAAATTTTCATACCTAAAGTTCAGTCAGGATGGACCGGAACGTGTTTCGTGTTTTAGCGACCGCCTGTGTCGGGAATGTGTATCAGTTGTAGATTTTGTGAAGGTTTAAGATAATTGATAATAGTTATAAAATTCTATAAATATTAAATTTTGTGCGTTAATGGTGTGATACGGGGTGAAGTTATGATGTTCACCGCTGTTCGATCGGGATTGTTTCTCCAGTTATGGATAGTGACTTGTAAGTACCCCCTTTTGGGATTTTTCTGTTCATGAGGTTCGAATTTTGAATTATGTTTTAAGTGGTTTTACTGGAATTGGCCGCATTAGAATTGGTTCCACTGGTTTTTCTTTTTTTAGGTTATAAGTTGTTTAGTAAATTAGTAAAGCTAAGATTCCTATTGTCTACAATAATTGAACTATAATGTTTTTAATTTATATCAACTATAAATTAAACTAAAGTAACCTTAATAATTAAGGTATTAAAGTATTTAGAGTCACAGCTGTAGTGCGGTGGATAAGTTTGTGCTTAGATATAAGGTATTCAGCTGTCATGTTTCTAGGGAACCTTGTTGGTATAATTGAGTACTAGTTAGGGTCAAATTTCTGAATAAGAATTTGGGCAGACAAGCCACGTATTATTTTGTAGTAATTTATAAAAGACCGTACTGGCTTTAGAGGCAGTCGAGTGGCGATAAACTGTAAATCTTAAATGTTGAATTTAAATAGTAGTTTCAGTGTATTCATTAACTAACGTATTAAATACTAATTAATTACTTACTTAATTATGTCGTCGGATATTATGGTATTCTTCCGACCATTTAATATGGTATAAATATTATTATTGTTCTTGGGTAGGGTTATGTTCCTGAACATTTGGTGAAGTTAAAAATTAAAATACTTACTGTTAACGGTAAAGTTGTTAGATATAAAATTATTCTGCGATGCAATTATATTATTACTTATGTCCTTGTTGGCGTCTGACTATTTATGGTTATCGTAGGTGCCTATGCATTGGGAGTAGTGTTATTCCGTTGTAGTTTATGTATATTCGCCAGTGTGAACCAAGTCTAAATTAATAGTCTAGGTTAAAAATTAATTGTTTTATTTTTGGTAAATTTTTATAAAAATTTTGATACCAATTGGCGAGTAGTGACAAAATGGGGATTCAGGGTCGGGACGTGGAGGAGTCGTGGTCTGGTCAGGTAGTGTGACAATGGGGGTTCGGAGTGAGTGTTGAGTGAAACCCATTCCAGACTTATTTGATCGGAGCCATACCGGTGCCTACACCCCTCCACCTCGTACGGCGCTTAGGAGCCTTGGACAGCGCTTCTCGTCTTTTGGTACTTTGCTTCCTAAACTTGTTTGGTAGTATTTTACTAGTGTTTTTGGATGTTCTTACTCCACGCACCGCCGTGGATATAATAAAGTCTGTTTTACTGAATTTATGCGTCAGTGTGGTCAATTTCCGTATCCCCACAGTTTCTATATTGTTACTTAGTATAAGAGGGTTTCCCGGGGTGTCGTTGGGTTGTTCACCTCGCTTGGCGGGGGTTACAAATGGTGTCAGGTGTGGGGTAGGCAGCGGCAGGAAAAGCAGCCTACACAAATTTTTGGCCAACTCGAAAAAGTTGGGAAAACCTTGGAAACTCTATAATATTGTTGTTTTGAATATTTGCTGTGTATTTTTGTATATCGATCGTGACGTATAAGCAATTATTCGAAAATGGCTACATCAGAAGAAAATGACCCCAGTGTGGAGGAGCTGTTGGATGCTAATCGGGAATTAAATCAATACAAAGCGCACATGGAGCGGGAGAATGCGAAGTTGCAGCGGGAGTTAGCCGTGCTTAGATTAGGAGCCGGGAAGCCGGATCAACCGAGGGACAAAAGCCCAGCGGTGCGTAAGGATCTGGGATTGCAGTCGATGATTAAGACCTGGTCAGGAGATTCGTCAGGGCCAACCGTTGACGAGTTTTTACGTTCTATGGATCTTGTAGCACAAACGGGACAATGGACGGAGCAGGATAAGAAACTCATCTGCAGATTGAAGACCACTGGTGCTGCGGCAGCCTGCTTAGACGCACACCCAGAACTGCTGAGGGCGGACTCAACATACGCCGAATTTGAAGATGCTTTGAAGCGTAGATTTAGTGGAACGCGTGATCCCGAACGAAACCTGATGGCTTTGAACATGGCAGTTCAGGGTCCCGGAGAAAACGCTCGTGCTTTTGCTGACCGATGTCGACAGTTGGGTCTGCAGACGCTACGACCGACCAATAACGCCCAGGAAGCGTCATGGGCTCGAAAACAGATGGATCGCAGCGTTCTGGCGGCATATGTGAAGGGACTTAGAGGAGCCGCGGGGATGCAGTTGCAGTTTTATCCCCCTACTGATCTAGAAAACGCCATGGAGAGTGCGGCGAGAATTGAGGAGGTGCAATCACACAGTAAGGCTTCCCACAGGGACATATTCTACATGGAGGCCAGTGATGAAGATCATGCCCCGTCGAAGGCCACAGTGGCACAAGTCAAAGCTGAACCTGTGACTAGGAAGGACGTCTGTTACGAGTGCGGTGGCAAGGGACATTTTGCGAGAGATTGTGCAAATCGGAAGGAAACCAGACCGAACACGAGAGGCAACCCTGGGAGGAGGCAGACTACCAGTAGATTCGGTCGCCAACAAACTTCGACGCCGAGACCAAAAGGATTTTGTTACATCTGTGCCGATCCGAGTCATTTTGCTGTCACGTGTCCGAAACGAGCAACGGAGCCACGAAGGGAGGTGAACGCTGTAGAATCTAACCAACAAGCACCACCCCCAAAAGAGAACGGTTCGGGAGTAGCCCCGCACCCGAACCAGTAGACCAGGGGCCTCGACACAATTGGATTCCCAATATAAGAACATTGGGAACGGGAGGAATAACGGTTGCTGTTAGTCTTGCTGGCCAGGAACTATCTTTGCTCGTTGATACGGGAGCCGAATTGTCCATTCTTCGGAAACCAATTTCCGGCGTTACCGTACAACCAATAAAGATAAAGGCCAGGGGTGTCACGGGTGCTGCACTGGCAGTAACGGGAGCCCAAGAGTTGGAGTGTAGAGTCGCTCACCTTAGGGTGATGCACACTTTTGTTATCGCTGATGTTGATACATGGCGAGATGGACTGATTGGATGGGATTTGTTGGAGAAATTGGGGGCGGTTGTTGATGTCGCCCGCCAAGGCGTTACCTTCATGGGAGTTGGTATTAAGCCGCGTGCTAATTGCAGTTCGGAGACGCTAGGAGATGTCGCTAGCGTGAGTGAAGAGACGACGTCAGGTGGGATGCCTGAATGTGGCAAGGGAGATGCCTTGCAGCCAAGCACTTCAAGATGTACTGGAAGACAGACTGTTCGATCCAAGGATAACAGTGGAACTTTCCGAGTGAGATCTTTAAGGGCGTTGACGGTACCACCCTATTGTGAGCAGGTGGTCGAAGCTCGTTTGGAGACGAGGATCAAGGGAGATGTCATGGTGGAACCGATGATGCAGCCTCAAGCGGGATTGAGGGTTGCGAGAAGCGTGAACTCTGCCGGAGAAAATGAGAAGTTAATTGTGAAGATTGCGAATCTGACTGCCAAGCCTATCGAGGTGCAGCGTCGGCAAGTCTTAGGAGTAGCCGAGCCACTGATAGACGAGGATGCGTTGCCAATGATGGATATCGAGCGAGGACAACGTATTTCACGAAAAATGTTTTCGGAGAAATTGGAGCATCTACCGGGGGTAGAGGCTAAAGTCGTGGAAGATGTGTTATGGAGATTTCGAGATGTTTTTGACGAACCCGACAGAGATGGTTGTAAGTCGGGAGTAGAGCATAGGATTCCTACCGGGGATGCCAGTCCCATCATGAAGAGGCCATACCGAGTGCCGCATCATCTGAGACCCGTCGTTGAAGAGCATTTAGCGACCATGTTGGATAAGGGGATCATTGAACCATCGAGTAGCCCGTGGTCAGCTCCGGTAGTCTTAGTTCCAAAGAAGACTTCGGATGGCAGTACTAAATATAGATTTTGTACAGATTTCCGGGCACTGAATGAAATAACGAAAGGGGATGCATATCCGTTGCCCTTGATTCAAGAGACGTTGGAGAACCTAGGGCAAAGCCGATATTATACCACTCTTGATTTAGCGTCGGGTTACCATCAGATACCTATTGCGGAAGCTGATCAGGAAAAAACGGCGTTCACCACAGTGGGTGGACACTTTGAATATAAAAGGATGGCGTTTGGGCTCATGGGTGCCCCTGCTACTTTTCAGAGGTATATGGATAATCTGTTAGCAGCGCTGAAGGGAAACGAATGCTTTGTATATCTTGATGATGTCATAATTTTTAGTGTTACTATACGCCAACATGCGGAAAGGTTAAGTAATATTCTTAAGTGTTTTCAAGAGGCCAACTTGAAGGTGAACTTAGAGAAATGCAGGTTTGCTCAAGAGTCCGTGGAATATTTGGGACATGTAGTTACATCCGATGGGGTCAAACCTGACCCAAAGAAGATCGATGCCATTCGAAACTTCCCTAAACCGAGCAACGTAAGAGAAGTCAGGGGATTCCTAGGTTTAGCAGGCTATTATCGGCGGTTTATCGAGAACTTTGCTGAGATAGCGAAGCCAATTACGCAACTGACTAAAAAGGATATCGAATTCCGATGGAGCCATGAACAAACTGAAGCGTTCGAGAAACTGAAGGGATCATTATGTTCAGAGTCTGTGCTAGTATATCCTGACTTTCAGAAGCCATTCATACTTGCCACGGATGCATCAGGGACAGCCTTGGGTGCTGTACTTTCGCAGCTGTATGATGAAAGGGAAAGACCTATCGCATATGCCAGCCGTCAGCTGAACGCCGCTGAACGGAACTACTCTACGACCGAGAGGGAACTTCTAGCCGTGGTGTGGGCCACACAACAGTTTCGTTGTTATCTTCTGGGAAGACCTTTCACCTTGGTGACGGATCATGCCGCCTTAAGGTGGATGCTCAGCCTTAAAGACCCTTCGTCCAGACTTACCCGTTGGGCCTTAAGATTAGCAGAATTTAGTTATACTGTGGAGCATAAACCTGGCAAGCGCCATACTAATGCCGATGCTCTAAGTCGCGCCGCAATAATTGCGCCCGTGCACCGAGGATGGAGCCGTGAGGAGATGAAGAATGCCCAACTGGACGATGACTGGTGCCAGGAATTATGGGAAAGAAGAGGTAATGGAAGAGCTGTATGCTCAGGTGGCTTATTATACTGGACCAATGGGGATCCGGAGAGGAAATCATGGAAGCTAGCTGTTCCGACTAGTATGAGAAGCTCTGTGATCGAAGGTTGTCACAGCACCTTGTGGGCTGGACATCCAGGAACAGAGCGGACACTACGGAAAGTGAGGGAAAATTATTACTGGCCAGGAATGAAACGTGACGTGGAGAATTATGTGAGGCAGTGTCACTCTTGTGCGGAGAGGAAGACTCCACCAAGATTAACTGCGCCGTTGTCAGAGGCTTTTGAACCAAATAGGCCATTTGAGATGGTTTCGCTAGATATAGTGGGCCCACTTCCAGTGACTCGAAGAGGCCACAAGTACATCTTAACGTTTATCGATCACTTTACGAGATACGTGGAAGCGATACCGTTACGGGAGCAAACTGCCGAAGCCACTGCGCATGCCTTCGTTACTACAGTAATAGCGAGGCATGGAACACCAGAGAGGCTACTTACGGACCAAGGGAGAAATTTTATGTCCGAGCTGTTCACCGCTACTTGTAAATACATGAACATCAAGAAATTGAGAACCACTGCTTACCACCCGGAGGGTAACGGAAGATTAGAACGTGTTCACAGAACTCTCATGGAGAGCCTGAGTCATTTCGTGAAAAGGGATGGAAAGGATTGGGACCGATGGTTGCCCTTTGCTGTCATGGCCTACCACTCTGTCCCACATGCCTCTACCGGATATTCACCCTTCTACTTACTGTACGGGAGAGAACCAACCTCGCCGAGTAGTTTCATGATGCCAGAAGACATCGACAGTGTAGAGGATTATATAGAAAGATTAAAACAGAAGTTTGAGGAAACTTATGAAGAAGCATTCAAACGATCAACGGCTGCGGCCCGAGATAGGGCTAAAACGCGCGATAAATTCAAAGTACTTCGAGAATTCTTGCCTGGAGATGCGGTCTATCTGTTGGATCCTGTAGCGAAGATAGGAGAAAAGAAAAAGTTTAGTCGACCATGGAAGGGACCCTATGTGGTCAGGAAGAAGCTATCCGACGTGAATTACGAAGTGGCTGATTCACTAGGTAAACTGGTGGTGACCCATGTGAATCGATTGAAACGGGCTTACCAGAAGGTAGAGTTCGGGCTAGACATCCAGAGGCCTGAAGAAGATGAAGACGTTGAAGAATCAGAAAGGACAGCCTCGGAAATAGACGATGAAGACTGCCCTGGACAATGGAAGCCCATGTGGGTAGATGAATACGATGACGATGAAGAAGGAGGACTTGTAGCTGATTTGGACGAGCAAGACGAGGATGTCGAGGAAGAGAACCGCGAAGAAATGCCGCAGGCTAGAGCGGATGACGTGGAAAATGAAGGAAACGCGCTAGATGCCGATGGTGGTCTAGAAGAATTGCCAGAGGTATTTAGTCCACCGGAAACGAGTAAGTCGCTGAGAGCTGACCCTATCTACCGGCCTTCTCCATCTGGGAGGAAGCCTCTACAGAGGTCACCGTACGCACTTCGTAGCAGATTGGCTACAAAGAGCGAGTAACAATGTAACTAGAAGTAACTTAATTTCCTCTTTCTACGCTTTAGGTAAGAGAAATGATAAAGTAATATAAAAATTTAACTGAACGTGTGATCATGATATGATGTTAGGATTAATATAGTGTAGGAGAAAGGCGCCGTTAGAAGGAATATACCCAGTCCGGGTGCGGGCCAAAGCTGAATTGTAGTAGGTGGCGGTGCGAACTAATCCCGGAACGGTCCCTGTTCCCGACGACGGACCTCTTTAATGTGATTTTGAGAGAGTGATGGACTTTCTGCTCCCTTACAGGTACGTCTGTTGTATGCGGGTCCGAAGTGGCCAAGAAAGAAGGCGTCTGGTTTGTTCAAAAGGAGGACGTCCTGTTGTCTGGAGAATGCTGGCGAGTGGTTATCGAAATCAACGTGACGGAAGCCTGCGGAGAATTTAGTGCTTTGGAGGTCACTACACGTGCCGCTAGAGATAACATTTTGAGAGCTATGGGGGCGATGCCCGAACTAAGAGCCGTAATAGAGACGACCGACAGGATTCTTGACATGGAGAACGAGCTAACCGACTCGGGACGAGTCTTAACTGAAATGTTGCCGCATGGTCGGACTCGCCGAGGCCTGTTGAACGTTGGAGGGAAGGCGCTACGTGTCCTATTTGGAGTAGCCGAAGACGAAGAGCTCCAGGAGGCAGAGAAGCACTTGGAAGCTGTGAAGACCCAAGTAGCAGAAGTCGTCCATATCCAGCAGTCTCATTTAACCTTGACCCGACGATTAAGCCAGAAGGCTGGCTACACCAACAGACAGCTGATGTCCTTGGCGAAGGACGTGAAGGAGGCCGCGATGAATACGGAACGTCACCTTGCTGAGTTGGACGGACGAGTCACTAGTCTAGAACAATTGGTGCATACTTTCGTGAATGTTTCAGCGAAATTGCAAACTTTAGAATTAGCAGTGATGAAAGGGCTGATGGACATGAGGAGCATGTTGCGAGCGATGGAAGGATTAGCCAGGGGTAGATTAAGTGTTAGCTTGATAAGTCCCCTAGAATTAAGTAATTTAATGTCAAAAATTCGAGCCTCATTGCCCATGGGTACCAATATTATTTCGGGGACTAGCCCCGCGGAATTGTATGCTTATTATAAGGTGTGTGTTGTGCGAGCGGTGTCCGTTGGGGACTCAATTAAAATTCTAATTGACCTACCTTTAATGTCCGAGGGACATAATTTTGAACTGTTCCAGTTAGTAGTGACGCCGAGTATGGACCAAAGGACGGGATTGTATTCCGTATACCACCCGGAGACTTCATTTCTGCTGATGAATAAAGACCGAGCCAGCTACGCCTTGCTGCAGATGGAAAACCTAGCCAAATGTCGAACGGGACGCTTGATGGTGTGCAGCGTGAATTTTCCTGTCTACACTCGATACCATCCGAGTTGTGTGTCGGCCCTGTTCTTTGGGGAGTCCGACAGCATTAAGAAAAACTGTATCAAGAATGTATTGGTTTCTACACCCACTGCCATGTGGGCCTTTGATGAACGCCGTGGGCGTTGGTTATTCAGCCTTCCTTCTCGACAGAAGATCACATCCCAATGCCATCAAGGGGAACGAGTCGTGGTGACAGAAGAGGAGATTGAGGGCAATGGTGAACTCGAGGCGATGGAAGGGTGCCGACTAAGGACTTCGGATTTGATGTTGCTACCCAACACCCAGAAGACTGGTTCCACGGAGCTGAACAAACGCTTGACCTCGATCCAAGTTCCCAGTCGACTAGATATCAATCCAGAGGGAGTGAACATCGTGTCCAATAAAAGGGAGCTGCTCCAACTAGCCAGAGAGAGGAAGCTGATTCATCGTTTTGAACCTGGCGACGATGAAATTGAAGTAGATGAGCTATTGCGCCTGAACAACGAGCTACAGTCCGAGCAACCCACCGGAGGGGTTACGAAAGTTGTCATCTGTTCGGCAATACCGCTATTGGCTTGTATTACCATTGTTGCTGCCTGGTGGATGAAGAAGCGCAGAACGAGACCAGTGATGTCTGACGAGACCGAGGACCGAGCCATCCCGATGCAAGAACGAACAACTGCTCCAATCGCACAGCCCAGGCTGCATCGGCTGTCCCCTGCAGAGGCCGATCTACTGAGACAATCCATGGACAACCTACACTACAGCGTAGTCCAAATGCCAAATGTGTCTAGTGACTAGTGAAGTGTATACTGTGATGTGACAAAGTCATTATAGTGACCTCTTTTTCAAAGGAGGAGGTAATGTAATATAGTGAAATTAAAAAGAATTATTTTATAAGTTTATTTTATAATGGATAAATGAACGTGTAAGTGTAGTGTACTTTAAGAAGACAATTTCTTACATAAAACAGAACAATATTTAACTTGTATTAAATAATTGTATTGTATGTTTTAATCCTATAATATAAGCTAGTAGGTTAGATAGTTTTAATCTCATTCGGCCAATTCCTAGAAACTGTAAGTTGGTGTCGGATTACCATCCGCTCGTGCTACGGCCGGGGGCGGTGCGTGCGGGCGGCTGGTATGCTCGCCACTGTGTGTCGAGTCGTGCGATGGAACAGATGTGTTTTCATTGCGGGAAAAAATGATTGTAAATTTTCATACCTAAAGTTCAGTCAGGATGGACCGGAACGTGTTTCGTGTTTTAGCGACCGCCTGTGTCGGGAATGTGTATCAGTTGTAGATTTTGTGAAGGTTTAAGATAATTGATAATAGTTATAAAATTCTATAAATATTAAATTTTGTGCGTTAATGGTGTGATACGGGGTGAAGTTATGATGTTCACCGCTGTTCGATCGGGATTGTTTCTCCAGTTATGGATAGTGACTTGTAAGTACCCCCTTTTGGGATTTTTCTGTTCATGAGGTTCGAATTTTGAATTATGTTTTAAGTGGTTTTACTGGAATTGGCCGCATTAGAATTGGTTCCACTGGTTTTTCTTTTTTTAGGTTATAAGTTGTTTAGTAAATTAGTAAAGCTAAGATTCCTATTGTCTACAATAATTGAACTATAATGTTTTTAATTTATATCAACTATAAATTAAACTAAAGTAACCTTAATAATTAAGGTATTAAAGTATTTAGAGTCACAGCTGTAGTGCGGTGGATAAGTTTGTGCTTAGATATAAGGTATTCAGCTGTCATGTTTCTAGGGAACCTTGTTGGTATAATTGAGTACTAGTTAGGGTCAAATTTCTGAATAAGAATTTGGGCAGACAAGCCACGTATTATTTTGTAGTAATTTATAAAAGACCGTACTGGCTTTAGAGGCAGTCGAGTGGCGATAAACTGTAAATCTTAAATGTTGAATTTAAATAGTAGTTTCAGTGTATTCATTAACTAACGTATTAAATACTAATTAATTACTTACTTAATTATGTCGTCGGATATTATGGTATTCTTCCGACCATTTAATATGGTATAAATATTATTATTGTTCTTGGGTAGGGTTATGTTCCTGAACATTTGGTGAAGTTAAAAATTAAAATACTTACTGTTAACGGTAAAGTTGTTAGATATAAAATTATTCTGCGATGCAATTATATTATTACTTATGTCCTTGTTGGCGTCTGACTATTTATGGTTATCGTAGGTGCCTATGCATTGGGAGTAGTGTTATTCCGTTGTAGTTTATGTATATTCGCCAGTGTGAACCAAGTCTAAATTAATAGTCTAGGTTAAAAATTAATTGTTTTATTTTTGGTAAATTTTTATAAAAATTTTGATACCAATTGGCGAGTAGTGACAAAATGGGGATTCAGGGTCGGGACGTGGAGGAGTCGTGGTCTGGTCAGGTAGTGTGACAATGGGGGTTCGGAGTGAGTGTTGAGTGAAACCCATTCCAGACTTATTTGATCGGAGCCATACCGGTGCCTACACCCCTCCACCTCGTACGGCGCTTAGGAGCCTTGGACAGCGCTTCTCGTCTTTTGGTACTTTGCTTCCTAAACTTGTTTGGTAGTATTTTACTAGTGTTTTTGGATGTTCTTACTCCACGCACCGCCGTGGATATAATAAAGTCTGTTTTACTGAATTTATGCGTCAGTGTGGTCAATTTCCGTATCCCCACAGTTTCTATATTGTTACTTAGTATAAGAGGGTTTCCCGGGGTGTCGTTGGGTTGTTCACCTCGCTTGGCGGGGGTTACACCAAGTAATATCAGAAAACTACAGGCATTTCAATCAAAATTATTACGACTCATCACCAATGCTCCATTCTACATTAACAACAGAATACTACATGACGACCTCAAAATAACACACATAAAAGATATGGCATACAGCTGCTACAGAAGATTCTTCGGAAAACTTCAAAACCATCAAAATCCATACATCAAAAACTTATCATCTCGTACTCTTCCTGGAAATCCTCGCCGACGACTTCGCCGTTCATGGAATAGAGACCTGCTCTTATAAGACAATGACTCGTGGCACCTACAAAGATTAGCCACTGGGTCTAATCTTTGTTATTGTAAATTTTCCTATGTTAAAACCAGCTCATTTGCTTATTGTAAAATTCTACAGTTGCAAATAAATAATTAAAGAGAAAAAAAAAAAAATATTAAATTGGAATCGCCTATCTTTCTCACAGTCTCAAGTGACTGTTGGATATAATATAGTTGGTCGGTGACTAAAAAGAGTATTAGATATTATTCTGGTAATTTAGTTGTAAACTTATATACACCGGAAATCGGTTAAAAGCAGAAACATATTTACCAGTTTTTACCTTTGTTTTGCTTTCGTTTTATAACAAGGAAAATTAGTAGTTTTCATATGAATAACCACCTGGTTGTTGTAGTTTTTGTTTTCTTTATGTTGGGGACTTTACATGACTTTGGATGGGATGCGGTGTGGTGTTTGTTTGTGTATGGCCACCAGCTATTTACCTTGCAATTTCGCTTGCCCAACTAGATTACTAGTAAACTAATATGAACGAGACATTTCGCTAACTGATTAAATGTCCTGGTACGGGTGTCTACAAATGAAGCCTACAATTTCCAACAACTTAAATAATCGAAATCTATTGTTGAAATTTAAAAAATTTAAATAACTGAAATTACCGTTTTGAATATTATATTACTTGATACAAAATTTCTATAATTAATTACTATAATTTTTACCTTCAAAAACAAACATTCTGAACTACTACCCACTGTAAAAGGCCAACCCCGCCCAAAATATTGATCGTGTAACAGTCGTTTGACAAAATCACAAGATAATGTAATGGTGTTATCTCTCTCATTCAGATAACTTTTATTCAGCGTTTAAAGTGTTTTTTTTTGCTGAGTGTAATTTAGTTAACAATTTTGTGAAAAAAATTGAAATAGAAATACTCACGAAGGCTTTTTACACCATGAAAAATAAAATACTAGAACGCCAAAAACCCTTCAGCTTGTTTTTATTTGCTTTATTTTGAGTCACTTCTACATCACCGTTATTAACTAATATAAATGGATTAAGGAATGGTAGGCTTAAATATGTAATAATTTTCTAGATCGTGGCTGGGAATCGAACCCGGGACCTTAGATTTGAAGCGTAGTATGTTAAGCACGGGCCGCGGAGACGGCCATTTCTATTTTTAAAATAAGTTTATTTTTTTAATTTTGGAAAATAATACAATTGTTTTAAGAAAATAAGTGTAGCCATAAGACTTTTCCTTAAGCGTATATTATCAATTTCTTACGAATTTTGTCAATGTTATATTTTTTATCTACTTTTTAAATTTTCAAGAGTAGCATAGTTCTGCATCAAAGTAAATTTGACATTAGACAATAAGAATAACAATTGGGATATACAACTTTTAAATAATAAGACTTTTATACAATGAATTGCACTAATCTTTTTTAAGCTGCCTTTGTTTTTATTAATCACTTATACAAGTTTCAGTGGATTTACCATCATCAGTTTTATACAAATGACTAAAAATGTAATATCTATAAATTTTAAAAACTTTTAGTTTCAAACGGTATAATATACTCTGATGTTGGTGGATCCACCGAAACACGTGTAAGTGATTAATAAATAAATGCAGCTTAAAAAAGGTTAGTGAAATTTATTATAAAACATAGTAAAGATTTCAAGCTGCAGGATTCATTATAAGAATTTATTTTTGAATAAGAGTTATTTGAGTTCTATCTCAGAAAACTTAATTGTAATCGTTAGAAAATAGGATTAGCCATTGGGTTTTTTCTTACAGTAATCACAATCACTAATAGGTTGTATGAATTAAAATCGAACAATTGTTTGGGAGTCTAAGATTATTTTCAAAAATAATTAAAATCTTCTTCCTACATCTCAAATTTTGAAATCAAAATTGTTTTAATCCTAAATTTTTTCACTCACATGCGTGAATTGTTATCAGTTCACCATAGGTTAACCATTCTGTACTATTCTTTCTTGCTTATACAAGAGCGTCGATTATCCGAACCGTCAATTATCCGAATCACCATTGATAGAGAAAAATAAATATTTACTACCAAAATACACACATACAATTCAACGAAAAATTTATAGTACGGTTTAGTTTCCTCGTTCAACTTTGTAACAGTGGAGATTGATTAGAGTAAAATTCAAGATTTTTTAAAAATTATTTGTATGTACAATAATTGCATTAAAAAAATATTTCATAAAGTATTTTATCATACTTTATTTCGTTAATTTATTTAGTTTTGAAATTCTGTACTTTTCAGTTTGCTTTTATAATCTTTAGTTGACTCTCTCTACATTTGCGATTTATGCAATAAATTAGGGTTTTCTAAACTAAAGTTTACATATGTAAGTCTGTAATAACCGGTTAAACACTTAGGTTACGTTACACTGATACCGTTTATGTTATATTACATTTTTATGGTACAGTGTATCAAATTACAGTATTTAGCGTATTTGGTTGCCCGAAAGATTTGATTATCAGAACCAATCTGGTTCCAATTAGTGCGGATAACTGACGCTCCAATGTATTTTTCCTTCATTACTTCTTCTACACAATATTATTAATTTACTCACTTTTTTAGCTGAAATATGCGAACTAATGCAACTATTTCCACAAAATGCAGGAAATTTTTGGCACGATATGCCTACATAAGTGACCTCTTCACTGAATTTTAGTCATTACACGTTAAAGTGATATAATAATAAAAGTAGGCTACAGTAATTGTAAATTTGATGTAAGTGTTTAATAATAATCACACTCTCACATTTCAATTTTAACGGTGTTGTTTGTATTGCATTAACTGTTAAGCCTAGTTTACACGGGTCGAGTATTTTAGTCGAGTAGATTAGTAATTTAGTACTCGACTTTGTTTGGACACGTCGTTTTAGTCGAGTAGTTTAGTTGCAGTCGAGTAGAACGGTCGAGTATGTACGGCGAGTGCACAGTTTAGTAGCTTACCCCCACCACTACGCAAAATGTACTTTACGAGCGAGATACCGCCTCCGTGGAGCCGAAACAATGCACTAAATTCGCTGTCTACGTTACATGTGCGTACAGTTACTAAATTATTCGACCGTTGTTACTCAACTAAAATACTCGACCCGTGTAAACTAGGCTTTAGAAACATTCTGCTTGGAACATTATAGAAGAATAGCAACCTATAACATAGGTGTGCTCTAGTCAGTCAAGGATGAGTCCTATTTAAGAACTTTTGATGTAAAGTCGAATAAAGTTTAATAAAGTTTTTGCCCTACAGAGTTCGATATCTTGTTATTGTATAACAAAATGTACAGTTGGCCGCTTCCTTGGCCTAATGGTTAACGTGCTACGCTGGAAAGCGTTAGATTCCCACTGGAAATTTTATTAAAAAAAAAGAAAATTGTACAACTCTGAGGTAACATTCTTGGATTCAGAAAATTCACAAGTATTAAAATGTGCCAAAATTAAAACATTTAAACAAATAATTTATTTAACTTGACTAACGCCGTTAAAGAGAAAACTTAAATAATTTCTTCCTTTAAACAGTTATGATAAATTCTTGTTGAACTGACCATAGATCTCATCAATCGGATAAAAATTCTGCATGGTTATGACATTTCCATTCGAACTAAAGACTACAGATGATATCTAGCCAATAACAGCCAAGGTCGGGTGAGAGGATGCCACTTCACTTTGTCATACATCAGAAATAAGTTGGGATTCCCGTAAGCTTGACATGAACCGGTTTGCAGTTTAATTCTTCTACTTATGAAATAAAAGATTCCAAACATTTGATGTGACCTTTCAAGAAGATTGAAGCCAAAACTTTAAGTAACGTGAATTGTGGTATAGCGACAACACAACGTGGCAACATAGAATACGGTTGAAATTCAATTAGCTCTGTGCTGTGTACTAGTTTATTATGCTCCGTCTTCATCTACAGTCAAGTTAGGTTGGACAATGAGTTTTTTATAGGTAACTTAAAATGTGTATACATACATTTTAAGTTACTTATAAAAAGCTCATTGTCCAACCAAAAACTTTAAGTTAACAGCAAATAAGAAAGTTGTACGTTTTATTACAGTGCAGCCCAACACTAATTAAAAATACTAAAAATAAAAACAAATGTCATCTACAACTGATTTGGTTACCTAGGTTAGCCTCGTCAATGGTAAAAATGCTTACGATAAAAATATTCTAAATCTGAGAATCCCAACGGAGTAAATGTTTGTTTTGTAATAAAGTTATAGAATCGTTCTGCATAATAATCAGGTTTCTGTATGGCTATGTCTTTTCCAAATACAGATTGTCTAAAGATGCGTTCTACATTTTTGCGTTTCCCAAAACGCATTAGGACATCTATAATGCCGCAATATATTAATAATTTATTTCGTTCAGTGTCTATGCCTGGAATACCACCTGGCGGGATATCAATCCCATCGGAGAATGATTGAATGTTTTTACCATCTCTAGCAACCCGAAATGGCTCGGGTAATTTTAGATGAACGCTATTATGTTCTGGAAAATATGTTTTTTTTTCATCCGCTAGATCGTAGTTATAAATTCCTACTAGTAAACTGTAATCCGTTGCATTTATATGTTTCAAAAAATCACAGTCCTTTTTTATTCTTTGAGATAGTTCTGCGTGTACTTTATCTTCTATGTGTATTCCTACAGGATAAGTACCTGTGAAGTCGTTATCTCTATATACAGGTAAATTCTTTTTTTTCTCAGATTTAGGTGCATTTCTATTAAACGTTGCACCTTTCAAATCATATATTTCATGAAACTTCACACCTGTCGGTAGTACATTGTTCATTACGATGAATATCTTCTCTCCAAAATGACGTTTGTAACCATAAACACCTAAGTATTTCGTTAAGAGTGTATCAGGATTGTCTTCTAAATGTTTTGAAAATATCGGAAGCCATTGTTGTAGGAAATGTACTTCTTTCTTCTCAACAGATTTAATAAAAAATTTACCATCTCCAGTTTTATAAAATAATGCACCACTACCACCACCTGCACTTCCCATTTTTTTTAGGGGTAGTTTACAAAGTGACAACACGAAATCACTGGTATTTATTCCAGATATTTTTCGGATGTAGTTAAACCTTTTAAATGAATATTGTGTGAACGTAAAATTTGAAAATACATTAGCTACTGTGGAACCACCATCAAAATATTTCTGAGTATCCTTATCCAGATCGTCGTTCTGTGTAGCAATTTCAGCAAATTCTGGTGGTGTGCTCAGAACATGCGAAATTCCAAGTCGTATTGATCCCATAATTTCGGATGATTTAGTGTTTTGAAATTCATTATCTTTACTGGAATTAACTCTCTGAAAATAAAATTATCACGAGTTAAATTCACAATTACTGTATTTGTGTAACATTCTTGTAACTAATTGGAGCTACTTAATGGTATTTCATAGGTGAAATTGATAACAGCTATTTAAGTTTCGATGCAAGTACATCTGTAAACTCACTTATTCGTTTTCATAATATATAAATAGTTTTTAGTTGGATCCTAGCTCGTAAACATTTACAGTACATGAAACAGGCATGTACCGAAAGAAAATCTTAAAAATAATTGATTACACCGCCCATAATTTTGTATTCTCTTGCCTATATAAATATATAGGATAGAAAGTATTGTTTTCATGTCGATTTTTTGAAATCGATTTTTCACCGGATCTACACGTTTTCAGATCACGCATACGTGCGCGCGCGCGCGCGTGTGTGAGTGAACAAAATATCTCAAGAACGGAACATCCTACGAACTTCAAACTTGAAACATAAGTTAGACACCACTACCGGACCCGACACGAACATTTTCATCAAAATTGGTCAACCGGAAGTAGTACTTTATTCGTGTAATTTTTAACTTTTTTGCGATTTTCTCAAAAACTGGTCCTACGATTTTTTTAAAAATCGCCTGGTTTACTAAATTTTTATGCTCTACTTGATAGGGCAGGCGACATGTCTGCTGAAATTCTTGGAGAGACAGTTTTCACGTAAAAGAATTGTTTTTTTTTAAATTACGGCTTCAATATGCATTTTAGCGCAAAAATTTATGTAATAAAAGTTATAGACAATTTAAAATTCTACAACTTTTATTTCAAACATTTTTTGTAGAACGCTTAGTTTAGCGGTAGTTAGCAATTTTCTGTTCTTTTCTAAATCGATTTTTTTAAATTTCGGCCTTAGTATGCGTTTTACGACAAAAGTGAACATTATTAAATTTATAGAAAATTAAAATATCTATAACTTTTGTTTAAGTATTTTTCTCTACAGAGTCTTGTTTAGCGTGAAAGAATGATTTTTCGTATTTTAAGCCAAACTGAAGTAGATTTTCATTTTGCGTCTTTCACTCATGATTAAAATTAGGTTATGTTTTTTGAGGTTAGTTTTTTGTTTATTTCTAATGTTTCATTACTAATATTAGGTTATATTGTCCTTTATTTGCATTGGCCAGAGAAAGTCGTGTGAGTTTCACACCGGATTGTTTTTAGTTTATGTTCCAAAAATTTCAGTACGGACTCATTTTATTGGAAGAGATACTACAGCGGTATCTGTTGCCAGTCGCAACTCTCTAACAAAGCGTTTACGGACACATTATAACATTAAATAATTTTCATACTTTTAACTGTTGAAAGAATTACTGGAAGACGAACGACAAGTTTCAAACAAAGCTGTATATATACAAGCAATTATTAAGATCGGCGCAGGAGATGCTCAATAACCTTGTCTGATATGGTTATAATAGATGATGATGTATTTTAATCTATATATTATGCAGATAACTTTCTTTAAGATGTAAAGGATTTCTTTTCAGTAGAGTCTGTAAATTAATTGTGTAATATAACAGAAAACTTTACGACAATTGTGAAATAATTTAATACCTATACCTATAGGTACCTCATAAAAAATTTTGAATGAATATTTCATTAAAGATTATTTTCGTATATTTATGAATCGAGGTGCATAAATTTTGCCGACGTATGATAAATTGCCACGTGTTCTTAATTGTTTTTATTTTCCGTAAAAGTTACTCGTACCATGTTATGAAGAAATGAATATAAGTTTCGTAAATACAGAGTAATTATCTTACCGGTATTGTTAAAGTGACTAGTGTTAGTAGAAAAACTATTTCTTGTAGTTTCCAAAATTTCACCGACTTAATTTGGTACAGAATTTGCATTTTAATCTGGAAAATAAAATATATGATGTTAATAGAGTTAGTAATAAAGCTCAGGTAATGTTTTTAATAAATTTTAAATGTTGACAAGTGTTGACATAATTCTTACATTCTATACTAGCCAAAAATTAAATTCTTTTTTGTGTTTCTACATTACTGCTTATGAAAACGATCAATAAATTTGTAAAATACTACTATATCTTAGCATTTTAAAATCTTACCCAAAATATTGTTTTACGTTCATTTTAGTAGCTTCTTTAGGTGCCTTGTCTCTGGCCAAATAACTCATTCAGCTCAGGAATGGTCACTAAAAGAAATTATTTAGCTTTGGTAATGTAAGTGACCAGCTTAAAGCCAGCCATAAACAGAAACAACTGGAATTTTAAATCAAAACTCAACCCAAATGTATACAAGATACAACAATTGTAAGAAAAATATAAGGTGGTTCTCAAAAATTTAATATTAAATATTACAAAAATAGAGAATATCATTTGTTCGTTTGAACAAATATTTCATTCATAAAGTTGAAAAAAGCAAGTTGGCAAAAACAAATCAAATTAAAGGTATTACACGGTAATACATTCATTTAATATAAATTTAAATTGATAATCTCAGAATAGTTTTGTAGCGAATGAAAAATAGACTGTAATTTATATAAATTAATTGAATGTGTCAGAAATAAAAAATAATGTGACAGATACATTGTTAAATTAATGATTATAATTTGTAGTTGTCAGTCAGTCCATTGTCGGGAAAAGGCCGATATAATAACAAACCTTTGAGTGAATTTAGGGATTATTAAAAATAAACTTTTGCAAATAATTTAAAACATGTGGGGCTACGTAACTGAATTAAAAAACTTAGACCGCTGAAGTCAGTAAAAAATACAGTTGAATATGATTGATTTTCAAGGTGAAATTTAGAAGCGACGCTTATAATTTGAAACTGATTTTAGTTAGTTCAAACTCTGCAGTCATGTGAATAAGACGTGTTCTCAGTCTGCATAAAAATTAACACAATATGGCTCAATAATACAATAATGTAAATTCTATAAGTAATCTGAAAAGTTATGTAAAATAAGAACTTCTTGTTTATTAATTAAATAATATTTTCATTGAGTAAATTGAATTCAACGACCGAAGAGATTAATGCTTAACTGACTTCGTATGATTTTAGTGGACCAACCGCGAATTGTCGAAAAGGCCATGGCAGGTAAAATTTGTGAAGTAATTAATTGTCTGTACAGAATATTTAAATCATTGATAATTAATAGCGCTAAATTTATAATTGATTATAATTTTAAAATGTTAAATTTTGTGTGTCCTGTGTTTATCAATTCATTTATTTTTTTAAAATTAAATTTAATTCTTTGTGTGTGTAAATTTGTTTTATGTTTTTATTCCAATTCAATTTTTTCACACAACGAATAGATCGTGGTCACAAACCTATGACCTTATCAAGGTACTTATTAGAATCGGTAAAACTACATATATATATACATATGCTCATATTTAATTTAAAGTCAATTACGTATTTTATTATATTAATTCATGTTACAACAATAACACATTTCTTTCATTACAAATATTTTGCATCCCATTTTGGGAAAATCTTAAATCTTATAAAATCACCATCACAGTTTCTTCAAGTGATCAAACATTAGCTCGTGGAGAAATTTTGTGAAAAAAGTGAAAAAGAGGTCTGAAACAATGTGGAATCTTTTGAAAATATTAAAGGGAGAAGGCAGATCTCTTTTGGCTAAAATTAAGAAAAAGTTAAAGTTGTATTTTGGCTAAAAATACAGTTGAATATGATTAGTTGATTGATATGATTGGTTGTTATGGGCGGTTTGCAATAAAAAATAATAAAATTATAATAGTACTATCTTATAATATATGTTTTTAGTTTATTGAAAGTCACAGAAAAAAGCTGAGTCATTAGCACCTACTTTGGGATGGGTTTTTGTAACGGTAGGTTTGAATGTTTAATAATTTTCCTGACCCTAGTCTACAATCGAACCCTAAATTTTCCACTTTTCAGAGTAGTATGCTAAACAATAAGCCGTACAGGGGTGGTCAAAAACAAATTTCCATACAAAGGAGTTAATATTTAGTGTGATTTACCATCTAATTATTGGAGTCTTTTCTGTATCCCCCCAGCATAATTTTTTACATTTTGTGGATATTTCGTATGTAGGTATTCTTATAGTATTTTTAACAACAAAACGGGAAGATATATTTAAAAAAATCATATATCAATATTTTTCAAGGTAACGTTACAGTGTTTTCCCCTTTTTCAAGTTAACCTTAAACTATTTTATTTACAATTATTAAGTTATTTAATAATATTTAATTTAATTATGTTAAATTTATTTAATGATGTCTTGTACTCAATGAGTTTTTATTTCATTATTACATACAGTAAGAATATTGAGAAAAATTGATCTATTTACCCTACCTATATTTAACCTTAACTTGAAGAATATTGGTGTAGGATTTTTCAAATATTTTTCCGCTTTTATCGTTAAAAATACTGTAAGATTGCATACGAAATATTCACAAAATGTAAAAAAAGCTAGGAGGGAATAACAGAAAAGACCCAATTATTTTTTATAGTACTTCTATTAAATTGATAAATTTACTATTCTATCGAGAGATTTGAATTTCCGAACAGTTAACCCCAAAAAGAAATCTCAAACAATGAAAAGGCATTGAATTTATATTAAATAATAATAAAGAATAGAAAAAGACACTGTTGCAAAAAAATATATAAATACGAATGAATTGGTAATTATTACGTAAAATTATTCTTATTTATTTCCAAATAGCCCTTTTCCTACACAAAAATTAAAAAGTACCTGGGAATTTTTATGAAACAAACGAGGCTATCAAAAAATACATGTAAAGACTCTTCACTGTGTTACAAAAATACACTACAGAAATTTAATCACTAGTCCAAACTTAAAAAATATAATGTGACACTGTTGCTGACAAAAGAAATAGAAAGGGAAATTATGGTGTCAGAATAATGTTATATATGCTATTTATAACTCTTAAAAAAACTGTTTGTAATTGGTAACATTGTTTTCGAAAACAATGTCAACATTTTCTATAGACGACATAATTGTGAAGATTTACAATACAAATATTGTCGACTAATTTTTATAGATAAGTCACTAAATTAAACTATAATAGATTAATAGCTTGTATAACAAAACTATCAATAATTTTGGCAAACACATTGATGCTGAAAGACAATGCAAAGTAATTGAACAAGAAGATAGTCAATATGTAGTATAAATTCTGAAGTCACGAGATTGCCTTTTGCGTATGTATGTGCTGTGCGGAAGGGAAGTGAAATATTTGCAGTGCTGCCAACCTCAACAGTGAGACACTGCTCGTGCCTTTCACTACCGTGCAGTTTCTAGATACATTTTGTAAGCTGTGGTTTATTCCGAGAAAATGTTTTTTTCATAAACCTTATAAGAAATAAATATGACCTGTAACATTGCCTATAGCTTAATTACATGACTAGAAATGCTTGATTTACTGTAATTAGCCTACGAATGAATCGCCTTCTTTACTACTGCTGTCATCGGCGTTTTTATTATCAGTCTCTCTAGTTTCTACCTAACAACTGTTATCTTTTTTTACCAGGGGTCAACAAAACTGTTAAAGCTTAAACTGTTAAACTGTTGAAGCAAAACTAATAGCTTCTTCACGTCCTTAATTTCCTTCTTTATTTTTCAAATTGTGGAAAGAGAAACATCACAGCAGTTAGCCGCTCGCTCACGGCTTTTGTTTAAGAGGCACGGATAGGCATTTTTGTTTAGCTTCAACTTCACAACATTTTATTTCATTGCGTTCAGCACTGTGAATAATTCGACCACGTTTTCGAGAAACCGATATTTGTGTTTCCGGTAACAAACAGTTATATTCGTACAGTTAACCTATGAAAGGTCCGTGATATACTGTATATGCTCTGGGTATAGTATAAGTTGTTATGTTTGTCGCACTGAAATTAAAGCAGTCGCGCTTTCGCACTGATGTTTTCCCCCTTTACCCCTCGTTGCAAATAAGGGCAAATTCGTGACTCAAGTGACTATATATATCGTTATTTAAAATGTATTGATATAAATATTCATTCTGACAGGTTTATCTTTTTTAATTGTGTAGTCAATATGTATGTAATTTAATTAAGTATAATTTATCAGTGGTTTTAATCAGGCAATTTAAAACACTCGTAAGTAAGAATGCACGGTAATTGTATAACTATTTTATTCATTAAGTATTTAAAATCTAGCTACTAATGTGTTTCGAAGTGTCAGCAAATGCTCGTATACCTATAGTACTAGACTTTTACATGTGAATAAGTTCGTTCCAATAGTACACTTACAAAGTCACGTAAACACTACACTCACTACATAAGCACTCGAGGATTTAATAAAATTATTTTTATTTTTCGTTATCTCGATAATAAAGGTAAATATACTTTACGTAAGAATAAATTAATAGAATATAATTGTTTGAAATGTAGTATTTGTTTTATTTAATGCGTGTAAAATTAATAAGAAATCGAAATAAAATAAGATATATATACGGGTGCTCGTAAAGTCGCGCAACCAAATGTTTGAAGCCGTGTAGGAATTGAAGGTAAATTTGTAAAGTATGATTAGAATATGGGAATTTTTCGTTTAGTAGTACAGTATGTGGCAGCACTGCTAGATCACGCCACCGGGTGACAGTTAGCCAGAAACCAGTTGGTTTGTTCAGTTCGAGTCGCAATGTCTTTTACGCAAGAACAACGCGTCTCTATCGTTTTGAGTTACTGTGAATCGAAATCCTACGCGAAGTGTCAAGAACATTTCTCCAATGCCTTTCCAGATGCTAAAGTGCCAAACAAATCGACAATATTTCGTTTGTTTTATCGTTTTCGGGATACAGGTAGCGTGAATGACCGTAATCGTACCGGCTGACCAAGTGTTTTATCTGACGACAGTCTGCAGACGATAAGTAAAACGTTTATTCGTTCTCCAAAAAAGTCTCTTTGAAAACTTTCTATTCAGACTGGACTGTCTTATGGAAGTGTTCATAAAGCCACTAAGTTTTTAAAATTACATCCGTACCGGATTAACGTAACTCATCAGCTTGAAGAGCCAGATAAGGAGAAGGGATTGCGGTATCGTCATTGGTTTAAAAATTTCATTCGAAATGACATACCTGTTCTGGACAAAGTTTTTTTCAGCGATGAAGCTTGGTTTCATCTAAGTGGATATGTCAATAGTCAAAATTGTAGAGTATGGTCTGCAGAGAATACACATGAATTCCATGAACAGCCATTACATTCTCAAAAAATTGGGGTGTGGTGTGGTGTATCTCGTCGGAGAATTGTCGGGCCTATCTTTTTTTCGGATACAATCACAACAGAACGTTATCAAGAAATAATCATGCAGTTCGTAGCACTGCTACATGTTGACGAACGTTATTGCTAGCTACAACAATACGGAGCAACTTCACATACGGCAAACAGTACTATCCAATTTCTCCACGATTTCTTTGATGATCGAATAATTTCTCGTGGTTTGTGGCCTCCACGGTTACCAGATCTAACTCCTCCTGATTTTTATTTATGGGGCTATTTGAAAGATAATGTGTACAAAAACAACCTGCATACAGTAGATGAATTTAGAAGAAACATTGAAGACTGTATATCAAATATTGCTACTGCTACACTCAAAAAGGTTGCGTGCAATGTAAGAAAACGCGTTGATGCATGCATTGCAAACCACGGTGGACATTTCCAGCACTTGTTGTGAACTTGTAAGTAAGTAAGTTGTAATTATAACTTGTAACGTAAACTTTGAAAGAAAAATAAAAAATACATTACAGCTTTCTAAGACTGTTATCATTTTGAGATCGCCATTTTAGGCAATTTTGCTTGAGTTTCCTTTGGAACCGTTTATGTTATTGTTCATGACAAACACACCCACATATGACAAGTGTTAGAAATAGGTGGGTTGCATGGTAACCTTGCCCTACCTGCAGTATAATAATATGTTAATATACATGAAACATTGAGTTCTGTTTCTCTTATAACAATTTCCTACGGCATATATAGGAATACATGTACATATGTTTTTTACTTTCTCTTGCCTGTAAGAATAAAGAGGAAGAAAAGTATTGTTTTCATGTCAATTTTTCGAAATCCAGTTTTCACCGGATCTACGCGTTTTCATCCCCCTGAACCAAAAAAAAAACATTTTTTTAGCGATTGGTCTGTCTGTGTGGTGTGCGCGCGCACACATGTGCGTGTGACACAATATATCAAGAACGGAACATCGCACGAAGGTGAAACTAAAAACTTAAGTTAGATACCACTAGTGGACCCGACACGAACATTTTAATCCAAATCGGTCCAACGGAAATAGTAGTTTATTCGTGTAATTTTTCGCTTTTTTGTGATTTTTTCTCGGCTCCTACCATTTTTTTTAAAACATTAAACCATTTACTATATATTTTATTCTCTACATGATAGGGTAGGCGCTATGTCTGCTGAAATTCTTGGAAAGGCTGTTCTCTCATAAAAAAAATGGGTTTTTTAAGATTGCGGCCTTAATATGCATTTTAGCCATAGTCTAAGTGTACATAATAAAAGTTGTAGACAATTTAAAAATCGACAACTTAAAACAGTTTTTTATATAATGCTTAGTTTAGTGGTAATTATTGATTTTCTTGTATTTTTCTATGAAAATTAGTGAAAAAATCGATTTTTAATGATTTCGGCCATAGTAGTAGTCTATCTATTTTATGACAAAATGCATATAATAAAATTTATAGGAAATTAAAATATCTACAACTTAAATTTTAAGCATTTTTCTCTAAAGCGCTTACTTTAGCGTGAAAAAGTGATTTTTCTGTATTATTAGCCTAAGACAATTAAAGGTTGTTTTGTATTTTGCATCATTCGCTCATGATTAAAATTAGGTTATGTTTTTGAAGTTAGTTTTTTTGTTTATTTCTAATATTTTATTACTAATGTTAGGCCATATTGTTCATTTTTTTATTGGCAAAAGAAAGTTATGTGAGTGTTTCACACCAGACTTTTAAATACAAAATTTATTGTGCACTGCTTTATTGAGATACTTATTGGTAGTCTAAATTATAATTAAATCCAGTTATCACTAAAGATTAGTATTCATAAAATAAACTAGAAGTTAACTTTTGGAATACGTGGCAACTGAAAAGATTAATTTTTATGCAACGTGAAATCCTCTGTTAAAACAATTGTATGAGATGCGTTTTAAACAGAAAACACCAGAAAAATAAGCACACGGCGCTACTATAACATTTACTGAGTAAGTCACCATTACTTCAATATCAGAGTACAACGGAAAATCGTAAAATTACATGTAAAAGTTATAGCGCAGAAAGTACTCCATTTAAACTAACGTACTAGTGTCTTTTGACACGCATATAAAACGATAAAATATATTGGAGCAGAAGTCAATGATTAGGACAATAGAAGCGGATATGCTGTAGGTTTTGGCTAGTACCATTTAGTTTTTTCTTCATAGCGTGTTCTTTCATTCAATTATAGTTTTTCTAGAAAAAGGTAGATTAAGTTGGATTCGATTATCTCTTTTCCGTATTTTTCTAGAATAAATTCATTCCTCATATAAAAGACAACCGCTTGTTGTCAGGTCAGTTTGTTCTTGTTTAGGTCATCGGCCGAAAGGCTGGTTTGAACTTGTAGAGGTTTTACTAAGTAAAACAAGGAATGAAGTGGTTTAGAATTGCCTTCCTCGCTCAGTGGAAAGGTACACTTATCAGCATGCCGGACACTCTGAAAAGCATATATTCTCCACTTTGCAAATAACACCTTCACTTCATTCACCACAGTGTCTGGCTGTATAATAAAATTCATTACTTTCAAAGGAGATAACTCTCATTAGTGTCTTTTACATCTTTACCTCTCCTGCTCTTAAATAATTCAGTCATTTAATTGGCTGACCATGTGATAAGAAACAGAACTATTTATTTTAACCCTGCAACGGACAGATTGATTGTAAATAATTTGAAGCTCCACCTGTCTGTTATGGGCTGCAGATCAAGTTAGTGTTTGGAAAGATGAGACAAACCACTCGTTGTGAACAATTGGACTCGTGTTGAAATCAGATTCGTTACAAGGAAATAACGTGTATTTTTATTACCTTTGTTTTAAAACTGTAACTAAGAATTCAATCATATTTTATTTTATTGTAAATATCCATATTAATTTTTAGTTAAGTATAGTTTGGCTTAAGGTTTTAATATCATTTTGTAATAAATTTATTAGATATAGTTTAAATTTAAATTGCAAGTAGGTATAATCGTAAAAACTTATTGTAAATGATTAATTTTTTATTACATAATTGTTATAAGTTTAAAAGGAAAATTATTTATTAGTAACCATATCCAGAAAGAACCCGGAAAATATACAATATAAAAAATATAATCTATTAAGGATGTTGGTATAGCCACAGCCTTTTAGATTGGTTATGTCATTACGGCACCATTAGCGAGGTCAAGAAACTGGTATTGATATTTTTTTCTTCGGTACTAAAACAGACTCTGTTAAAAAAGTATGGATTCTTGCTGCATATGAAGCAGGCCTTTGTTGAGTTTCTAAGTGTTTCCGATAGCTATTGCTTACACGAGCAGCTCCTGAGAAGAAATGTAGTACCTGGTGCTCTTTTCCAAAACGCATTAAGAAATCTATAATGCCCATAAATAACATCAATTTTTCATGTTTCGCATTTAAGGCTGGAATACCAACTGGTTGAATATCAACTCCCACGGCAATAGGTCGAATATTATTACCATCTGGAGAATTTAAAACTGCTCTTGGTGAATCAAGTTTATCTTTATCAGTTATATCCGCTATTTTTTGCTCAGTTGCTAGATTGGTGTTGTGAATTGCTAATAGTAAACTGTAATCTGTTGCATTTAAATTTAGCAACAGCTCACAGTCCTTTTTTATTATTTGAGACAGTGTTGTGTGTACCATCTCTTCTAAGAATATTCCAGTAGGATGATCACGCAAAAAGTCGATATCTCGGAATACAGGCGACTTTTTTATTTTCTCTGATTCAGATGCACTTCTAAATGTCGTACCTTTAATATCATACACCTGATGAAACTTCACACCTGTCGGTAGCACATTGTTCATTACGACAAATATTGTTTTCTTAAAATTATGTTTGTAACCATAAAGACCTAAGTATTTCGTTAAAAGTGTATTAGGGGTTTCTTCTAGATGTTTTGTTAATAAGGGAAGCGATTGTTGTAAAAACCTTGCTTCCCTCTTTTTAACAGTTTTAATGATAAATTTACCATCTCCAGTTTTAAAAAATAATGCTCCACTATTACCAGCACTTCCCATTTTTTTAAGCGGTAGATTACACAGTGAAAACACGAAATCATTGTTACCTATTCCAGATAATTTTCGGATACGATTAAAAACTTTCGGTGAATATATTGTGAATATAAAATTTTTATAACCATAAGCGGGTGTTCCTGTAGAACCACTAGCATCATATTTGACAGTTTTCTTATCTGTGTAGTCGTTCTGTGTCGTAATTTCACCCAATTCTAATGCTGAGCCTACAGTTTGTGAAATACCTAATAGTACTGATCCTATAATGTTGGATGACTCGGTGTCTTTGTATTCAACATCTTCAACTGAAATAACATTTCCCTGAAAAAAATTAAATAATATCCTTAATTAAATTTATTGTATTAAGAATAATTTACGTTGACTTATGCCTACACTAACGAAAGAACCTCCTAAAACTGAATTCTACTGCGCAGAGTGTAACATTTGTAAGTAATGTAACAGTTTGTATTTCGCTCTGTAATTCATCTACTGTGCTGTAAGCTTCTGCCATCTTGCGTTGGTTCAGTGCACTACGTGACGTGTATCGGTACTGAACTTTGTTTAGGGGGGGGGGAGCCGGTTGACGGCAGGTCAGCTGTTTAGCTCTATGTACCTCTGTCTTGTAAAATGTAGCAGCCATTGCAGTTTTATTTTTCTCCGTAATTATTTTATTAGTTTTTGCCGGATAATTTATATTTTATTATGGCTTGATCTAATGTTTTCTTCGCCCATTCTATGGTAAGATCTGCTATTAACTTTATTTTGTTGTAGTGAATGCGATGAACTCGATATAGCTGAGTTAATTTCGTTAAAAATCAAATTGGGCGTGGCAAGTAACGTACTTATTTTAAACATTACTTTCCTTATTAGTTTTGTGATATTTTATTTTTATTGCCACGAATTCGTATTGAATTGTTTTCAAAATTTAAAGAAAATAATATTTTGTAACATTAGACTTTTGAGTTAAGCATTTCGGCTGTAACTATCGAACTTGCTTATTAATTTATTTTAACTAATATAAATTGTTGATCTGAGTTCAGAACATCTACTAATGATACATTTGTATTACTTTTGGATATTTTTTTAACTAAATTTTGTATTATATTGTTTCATAGTTGTTATTGTTAATTTTGTTTTATATTTATTTCATTATGTAATTGGTTTTAAGACTATTTTGGATTTTTTCCATCGTAGGGTTCTAGTTCCAGTACTACTTATTCCTAGTTCCAGTGCCACTTCTAGTATAATGTAATTAAATACATCTAACATGACTTCGAATCAGTAAAACATTTCAACTACACCGATACAATATGTAATTTGCGATAATAAGAGAAAATGTGCCTTTATGTATCTTTCAACATACAAAATTTTTCCTGTATCAACACTGGTTTACATCATGCTGTGAAAAATAGTTTCCTTATAATTATGCAAGAATACTAAAACCCAAAGTGATAAGCATATAAGGTTAAGTGGTCTATTTTATTGATCTCACCGTGCTGGTATGTAGATGATATTATTTTATTTATGATTATTTATTATTGTTTGTGATAAAGATTTTGGAAAACAATTTTCTGCCCGTTTAATTTAGTTTTAACTTGTGTGAACCTATATTCATTGATACTTTTGAAATTATCTGAAAGTGAATTTAAATTTTCTTAAAACATGAGTATATTTAAATCAAACCTTCTGGAACATTTTTTTTATTTCTTTAAATATGTAAAGTGATTCTCTTAAAGTTGGTTGGAATGAATAAATTACACTACCTTTATTATTTTTGTAAATTGCATTATGTTTATTTGATCAGTCTTTGGTAAAAGAAATAAACAAATAATTTTTTTATCCAGGAATAGAACTAATTTGTGATAACTCTATCTAATTATTTTAAATGATCAAAATTGTATTTATTATGATGTAATTTTTCAACGCAACATTATGCAGCTTCTTAAAATTTAAAGATTATGAAACTTAATTTCTATTTTTGCTAACGTTAGTTAAAATTATTTTTCTTTATTTAAATTTGGATCCAAAATTAACTGTAAATTATTTAAAAGTTTATACATTTGCATATACAATTCAAGTTTTTCTTTAGATCTATTCTATATTTCCTTTTAAGGGTTTATTGAATGCATAATTTTAAAAGGTACTAAATATTCTTATTGTTATTGATATTAATTTGGTAATTATTACTATATTTATTAAATACTTTGTTATTTTCTGGATTTCTTGTATTTTATTTATATGCCACCACAACGTTCAAAATAGTTTTATTTCTTGATCCTTCGCCAAACTTGCCAAAGGGGATAGGTTTTACCTGGAGGCAAGAAGTGATTACAAGAGACAGCAAAAATGAAGGATCCGTCACATTCTTTCTCTCTCGCATAGCCTGCCAGTAGAGAGGATCAGGTTAAAACAGTCTTCTAGTGTGCAATACTCACAGCGAGCGTGTTGCGTAAAAGAAATCTTGCCTACATAACATCTATTGTGAAATTTCCAATTATAGTTTTTGTTTATTGTTAAGCCTAAGAATTTCGAACAAAAAACTTCTTCTAGAGCAGTTTCCACAACCTTATTACTGTAAATAAAATTTTCTAAAATTAGTTTTAGGTTTTTAAATTAAGTTTTTTATTGTTATGAGATTGCACTGTCTGGTTAAAACTTCTGTAAATTGTTAGGACTTAGAAATTTAAATTTTCCACATTTGTGTGGATAACATATTACCACTTTATTTTTATAACTAAAGAGCTTAAAAAATGTGCAACATATTAATAATTTTGTAAATCATCGTTGCTCGTAGCATCAACAGCATTAAGTATATTTTAAATTACGATTTTTTTATTATGTATTTAGGAAGCTACATTATAACTATTTCACGAATTTATCCTCGAAGTAAGCGTCTTGATAAACTAAACGATTTTGTAGTTGATGCCATATTTAAATTAACACAAAATGAAAGTTAAACTCTACGAACTCAGTTAAATCAACACAGGTTACGTCCACCTTACGACGTCAAACTTGTCCACCTGTGATGCTGAATAACATTCATATACCACAGGCCAGGGTGGTACGATATCTTGGCTTATGGTTTGACAGGCGACTAACTTGGAAGCATCATCTGCGTACGCAACGTTTAGAACGTAACCGCCACCAGAAGTTACTCTTCTGCTTAATTAACCCTCGATCAAGATTGAACCTCCGCTCCAAGATTTTAATATACAAATCCCTATTAAAACCAATCTGGACTCGAAAGACTAGATGAGCATCCAAAACCAACTAGCCCGTGATCTACGAGTAGCTACAAGGAACTTTCCAAATGTGCGTCGTTTAAAGCGAAAATGGAGTACAGACCTCTTTGTCTGAAAAACAGACAATACCCGAAATTTTGAACGGAGAATGTATCTGGGTACCTCTTCTCCTTAAAGAGAAATTCCCCACCGCCATTAAAAATCTAATACAGAAGTTGTGCAGCTCAATGTAGAGTACCGTAATAAAAATTAAAGACAAAAACTCAACGTCTAATTTTAATGAAATTTAAACAATAGCGTAAACTGCAGAAAAAGATGTTATACGGCAATATTTACAAACTTTCACACCAAACATACATACACACGCGCGTTACAGTAAGTACAGCAACGAAGTATAGAAGACTATGATCCTTTATAGTATAGAAGACTATGATCCTTTCCGCCAAAATACGTACATCAGAAAGACGCAGACATCTCTCAATAATATCAATTCCTGCGCATCCGCATAGTTCACTTGCCGTGGTAGTGGGGGTGAAATTTTCATTACTCTTGCGCAAAGGTTCTTTTGATAGTTTTCTATCTACAGTTACCTAACCGTATTTTCCAGATAAAATTAATACCAGAGCTGAAAGAAGAAAAAATTAACTCAAGTTTCTGTTAACTTATTTTAAAACTTATGTCGTCAGATATCAGCCATCGATAGCAAAGATTTAGGAGTTTAAAATATTTTTAGATTGTATCTTGCAATCAAAAATTGAGTTTTTCTGTGAAAAATATTGCTGTACTTTTTGCCTAACTTGAAAAAACTTTGACCAGGAAACGTAGTGGTGTTTTATTCACGTTTATCCATCAGCTTCTTGCGTAATAAAATGTTTAACACAACTATTGGTACTCAACCTATGACTCCTTTTCAATTAAAACTGATTATATAGGCTTGCCAGGGCGCGTAGGGATGTAGCTACACTTTTTAACACAGATTAAAATTCTTTATTTGGAATATAGAAGAAACATAAATTAAATTTTGGAGTTACCGCATTCGATGTAAAATCTTTATTCAGTAAATTATTATGACTTTTTCTGTGCTCAGTATGTTATATTTGTAAAAACCACTCATTATTCAACTCCAGCGTAATTCAAAATTATTATTTACATTAATAAATAATAATCAGGCGACAGTCAATTATGTCCATGACTAAGTAAACTATTTACACCTGAAAAGAATTAAACGAGACAGCTCTTGTGTAATTGTTTAGTTATTTTAAAGAGTTATTCCATGTGACTATATGGGTTTCAATTGTGAAGTACATCCAGCCCTTCAAACATAAACATATTCAGACGTTTTCAGTCAAAGTTTTTGCGGCGGGCCCTGCGAATTCCTTGGTACGTCAAAAACACCTATATCTTTGCCTATCTTAACATAGACATTGTTAAACAAATTATATCAAAATTCAGCCGTAAATATGAAGAAAGACTCCACCATCATCCAAACTTCCTGGCTCTGAATCTGATAAACATCATTAATACCGGGTTTTTAAGACTGAACAGACGTAGGAAAAGACTTTTTGATTTAGGTCATAGGTTTTAATTAACATTATTACAGTTATTATCATTGGTTTTCGTCTAACTGATGTACTTCAGAATCATTATTGTATTTCTCAAATAATAATTATTACTAATTTCAATTTCTTTAACAGGTGAAATTGTAATCATGTAAATTAACATTTATCAAAATTACTAATTGTTCTATTTCATGTGAACAGATTGTAATGTGGCAGACTTGTAAAAAAAATTAAAGGGTTATTAACTATTATAGCATATCGTAATTTTAAAGCTAATGATACTCAACTAAAATTATAATATAAGGAAATATAGTACATTATGTGTTGTTTGAAATAAAAAATTTATGACTTTCATTTTTGTTAGAGGTTTAACGAAAGTGAACTATCAATACTTAGACATTTTAAAAGGTCAAACACGTAAAACAGTTGCATACATTTTTTCATTCCATTCGATTGTACCATGACGACCAATCCATTCATCAACTTTGAAAACTCGTTCAGTTGTAAACATTTTAAAAGTACCATTACGAAGGAAAAAATAGTAAATACATGGTGGCGTACCTTACACTAGCCACTGTTACAGGCAACTAATGAGTGTTGTACGTGATGCTGCCAACATTAAACTATTACCAACTTATCAAAATGAAATGTCCCATCTCATGAGGAAACCAACATATAGGCTCCCAATACAATGGCTCCCACATTGATTCTTCAAATTTTAATTAAAAATCTATACTATATATAAGTATGTAACTACACTGTAAATGTAAACAAAGTATCTTACCGTTAAAGTAATGATAATCAATGCCACCAGTAGATAAGCTGTTTGTTTTAATTTCGAAATTCTCACTGACCTTTCTTGATAATAAATTCTCATTTTAATCTAAAAAGTAAAATGCATATCATCAGGAAATTATTAAAAAATTGATTTGTTTATTTAGTTAATCTTCTGTGCGGTAAAATTGTAATGTTTAGCACAAAAAGTAGTTGACGCGTTTCGTTCCTCCAATTATTTATTTTGCCTCCTAGTGCAGCCAAAATTTAGGCGAAATTCATTTTCGTGTTGTTAGACTGATGAAATGAATTAAGGGGTCTTGGTAAAAAAATGAACCCTAAAATTTTCAAATATTACCCAGAATATTTGCTACATTTATATTAGTATACTATTATATAAGTATACTATTTATATTAGAATACTGTAAGCAGAATGTAAGCGGCAGATATTTCGGTACTCTAAGAGGATACCATAGGAAAGACAACGAAAAGATTGAATAAGAAATGATGCAATTAAAGAACTATTGGGGTGGTAAAGAGACTAACAATACAGTTGGCCAGACAAAGCTTTGATAATTTGGTCATGTCAATAGGTTAGACTAGGGTATACTGCCTAAAAGGAGGTTGGACTTCGAGATAAACAAATAAAGCCTGTCTGTAAAAATAATTATTTGTCCAGACAAGTTAGTGAATAGTCACTACAAGAAACTTTGGCGCACTTTTGATACTAATTACCACCTGAGAGGCAACCATAACCAGTGGAAACCTTAGTACAAACTCAAGCTAACTTTGGGCAAGAATAATAGCATATGTTACCAAAAATATTGGGTGGTTTTTAAAAATTTATTTAACGTAAAAGGAAAACCAAAGAAAGCAACAAAATAGCAAGTCAAAGTATATTTTCTTGTTGATGTACAGCTGGTTAGTAATAACTACGTTTAAGTTAACGAACGATAGGTTTAAACGTGTATAATAATTTTCCCGGCCCGAACTGAAAATTGAACCTGGCACCTTCTGCGTAGCAGCGTAGAACTGTAAAGAATTTTTACAGAAAAATAAAAATACTTAAAATAAAAGTGAGAAATTTTTTTAAAATTTTCAAAGTATACTTTAAAATTTCCATTGATTTAATATAATTATTTACTATTTGATTAAGAAATTTGTATTTTTCAACAGGTCACTCCAAAAATTATAAAGGTACTATAATTTTAATTATAAAGGTTAAATTGATAATTTTAATCATTTGTTTTAAAAAATAGTAATGATAATGTTACAACAAAATTATAAATAGGAATGAATTAATAATTATTAAATTTATTATTATTCTTAATTTATTTTTTAACAGATCCGTTTCCCTACTTACCATATAAGAAATACCTGAGAATGTTTTACTTGAAACAGACAAGGGATCCAAAAATAGATGTTAAGACTCTTCAATTTGTTAAAAAATATTCAATAGAAATTTCGTCGCTAGTCCAAACTTAAAAATGTTATTGCTATACTGATGCTAACAAACGAATAGAAAATGACAATATATTTTATCACAATAATAATAATAAAGTCAGCAAATTAAATGCAATTGTTATTAACTCACTTGCCCTATTGTGTGCAATTGCTTACTGTTAACAAAAGTGCAAGTAATTGGTAACATTGTTTCAAATGAAGAAGTTACATTTTCTATAGTTGATGTACAATGGTACAGATTGACAACAAAATATTTAACGTCAGCAAATGTTTATAAATGAGTCACTAAATTACAATAATAACTTATCAAACGAATCCATCAATTAAAATAAGTAACTTGACAATCATAACGATATTCCAAAACAGTGTTTCATAATTGAACTAGACTATAATTTATACGTAAGGTACCTATATGTTTCTACTTAATATTGATATATGAACTCATTCTAACTGACAGGTTGTTTTTCTTAATTGTGTAGTCAATATATTATGTGATGTAACTGAATATACTGTGTGGCAGTGATTTGATTGCGCCTTGCGAAGAGGACTAGCACTGTAAAATAGTCATTATACGCATCATTTTTGTCTTACTAACTTTTATGATAAATGAAACGGTTAAAAATTTATTAGTGATTTTAAGAAATAAAAATAACGGCGGTGAAATAGAACGATTTTTTGTTTCTACGATGATTACTTATTAACTGGAAGTCTGACATTAATATACCGAGAACAGTTACAGATCAAATGAAAATGTATATTTGTTAGTTATTTCAATACTATAGCCACTCATTTTGTAAAATATTTTTATTGAAGTACGCCTGTACTTAAAAAAGTCTTGCTGCGAGAAAGTTTCCGGCTTATAACTATTTCTAAATACATGCAACGTATGAAATATAGTTCAAAGAGTGAACTTATTTTTGTGAAAGAATCACGCAATTTTGATGACCCATTCAAAAATTAAGGACCAATAATTATTGGCATTTGAAGATGTTATTGATTGTAGATTAATGTATTGGCAGTTTGTATACATGTATTTAAATGAAAATATATAATAAAATATTACATTATGTTAGTTGCAAGGCTAAAAAAAAACATTTTTCTGTTTCTTATCAGATGTTCAGCCAATTAAATGACCGAATTATTTTTAGAACAGAAGAGATAGAGATGTAAAAAACACTAATTAGTGTTAACTTGTCTGAAAGTAATGAATTTCTGTTCTGAGGCTGTTCTCTCGTAAAGAAACGTTTTATTTTTCAAGATTGCGGCCTTAGTACTCATTTTAGCGCAAAAAGTGTATAAGTAAAGTTGTAGACAATTTAAAAATCTACAACTTTTATTTCCAACAGTTTTTTTTATATAGCTTAGTTTAGCGGTAATTAGTGATTTTCTGTTTTTTTCCATGTAAATCTGTAACAAAAATCAATTTCTTAAGATTTTGGCCGTAGTATCTATTGTACGACAAAAATTCATATAATAATATTTATAGGAAATTAAAAGATCTACAATTTTTATTTTAAGCATTTTCTCTACTGAGCTTACTTTAGCGTCTAAAAGTTATTTTCCGTATTATTAAGCCAAATAAAGGTTGGTTTTCATTTTGCATCATTCACTCATGATTAAAATTAGGTTATGTATTTTGAGGTTGATTTTTTTTGTTTATTTCTAGTGTTTTATACTAATGTTAGGTTATAATGTTCATTTTTTTCATTGTAAAGAGAAAGTCGTGTGAATGTTTCACACGAGTTTTTTTTTTATTCGTCAGATGTACTGCCTTTTAATTTTTTCCACAAACGCATTACATTTCAGTGTTATATCTTGTAAATTGTTATTTTGTTCATTGTTTTTAGGGAATTACTCGTGTAGTCAAGTTTCAACTTTATACCCTATCATTTATTTTTATTGCAGTTGCTGACACATTAAAATAATTACAATAGAAAAAATGATGGCCTTTATACGATGATGGGTTTTATTATCCACTATAAATCCAAAATACGTTTACCATACATATCTGTGTTATTCTATCTTGGTTTCTTTGTACTGTTATTATTTTACAGATGCCTACTCTGTTTTGTTGGTTTTACTTGTTAGTTTCATATCAGTTTTCCCCAGAGCTAATGTCAAATGCGGTAACTGTATCAAAAGTTTAGGTTACCGGGTTGTTGCAGTTATCAGATTTATTGCCAAAACGAGGCTCGACTGAAAAAATAAATGAAACAAAAACAAATAAAAGTGATACCATTGACAACATGGTTTCTATATGACCTGCCAAACGTGTTATTATATTCGTTACTGTTCATGGTAAATTATACGATATATTTTTTGTACGTTTTGAAGAATATTTTAAAAGAATTTTCACTTTTTTTGTGTCAAATTGATTGAAAAAATTAGTTGTGTACATGTTTAGAATACTAATTTAGTTTTACGATTCAAAACATTCAGGATTCATTGATTTAACTGTTTAATGCGAGAATTAATCTTCATATTATGTTTTAATTTTTATTTTGAATTGGAATCCACCAGGTTGGTATTCTGAAAATTGTTACCACGAGCCAATTATCTGACGGAAGATTTTGGAAACGAAGATTCCGAGGTTTAAATTGTAGTAAAAATAGTGTTTAACAGATTTTACACATTAAATATAAAAAAATTGAATTTTAGATAATGCAGGAAAAGTGCATGACTATTAGTTTTAACAGTAATGTAAAAAAAATTAATGTGGTGAAATGCCAATTAAAAAGAATTCAGCGGTTTATCGTGCGATTTACAATGTAAATTTCGAAACATAATTAATTTATATAACTTTAAAATTAAGTAAGTAATTGTTCAGAAATTACCGTCATATTTTAGATGAGATATCTGCTCTATGTTCATCACAGACATTGTTGTTGTTTTGGTCATCTGCCGAAAAAATTGGTTTTAACCTCTAAAGGTTTTACTAAGTAAAACGAGGAGTGAGGTGGTTTACAATTACCTTCCTCAGTGAGTAGAAAAGTACGAGGTGTGGCTATTAAATAACGAGACTGACGTAAAAAACTTAATTTTTATTTTATACATAATCACTTATTGTCACCTTCAATATACACTCCTCTATCCCTGCAACGCTCCATGCGAATTTTCCATTGTTGGAAACAGTGCTGGAAGTCATCTTCTGTCAGCTTCTTCAGAACACGTGCCGCTTTCTCTTTTACAGCTTCTACAGACTCAAATCTTGTCCCTTTTAATGCAGATTTCATCTTAGGGAACAGGGAGAAAATAATAACATGTGATAAAACGTGGTTTCTTATTTATGATCCGGAAACGAAGCGCCAATCCATGCACTGGAAGAGCTGAACTTCACCAAGAGCCAAAAAATGGTACACAATCCATGGGATTGTGCAGATAATTTAAAATAAAAAAAATACTTTTGGCAGATAATTTATCACTCCACCTGCCTGTTGTGGGTAGCTGTTATAGACATTGTATTCTTGAAAAATATTTAGAACGTTATTGTGCGTTTTTGTAAGTTTTAGCATATTTTGGAAAAAAGGCTAATGAAGATTGTTATGCAGGGTTTGATTGGTGACACAATAATGAGCTCCTTTAGCAATAATAAACACTAATATTAAAAAATTTTGTATTTTGGACATCATATTTCTTTGAACAGCCGAATATCTGAATTTCGTAATTCCAACTGAATCGGTCATTTCAGAAACCCCATAAGTCAAAAAAGTAACTTTTGGAAAAATAAAAAAAATATTTATTAACTTCAGTAAAAAACAATATTAAAAAATATAATTTGTTTATAGAGCTGTTCCGTTTAATTAAAATGTATACTTTTGTCTTTCTGAATACAAGCCACTTGTTAAAAAAAAATCTAAAAGTGTTTCTGAAATAAATTGGAGTATAATGCTAACTTACGTACTTTTCTATATAATACGTTCTCAGACTAGATAAAAAGTATTGTTTTGTACTGTAGTATTCCTTTATTCATTTCACTTGTAATAGTGACTTAAATAGGTTTTTGCAATAATAATAATTGAAATTCTTAACTTTAAGAAAGGAAAGTGTTGGTTTGGAGTACTATTCACGTTCATCATCGTCGTCATGAACAGTAGATATCTCCCTTAAAACGGTTTTTGAATAGCCACTTTCACTAGAAACTAGAACTTAGCTTCAAAAGATTACCACTTTTATTCGTCAATTAGAAGGAAGCACTTTATACCCGTAAGGATAAGGTTTTCTTAGTGTATATTTCTTCAGGAAAGCCAGAATTTTATCATTTATGTAGGGATGGTGTGTTTACATTCAGTTAATCCTAAAATTCACTAAAAAAATGTAAATTTTGACTTATGGGCTTTCTGAAATGACTGATTCAATTGGACTAATCAAACTTTTGTATATTAACTTTTTTGTGTGTGTTAGTAACTATGACATTAAATATCCATCCCATTCTAACGTCCCATTTCAGAAAGAATTTCAAAAATCATCACCGATTAAAATTTAACTGAAAAATTTTAATTAGCAAAGAAAATAAATTTCATTTTCTTCGTTTTTCCATTAATAAGTAAACATGCCAGTTCTGCATGTTTGCCGAACTCCTTTCCCTCTGTTTCCCTCTGGTCTTTACCTCATTGCTTTGAGAGAGATTCATTCTGGGATCGTCCATTGAACAGATCCCTCCATGTCTTTCTCTCTGATTTTAGTAATACGTATTTAGGCTCCCAGCTGTGCCTGAATATTTTCACTCCAAAGTCTTTCTAATCTGTATCAACCTTTGACAGCTCGAAGGAATCTCATTTCTAATGCCTGCAGTCTGCTTCCTCTCTTGAACCCACAGTCCAGATTTCAATTTCAAAAGGCTACGTTGGAACAAACTACGTGTTGTGAAATTTTACCTCCGTAAAAACCTCCCTTTTTAACCTTTCGTTTCAGATTACGGTGTGTAGTTTCACATAATTTATTGCCTCAATCTGGTATATCGTGCTACCAATATCTATCTATTTTATAGGTTATGATGCAATCCAAATTATTGAAAGCTGACATTTTTGCTCTAAAACTCTAAACTGCAATTACTATTTTGGATTTGATTGACCACTTCTGTTAAAATTCCATAAGATTTGTTTATCCGTAATTCCCAATCGCTTTTCTTTTTTGGCTTTCCGATTAAGTGTACAGGTTAATCTTGTTTTTTCTCCGAGGCTAGTTGTGAGTTTTCCAGTAACTGTAAAATCTCCCCCAGCCGCGCTACGAACGCTGCGCGAGAGTTAATGCCATTAATTTGACTGAAAAGAATTCATGTTTTAGATTTAGTAGAGAGAGATTAAATCTTTTTCTTTTAACACCCTTAGGCCTAGCCTATTATGAAAATTTGTAAATAATATTGTTATAATTTTTATCTAAATTATTATTCCGTAAGAAGTAATAATTTTCTTGTACTGTTAAAATGTAAATATTCTTTGTTCTTAGTGGTTAAGCTGTTGTTTAAATTATTTTATTATTCTTGTGTTGTTTCATAATATCATTCAATGTTTGTTTATATTCCATGTAAATGCTGATTTTATGTTTTCTTTACTTTCGTAACTAAATGATTTATTAATACTTTGTTGCGTTTTAATTTGTAGGGAAGGGTCACTGGACACTTCCCTACTCAAGCTAGTGTTCGTATTGTGTCATAACTATTTACTTAAAGTTAAGCATAACTGATTGTAAATTTTGCCAAATAAATAAAAAAAAAAATTAATTTCTATTTTATTGAGGAGGATATACTGTACAAGGGCTAAAGATATTTTTTTATCCTAATTTGAAAGTTATTATAATTTAAGTAGGTTTTTTGTCTATTAAATTTGTATAGAAAAAGTAACACGGTAGAAGTCAAAAATGAATATTTGAGTGCTAGGTACTATTTCAGAGATATGTGTAGAAAGAAAAAGGCTGCTTTTGTTTCTGGGGTAATAGAGAAATTTAAAGGAGCTAGGGATGCTAGGGTTTTCTGGGAATGCGTGAGATATTTTAAAAAGAGAGTATTCAAATGCGATCCAGAAATAAAAGCGGATGAATGGGTTAGTTATTTTAAAAATTTGCTAACGGGGCAAACAGCAACAAGTAAAATTATGTACGCTGCACCATTTTGTGTAGATGAGTTGCTGGATCAAGAGATAGGGTTACCAGAGTTACTTGTAGTATTAAAGAAAGCTAAACATGGGACAGCTCCAGGGATGGAAAGAGTACCCTATGAATTTTTTAAATATGCACCAGAAGTATTTTTAGGACGTGTGGTGAAATTATTTAACAACATATTAAACACAGAAGAGGTACCAGTAAGTTTTACAAAATCCATTATCTTTCCGATCCATAAGAAGAGGGATGTTAATTTGGTGAATAATTACAGAGGTATATCATTCATAAACGTGATTGCAAAACTATTTACGGGTTTTTTGTTGAGTAGGTTAGTTAATTGGGTAGATAAGAATGGATTATTAAATGAATGTCAGGCAGGTTTTAGGCGAGGTTATTCTACCACAGATAACATTTTCAATTTGCTATGTACAATTAATCTCAGCTTGAAGGAGAGAGGTAAAAAATTATATGTTTTCTTTGTACATTTTAGAGCAGCGTTTGACCATGTGAGTCGGCATGCGCTTTTCTATAAATTGTATTCATTGGGGTTAAGTAGTAAATTTATAAGTATATTGAAAGGTTTGTACACTGATACCGAGTCGTTTGTTTGGTGTAGTGGAGGGTTAACAGAGAGTTTTGAAACAATTGCAGGAGTCAAGCAAGGGTGTCTGCTATCGCCACTGTTATTTTCTTTGTTTATAAATGATTTGTATGATGAATTAGGAGGAGGGATAAAAATTGATGAGGTATTGGTTAGATTATTGTTGTATGCAGATGACTTGGTGCTGTTGGCATCGGATCCAGAAGCACTGCAAGGTATGATTAACAAGCTAGTAGTGTATTGTGTTAAATGGAATCTCGAAGTCAATTTAGACAAATCAAAGGTAATGGTTTTTAGAAGAGGGGGGAAATTAGGGAAGAGGGAAAGATGGACATTTGGTCAAACGCCGATAGAAGTTGTAAATAACTATAAATATTTAGGAATAACACTGACACCTTTATTATCACTTTCTGCTCATTTTAAGGAAAGAACCACGACTGCTAAATTCGCTCTGAATAATGTGTGGGATAACCTTTTAGCCAATGCTGAAGTCTCAGTATCTAGTAAGTGGGAGGTTTTTAATTCAGTTAGTAGGGCAGTAATAGCATACGGAGCTCAGGTCTGGGGATGTGAAGGAGTGGAAGAGCTGGAAAAGTTTCAGCGGTATGTTTTAAAGAGGATCTTTTGGTTACCAAGGTACACTCCGAGTTATGCAATTTACTTGGAGACTGGAGTGGATTTGATAAGACAATATGTTTTGAAAATACATTTTGGTTATATTATGAAAGTTTTAAGGATGCCGGAGAGCAGGCTGCCTCTTAAATTGACAAGGCTGGTAATTAAGCATAAAGTTGGGTGGTTTAAGACATGGCTAAATCTGGCAGCAAAGTACAATTGTGAGCTACAGGATAATATTGAGGGATGTGACAATTGGCCATTGCAGTTAGAAAATATTTTGGTTAGTATGAGGGAGTCCACGAGAGGTAGATGGATGGAAAGGGCAAGGCAAAGTAGGTATGGTAAACTTGAGTGGGATTTGGGGGAAACAACATACATAGCTGATGAATATGATGGGCGTTTTATCAGTACAATATTTAGAACAAGGGTAGGGGTGTTGGGGCTTAATGATAGTCCAGGTAGGGAGGGGGACGCAAAATTATGCTCAATGTGCAATGCCCGTGAGGTAGAAGACATATATCATTTTATCGGTAGGTGTCTTGTTTTGAAAGATATTAGACTGGTATGGTTGGGGGCTACAACTCTTGAAGAGGGAAGGGTGGTAAGCTACTTAAATGGTGAAAATTGGTACAGTCTAGTAGGATACGTGAGGGCTGCAATCAAGTATAGAAAATATCTGGTCACAGAATTTAATTACTGAAAGTAATTTTTTTTTCTTTCTTTTTAGTGAAGATTAATAAATTTTGCTTTACGGGGTGTGCATTTCTCCTTTGTGAATACAGGGGGGGGGCTTCGTGGTGTGGGTAATAAGGCTTACCTATTGATAACAAATAATCAAATGAGTTTTGTTTTTTTTTAATTTTAATAAATTATAACAAGAGGGTTAAAATTTACTTATATGTTTTAATTAATGTAGGGTTTTTGTTTTAGTGTCTTCAACCTGGCAGACGGCCTCTAGGTCATGTCATAAGTGAATACAGTAGTAAATTGATTTATTTTATGTTATTTTATTTTTCTTATTTTTTTCTTTGTAGTTAAGTTTAGTATTAAGTGTATTTTATAAGGTAAATGTTTGTAATATTGAGAGGATAATAAAATTCACTATTATTATTATTATTATTATTATTATTATTATTTAAGTAAACAGAGTCTTAATGATGGATCTTAGATTTAGTCTGTAAGTAGCTTTACTACAATAATTAAAATGTGAATATATAATGAAAATGTATAAAACGATTTTTTTAGTAATTTATCTGCGTTTTAAAATAAAGAAATAACTAAATATCTAACCTGTCAAAATAACCGAATATTCTTTTTAGGAGTCAAATCTAAAAAAAAAATTTGCGTACGTTTCTTATTAAAATGGAAAATATTTAGCTGGTCTTTTAAATCACAGTTGGTTTTCAGGAAACCATTAATCTTATCGAAGTTAGAATGGCACGGTATTTCCTTCAAATCATGAGAAAGGAAATATGTCGTAATTCATTATTTACGTATGTTTAGTTATTTTATGCAAATAAAATAGTGATTTATAGTTTAACATATTACGGTTTACAATATCACGAGTAGTTCTAAATTTATTTTTACTATTCTGTATTTGAGCTTACATTTTTTAGCAATGAAGTCAACTCGTTTTTTTTAGTTACTTCTATAAGATTTCTAAAGAAATTAATATAAAAAGTAATGAAATATTTATTTTTAAGCAAATAAAATTTGATAGATCAGTCTACTTTTTACTTTCTTTTGCCTGTATAAATATACAGGAAGGAAAGTATTGTTTTCATGGCAAGTTTTCGAAATAGAATTTTCACCGGATATACACGTTTTCAGATCCCCTGAACCCAAAAACATGTTTTAAGAGATTGATCTGTGTGTGTGTGTGTGCACGCGCGCGTGTGTCTGTGTGTGAACAAGATGTCTCAAGATCGGGACATCATACGAAGTTGAGACTTGGTACTTAAATTAAGTACCACTAGAAGACCCGACACAAACATTTTTATCAAAATCAGTCAACCGGAACTAAAGTACTTTATTAATAAAGTACTATAGTACCGGTACTTCCTGTTCTTTTCCATTTTCTTAAAAGTTTTCTCTTATTGACTCACCAAAATTAGTTAAATAGAAATCTATTTTGTCAAGTAAAATAATTTAAATTTCACTAAAAAATATTGATATCCTTTCGCAGAGTACGGGTTGCAATGAACTAGATGATTTTCCAGATTTGTGTACATTGCAATCTGTTCAATTTAGAACAATAAGCAACCCCATGACCCAATGAAATGAGGATGATATGTATGATGTGTAAATGAGATGTAGTCTTGAACTGACCCAGGCAGACTATTTCTGAGAGAGTATGGTTAATTAAACCCCAACCGTGAAAGTAACCGGTAACCACTGTCTAGTATTCAAATCCGTATAAAATTAACTGCCTTTACTAGGATTTGAACCAGGAACCTTAGGCCTCAAAAATCAGTTGTTCAACGGCTGACTCGTGGTGACGACTTTACCTCTAGACCAACCCGTTGCTAGATGATTTGTTTAAATTTTTATTATTCCATTATTTAGGCTATGTTGAATTAATTTTATTATCATATTCAGAGTTAAATTTAATAGTCTAATTAGTTGTATGTTTAAAAAAATGATATTGATAGTTTTCAATATTTTAATATTTATTCTATATAAAAAAGTTCCATTGTTAAAGACTATTGAATTTTAACGAAAAAGAAAAGAGACCTTTACTTTATGTCGGAAACGCCAAGCGTTAAGAAGAATTAATTTTTGAGCTGTTTAACAGCTGATTTTCGAAGACAAAGGTTCCTGGTTAAAATCCTAGTAAAGGTAGTAACTTTTATACGTTTTTGAATACTAGACAATGGTTACCGATATACTTTGATGGTTGGGTATCAATTAACCATTCTTTCTCAGGAATGGTCGGCCTGAGTCTGTACAAGACTACTTCATTTACACGTTATACGTATCCTTCTCATCTCATTGGGTAATGGGGTTGCTATTGTTATATATTGAACAAATTGCAACGTACACACATTAGGAATTAAAATATATATAATATATATAAATTGGTGAACGATATTATTAAATTATTTAATAATATTATGCAAGAAATCAGTAACAAGGAATGTATCAAGAAATCAAAAATTAAATAAATCAATATATTGCAACCAGCTGTAGTCTACTATTATGACTTCCGTTTACATAGAATTATATAAAATATATTACTTCATGATTATAGATTCCCTTAAAAAAAATACGTTTATGAATTTCAGGAAGAACCAAAAGTATCACGATTCATTAATAGAATAAACTTATCAAACCAAGATTGGGCTACTTAGGCGAAGTTATAAATGAAAATCTCATATTTTACCACAACATTTACATAATTTTATAAAATTCAAGTATAAACAAATTAAGTGAAGTTAATCTGGTCTTATGTTCAATATTCCGGTAAACTTTCTTCTTGTCGGTAAATTAATGCTAAACGATGCCGTTAGAAACTTTTCTAAATTGTTACAATATAGGTAGAGATTAGTAAGCCATATTCAACCCAAAACTTGGTAAAATTAACCAATAATTTATAGAATAAGGCAAAACCTAATCCCAACTGAAATAATTTCCTATTCTCTTGTTAATTGTATTTTAAATGAAAGGTAACTGAATTTATTATTGAAATGATAAATTGTATTAATTAATTTACTCATGCTAGACATTATTTTCGTTATGGATCAATTAAATTAATTAGATATTTTCAACTCAAGATTTTCATGTACATTTTTCTTGTTCCCGACGAATAATTTTTTAAGTTCCTTTGTTATTGTGAAGATTTTTTTTTTGTTTTACGTCTGACTTTTGATTTTTTTTTGAGTGAAGAGTGTTTACAAATACGAATATTTAAAACTATTAATTTTTTTTAACTTTATTTTCTCTTGCCTATATGAATATAATATAGGAAGCAAAGTATTGTTTTCATGTCGATTTTTCGAAATCGAGTTTTCACCGGTTCTACACGTTTTCAGACCCCCTGAGCCCATAAAAATCATGTTCTTAGCGATTAGTGTGTGTGTGTGTGTGTATGTGAAAAAAATATCTAAAGAACGGAACGTTGTACAAAGTTGAAATTTGAAACTTAAGTTAAGTACCCCTAGAGGACCCAACACGAACATTTTCATCAAAATCGGTCAACCAGAAGTAGTAGTTTATTCGTGTCATTTTTCACTTTTTTGCGATTTTCTCAAAAAAGGGTCTAACGATTATTTTAAAAATCTCCTCATTTACTACACTTTTTATACTCTATAACATAGGTGCCATGTCTGCTAAAATTCTTGTGGAGGCTGAGCTCTCGTAGAAAAAAAATGTTTTTTTTAAGATTGCGGCTTTAATATGCATTTTAACGCAAAAATGTATATATAAAAAGTTGTAGATAATTTAAAACCCTACAACTTTTATTTCAAACATATTTTTTTTGTGTATAACGAGTCTTATAGCGGTAATTAGTAATTTTTTTTTCATGAAAATTAAAAAAAATATATATTCTTAAGATTTCAGCCTTAGTATGCATTTCACGACAAAAGTATTTAATCAAATTAACAGAAAATTAAAAGATCTACAACTTTTATGTAGAGAGTTTTCTCTACAGTTTCGAATTTAGCGTGAAAGAGTGATTTTCCGTATTTTTAAGCCAATTTGAGGTTGATTTCCATTTTGCGTCTTTCACTCATGATTAAAATTAGGTTCTATTTATTGGGGTTAGTTTTTTGTTTATTCGTAATGTTAGTTAATATTGTTAATTATTTGAATTGGCAAGAGAAAGTTGAGTGAGTGTTTCACACCAGATTTTTTAACCATTATTTCTCTGAAGGTTATCTTTAGAAAAGACTTTAAAAACTCGATCTACCCTGATGAGATAAACCTTTGTGAGTCACGAATCGCATGAAAAAAATAAGATGTATGAATAAATTAAAAATTCTGACTGAAGTTTTTAGTTGTTGAATTTTGTATCATTTTTAAATCAGCTTAGAACAATGTTGCCACTTTTTTTTTTAAATTTCACTTACGTTTTAATGCTTAAACTTCTTGAAGTAATCTTCTTTTAATTTAGTTCAAACACTATCTTTGTGGATCACCTTTTAAAAATATTATTTTTTAATTACTTAGTCGGTGAATCGTAGTTCATAATTTTGTAGATCTTCCTAAGTAAATTTAAGTTTAATTTTGTAGCAATTTGATTTTCAAGTAATTCAAATACTATTTAAAACCATGACCTGATTAGAACCACTAGATAACTAAGTTTAACGTCGTCGCTTTGATTGTTATAAAACATAAAACAATGAATTGTCTAGTAAATTGAAACTACTCCGATTCTTATTCAGAATTCAAAACTATTATCGAGTTACTTAACGGACAGTTAACTCATTTGATTAACCGTATTACATAATACTTACGTATTCACATAAGTATATGCAAGAATGAGTTAGATCTAAACAATTTTCTACCTTCGTAATTAAAATTCACTGCATCTGTCTAAATTTAAATTATTTTCAGTCTTTACTTAAAATAAATACATGTGAGAAATCAATTTCTCAGTATTTAAATAACATCAAAATATGTGATATACGGTAGCTTATTACATCCAGCAGGAAAAACTACATATTATAAAAATAATGTAAAATCATTTTCTACTACACAAGTATTGTAATTTGACATAAATATAATGCAGTCTTTTTTACTCTACTCATTCACCAATAATTTAAATTAAATAAATTCTTGGTGAAAGTGAAGTATATATTGGTTTTTTTTAATACCAATAAGGTCAAGCTATATGAATTCTAAAAAAATCCATACTAACAATGTTTCAGTAGAGCGTCCGCTTTATATCGGTTAAAACACTTTTGTAACTTGACAATTTTTGCTTTATATTAAGTCAATAGCTCTGTTACATTCAATAAGAACTAATTAACGACGTAGTATTGTAGTTAATATCATAATTCTGATTTAGAGAAAAAGCGTGGTATTGATTTATTTTAGATCTTTTTACTTTCTCTTGCCTATATGGGTATATCGGAAGGAAAGTATTGTTTTAATGCGATTTTTTAAATCAAGTTTTTACCGGATCTACACATTTTCAGACCTTCTGAACCCAAAAAACATGTTTTTTTAACGATTTGTCTGTCTGTGTGTCTTAGTGCGTGTGAACAAAATATCTCAAGAACGGAAGATCGTACGAAGTTGAAACTTGAAACTTAAGTTGGATACTATTACCGGACCCGACACGAATATTTTCATCAAAATCGGTTAACCGGAAGTAGTAGTTTATTCGTGTCATTTTTCACTTTTTTCAATTTTCTTAAAAACGGCTCCAACGATTTTTTAAGAAATCGCCTCATTTACAAATTTTATTTAAAGCATTTTTCTTTATAGAGCCTAGTTTAGCGTAAAAGAGTGATTTTCCGTATTTTTAAGTCAAACTGAGGTTGATTTTCATTTACCGTCTTTCACTCATGATTAAAATAAGGTTACCTATGTTCTTTGAGGTTAGTTTTTTTGTTTACTTTTAATGTTTTGTTACTAATGTTAGGTTATATTGTTTACTCGCATTGGCAAGAGAAAGTTGTGTGATTGTTTCACACCAGATTTTTTTTTAAATTTTGAATGGGATATGAATAAGCATTCAGAATAGATTTTAGCTTACAAAGAATTTCCTTTAGTTTTCTTTATTTGTAAGTGTTACTTTCTGGTTCCTAATCATGAAATGATGATATTAAAAGAGATTTTTTAATCCCTAATGTTTGTATTTTGCAATCTTTTCATTTAAGAACCATAAGCAACCCCATGACCCAATTAGATGAAAGCGATATGTGTGACATGTAAATGAGTCTTGTATGTAGTTTTTACAGACTCAGGCCGACTATTCCTGAGAAGTATGATTAATTAAACATCCAAACATCGAAGTTCACCAGTAACCTCGATCTATAATACAAATCCGTATAATATTCCGTGTGATTCAAAACTATACAGCAATCTCAGTAGTTTTTTTCTATAGCTAAAAGTAAAAAAAAATTGATAAACATAGGCCCGAAAATGCTTTGTTGGCGAGTTATACAGAGTCAAAGATTTCACCGAGAATTCAGTACCCTCAGTGAAATGAGACCATATAGACATTTTAAAGGATGTGATAAAAAAAAATCTAATGGTTTCTTATGTATTACTACTGCCTGATAAACGGAATAAAATTGGTCCCAGTAATATAACATATTCAGTTTTAAATAATATATCATACTTAAAACACTAGAATTGATGGCTAAAAATAATACATTTTTGTCTTTAACGTGAAATTACTTTGGTAAATGGTAAAATAAGGTGTTTTTTGATCAATTAGATTTGTAGAAAATTTAATTCTGAAAAGTATCTTGTAATTTTTTTTAATAAAAAATCAAATACTAGATATTAAAATTTAACTTTATTTAAAAACGAAACAAACGTAATTGTGAAAAAATTTTAACTACATGAAATACTAATTAATTTTGTCCATAGGTTAAAAGAAATAGCTGATTATTCATTTAATACTGTAGATTTACACAAAATTAATGAATTTCAGTTTAAAAACAGCGTAAAAATTAGTTATTAGTTACCTACAAAAGGTGCTCAAATATACAGTTTTTTAATACACAATTTAGGCTTTAAATGGCCATCACTGTCTCCCGACCTCACGCAATCAGACTTTTTTGTATGGGGTTGGATGTAGTCAGTTGTTTATTCAAACGAATTAACACACAAGAAGAATTAACTATTTGCATAGTAGAAGCGGTAGAAACTATTAAGAATACTCCTTACGTTATCAGAGGCGCTAGAAAAGAATGAATTCATCGACCGAAATTGTGTTCACCGAGGGTACTGATTTCTCGACAATCATTAACCCTGTATAACTCGCTAACGAAGCGTTTTTGAGCCTACGTTTTTATGCTTTTTTCTTATTTTTAGCTTCAGAATGAGCTACTGAGAGATTGTCGTATAGTTCTGAATCACTCTGTGTAACGTTTACTAGGATTTAAATTTTAGAAAATTCGTTTCTGAGAATTAGCTGACTTGCGGCAACGACCTTATCTTTAGACCAACCCGATGGGACTAGTAACGATATAGTGTGTTTTAAATTTAACGATACTTACCAAAGAAACTCATATTTATTCATAAACAGAAATTTTGTATTTTATTTTTGTAGTAAAAATTTAAACATAACGTCCAGATGAATACAAATTTAGATAAATACAGAATAAAATAACGTGCATCAGAAATTTGTGGTCAGCAATTGTAGCATAAATAACAACAAAGAATATTCACTGCAATAATAAAATCTAGTACAGAAGTTGCACGTTAAGGTGAACTCTTGAAATATGAACAACATTGCTATTGTAAGCAATAAAATAAATGAAACCTTATAGTTAAAGTAGTTATTTGGTTTATATATCATTTAAAGATACTTTTAAAATACCAACTTCAACATATAATGTTCAGTATTACAATAAGTTCAAATACCCCGCGCCGTCGAACATTCTAGAATAAGATTTTCCCGCTCGATTAAATCCTTAATATTGATTCTGTATTGATCGCTATACTAATTAGCTCAGCGCATGTGCGATTATTGGCCACGTGCCGCTCTCCGCCAATAGCAAAATTCTATTAATTTCGTGCTCACGCCATTGTTCCTTCTTCCCGAATCCTTCTCACTGCAAGTTGCGCATTCATTCTGATCGGACGTGTATCGTTTCCTATCGTGGGGACGCCATGCCACGAGGCGTCAGTAACGCATAACGCCAGTTGCATTTCTCAAAGTGTTGTCGCCGTATAGAAATATGTTTATTCGGCCCCAATTAACGTGCAATTCGAAGCAACGTGCTTATTGCAATTTGCTATTCAAATTCATTTAACGAGCGTATATTCGATTAACGATCTTAACCATTCATGTGTGAACTTGTAGCGATATCCTACATTTTCCTAACGTGCCTTTCCTAGACTCTATCCATGTTAAAACTATTCGAACGATTTCAGTGCTAAAGTGATTTGTGTAAACTCTTATGTGTGACTATTCAAGCAGGCTTGAGGCCGTATTAAGTGTCAATTTCATCAGTGTGTGTAATAACGAATTCAGCAGCAATCTACGCACTCAAAACTTGTAAGTGCCGAGTTAACGCATGATAGAGTTTTCTTCCTTCTTATATTTTGTGTATTTAAACATCCTTACCTTTGTACCTATAAATAACGAGCTAAGCTATACGCCTAATGTGCGCGTCGAAGCCACATCGCGTCTTTATGTGTACAAGCTGTATTCGATCCAGCTAATTAACGTAATCAAACCCCAGGGATACGGGAGTTGTACTACCATTCAGCTGCTGTATCCCACATATAAAATATCCAAGAATACTACAAATAAAATTTTCCTTTGGTTAAAAGTAGTCATTATTTTTCATTTTTGTTATAGAGTAAATAAATAATTTTTTTTTGTAGCCAGGACGGCGATCCATTCAAATAATGGAGTTTCATGAGAAAACACTTTTCTTTTAATAAATACAGTAAAAAATGAGTCTTGTGCGTAATTTGTACTGACCAGGTTGATTATTACTGAGATAGTATAATTAATTATTGTACATCCAAATATCAAAGTATATGTTAAACATACATTTTTCGTGACTCGAGTCACGAGTTTGGTTAAAGGTAAAGGTTTGGGTATGGGTAAAGGGGGAAAGCATCAGTGCGCAAGCGCGACTGCTTTGGTATCAGTTTACCACCACAACAACGTAAACTAAACTTAGAGAACAAACAAAGAAAAAGTTCAACTGAAATTGCATTTGACCATGTAAATGACGATAAAATGTTACTGTTAAAAATTTGTGAATTTGTTTTAAGTCGCTGTATCAAGTGTATAGAGAATCACGGTTGGCATTTGGAATATCTACTATAACATTGTCAAAATAATATATTTCTGAACAGTTCAAATAATATTTTTTTTGTCTATAGGTTTCTTATTCCATTAACCTTTCTTCCGATTTCCGTAAATATGGGAGACCGACATATGGGCCACTCTGTATTTAGTTTAAAACATTTAATATTGCTTAAAATAGTTGTAAATTAAAATGTATATTTAAAATAACTAAATAAATAGCAAAATAGATTAGATGGTTCGAATAAAAATTGTATATTTTGTCGATATGCACTTAAACTTTAATATAAAAAAGTTTAATATATAAATTATTAATTATTAAAACTTATATAAAGTTATTGAAAATGTAGTATAAGTTTTGATTAGATAAATATCTAATTATTTAAGGTTCATTAATTTATGTTTTCATATAAAATATGATGTTTAATATAAATTGTCGGATAACTTATTTGCTTGTAGCTGTTTTCAAATATGAATGGCTACCTGTGCTATAATATCTAATCCATCTATTCCTTTTCACAAGTGCATAAATCCAATTTTCTCACTTTCAAACTTCCGACTTAGTTACTAAACCACACTTTTGTTAAAATTTAAACTTTAAATTGACTTTATAATATCCGGTACGAGTATAATAATTAATTCTATAAATTATGCAAGAAATTTGTTAATAAAATTCATATAAGTTTTACTAAGGTTAGTGCAACTGTAATAAAAGTTAATATTATAGAATTTTATATTGTATGTTTTAAAAGATTTGTAAAGTTTGTCAGCCATATGAATATTGTTTGTTAGTAAATAATTTATGTAAATTAATGTTATGAATATTATAATATAGGAATTCATTAAAAAGTAAAACTCAAGTTAGAAGTTTCAAGTTCAAATTCAATTTTGAAGTAAATGTCTGAAACATATGTGTTTGTTAGACACAATCTCATTCTAGTAGTACGAGTATTTACTTTAAGCTACTTGTATTGCCGAATCTACTTTCCCTTGAACTCCCGTTGCATCGCCTTAAAGCAAGTTTTGGAACGGACGATGGACGGTGAGTAGAGATTTATGCCTCACTTATTCAGTCCAGGCGCCACCTCACCTCCTGTTTTAGTTACATGGGCTCTCTTGCTTCTTCGTTCGTACTTTCAACTTTAGCCCTGTCCCTGAACTTATTATTCATCTTGTTCAATCTCTTCTGTTCTTTTACTTCAGTTCGTCTTTTTCTCATAAATCTTCTCTACAATGTTAACTACTTAACTTACTGTATTCCGTGTTAGTTCTTATTTTAAAAACGTTTTACAATAACGAATTAACCTTGTATTGATAGGGTATGCATTCAGCATGCAACCTATGTGTAACAGTTTTAAGGAGAGCACGAATCCCTAGCTTACTTAATGTTAACATTTGCCCCGTTTTGTCAGTAGGCCCTAACCATTAAAGAAAGAGACTTGATTTTTGTTTTATATGAAAATTCTAACTCTTTTACATTTTTGATTGGTTGTGAGCATTTATAATACGATAATGAAGGGTAATATAACGACAAAATTGAAAATTATAAAAAAGTGAGGTTATATCGGCAGATGATTAAAAAAAGGCTCATAACTGATTTCATGATGGTTGCGAGGAAAAATAATTTCATATTCGGATTCAGCGCTTAAAAAGCGCTACTATCCATGTTGCCAGTTTGTGGACGTGACATCCTGTCGGATTGTCTTCCTGAATAAACCGATTACATTGTCCAATTCAGGTAGACAGTCAGATTCAGGTAACATGGATAGTAGCGCCCATCCCTACATTACTCAGTCTATTTTTCAAAGTTTAAAATTTTTACCATAACATTGGCCAATCAATATTTCATGTTATTAACATATTTTTACTAAGTTTAACGCTAAATAAAACGATAGTTTGCCCGTGCCGAACGATCAAGCGGTTACCGAGATAGCAAAGGGTTCAGAATATTGTTAATAAATCAAAATTTAAATAATATACGAATTTGAAATTTCGTACACGCTGTAACAATATAATTGTCTATGCTGTGTTAAAATTTCAAACTTTTCGGTCGAATAATTATCGAGTTACACGCCTCTAAACGCATGAAATTTGTTGCGGTAGCAAAAAAAACCGGGTCTTATTGTCTTCCAACCTCGATTATGGCAATTTGTAAACAACATTAAAAATATACAATTATTTAGGTTCAACGCAGAATAAATTGAGCTAAATTTTGATGTAAATTATGTTGAAATCCGACTCATAGTTTTGGAGATGCAAGGGTTCAAACTCGGATATCTTTGTGAAACCGATAGTAGTCAGAGTTATCTCCTCTAAGAGTAATGAATTTTATTATACAGTCAGACTATGTGTTGAATGAAGTAAAGGTGTCATTTGCAAGGTTGAAAGTAGATGCTTTTCAGAGGGCCTGGCATTCTGGTAAGTATACTTTTCCAATCAGTGAGAAAGGCATAGGTAAACCACCTTACATCTGATTTTATTTAGTATAGCCTCCAAAGGTTTAAACCAGCCTTTTGGCCAATACCATTCTAGAGAGAATTTCTCACAGTCATTGCAGTATTGTGGTTGGAAAGGAAGAAGATGAAAAATGTTCAAAAATTCAATATTTGTAACAGACTAACAGATAACTAAGATGTTCTAAAGTTCTTATGTAGTTCAGTCACTCAGTCACTCTGTAAATTGTATTAATGTTTCTTTGAGGATTTTTCTTATCAGTTCCATTAATAAAATTGATATGAAAAGAAATAACGAAGTAGTTTCGCATATATAACAAATGAAAATTTAATGGAATACTGCGGTTGAAAAAGATACTGAATCACAAATAGTACGCTGAAGATAGATGCAATTAAGAAACCCACAGTGAACCAAAAAGAATGAAGGTTTTATTTGATGCAGACAGAACAAAGTATAAAATAGAAAGGAAGGTCGGAAAAGGATTTTGCTTATCGCTCGTCCTATTCAACTTGTATGGAAAATGACTCTCCAAGGAACCTCTTGATGAGTCTGGATACCCTTGTATTAGAGGACACATCATAAACAGTGTGAGATACTACCACTATCTTGTCTTTTTGCCAAAAGAATGAAAAGAAAGGAGAAGCAGAACTACGAAAGGCGTACCATAATAGGCGTCCTACTACCGTGTTTTAGATATTTAATTCAACAATTTATTTAAACTGCCATTTTGCAGTAATAAATGTATGATGAACTAAATTTTAAAACATTTTTCAGTGTTTTATTGGTTTTAAGATTTCATTTAAATCGTATAAACATAATGATTAATTTTAATTAAGTTCTATGGAATAATTATTAATATAAAACTTCTACAAAACAATACAAGTGACCCATATGTCGGTTTCCCCAATATTTACAGAAATCGGAAGAAAGGTTAATGGGATAAGAAACCTATAAACAAAAAAAAAATTATTGTATGAACTGTACTTATATATCTGTACTTATATATTACCGTGAAAATGTTTTAGCAGGTGTTCAAAATGTCCACCGTGATTCTCCATATAGACTTTATACAGCGACTCCAAAACTGATTCACAAATTTTCAACAGTAACATTTTGTCGTCATTTAAATAGCCAAATGCAATTCAATTGAACTTTTTAGCTCGAGCAGGTTTTGTGGCTTGGATGAATAAACTAGTTCCTTTACAATGCCTCACAGTGAAAAATTACATGGCGTTAAGTCTGGCGAGCGCGCAGGCCATTCGATTGTACCATACGTGGTGTAGGAGCCGTAACTGTCAGTCACTGGGATGGGTTTATTGCTTATGTAAACTGGAGAACATGTTTGATGCCGTAACGTGTGATTTAATTTTTCACGATGTCCTTGATTTTCCGCTTGTATAACCACTCGGATAGTTCTATTAAGTGATAATTCAAGTTACGTGAAGCATCTATAAAAATGTATCATTTCTGGAAATAATTTATGTATCAACTACATATGCCATACGCCTTAATTAGACAACAGCAATGATGTTCATAGACTAAAACGTGCTACAGTACTGGATCTCCCAGGCTATTCTGATAGTGTGCTTTTAAAACTGTAAATACTATAATGTTAATATTCTGTATATGACTGGCGTTGTGAGTGTGAGTATTGTAAAAAACTGAATGAACATTTTTAAACTATCTCCAGTAAAGTTCGATGTACATATATTTCGGAATCATATGCTTATTATTTATTACTTCTCATTTTGTTTTTTCTGTTTTAAACGAGGTTTTGGTTTTTTGTATTTATTTATTTTTTTAAAAACACCATTTATTTAATTTTGATTATAAATAATAATTAAGAACAGTATAATATTATGTTTTAATGTTATAGTTTATTAATTACACCAGTCGGTTGTAATTTTTTCATTAGTTAAATCTAATCGATAAGTTGCATTTATTGTTATACAACAGATTATGCATTAAAAAAAGTTATATGAGAAAAAACTGCATATGCAGACAATGATTGGATAATGATAGACTTACTATCTTCAGTGAAGATCCAGTACGCAATACGAGATCCCTTTAGAACTCCTGCTTTAATAACCCAAGATTACACTTACAAGTTTATAAAAAATTAAAAATAATTTAAAAAAACACTCAACTGACAAAACCTATTTCCTTTAATTTATAGAAAATTCATTATTTCTTAAAGATCATGACGTTCACTTATGGTAATGTTTTGTTATATATTTTTTTAAAAAGATCATAAAAAATATATATAACTAAATTAGTTTAAATTAATGTAGTATTATTTATGATAATGCTTAGCTTTGATGTACAATCTTTTAATGAATACAAAATTCTCCAGGTATAGTATTATATTTTTCTTGATTTATGTAAATATTTATTTAATGGTACATTAATTTATTATTTTCGTTTCTTTGGAGCTAATTATATAATAAAAAATAATGAACATTTCGCCTTTGGCTTAATTAATAATTATACAAAAAGAATTAACTCTTTGCTCTTCCAAAACAAAGAAATTTAAAAAATTCTTACTCTTTAATTAAACAAATTATGTTTTTAATCAATTAAAATTCTGCTATATTAAATATAAAATTATAATTTTACATTGAAACAACAAATAAATAAATGATAAAACTTAAATTTAAAATAACATAAAAATTGTTTTAAAAAAAATATCAACACCAAATCAGTATCAAATATCAGCTGTACTGTTACACAGCGTTACTGGTTTTTTTCTAAATCTGAGAGTAGGCTATTTACAATCAGTTAAAAATACCAAAACTATTAGTAAATAGCATAAACGGGTTCACATGACGAAAACAAAACTCAATGGCTTCGGAAAGGAAAAACATTAAGAATAATTTAAAAAAAAAATACTAACTAGATAAAAGATGAATAGCAGTAATAGAAAAGGTAACCAAATTGATAACGATGATAGTAGAATGCGTAGAGTAAGAAGATGATGTTAATAGAAATGATGTTGATGTTGATATGGACTAATTATTTAAAATGTAGGTTAGTCGGTAAATCTAAACGGAAGGTCAAGCAATTTTATTCGTTTCAGTCGTGTCACATCTTCGCTATTATCAAGTAAATTAAGCGCCAAATAATTCGGGTGATCTGCTTATTTTTCTTGGTATTTAGAACTTAGCTGCGTAATTTCTTCTTTCACGGTGTTGACACATAAATCCTTATGCAATGCATCATTTTTTACAAACCATGGAGCATTTGTTATTATCCGTAAGACTTTCGACTGGAATCGTTGGATGATAGCCAGATTCGATTTCGTAGCTGATCCCCAAAGCGGTAACCCGTAAGTCCACAGCGGTTTCAGTATGGCTTTGTACAGCAGAAGCTTACTCTCTAATGACAGCTGGGAACGTTTTTTCATCATCCAAAACTGTATTTTAACCCAAAGTTTATGACGTTATCTATATAGAGTACGTTTGGACGTTGGACGTTGAAGAAGATGAATATCGGGAAAATAGATGCGTTTGAGCTTTGGTTGTGCAGACGCATCCTAAAAATACCCTGGACGAATGAAGTACCCAATGGTACACTCTTGCTGAGAATGAGAACAAAAAAGGAACTTCTTTAGACCATCCAAAAAAGGAAAATGGAATGTCTGCGTCACATTATGAGTCAGCAAAGATATGAAAGGCTTCGTTTGATATTACGAGACAAAATTCAGGGGAAGAGAGATGTGGGAAAAAAAGTATTTCTTGGTTAAAGAATCATTGCGACTGATTTCGTTGTACCTCAGCGGAGTTGTTCAGAGCTGCGATGTCCAAGGTCATGATTGCCAATCTCCGTCGGAGAGGTCACGATAAGAAGAAAATACTCCCTAGCACAGTTTATATCAGATAAAGATAACGGCATTATACTTGTTGAAATATATTATCACTTTTATAATTTAATGTTATGATTTAAAGATTTATACCTAGTGTTACAAACATAATTACATCTGTTACAATTTCCTGAAAAGTATTTTATGCAACCTGCTTTAAAATAAATTGCACAACTTTGAGAGAATGACTTACACGCAACCGTTTGTCAGAAAAGTAAATCAAGCTCATTTCCTAACAACACAATAAATTCAGTGTAAGTATTTTCAGTTAATATTTCATAGCCACACTGTACACGGAACAATATTTATTCTTGTAGCATCTGGTTTTTTATGAGAGATAGAAAAATAATTGGTTCATTTTAAGAGATGTTCACTCGTTTATATCGATTGCTAACGTAATATATTAGTGGTAAAACGCATTAACCTACTCTGTAATATTCCAACAGTTAATACATTCTCCTTACTTTATGTTCTGTTTTTAGATATTCGGAAAAATGGTAGTATGGTAAAAAATGGTTACTTTGTCAGCGATTTAAAATTATAAAATGGAATGAAACAATTTTAATGTGTTGTTTAGGTCATCAGTCGAAAGGTTGGTTTGGACCTGTATAGGTTTTACTAATAAAACAAGGAGCAAGGTGGTTTGCCATGTCTTCCTCACTGAGTGGAAAAGTACGCTTATCAGTATGCCAGGCCCTCTGAAAAGAACATTTTCCACTCTGCAAATGAGACCTTCACTTCATTCACCGCAGGGTCTGGCTGTATAATGAAAGTCATTACTTTCAAAGGAGATAACTCTGATTAGTGTCTTGTACATCTCTGTCTCGTCTGTTCTTAAATGATTCAGTCATGTAATGGGCTGACCATGTGATAAGAAACAGAACTATTTATTTTAGCCCTGTAATGAACAGATTGAATGTAAATAATTTGACACTCCACCTGTCTGTTATGGGCAGATGTTGTTTACAAAAATCACAAATTAAAAATTTATGCACGAACCAAGTATTAGTACATACTATTAGTACATAACCCAATAAGAAAATAAATAAATGCGAGCTTGTACATTGCAGCAGTAATGCCATACTGCAGCATTGTATAATATTCTATGGTTAGCTATAATTAGCTGAATTCTCCATAGGTATTTAAGAAATTTTTAAAAAATGTCTTAGATATTCGTAAAAATGAACAAAAGTATAACGTTATACATTTATTTATTCGGTCGTTGCGATATAATTTGAAGATAAGTATTCCATATTGTAAAATTTAATTACATTATTTGTTTTTCTTTAATTTATTTTTATTTGTTATTTACTTTTATTTTTAACACCCCACTTCTTTCTTTCTTTCGTTTCATTATTGTACCTTAAATGGTATAAACTCTTTTTTTTGTTTTTAAATTGCGTTATGAGGACAAATAATTTCTCATTGCATATTCTGGTTTCTCTTTTCCTAAAAGAATTTTCTTATCTTGAAAATTAAATTCCATTGTCTTATTCACAGCTCTTTTAGTGTTTTTCATTTTATTGTACGTATTTTCATTAGTATTATTTTTAATTAAGAGTAGTATTGTAGTAATTATTCTCTTCATAGCGCTATTTTCATTAATTATTTTTAACTCCCAAAAGGACCTTCAAAGGGAGAGTGTTTTATAGTCATTAAAAAATGCTATGATAATAATTATCCTTTTCGTGTGCACATATTCAAAAGAAAAGCTGGAGGCCTGAAACAAGATGACGACTTTTTATTTATCTAGTTGTAATTTAAAGCACTAAAATTTAAGGCGTTTCTTTTTTAAACAAAGTTCGTTCATTTTTTATCAAAAGTTCTTGCTTAACACCGAACTTTGTTGCGTCAACAAGCTACCTGTTAAAAAATCTGGATTTCATTAGGGAAATCGTCAGTTTAGGCAATTTCTATTAAAATGTTTTTAAGGATTTATTTTGTGTGTTGATAATGATTAAAACAATTCCTAAATTTTATTTATTATTTTAGTTCGTTAAAATTAATATTATTACTATTTTGAGTTGAAAAATATGACTCGATTGTGGCTAGGAGAATTCATTATTTAATTTCCTTTTTTTGTCATTATTCTCCCGACTGATTTGAAGCAGTTCTCCAAGCTGTTCTGTCTTGCGCAAGTCGTTTCATATCTACATACCTGTAACACCCTACATCTTTTGTAATTTGCAAGATCCAATCGTTTACTTTCCTCTAGTAATTCTTCCATCATTTCTTGTACTTCTTGTAAGCTTCTCCCTATTAGTACATATAATCTGCGAATAATAAAGGATTCAGCCATTTTCCTTTGATATTTATGGCTTTGCCTTATCAATCTCGTCTCGGGAAGGTCCTTTCAAGTCTCTCAATTAAGATTTTTGTAGACGGAACGTCTCAGTTGCCTTAGTTGCCTTCTTACTTATATCTCCTCTTGTGTGTCCGTTAATGATAATGTCACCTTATCAATTTTTACAGGATGGCCCACATAAAGTGTTATAATTCAATTAAGGAAAAACGGGTTCATAGAGAAAATTGAAACAAAATTATTTTCCTCTGAATCATACCCATAGAATCCATTAAATATAAAACCGTTTCCGTTTAAATACAGTATGTGCTCTAAACTGAGGTCATTAGTTCCAATTATAATATTTTCAAATGTAAACACTTGTTGTGCAATACATTATTTTAAAGTAATTTAAATCTTCACCATTTTGGTAAAAACAGATTTCAAACAATATTGACGCATCCCAAAATGGTGGCCATAAACGTAATTAGTAAAGTATCACTTACGGAAAGGCCTGTACCTTCCTTTAAACTTATGATAAAATGAAAACCGTACACCAATAGGTTTTTCGAATTTGATAAGCTTTCAAACAATATATCACAAGACCATATTTAAAAATTATAATGTATAACACAACATAGGAACCTTCCCATTTTAACATTATGAACTACGTTTACTTTTACTTTCTCTTGCCTATATGAATATATAGGAAGGAAAGTATTGTTTTCATGTCGATTTTTCGAAATCGAGTTTTCACCGGATCTATACGTTTTCAGACCCCCTGAACCCAAAAAACATGTTTTTTAGCGATTGGTCTGTGTGTGTGTCTGTGTGTCTGTGTGTGTGTGTGTGTGTGTGTGTGTATATACAAAATATCTCAAGAACGGAACATCGTACGGACTTGAAACTTGAAGCTTAAGTTACATATTACTACCGGACCCGACACGAACATTTTCATCAAAATCGGTCAACCGGAAGTAGTAGTTGATTCGTGTAATTTTTCACTTTTTTGTGATTTTCTCAAAAACTGGTCATACGATTTTTTTTAAAATCGCCTGGTTTACTAAATTTTTTATTCTCTACAAGATAGGGTAGGCGTTATGTGTGCTGAAATTCTTAGTGAGGGTGTTTTCTCGTAAAAACGTTGTTTTTTTAAGATTACGGCTTTAATATGCATTTTAGTGCAAAACGTTACATAATAAAAGTTGTAGAGACTTTAAAATCCTACAACTTTTATTTCCAACAATTTTTTGTGTAACGCTTAGTTTAGCGGTAATTTGCGATTTTCTGTTTTTTTCTCACGAAAATGTGTGAAAAATCGATTTTTTTAAGATTTCGGCCTTAGTATGCATTTTACGACAAAAGTGTATATAATTAAATTTATAGAAAATTAAAAGATCTACAACTTTTATTTAGAGCATTTTTCTCTACAGAGCCTATTTTAGAGAGAAAGAGTGATTTTCCGTATTTCTAAGCCAAACTGAGGTTGATTTTTTGCGTCTTTCACTCATGATTAAAATTAGGTTATGTTTATTGAGGTTAGTTTTTTGTTTATTTCTTATGTTTTATTATTAATGTTAGGTTTATTGTTAATTATTTTCACTGGCAAGAGAAAGTCGTGTGAGTGTTTCACACCAGATTTTTTTTTTTTTAATTGTTCGAGTTAAGAAATTTTTGAAGCTACAATTTTTTTAAATATGGTCTTGTGACATACTGTTGGAAAAGTTCTTAAATTTTAAATAGATATTTGTATAAGTATTTCAATTTATCACACATTGAAAGGAAGATACATGGTGTTCCGGAAGGGCTATAATTACGTTTATTGCCGCCATTTTACAATGCGTTAATTCTTTTAAAATTTGTGTTAACCAAAATGTCTAAGATTTAAATACCTTTGAAATAAAGCACAGCGCAACAAGTCTTTACATTTTAAAATATTGCAATTTGACGTATGACGCTAAGGTTAAGGCATACTGTATTTGAACGACAACGGTTTTATTTTCAATAAATTCGTTGGATATGATTTCGTAAGGAATGATTTTGTTTTAACTTTCAATGATTGAATTGCAGCACTTTACGTGGTCCTCTTTATTTATGTACTTGAAAATATTTAGATACTTTTCTCTACACATCGTTTTTCCGATGTATCTCTTATTGCGTTCATTCTTACTCTGTCGAAAACCTTTTCAAAGTTAGTTAAAAACTACACTAGCAGAAAATTATATACTTTTGATAGATTGGTCAGTTCCTTAATAACCAAAAGTTGCCTAAAGTGGAAAAACTTTCTTTGAATCCAGTTTGGTTATAATTTATTGCTGGAGTCAAATATCTACCTATATTTTTCGTTATTATTACTTTAACACAAATTAAATTAACATATTATAAAGTACTACAAAAGCTTTTTCTAGTTGTAGGCTTTCAGTGATTGAAGTGTTTGCTCCTTAACTTATGCCGTACATAACTTTTAAATAACCAGGCATTTACTAAAGGTTTGAATTCCAAATTTTATTTTGGCCTACAAGAAAGAACTATTTAGAAACAAGGGGAGAATTACATCATGTCAAAAGTTACTTCCAATAAACCCACTAACATTCCCAGAAGCAAGTTTGTTTTATTTTCTCAAGTTCAAAAGTTTAGGGAGCGAGACTTTTTGATCGCTTCGTACAACAGAAACTTGTAAGGTTAGAGAATCTGCATAAGTTTCTTCGCGGTACTTAACGTGAAGACATTGTTCTTGCTCCAACGGCACGATCTAGTAAAATCCACACAAAGTTAACTCAGAAATTTGGTGAAACGCTTGTAATCTTTATATATTATATTTTAAATTATAGCTTAATATTTCATGTACCATAATATAAGTTCTTACAAATTAAAAACGTTTAAATATTTTTAACATTACATTCAAAATTCTATCTACGGTACCTAATTTAACATCAGTACGCAGCGTATCAGAATTTTTTTAGCGTAACTTGTTAAAGTTTTTATTATACCGTGTTGTACAAGGAAAAATTCATTTTTGGCGGTTTCAACTTAATGACAGTTAAATATAAAACAAATTTTGAAAAAAGTGTTAATATTTGGATATATTACGCCTTACAAAAATGATTAGTCAATAGTTCAACTTAAAATTCACGGTTAAGATCTTGTTGTTTTTTAAACTTGCCTTCTTGGTACTGTAATCAAAATTAGTGTGTAATTTGCATTTCTAGCTTATTTAAAGTCGTATCAACAGCGAACAGCGAAGTCATTAGCGACTACTGTGGATTAAGTACTAAAAAAAAGTACTGCAACTATGGGTTTTAACATGTTAAAATTTCCAGACCCTAGCCAGGAATCGAACCCGGGACCTTCTGCTTTATAGGCTATCACGCTAATCCTTACGCCACGGAAGCGGCCTTTATTTTATTATTTTTTAAATCTATAAAATTGCTTTATATTTATATGTACAATTTTTACTTTCTCTTGCCTATAGGAGTATATAGGAAGGAAAGTATTGTTTTCATGTCGATTTTCCGAAATCAAGTTTCACCGGATCTACACGTTTTCAGACCCCTGAACCCAAAAAAACATTTTTATAGCGATTGGTCTGTCTGTGTGTTTGTGTGTGTGAACAGAATATCTCAAGAACGGAACATCATACGAACCTAAAACTTGAAACTTGAGTTAGATTCTACTACCAGACCCGACACGAACATTTTCATCAAACTCGGTCAACCGGAAGTAGTAGTTTATTCGTGTCGTTTTTTACTTTTTTGCAATTTTCTCAAAACCAGCTGCTATGATTTTTTAAAAATCGCCACATTCACTACATTTTTTATGCTCTACGAGATAGGATAGGTGCCATGTCTGCTGAAATTCTTGAAGAAGCTGTATTTTTGTGAAAAAATTGTTTTTTTATGATTGCGGCTTTAAAATTCATTTTAGCGCAAAAATGTGTAGGGAATTTAAAATACTACAACTTTTACTTCAACCGGTTTTTTGTAAAACGTTTAGTTTAACGGTAATTAGCGACTTTCTGTTATTTTCCCGCGAAAATGTGTAAAAAACTTGATTTTTTTACGATTTCAGCCTTAATATGCATTTCACAACAAAAGCGTATATAATCAAATTTATAGAAAATTAGAAGATCTACAACTTTTATTTAGAGCACTTTTCTCTACAGAGTCTAGTTTAGCGTAAAAGAGTGATTATCCGTATTTTTAAGCCAAACTGAGGTTTATTTTCATTTTGCGTCTTTCATTCATATTTAAAATTAGGTTGTGTTTATTGAGATTAGTTTTTCTTTATTTCTAATGTCTTATTACTAATGGTAGGTTATATTGTTAATTATTTGCATTGGCAAAAGAAAGTTGAGTGAGTGTTTCACACCAGATTTCTTTTAAATATTACAGAAGACAAATATCGATAAGTTTTTGACTTCCTTTAATTCTTTATTCTGTTTACAAAAATAGTGACCTATTATTCAAATAAAATTAACAAAATTTAATGCTTCAGTAAGTGAAAAAATTATTGTTTAGACCTATCACTAATTTTGCTAATGCAACAATAATTTTAACGACTGAAATTTTGAAACAAAAAACAATTTTTCGAACGGAAGCACAAATCTCCTTAAAATTTTCCCAGAGAACCGCTTATATCAACTAAAAGACGTAAAATGAGTAAATTTTAGAATGTCAATTAGGTAACTCATGATAGCATTATCTCTAACATGTTCATTATCAAATATCAAAGCACAAATTTTTCCCCCGGCAAATAAGACAATTCATATTGTTTATAAAGTTTTATAACAGGCTAACTTGGATGATAAAAGCAGGCCATCATTATAAGTTTACTAGAGCTACAATCTGTTTCAATTCAAGGGTAGTAGGGGCCTAATATCAGTCAGGATTCATTGTAGAAATTTATTCGCATGGTTCAGCTAGTCTATAGATTTATATAGTTTATGAATTATATAGTTTATGAATTTATATAGTTTATGAGTTTGTCACTAATTATTAGTGACAAACATATTAATTAATCTCGGCCTACTACACAATTAAAATGAACACAATATAGAGAGTAGTTTACGGTTCTGGTTAATTATTAAAAATTTACTATAACTATTCCCTGAAAATGTTAACAAAACTTAACAAGAATATTGATTACACTACTTAATTAGTGTAACAATCAATTTAAAGAAAAAAATCTGGTGTGAAACACTCACACATTTTTCTCTTGCCAATGCAAATAATGAACATTATAACTTAACATTACTAATAAAACATTAGAAATAAACAAAAACTAACCTCAAAAAACATAATCTTATTTTAATCATGAGTGAAAGACGTAAAGTGAAAATCCACCTCAGTTAAGCTTAAAAATACGGAAAATCACTCTTTGCGGCTAAACTAGGCTCTGTAGAGAAACATGCTTTAATTAAAAGTTGTAAATCTTTTAATTTCATATAAATTTGATTATCCTTTTGTCGTAAAATGCATAAAAGACTGAAATCTTTTAAAAAAATTGATTTTTTCACACGATTTCGTGAGAAAAAAAACAGAAAATTGCTTATTACCGCTAAACTAAGCGTTATACGAAAAAAATGTTTTAAATAAAAGTTGTAGGGTTTTAAATCCTCTACAACCTTTATTATATATATTTTTGCGTTAAAATGCATATTAAAGTCACAATATTAAAAAAACAATTTTTTTACGAGAAAATAGCCTCACCGAGAATTTCAACAGACATGGCGCCTACGCTATCTTGTAGAGCATAAAAAACGTAGTAAATGAGGCGATTTTTTTAAAAAATCGTAGGAGCCGTTTTTGAGAAACTCGGAAAAAGTGAAAAATACACAAATTAACTACTACTTCCGGTTAACCGATTTTGATGAAAACGTTTACGTCGGTTTCTCTATTGGTATCTAACTTAAGTTTCAAGTTTCAAGTTCGTACGATGTTCCGTTCTTGAGATATTCTGTTCACGCACACACACACACACACACACACACACACACACACACAGACCAATCGCTAGAAATATGGTTTTTGGGTTCAGGGGGTCTGAAAACGTGTAGATCCGGTGAAAACTCGATTTCGAAAAATCAACATGAAAACAATAATTTTCTTTCCTATACATTTATATAGGCAAGAGAAAGTAAAAAGTAAAACAACGTAATTAAGTATATATCTAAGTAGATCTTTCAGGAGTTTTAACATGTCCTTTAAATGTTGTTTTCGTTTGCATAAAATATATTTCATTGGTTTTGGCAACACTAGTTTACTTTCACCAATATCGTTTACCTTTACAGAATTGGTAATGAGTTTGTTCTATTTCTATGGACTTCATTTGCCAAAAATGTTCCTAGATTCTGAGTTTTAAAATTTACCTGCTCTAAGCGAATATAATGGTTTTTGTAGTACATTTTAGTCGATTTTACTACCCCTGTGCGTTTCTTTTTATTGTTTCATTTAAATTAAGAAAATATTTTTCACCGTTGTATTCCTATCGTATTTTTTAAATAATAACTTATATGATGAATCTAACTTGATTTAATCAAGGCATAAGCTGTTTTATTTTTTTACTTTTTTGAAATATGACAAAATTATTTTAATGATAAACAGCTTTGAAGCAATCTAAATATTTTAAATTCTCGATCTTAAAAATCCCTTAAAATTTATTTTATAACCAAAATTATGTAGAGTGTTACAGGAATGTAGATATGAAAAGATTTGCGAAAAATTGAACAGCTTGGAGAACTTCATCAAACCAGTCGAGAGACTGATGACAAGAAACGTTAATAAATCTAAAAGGTCATTTTATGTTGGTGAAGCGACGCTCGAGCAACGTTGCGGACGTATTTCGTAATGCAGTATAATGGTGAATTTTAGACTGCCGTAGCGTCACCGAAGCTACGTGACTATTTCACGCTGCCATAGTTATGCGAGTGAGATCGCTCAAGCGACGGCAAAACGTATGTTGTATTGTAATGTAATGGCGCATTTCAGACTGCCGTAGGGTCACGTCACGTCGCGTCGCTCGAGCTACGTAATACGCGTATCCCTGGCTATGCCTGCATTCGCAGCGTGACAAATGTACCTTGGTCCACGCATGCATACTGCGTCTATCAACAGCGGTTCTAGTTTCTGTTTGCTGTAGCAAAAGTCTTTTGCTGCAAACGCTCCAGTTGCATTGGAAAAGCGATGTCAGCATTAATAAACCAAGTGAACAGCATCCCGTGTTATGTGACTGATCAAGATTAGAATGTAGGGACGTTAACATGCGTGACTTAGCTTGGGAAGAAGTTGCCAACATTTTAGAGAAACTAAGCAAAGTAACTGTTTTATTTAGTATGTAAACAGTTTAAATGCTCAGTGTGCATGATATTTTATAATCTAGCATTTGCCCAGCAGTTAAGCAAAGCAATTCTAAGAATCAAAAATATAAGCAAAGACAGGCTTAAAAAATATTGCATTAAATTTTAATTGACTGTAAATTTTTAGAGCTTGTAATAGTAGAATATCAAAGACACACGTTATAACGAAAAAATGTAAAAAATAAACAATAGGCAATCAGTGAAACAAGATACGCGTCAGCTAGTGTAAAAAAAAGACGATAGCGTTTTACACTAGTAACTAAATATCTAGTTGCAAATGAAAAACATTGAAATAAGAAACAAAAGAGAAACGTTTAATAAAACAAAAGAAGTGCATGAGTACTTAAACATTCCGTTTGTTAAAGAAGAAATAAGAAGGCTTAGCGAAAAATATCACGTTAAATTGTCAACACATATAATATTAAATCATTTGGCTCTAAATTTACTAGATGATAGTCAAACCACTACACGTTTGAAACGGTATCATGTCTTGGATCACCGTGACAGATTATAAAGAGACCAAAAACTAAAAAAGAAAAATTAACATACTAAAATAATTAAACAAAAAATAAAAAAATAATTAACATAAATAACTAACAGGCTAAATATTTTATTAATACAAATGACTTAACAACAATTTAGAAAAAAACATAGTAAAAAAAAATTATGAAAAAAATAGTTAAATTGCATAAAATGAATTTTTAGTTGTTTTTTTACGGAAGGTTTTAATGGAAGCCCTCTCCTTCATGTTATTTTATATTATATCATTCACTATTTTTACTGATTGTGTATTGTAGAATGTTCGGCAATTACGGTGGCATGCGGGCTGCACATGCGCAGTAAGTAGATCCCCCACCACGGTGCCTGTCAACTAAAGATACAGGCTGCCTCTAAAGTAGTACTCATTACTCGTTGTGTTGTGTTCATGCGGTTATCGTTTTGACATTTGTGTCGCTGTCGAAAGCCGATTGTTGCGCGCGCACAAAATTCGGGAAAAATGTCTGCGATTCAATTTGGGGTAATAGGCAATAAGTTTTTTTTTAAGTGATGTACCATTCGTTTTGACGGACCCGAAAGAGAGGGACGTCATACCCTCTTTCTCTTATAATTATTTACTATGCGGTTCTTTTTGTTAAATTTCGTACAACTGATATTAGGCCTATGCTAGTGTAATTGATTTCAAAAAAATGACGTATTTTTATATACGTTCACAACAATTGTATAGTTGTTCACAACAACTATGAACTTGTAAAGGTTGGTAAATCAAACTATGAACTTGTAAACCCCGAAACATCAATGACTTGAAGGAGGAAATTCGACGGGTTATCGGGCAAATGGAAGTCGAAACTTGTCGTGCAGTAATATCCAATTTCATGGACAGAGTTGATGCGTGCCAGCGCAGTAGAGGAGGACACATGCATGACATCATTTTTCCTACATAAAATCGGAAGGAAAGATGAACTTGTTGATGTATTTATTTTCAGTTTTTCAATAAAATAAATCTCTTAATTTGATGTATCAAAACCGGCGCTCTTTTTGAATCACCCTAAATATTACACAACTATAAAAAATATTCAGCTTATTGGAGTTTTAACAGGAAGGAGACACCAGGCACGACGATCTATCTTTGACGTCCCTTCAAAGAGTAATTTTTTCAAGCTCGTTTATTATCTGTTTCCAACATTTATATAAAATTAAAATAAATTTTATAACAAAATAATAAAACGCAAATTATGTCGTCCCGGAAAAAAATTTATATTACGTGATACGCAAAAAATGTGATGGAATTTAAACGTCTAACTTTGTACGAGCGTAGCTTACCTAAATATCAGAGTATAATAATAACATTTACAGCGTATTAAAATAAGATTCATTAGGAACCGATAGTAATTTTTTCAGAATTTTTCAATGAAAAATGAGTTTGTTAGAGTGTAGTGAACGAAACTGGCCGGCAGAGTGCCCACCCATCGTGTATTGTCACAATTCCGCTTGAACACGTATCAAAGACTCACTGATTGAAATGAGTTGAGGGTAACGGCAAACGCAACACATTGTCTCTCTGTCTCGCTACCCTCCCTACACGCCACCGTAATTGGCGAACATTATAATTATTTATAAAAAAATAGTAAATAAAAAAGTAAAACAAAAGACGATCTACTGAATTTAATTTAAATTGTATAAAATTGATCTTGTCGGTCTGTATATCGAGTATTAATAATCGAAGCAAGTAATATTTTCTGAAAACGTTGCTCGAGCGACATCTTATGAAAAGGTCGCTTGAGCGACGTTACGCTAATGTGAAATGGCCTTAAAGCTTTTGGTCTTTATAAGTGCCCAGCCTGTTTATTACTTCAATGAAAATTGTTTTTAACCATTTTTCTGGTACTCATCAGTTTATTGAATATTTAATCGGCAGTTACTCAATAATTATGTACGTTAGAAACTACTAGCAAGGAGAAAATTCGAGTAATATTGGAAATACCGTGCAACCACTATTAGCTTAAATAGAAGTAGGTGTACATCTAAACTTTTAGAACAAGTAAAATTTGTTGGAGAGTGCTCATGCATAATATTAGTGTTAGTTCTGTACCCTAAAGCACATTTCATACCGACATGTTTATTTTACAACAGCTTGTTAGCCATTAATTCAGTTCGATACATACATAAATGCATTACCGTTCTATAATAATACATTTATCGATAATTCCGATAAAGGTTGAATTTATACTAATAATGTAATCTACGTCATCGACGCCATGTCATGTATCGATTCAGTACAACTTATATCCTATTAATACTTTAATTAACTAACCGATTTCCATTTGATCGGAAAAAAGATATTTAATCCGATATAAGCTGGAACAAGACGTAAATCCCGATTTAGTTTTGCCTACTGTGGCTTGTTTAACAGATGTATTTTAGGGGATTTAGTTGTTTAACTTTGGTTAACTTCCATTTATGAAAATTTTGTAAATAACGAACGTCATAAATATAATGAACATTGTTTTTCCTGCTTTATGTTTTTTTCGTTTAATTAATTAAAATCAGCATTTTATTCATTCATTAAAACTTATATATGACATTTGTATTTCTTCCAGATTGATTGACATTCTGTTTTATGTACTTTCCCTTTCACACTCTTAATTAGTGTGTTACATTGTGTTTTATAAAGTAATCAGTGTAGCCGTTCTTAATTGAAAAATACATTCAAAAAATTTTAGTACTTTTTCTTATTAATGATTTATTTACAACTGCAAAAATTATTTAAATAAACGTGGTGATGATGGTAATTATGTTGAAGTAACATGATAGGCACGAGAGGGGTAGAACTCCCATTGGTGACTCCCCCAAGAATTGCGATTATGAAAGAAAAACTTTAAATTTTTAATATGCTTTATTTTATTAAATTAGCAGTTCTCTACTCCAGCGTCTTGTGAAATTATCAGGTAGAAAAGTGAACGTACAAGTGAATTATCGCATTTTATGACTTGTGAAATAAATTTTCGATAAAATTTGGACAAAAGATATTTTGCAAGTCTGTGTGTAGAATTTTCTCACTAATGCAAATGGGTGCTTTCACTAAAAGGTGTAATGTTTTGAATGGGATGCCTAAATGCGTTGTTAGTTAGAATTTTTAGTTAAAAAGTAAATTTCGGAGACATAAATTCATATAGATCTCAGAAAAATATATTATTATGCACAATTTTTGTGCTATAGTAATTTTAATCGTATAAAGTATAAATATAAAAGACTGATTTAGAGCACATTTACCAAACAAAAGCGTTTATTCCTAAATTCTAGACTTTTTAATTAAATATATGTTTTATTAAAATGGAGTCAAACAGTTTTTTTAACTTTTACGACCACATGGGACCTCTAAAAATCAATCTTTGAAGTTCTTTTTCTGATCTGTTTTTCTCTTTGCCCAGTATCTTTTCATATTTTGAGATCTTGCTTTTCTTTTCTCATCTAAATAAACCCTCTTTCCTCTTGTTTCCTCTTCAAATTTAAAACTTGTATTTTTATCGTTAGGATTTTGACTTTTCCTGTTTTATTTCTGAGATCTTCTGTTATAACTAATTCCTGCATATTTTTTGTTATCCAACTTAGTAAAGTTGTTAGTGTGCTTTGGTTTTCAATTATTTGTCTTCAAATTCGTGTTTTCAGTGTTAGTAAATGACCATAGTATAAAACTCTCTTTTTTCATCATATTTGTTATTGGGTCAATATCTTTATAAACTTGGTTATTAGGTAACAGTACAAATATACCGTTTTTCAAACAAACAATTTTTATTTATATTGAGGATAAACTTTTAAAAATAGAGTCTCGTTCATTTCGTACAGAAACGAGTGTATGATTTTATTGACACAGAAAACAGGAAAAAACAGTGCAGTGTGTTTTGACACAAAGTTTAGTTTCTATTACAAGATATTCAGTTTAAATTTAGTTTACATGGTTTGTGGTTGCAAAATGAATGTACTATACACATAATAAGAATTTCACTGTCCAAAGTGATTAGATATTAAATTTTAAAATAAATTATTTTCATTTTAATTATTATTTTCTATACGAATCATTTATAAAACCCTTATGGGATTCAATTTTGGCTTAATCCAGCACTTCAAATGTGAAAATTTTTAAAAGTTTTGTAGGGAAACCCTATAAAGTTCATTGTGTATATGTTTTTGATCTTAACAACGTCACTCTCAAAAAAAATATCAAAATTGAATTATAAAGATGAAGAAAGACTCGATCATCATTCAAATTTTTCGATTCTAAATTGATTCAAGAACACCAGTAAACGGGTTTCCAAGATTGAAAAAGTAATGTATTAGATTTAAGTTATAGATTTTAACGAATATTTTATGGGTTTAAAATTTATTCTTTTAGAACTACATGTTTTATAATGCTAGCTTTAAAAAAATCATAATTAAATATTTAATCGTTGTAAATTCACGATAACACCCGCTCTGAAATCAGACATTTCACTCCCGCTGGAGTGACATTGATTGTTATCTATAAATTTCTTATCGAACATATTTTTTGCTTTGCTCATATATACACGTCCAACTATTAACAAACTTCGTAAAATAATTGAGAGAAGGAAATGGTTTTTCTTTTTGATAACAGAAGGAAAATGAAAGTCAATAAGATTTGACAATTTTCCTTCGAACGGTAAATTAACTTTATTAAGACTTTCTGACGATATCGTTATGATACGCAGCAATCGTCAGTAGCCGATACCACAACTGAAAGTGTATTCGTCCTCTTTTCATTTCATTAGTTTCTACGAGTATTGTGAGTTAATAAAAAGCAATATAGTAATGGCAATGACTTTTTATCGGCCTGAACCGTATAGGCCTTTTTTGGAACTAAAGCAAGTTGTTCCAATAAAATTGGAATCTAATTCTCATAAAACCATTTCAATGAATTAAAAACTAACCATGTAAGTTAACGAATATTGTTTTTTTTTAGTTTTATTATTTCATAAATGTATTATCAATTTATAATTTTATGAACTAATGTTGATGTTTAAAACTATGCATTAAATCCAATAAAATATTAGTTATTGAGTTCATAAATTCATCCGATATTTTAACCACACTATGTTTTCATTAACTCTTTCCCGAAAAAAATTTTATTTTCTAAATATTAATGCCAACAAAATTAAAACACTTAAGTTCTCTAAAAACACGTAAGTTCATGATCTGTTGTGAAGCACCAACACGACTTTTTCTTGTCAATGTAACTAATAAAACACATAACCTATTTTAATGTTGTATGGTAGTGAGTCGTGGGTACTTAGAAAGGAAGATGAACTTTATATCCAAGTGGTGGAAATGCGGTTCTGGAGAAGAGTTCAGGGGTGCAGTTTGATGGATCGCATTAAAAATGAGAAAATCCGGGCCCAGTTAAATATCTTCTCTCTTACGTATTATGAACAGTTAACAAATAGAGAGAGAAGTAGGAGGAACATTTAATACGCTTGAGTGAGATAGATGGGCGAAAAAAGCATTAGGCTACATACCTGCTCTGGACGCAGAGATGTAGGTAGACCACGAGCAATATGGGCAAAGAAATCGAAAAGCCTATTCTATAACAGGACGAATTAATAGATCAGTTCAGAAAACAGGATTTAATAACTTAAAACTTTTATTTTGCTTATTTTTTCAAAATATTTAGCCGTTTTAGTGTTATTTAAGTTTTAAACGAGTTCTAGAAGAATTTTTCGCAAAAATTTAAATATGTTCGTTTTTTCTCCAAGGTTTTGCAATTTGGAAATTGTTTTTTATGTTTGAAATGTTTGGCAACTCTTTGTCTTTAATTTGGTGTTTATAAAAAGACTGTACGGTAGTTAAAACGGAAGATATAATCAAATAAACGAATTAATGCAGGAACGCTTGGCGGCCATCTTTAATCGCCATTTTGGTCGATGTCGCCGGAGCTTTTTTTGGGAACATTGGATATTCTTGATCAGGAGATTGAAACGAACACGTCGAGTATGACAAGTTGGGATGTCGGGAGGGTTGCACGGTAACACTATCTGGCCCACTGACTAGAAGAATAAAAATTTTAATGACGAGTGGATGATGCCAAATAAAAATCAACCTCTGTTGGACTTAAATTTTAGTGAGCAGAATAATAAAATATTGCTAATTTATGCTAAACTAAGCTCTGTAGAAAAAATGCTCAAATAAAGGTTGTAGAATTTTTTACTTTCTTATAATATTTAAATGTTATAAAGAAATTTATATTCGTAAATAACAATATATTTTATACTGTTAAAAATATTTATGTAATACAGTCAAACTTCGATATAACGAAATCGAGATCCTGGGAAAAAATCGTTAAATCGAGATATTCGTTATATCGAAGTAACAAAAATTTCCAAGCAAATTTTTATAAACGAATTTTTTTCACGTTGTATGATTTATTTAATTCTAATTTATTCTAAATAAAATAATTCCTTAATAGACACGTCTTAACTAGTAAATTAATTTTTTTAAAGATCATGTTTTACGTAATTACGGTTATTACTGATGTAAATACATATACAGTAGTTTTAAGCCTCTGCGTTAGTAAATTAATTTTTGGGAAATACCGCTACTTCATTTTGTAAAGGCTGATAGAGACAGTACCTGTTGAACATCTCTTTTAATCTTTTCTGTTGTTATTGGTTATGAAGTAAAAAATTCGGGTTACCCCATTAAGGAATTGAATAAAAATAACCTTTCAATCTTACATGCAGTTATGAATGCGTTGTGCTTGTAAACAGGTACAATTTAGGTACGAAAATCAAATATATCTACCTTAAAGTCACAGAGAAATCATAATACAGCGTGTCACTTCGTACTTATTGCATAACATTTTTTTCGTTGTATCAAGGAACTTATTCGTTAAATCGAGGTAAATTTACATATAGCTTAATTGTAATGTCACGGTGCAGTAAAAAAATTCGTACATTCAAGGTTTTCGTTGCATCAAATTTCACTATATTGAAGTTCGACCGTATATTAATTTTTTTTAAATTATAAAAAAGTTTATTTAGTTTGAACAATTAAATTGTAGTTTTATGGTATAATTAACGTATCAGTATTTTAGTAATTAATATTTTAAACTTCCTAAAAAGACTTTAGTAAAGAAAAGTGCAACTATTCTATATATAATTTTGTTAAGAGACAATTTTATTGCTATGATATCCATTAAAATAGATTTCAAACATTTACTGGTAAATAATTCATTATTACAGAATAGAGTTGAGAAAGTAGGTTATAGCGTGAACGGACCATTTTAATTAAATGGGTTAATAGGGGTTCTTTACTTGTACTATTTTTACATTAACTAGTAATAAAATACCGACATTTATTTGTGGCTGCTGCACACAGATCATTCTAGTTTTGTTTTACTTTTAGGGACCGTCTATATTGTTGTAGAACTCTATTTTTTCTACAATTTTATTGTTAAAATTTTTTATAGAAACCATTTTATCTTCCTCCAATAAAGGTGATTCCATATGGTTTTTGAATTTTTTTCACGAGAGTTTTGTAAAAAGGAATTAAAGGTCACAAATTAGACAAAATATAATAATTTTAAATAATCCTTTTTGAGTCGCCTTTTGTAATATCTCTAATTTAATGGCCTGTATCTAATAAATGTTAAGAATGAAACAGTTTTAAGTACTTAATATTTTTTTAATTTATATATAGATAGGCCTATATAAAAGAATGCTATGCAAAAACACTGATTCTGAGAAATTAACATGTAAATGGTCAGAAGAAAGAAAAAAGATGATGATTGGAAGGATGAAGAGGTTCTGGGAAGAAAGGGAGAGGGAAAAGAACGTCATGCGGTCCAAGGAAGGCCAAAAAGAAAAAACGAATGCTACCTAGCCAACTTTATTTTAAGTTCATTGATATAAGAACGAGTTTTGAGAGAATATCATATTTTTTAAATTTGTTTTTACTAGGTAAGTCAAGAAAACTTAATTACAATAAATAGATTATTGCTCGTAACAGGCAGGTGGAGTGTTAAATTATTCTAACTCGATCTGCTAGTTCCAGAGCTACAAAAATATTCCTGTTTAGTATCATATGGCCAACCAGTTACATGACTGAATCATTTAAGAACAGAAAAGGTGGAGGTGTAAAATACACTAGTCAGAGTTACCTCCTATGAGAGTTATGAATCTCATTATACAACCAGGCCCTGTGGTGAATGAAGTGAAGGGGTGATTTGCAGGGTGGAAAGTGGATGCTTTCCAGAGGGCCTGGCGAGCTAATAAGCATACTTTTTCACTTAGTGAGGAAGGAAATTGTAAACCACCTCTCTTCTCGTTTTACTTAGTAAAGCCTCTAGTGGTTTAAACCAGCCTATTGGCTGATGACCAAAACAACAAATAGATTATTACGTTTTTAATATAATATACGTACTTATGAACAAATATGGTTTTAACAGAAGAACACAGAAATTTACAAGATAATAAATTTTACTGAGTTATAATAATTTATAGGTAGCAGAATTATACTTTAATTTGTTCATTTAACCATTATCATTTTATGACAACATTGGATCACATAAGGCAATTACTTCTTGATTTTCTTTTAAAGTTCTTCTACTGCCTTTCAAAAATTAGGTATCTCTCTTGTTCCACATCTTTCAAATATGCCGATCTCTTTGTCGGGTATCCTCGTTCTCTCTTTCCCTCCGGTTTATCGCCGAGCGTTTGCTTATCTATCATATCCTCCCTCATCCTGCTCCCATGTTCCAACCACAGCATTCTGTTTTGAGATACCCTGTCGTTCATAGAGAAGATGTCGAGGTTTTGGAGTTTATTTGTCCAATAAGCTTTAATCCTATCATACCTCTGTTTCTTTACTTCGTCTAAAATAATTAATTTTCCTGTTGATCGCTTATTTATTTTTACCTGTTATATAATCTAACTTTTAACATTTTTAATTTGTCAGTTTTATTTTTTTATCGTCTAATGTAATGTGTATCCATATCTGATTTGACTTCCATATATTTTTAAAAACTGTATTTCCATCAGCATTTTCCAATGTTTAAAGTTAGATTAGTTTTCGTTAACTTTTCTCTCTCCTGCATTAACTATGTATTCATTAACAATGTATTTGTACTATATTATTACATTATTTTAAAAGCAATCTACTCAAGTCGTTTTATGTTATTAATTATTTTGTCAGGTTTTAGCATTAGGGATATAAATATAAAATTTATCAGAGCTGTATGAAAAGTACCAACTAGAATTTAAATAAACAAGTAAATGAGAAACTATAACGTGTACATTTGATGAAAATGGAATTGCAACTAGTAGTAAAAATACTAATATGTATATCATAAATAAACTTTTTGTAGATATGAATGTAAAACACTTTGTTACCATAAATCAAAACCACTGTATTCATATTTCAGAAATAAAATAATTCTGTTTCGTGCACAAAATTAAAATATAACTGCCTACAATTTTACGTATTAAAGTACTGTCGTATACGTAATGCGTATAAAAGAAGCGTACGCAGGAGTGTGAATTTGCAGTAAGCTATCTGTAGAGAAAAAATCCACCACTCCCGTCTCGCAGTAAATTCGTGCCGCATTTTTTAAACAGCCCCGCCCTTTATTGCTTTAATTCCGCATGGCAATAGATTATGCAGACAAGCTTTGCTGTGCTCAGAAGTTTCATTGTAAACGTACTTTTTTGTTTGGTAAAAGCAATTCAGATTTTTTACTATTAACTAATATGTTTAACTTGATTGATACTTATTACAAATTAGCTAGTTCGAAAATTTAGCCGTTGGTTTGTTTTTCTTATATTCAGAAATAATTTATAAATTTTTAAACCTGTCTTTGTGGTGTAAGCAATTGCTTTGTCTCTTAGTATTTAAATTTTGATTTTTTTTTTTATTGCTAATATATTATAATACAACGAGATATAAACGAAATTTTAATCTATTCCTCTAAAAGGTTTCTATTGAGTTCAATCTCAGCTCCTACTGGACTAATTTCAGTTAGCCTTTTTTTAAAAAAGAAGCTTCTACGTTTTATCGCGTTTAGTTTTTCTAATCAGTTATTTCTTACGTTTGGTTGTAACAGGTCATTAGCGACGACGTTAGGGAGTAACTATACACAATTGAGAATTAAATGATTTTTTTTTTGTAACGTATGAAAATATGCCGGGCCTGAGTGGGATTCGAACCCACGATCATATGATGAAAGGCGAGCACGTTACCAACTACGGCAATGCGGCCGGCACTAACATTTTATTTGTGTTGTTTTTGTGTCTGACCATTACTTTTCCGGATGGTTATTGGCATTTTATTTTCTATGTTTTATTTTTCTTCTGATACAGTACACTACAGTACAAATAAACAACAGTTTAATATAAACTACATAAAATTTAAATTATACTACCACACACATAAATATATGAAGGTCACGTGGGTGATCCTCGTCTTCATGTAATTTTATTCTTGCCGCATTTTGGTCCATTAATCATTTTATTTGTAAGTGTTTAAAGTAACAGAAACAAATTAAAAAATATGTTAAAAATATCCATTTTATAGAAATCCGAATTTAAGGGCAAACGTAAACTTCATTTAAAATACATTGTACCAGATTTTGAGTTTTTTAAACATAAATTATTATTTTTAAAATATAACGGCTGCTATTATATTGTAATGAAGAATCTTGATTTGCAGAAAGTGTATTACTTATTAAGCAAGTTGCAAAAAATAACATTTAAAAAAATAAACACTAGACATTACTTGGTTCAAATGTAATTTTTAAATTAACTAGTAAATTTTATCATGTCAAAAACAGTTTTGATCGGCTATGTATATTCATGCAGTTTAGTCAGCGTTTCATTTAACAGATATTGTAACTCCGGGCTATAAACATTCACAAATTTCTGTATTCTCAAAGAAAAATCTACAGCGTAAATACTTTACACAGAAATGATAATATTTTCATTTGTATTATTTATTTATCTTAAAATAACATACTCACCAGATCGCTTTCATGTTTTAGTAGTTAGCATATTTTGTACTACGAAATAGAAGATATTGTGATTGATTTCAGGCTAGGGTCTCAAAATTTAACTGAATAAATCCCACCATTTTTACTTTCTCTTGCCTATATGAATATATAGGAAGGAAAGTATTGTTTTCATGTCGATTTTTCGAAATCGAGTTTTCACCGGATCTATACGTTTTCAGACCCCCTGAACCCAAAAAACATGTTTTTAGCGATTGGTCTCTGTGTGTGTGTGTGTGTGTGTGTGTGTGTGTGTGTGTGTGTGTGTGTGTGTGTGTGTGTGTGTGTGTGTGTGTGTGTGTGTGTGTGTGTGTGTGTGTGTGTGTCTGTGTGTGTGTGTGTGAACAGAATATCTCAAGAACGGAACATCGTACGAACTTGAAACTTGAAACTTAAGTTACATACCACTACCGGACCCGACACGAAAATTTTCATCAAAATCGGTCAACCGGAAGTAGTAGTAACTTAGTTTATTCCTATAATTTTTCACTTTTTTGCGATTTTCTCAAAAACTGGTCATACGATTTTTTTTAAAATCACCTGGTTTACTCAATTTTTTTATTCTCTACAAGATAGGGTAGGCGCCATGTTTGCTGAAATTCTGCGTGAGGCTGTTTTTACGTAAAAACATTTTATTTTTAAGATTGCGGCTTTAATATGCATTTTAGCGCAAAACGTTATATAATATAAGTTGTAGAGAATTTAAAAAACCTACAACTTTTATTTCAAACATTTTTTTGTATAACGCTTAGTTTAGCGGTAATTTGCGATTTTCTGTTTTTTTCTCACGAAAACGTGAGAAAAATCGATTTTTTTAACATTTCGGCCTTAGTATGCATTTTACGACAAAAGTGTATATAATTAAATTTATAGAAAATTAAAAGATCTACAACTTTTATTTAAAGCATTTTTCTCTACAGAGCCTAGTTTAGAGAGAAAGAGTGATTTTCCGTATTTCTAAGCCAAACTGAGGTTGATTTTCATTTTGCGTCTTTCACTCATGATTAAAATTAGGTTATGTTTGTTGAGGTTAGTTTTTTGTTTATTTCTTATGTTTTATTACTAATGTTAGGTTTATTGTTAATTATTTGCACTGGCAAGAGAAAGTTGTGTGAGTGTTTCACACCAGATATTTTTCATTAATAACCAACCAGCAGTCGTCGCTAATGGTCGAACTGTTGAACCAACCTTAATTAATAAAAAAACAACAACTAAAACGTGTTACAGCCGTTCTTGCTGATTTATTATTTAAAAACCAGATTAATGCGTTCTTAAGTGAGCTAATTCGTATTTAGTTTTGTTTTTGGTGTTTTAGAGAACGTATGAAAAATGTTCTTTTAACTAATTTCTTCCGTTCAGTTTTGTAAAAACAAGGATAAAATTAAACTGTTCTAATACCATGAGACTTTTACTTCTTTATAAAAACAAATTACACAAGACCTATATTTCGATCGTTAAATTATAATTAAAGATTGTAAAATTATAAAGAAAATAAATTGGAAAATTTTACTTTTTATCATAAAATTTCGAACATTTATTGTAGCCACGCATTTTTTTAAATTATTTTTACTTTCTCTTGCCTATATGAATAATTATATAGGAAGGAAAATATTATTTTCATGTCGATTTTTCGAAATCGAGTTTTCCCCGTATCTACACGTTTTCAGACCCCCTGAACCCAAAAAACATGTTTTTAGCGATTGGTGTGTGTGTGTGGGGGGGGGAACAGAATATCTCAAAAACGGAACATAGTACAAACTTCAAATTTGAAACTTAAGTTACATACCACTACCGGACCCGACACAAACATTTTCATCAAAATCGGTCAACCGGAAGTAGTTTATTCGTGTAATTTTTCACTTTTTTGCGATCTTCTCAAAAACTAGTTCTACGATTTTTTTTTAAATCGCCTGATTTACTCAATTTTTTATTCTCTACAAGATAGGGTAGGCGCCATGTTAGCTGAAATTCTCGATGAGGCTGTTTCCACGCAAAAACGTTATTTTTTTTAAGATTACGGCTTTAATATGTATTATAGCGCAAAAATTTATATAATAAAAAATGTAGAGAATTTAAAATTCTACAACTTTTATTCAAAACATATTTTTGTATAAGGCTTAGTTTAGCAGTAAATAGCGATTTTCTGTTTTTTCTCACGAAAACGTGTGAAAAAGCGATTTTTTTAAAATTTCGGCCTTAGTATGCATTTTATGACAAAAATGTATATAATCAAATTTATAGAAAATTAAAAGATCTACAACTTTTATTTAAAACATTTTTCTCTACAGAGCCTAGTTTAGCGTGAGAGTGATTTTCCTTATTTTTTAAGGCGAACTGAGGTCGATTTTCATTTTGCGCCTTTCATATAAAAATGATTAAAATTAGGTTATGTTTATTGAAGTTAGTTTTTTGTTTATTTCTAATGTGTTATTACTAATGTTAGGTTTATTGTAAATTATTTGTACTGGCAAGAGAAAGTTGTGTGAGTGTTTTACACCAGATTTTTTTGTTTGTGTTTCAGGTAAGGGAGTTTTACAGTTGGTTTCATTTATCCGTAAGTAAGTTATCTGATTATTTGATTTGTTTCTTTATGTTTTGGAATGTTTTGGATAGGTGTGGCTCAGAACAAACTTAACAATGGATTGATCACAATAATAACCAGTGATTAGGTAATTTTATTGAAAGCCTACCTACTGAATTCAATATCGTTGAAAAAACTTTCCGGAAAACAAACTACTTTTGAATGTTTCCTTTCCCTAATTTTTTCGATTCGTTTTACTGTAATCGAGTAATTTTAACAAACTATTTCCAATTAGGAGAAAAAAATTGGTTAATAAAATTCTCAAAAATATTTAGTTTCAACATTTAGCTCTTAATTATTATAAAATTTAAAAAAATATAAATATAATATAAAAAATATGATAGCTATCCGGACTTTGGACACTACAGCTCTGAACAGCTCTTCTAAGGTACAACAAAACTAGTTGCAAAGATTCTTCAACCGAGAAATTCTTCTTCTTCCCACATCTCTTGTCCACTGAATCTTATCTTGTGTTATCAAGCGAAGCATTTCATACTTGGTCTATGCATAATATGACCCATATTCCATTTTCCTTTTTTGGATGGTGTAAACAAGCTCCTTTTCTGTTCCCATTCTTCACAAGACTGTCTCGTTGCGTATTTTATCTGTCCAGGGTATTTTTAGCATGCACCTATGCAACCGAAGCTCAAACGCATACTTTTTCTATTGTCTTCTTTAACGTCGGAAGGCCTGGTAAGCTCATAACCATACTTTTCCACTCAGTGAGGAAGGTCTAGGTAAATCACCTGACTTCTCGTTTGTTTAGTAATAAAGCCTCTAGCCTTTCCGCTGATGGCCTAAAAAACAACAACATCTACGTATTACATTTGTTGAAAATGTACGTGTTTTTGAAATATTTGTTTGAAACTTTTTTGTCATCATTATTTAATAACACATAAAGACCTAATTTAGCTCAATTAAAAATTGCCCAATGAAATTTATCCTAAAAATATACGATTCCTGGAAAAATATCATTATATGAAATATAATGTTGGTTACAACTCTAATCACATCAGATCTTTTTAATTTAATGCTCTTATCTAAATTTTATGTGCTCGTAAATTTCTTTCATGACATATTTCCTACAAACTGAAAATCACTATATAACAAACGTCAAATATAATCATCTTATGTTTTCTAATTATGTCAATAAAGGAAAAAAGTGCAATTGAAGTATTCAACTTAATTTGTTCACCTTCTTCCTATAAAGGTCTCAGTTGTAACTCAAATCAGTGCAATTGTAATTACTGTAATTGCAGTACTTTCTTCTGTACATTTCTTTTAATCCTCTTAGAGTTCAACATAATATATTTCCTAATCCAATTACGAAATAACTAATTAGTTCTGTTCTTTTATATTCTTCTGTAAACTATACATTTTTTTTTATTGCAAGACCATTTTAACTAATTAATCTTTTGTATCAAGTGGATTGTGTTCCCATAGCAGTTCATGTCTACTTCATTTTGTTCTGATTTAAAAGACTGATTTTTTTTTAATTTAATGAGTTCTCAGAAATTAGTACCAAAATAGATTCATTTATACTTTCATCGTTCTAAATATTACCTATAATAAATAAACTCTTTATTTCTTATACATAAATTAAAACAAATTTTCTTCTTTATTACCAGATTATTTATCTATAATTTGTTCTTTATAAAACCATAGGTTGATTGTTACCTACACAGATATTGATTTCTTTTTGTTTTGTTTTACGGCCGACTGTTTTGTAATTGGACGGTGAGATTGATGACTAATAAAGTATGAGTGATGGAAATACGCCAGAATTGATCGGAAATCAAACCCGGTTCAAATATCCGAGAGATACAGGTATTGAAAAAACGTATCTCTTAGAGAAGATATTTTTTAAAAAACGTTGCTCTGAGGTTGATTACAATAGGCTAATATAATTTCATTGCAAAACTATGTAATTTTTCTTTGACCTGTTACAACTGCTATATAACTTGTTTTATTACGTTTTTTTAATATAGGTAATTCTACTTTTTTTTGATACGTTTCAGTGGATCCATCATCATCCGAGTACACAGAATTATAACTAATATTTTCAAAAGATGTTTTGTCTTCAGTCTTTCGTATTAAAGAGTTTTATACACAACGAGTAATTGAATATACAAGATCTTCTGAAAATTTTAATAAATTTTAGTTTCAATTTTACGTAATTTTACAATAATGAATCCATCGAAATGTAAATGCCAGTAGAAAGTAGGTTTATGTAAAAAAAGCAAAACGAAGTAAAATAACAGCTGAAATAGGTCAGTGAAAAATGAAATATTTTTTTAATGGGATTGAATATAGGTCTAGGCTGCAGGTTGCTTTATAAATATTTATTTATAAATAAATGTGTCATCATCATTCGGCCAAATCAAGTAAATTATTAAGTCATCAGCTGAAAGGGTGGTTTAAACCTCTAGAGGCTTTACTAAGTAAAACGAGGCGTGAGGTGGTTTACCTTGCCTTCCTCTACTGGTGGAAAAGTATGCTTATCAGTACGCCAGGCCCTCTGAAAAGCCTCCACTTTCCAACCTGCAAATTACACCTTCACTTAATTCACCACAGAGTCTGGCCATGTAATGAAGAAATTCATTACTCTCAAAAGAGATAACTCTGACTATAGTATTTTACACCTCTACCTCTTCTGTTATATAATTATTCAGTCATATGACCAATAAGAAACAACTATTTTTTGTATCCCTGGAACTATTAGATCGAGTGCAAATAATTTAACGCGCTACCTGCCTGATATGGGAGGAAGGTCCATACTGTTTTTAAAATATTTTTAAATAATAAAAGCTTGCTTTGATATCGATCCGAGAAGCCAAAGAATCGTTTGAATTTTAAGTTTAGCTGTTTTCGTTTCTGCTGAATGTGTGTTTTCAAATTCGGGTATCCAAGTGTGAACCAAGATATTTAGCTATATCTGTGTGTATAATTTGTGTATTGTTGAAATATATGGACAATTTTAATGATGAAGTGTGAATGTAACTAGAGAGTTTTTTCTTTCATTTGTTTTTAAACATCATTTCTTCTACGGGTCTAAATAAAACAAATTGTTTGAAACAATTTGGCTATTTCCCGGCGTATTTGTTGAAGGTTGAAAAAATTAAAATTTTTAGTCAATTGTAGCAGTACAGCCTCTCTGATATAACTGATATTATCCATTCAATGTCATATTTTTCCATTTACTTTTCTCTCTTGTTACTCTCTGTAAATTAGCTCCTCCAAATAATGGTACGTGTTACTAGTAACTTTAACAAAACACCTTGTCACCGGATGGCGACATTAAGGGGCTAACCTTATCTGTTTGGTGGCCCTGAAAAGGGCCGTTTAGGTTTATGTCCGCCGGGGCGGGCAGTGGTGTTTGATGGCCCTGAAAAGGGCTCGTGTAAACCTTATTGAATTGGTCCTGAGAAGGACCATTGTGCCGGTCTCGGAGGAGCCGGTGTAGGCAGCGCGTGGCTGCGATGAGAGTCGTGGCTCAGGTTGATGACCCTGAGAAGGGCCGGTTAAAATCTTTTTAAACTGGTCTTGAGAAGAACCGTTGTGCTGGTCTCGAAGGAGACCAGCGTAGGCAGCGCGTGGCTGCGGCGGCGGCGGCTGCGAGAGCTGCAGTGACGGCTGCTGCGTTGCTGGCTTCTGCAAGTCCCAGAGCATCTTCCTTCTTTATCTCGTGGATGTAGTCGGTCGATCTTCGTCGGAGATGTAGAGCGTAATGACAAGCGGCTCAGTGCACTGCGCTTTTATAGCTACTGAGAGCGCTGTGGTAGAGGGCGGTGAGTCGCTCGGCCTTGGCGACAAAGCCCTCTATCGGGAGGCAGCCAAAAGGTTTGTCGGGACGCCGCTAAAGGGTTTGTCGCTTTGCCGCTGAAGGGCCCACCGCGCCGACAAAAGCTGGAAGAAGTATTGAAGGCCGGCAACATAGTAAATGATTAATTAGAAGTAGTGGCGGTGACAACCTTTTTTAGTAATAATTTTTACAAAGACTAAAAATTGGAAACGACGCGGGTGAAGCCCAAAATTTTCTTACCTCTAATGTAAGAAAAGTTCATAATAATATTGAAGCGAATATGTTTTTACGTTATGTGTCTTCAATAAAGTTAATTTCAATAACTGCAACGAAAATGGTGAAATATTTTTAAAATCTTAGAAATTAATATTTAATCCATATGTTAAAATTCTTAAATTTTCTTTTTATTCATTTATGTTACAAATTCTGCCAGAAAAGTGTTTTTAATAGTCCTACCTGAAATGAAGGACGACTAGAAAATCGTTGTATTTTCTTTTATTCACTCAAATGATAATTTTAATGTTTGGACTACATAGCCTTCTATTCCTAAAAATTAGGAGTAACTATATTATTAACATAAACCAATTTCAACGATGAGTTTAATTTATGTTTCGTTTATATATGTACAGTCAACCAAAAAATTTAATTCAAAAATGCAATAATGGTTTAGATGCTGCAAATGGAATACTCAATGTCTTTTGCTGAAAGGAAAAGAAGTGAAATGGAAAACCTTAATATTATTATATGTTTGACAATTGAATTCAGATATGATATTGTCACGTGAAATCGAAAATCGAAGAAAAATGATAAGTTTTTAATTTAAGAGAAAACAGAAGGTAGATAAAATTTTCTTTCAGATTTACATGTATATACGTTTATTTGAATTTATTCTAAAGAATATTGTATAAAAAAATAATGTTTTTTAAAATATGTTCACGCATATTTTCAATAGATTTATACTCTCTCTTTGTACATAAAAAGTATTGCAAACACAAGGTATAAAATACATCTTATTTAAACTTTAACTTGCTAGGCAACAAAGTAAAAAGTCCTGGTTCAGAAGTCCTGGTTCTCGGCTAAGGTTTGAAACATTTTAAGGAAATGAAAAGAAATATTCGATGTTAAAATTCACTAATAACAGCCCTTTTCGAAAGCAAACGATAAGTCAAGGTTAGTTAATAATCAAACTTTAAATAAGAAAATAAAAATCCTTGAATTTTATTGTCGCTTTTTATTGAAATTTCACTATAAACCAGTGTATCTGTAGTAAAAGTGTGTATTAGGCCAAAAAAGCTATGAAAATCAAGAAGAATATTTTTCGCTCACAAAAAACCATGAACCGTGAGGATGATAAACATTACTGTAGCCCTCGTCGTCGTCCATCATGGTTTAAGCTGTAATTGAGCCTGTTCCGTCGACCATCTCTTCCTCGGTATCCCCACTCCTTTTGAACCCCTCGGTTCATAAAACCATGCGCTTAAAGGTAGTCCTGTGATATTCCAAATAAATATTCTATCCATTGTCCCTCCTCACATTTCGTGATCAACTCATTCAGTGGTTGAGCTCTACATTCCTCTCCTATCACCTCACTCCTGATATGTTCCCGCTTCGTACCTCATTTTACATGACTAAGGAACTTCATTTCTGCTAATTGGATTTTGTAGTCCTATGAAAAAAAGAGAAATATTTAGAAGATTATCTCGTGAAACTTATGTGATTGGCCGTAAAACACTTTTAAATCATGTTTTACAACCAGTTTCAAAAATATGTTTACTCGAAAAGTAAATTGTTCTCCAATTGGCATAAATCATGTTATTTTACGTATTTTTATTTTAAGTGTGTAGTTTGTTTATGAAATTCTGAAATCTTCTAGTTTTAAACTGTTTGGAACCTTCTAAAAGGCTAACTTTCAACTTACATAAATACAAGTGCACAAATGAAATGTTAGTCTTGTTTGAAAATCTGTGCTGTAAAAATAAGTTAAGGTTTTTGTATTCATAAACAGTATTTTGTTATTCTTTTATAACGAATTAAACTTATGCGACGTTATACACTAAAAACTAGGCCTAATTAATTTTACAACTTAATTAATATTAGTTAAATAAAATATCATTAAAATACAAAAAGAAACTACTACTGTAATGTTAGACATTTTATTTGTTAACATTTCAAATTTTATCAAGTAAACTGGAATAATTATTTCATTTACGCACGCACGCACGTACAACACACACACACACACACACACACACACGCACCACTCGCTAAAAATATGTTTTTTTTGGATTCGGGGGGGGTCTGAAAACGTGTAGATCCGGTGAAAACTCGATTTCGAAAAATCGACAGGAAAACAATACTGTCCTTTCTATAGATTCGTACAGGCAAGAGAAAGTAAAAATGACTTTATCTCCAGTAGTTTTTACTTTGTAATTTTTTTAAATGATGCAACCTTTCTTGATGACCCGTACTAAATTAAATTTAAGTTATAGCTAACTTACATGATTTAATAGTTAGCTTATTAAAGGTGAATGCTACGAAAACAATACACAGTACTCTTATTTCATGGTAAAACCTAACTCTCTGTTTTCTTACGCAGCCAACCACTTCCGCAAATCGATTGAATTCGATACCTCGGCTTACAGAGGAACAGATGCTTGACCTGGATTGCATGTTTAAAAAAACTACTGACTCCGGACTGGATTTGAATACAAGACAATGGTTTTTAATGTAATTTGATAGTTGAGATTTAATTAACTGAAATTCCTCAGACGTGATTGGCCTGAGTCTGTGCAAGACTACTACTTATTTACACGTCATACATATTATAGGGTTGCTTTTTATTCTAAATTGAACAGATTATAACGTACAACACATTAGGAGGTAATGTGTTGTACAACGTACAACACATTTAAATAAACAAAAAATAAATTAGAAGTAATAAAAATTTGTACATACCTAATCAAGTCTTGATCTTCGTTGAGGTTAATATACCAATCGTGAATAATATCTTGTTTTCAGTATTATTTAGTTCTTTTAGGGTTGAAAAAAATTACTACTTCTGATGACGTAATAATAGTATAATGTTTAAGCTGTAATCTTTCGTCTAAATCATGTGTAGGCCTATTGTTGAAAATAATCCCTTTTAATTATTCTCATTTCAGTAAATAACGCTTCGATGCGGTGTACATTTTATGTGTAGATACGCTAAAGTCCCTGTTAGGCTTATCCCTACATTCCCTCTTAACGTTTAAGATTTTAATAATTTACGAGGTACCAGTTTGACTAAAATGGTAAAATGTAAAACAGTGTTTACTTTATTACAGCCCTGTAAATTATTTCATTTTAAAATTCAACCGATTTAATTAAACTAAAGGACTATTAAAGTTTTATTACTTTATTAAGATGTAGTCACGCTAAAGTTTGGTACATATCTCATTCATGCCATAAGTAAGCCTTTTATGTCATTTTGTTCAACATAATTTCTCATCAAAATTGTCATTGTATTTCATTGTACAGAAAAAATTAAAAATATGGGCTAAAGGATATATTTAATTGAGGTATATAATATATCTTCTTCTACTTCTTCTTCACCAATCAAGGATTATATCTTAACGAACTAGAGACTGCAGATGAAGGCGGAGAATAGTGACCTAGATCACAGCACAGAGCCAATTGATTTTCGTTAATCTTATCCTGCGTTGTCACGTTGTGGTCCCGCTGTGGATGACAGCCTAACAAAAAGTCAGCAGGAGTTCAGTCTAACAGAGTGTGACTTACCAAAGGGGCCTCACATCCGACCTTGGCTGCTATTGGCTAGATCTCACCAGCAGTATTTAGTTCGTTGGCGTATAGATCTCAAGACCTCTTCCGGCATCCACCTAGCCACTGGTCGCCCCGAATCACGCCGTCCAATCGGCCTGTAACTTCTGACCAGTCTAGGAATCCTCTGTAAAGACATTCTTTCAATATGATTGGTCCATTTCTGGCAGCACTCCATAATTGTCTCTAAAAGAGAACACACAGATGTTCTGACCTGTTCCAGAATCACTAGATAATGCACAACATTATTTTGTCCTGACTGAATATTTTACTCTAAAGGCCATCACTTTTGCTTTAGCACTTGATATTTTTAAATTAAACTGATGACGTAGCTCACAAAACCTAAAGAGAGCCCGTTGAAAATTATCCTCACTATCTTGAATAATAACTGGATCGTCAGCATACAGCACTGAGTTTAATCGAACACCTGACTGGAGTTGAATATCTAAATCTCTATCCATTTTCCATAAACGGAGAGGTTCGTCTATATATATAGATGTAGATAATTAATGACGGTGATAAAGGAAACCCATGTCTGACTCCTTTGTTCGTACATATTGGATCACTTAATTACCTATCCAAGCCCTGAACAATGAAAGTGCCGCGATATCCCGCGGCACAAAAACATCATATAAGATAGTAGTTTGATCTGAAACTCTATAAAAATATGTCACTACCTTGTTTCACATTAGTTTTTCGTTTTTTTTTTATGTAAGTCTCTGTAATTTTTGTCAAAATTGCTAATTTCCTACATTTAAACATTTGAAATGAACTTTTATGGAAAATTTAGCAATTTAAATTCATTAAAAATTAAAAATATTTTGGTAAAGTTAGTAAACTGAGGGTTTATCCTTTAATAAAGTGATAGTTGATGCCCATAACAGAGAGGTGGAATGTTTACACTCAATCTGTTTGTTGCAGGGCTAAAATAAATAGTTCTGTTTCTTATCACATGGTCAGCCAATTAAATGGCTGAATCATTTAAGAACAGAAGAGGTAGAGGTGTAAAAGACACTAATCAGAGTTATCTCCTCTGAAAGTAATGAATTTCATTATACAGCCAGACCCTGTGGTGAATGAAGTGAAGGTGTCATTTGCAGAGTGGAAAATATGTGCTTTTCAGAGGGCCCGGCATGCTGATAAGCGTACTTTTCTACTCAGTGAGGAAGGGAGTGGTAAACCACCTCACTCCTTGTTTTACTTAGTAAAACCTCTACAGGTTCAAACCAGCCTTTTGGCTGATGACCTAAACTACAAGTGATAGTTGTTTTTCTGTCCAGTAAAATCTAAGCTTATGTACTATTCTCTTTTAATATTTTATTTATAACCAAACGTCCCGCCGTCCCCAATACGGATTGCCACTTTTGTAACATCAATTTTATATTTAATTTGAAAATTTTAAAAAATTATGTATCGTATATTTAATTTTAAATCTATTTTAATATCAGGAAAGACTTGAAAGTCACTAAAATGAATTAGCCATAAATGCTCTAAACAATACAGAGAAATTAGGCTCCTGAAACGTTACCATATTTTGGACTTGTCTGAAAGAATTTAAATGTGCATGAAATTATAGTGAAAAGTATTCCGTATTGTAAAATGTAAATATCTCTTTTTTATTTTATTTTTTTTATAATTGGTTTATCATGGTCGCATCAACTTTCCAAGCCTTTAGCGACCCCATTACATAAAAAACACTAATTACATAATTGAATTTACACTTTTACAATTGAATCTTACACTTTTAAATTATAAATTATTCTGTATGAATTGCACTTTTATTTGCATTAAAATTGTCTTTGTATATTTAAAAATTGAATAAAGTCCAGTGTCTCTGTGTACTGTGCGTGACTAACGCAGTCTTTGTAATTGTCCGGTAAGTGAAATTGTCTCCGTATAGTGTTCAAGGTAGGACATTCTACAAGAATATGTTTGACAGTTAATTTCGTGTTGCAGTGTCTGCAGTAAACAGAGTCTTGTTTCGTCATGAGGTGACTGTGTGTCAGTTACGTGTGACCAATTCGTAGTCGTGTAAGAGTCACTTGGTCAAGTCTGTTTTTAAAAATTTCTGGTTGTAAGTCTCGAATGTCAGTCCGTACTGTCTTTTTTATTATTTAACGTTGCATCAACTGCAAGTCATTAGCGACGACGTTGGGGTGTAACTGTGGATAATGAGGATGAAACGATTTTTGTAACGTATGAAAATATGCCGTGCCTGAGTGGGATTCGAACCTAGGTCCGCATGATGAGAGGCGAGCACGTTACCGACTACGCCAATGCGGCCGGCATTAAATATCTTTGTACATAGTAATTTACTCTTTTAACAAATGAATAATTGATATAATGAGTGGTACTCAGGGTAATGAGGCCTCAACTTGTGATTTGTAAATTCAAAAGATATGTTTACAGTTTATTTTTAAAAAACTGATTGCAAATTATGTTCTTTTAAAAAGAAAAATCTATTTCTATGCGTGCGCTTCGAAAGATGGTTTAGTGAAAATAGGTGGTATATAATAACGCACATTGAGATTACTACTTAACATTTTAATTAGAAATATATTGAGCGAGACATACCCTGTTAAATATGCATAAAAGAAACAATTAAATTAAATAAAAAGATGTGTGCACATTTACAATTTCAGTTGTTTATAAACACCTACGTGAAGGTTTTTATTATTTTCGCGTCGTAAGCCCTTTCTACCTCACTTGGTATATCGGATGGTAAAGTTGTGGATTGATCACCTTTAGAGGATGTCTTGACCAGGATACCTCGACTGGTCGAAAGTCGTCAGCTGTCCGGAGGGCACAAATCAGGATGATTTGTTGCTCGTGGATACTGGAACAAGTTCTGTGGTTTTTGATTTTTGATTAAAGAGGAAATAACGATCGAGAAGAAGAAGAAGAAGACGTAGATGAATACAGCTGTATGGTGTTATTTCCGCGGTAAACTGGTTCTTGGCAGTGTAGATTTTAATTGTTGCTGATGGTGGAGAATTTATTGTGTTTTTACTATTTGTTTTTGATGTTGTGTAATTTACTTGAAGATACATATGCCAATGTAATTTCACTTCCTTAATATGTTTATTGTTAGTTCTTCAATCGGACCTCTAATCTCAACTTGTCTGTTATTTTAGAGTTTGTCGCCCACCAACCTAAGTTTGCACCCTTCGATCTCTCGTTTCCGTGAGTAGGGACTCTAGCTTTGCAACTGATTCCTACCAAAATTCTTCAAATCAGAACACATTTTATAATATAAATTCCCTTAAGCCAATGAAAAATGTTAGACAAACACCTCTGTCTGGACATTTTCAAACATCAAAGGCCACACTCGGTCCTATCTGTCTTTCCCTTCACGGGGCAATCTACTAATTTTTTTTATTTATTTGCCTGCAACAAAATCTTAATTGTTCCGTTCTCGTGAGAACTTCTTTTTAAATTTCGACTCCCCTTACGATCTTCACACCCACATTCCTTAATTAATTAAATCGAACTGAATTATATGATGTAAAGTGAAATGTCAACCTTCTGAGAATAACATTTTTAATTAATTTATGTGCGAGTTCTGCCCTGCTTGACACCCGGTAACTTATATTTTTTAATTAATCTTTGTGTAAGCTCTGCCCTGGTTTACACCCTGTAACTTTGGACACCCCTTACGATTTTTACACTCACATTCTTTATTTTATTAAAGCAAACGACTCCATTCCAGTGAATTTACGTTAAATGAAATGCTACCATTCTGAGAATAGTATTTCTACTAAATTAGGCATGTCTCACTTAATTTTAATAGTGCTTAATGCTTAATGCTGCTTGTTACATATTTAACAGTGCTGTTGGACGTCACTTTCTGATATGAGGGATTTAAATAGAATCATTTATTTTATTTTTAAAACGCTTTGGTATTTACCAAATACTAATGGGAATGATCGGTCCTAGCGGCTATATGTGCACTGATATTGTTTTCGACTGGTGATTTCCTGCAGCAGTCCTACTTGCTACATATTTTAAACGTCAATTTTGGTATTTACCAAATACTAATGGGAATGATCGGTCCTAGCGGCTATATGTGCACTTATATTGTTTTCGACTGGCGATTTCCTGCAGCAGTCCTACTTGCTACATATTTTAAACGTCAATAACTGCTCAGGAAATGAATTTCAGTATAAAGTACATTTTTAACAATGGTTTGATAAATATTCTTTAGATAAACAAAACAGAAACGTTTTTTATACGATGCTTAGCTTTTATTCCCTTTATAACGTTATCTGTATAAATAAATTGTATAAAGGTACAATTTTTGTATGTAGGCCTATGTTTGTATGTATATAATTCCGCTTTAAACTCGGAAACCGCTTAATCAGTTTTTATTTGTGGTTAAACGTCCGACTGTTCTGCAATTACTGCTAATGCAGACAGTGAAGGATGAAATGAATATCAAGGATGAATATAAAGGATTTTTTGTAACGTATGAAAATATGCCGTGCCTGAATGGGATTCGAACCCAAGACCGCATGAAAAAAAAGAAAAAAACCACTGAACCAGTATAAAAAAAGGTAATTCACAATTATTATTCCTAAAACCGTCAGCGATGTGGAAGGCATAAATTAAATTGAATAATAGATATTGAACGACCTGATAAGAGTTACAAACCAAACTTTTAAAAAAAATCTATTAATCTTTTAAATATACGTAGGTATATTATAGTATGCCAATAACAGGCAGGTGTTAAATTATTTGCACTCTATCTGCAAGTTCCAGGGCTACAAAAAATAGTTTTGTTTCCTATCGCATGGTCAATTGTACTAGCTGCTAGTTGTTCTTTTCCAAGATGCTAGTTCTAGTTGCTAGCACTTAGTAAAGTAGCGTCGTAGAAATTGGTCTTTAGAGAATAAATGCATGTTTTCTACAACCTTACAACTTTTTTTTGCCATCAGTCTCTCGACAGATTTTATGCAGTTCTCAAAGCTGTTTTATCTTGCCCCTTACATGTTACAGCCATCATAATTCCATTGCATGTTACCGTTCCAGACTTGTGTTTTCAAAATATTTTCTAAAATACATATAATTTTTGTTTATTTAGGTCCGAAGTGTTTTAATCTGTTGTCTATTGAAATTAAAAATAGCTTAAACATGTTAATATTTTCAAGAAAGGTTAAAGATTGGCTCAATGACATTACTGATGTTGATTCACTTGTAAGAATCGTTGGTTAGTGTTGATGTTTTACCGTTGCTGACTTGCAGTGCTTGCTAATCAGTCCTTGTAGGAATTTACTGATCTTGGAAAATAATATAACAATAATAACTGAATTTAGTGTTAGTCATGTACAGGTAAATACCTGCATCAAAGACTGATGGCTTGGTTAATATTATTGTTAAAAATAATATAGTTAACATGCGTTGTAGCTGCCGCTGCTATTTGAATTGTCATTTGCAGTGGATGACGACATTGATTTGTAATTCATTTTTGTAAACTTGTTCTTACGTATTTTTTTATATATATATAAGGCCTAACCACCGTTTATTTAAGTTGGTGGTTATTTATTCCTAGTAGATAAGATATAATTTTGTATTTGTATAAAGTGGAATAAATAAATATTATTATTATTATTATTAAATTTCCTTTTTAATAAAAAATTTACTTAAAAATTCTAAAATCTACTGATATATTAACTATTCTTTGATTACTTTGTAACGAACAGAATTAATACAAAGTTTTTTTTTATAAATTACAATGGAAACATCGTATTTACATAAATTTTAAATAAGACTCCAGAGCTATTTATTGAACGAGAGATTTTACAATATTTTTTTTCTCTAAAAATACCGTTTTTAAGACTAAGTGACAAACTATTGAACATCATGTTATGCAATTTTTTTTCTGTTATTTTCATTAAAAATAAATTTTACATAAATGTTTATATTACGTAGAATTTTATTTTAAATCAGTCAACAGGAGGTAACGTGGATACGCTACACTTCAACTTGATTCAGAATTGAATAACTTATTCCAAAAAAAGTAGAATAGAATTAATAAAACGTATCTTCTCAAATGTAAAGTAATAGTCAATCATTAAAGTGGTTGCATGTGGCGAAGAAGTACGTGAGGTCGTCAGATATGCGACATAAGATGTGGTGTAAAAGGAAAATGAACGTTAGAACAATGCATCAGGTGATATTGTAATGCTACCAAGCAAATTGCATTCTGATCCAGAACACACAATGCATTCTTCGTGAACAGCTGGTACGGTTTATAAGGATATTACTATTCAGTCACGGAATTTACTTAATTTTATTAATCATCTATAAATTATCCTGATATTTATATTAAATTTTAGTAAAACCATCGCAAACATATTTCCATAACAAAAGTGATACATCAATTTTTTAGCAGATTAAATTTATTCAATTTTTTACTTTCTCTTGACCATATGAATAGGCCTATAGGTCTATAGGAAGAAAGTAAAGTTTTCATGTCGATTTCTCGAAATCGAGTTTTCACCGGATCTATACTTTTCAGACCCCCTGAACCCAACAAACTTGTTTTTAGCGATTGGTCTGAGTGTGGGTGCATGAACAGAATATCTCAAGAGCAGACCATTGTACGAATTTGAAATTTAAGTTAGGTACCGCTAGAGGACCCGACATGAATATTTTCATCAAAATCGGTCAACCAGAAGTAGTAGTTTATTCGTGTCAGTTTTCACTTTTTTGTAATTTTCTCAAAAACGGCTCCTATGATTTTTTTAAATCGCCTTATTTACTAAAATTTTATGCTCTACAAGATAGAGTAGGCGCAATGTCTGCTGAAATTCTTGGAGAGATTGTTTTCCCGTAAAAAAATTGTTTTTTCAAGATTGCGACTTTATATGCATTTTAGCGCAAAAATGTATATAATAAAAGTTGTAAAGAACTTTAAATCCTAAAATTTTTATTTCAAACAGTTTTTTTGCATAATGCATAGTTTAGCGGTAATTAGCAATTTTCTGCTTTTTTTCTCACGAAAATGTGTAAAAAATCGATTTTTTAAAGATTTCAGCCTTAGTATGCATTTTACGACAAAAGAGTATAATCAAATTTATAGGAAATTAAAAGATCCACGACGTTTATTTGATCATTTTTCTCTACAAAGTCTAGTTTAGCGTGAAAGCGTGATTTTCCGAATTTTTAAGCCTAACTGAGGTTGATTTTCTTTCTGTGTCTTTCACTTATGATTAAAATAAGGTTATGTTTTTTGAGATTAGTTTTTTTTACTTCTAATGTTTAATTACTTATGTTAGGTTATAGTGTTCCTTATTTGCACTGGCAAGAGAAAGTCGTGAAAGTCTGGTGTATTTCACACCAGATTTTTATCGATGTAATTGTTGTTCTTTCGAGAGATTCCATCATATGTTTGATCGTCAATTTACTGAAATTTTAAATAGGCCTATATTTGGACTGATCATCTACACAGAATGTTTCCACATCGGATTCCTAGATTGGCTAAAAATTACGAACCAATTGGAAGGGGTGAGATCCGGGGCGATCATTGTCTAAATGGATACCGAAATAAGTCCGGGACTTAATCCTTGAATGGTAGAAGTAAAATTTTTTCCATTTATTTGTACCACGTAATATAAAACATAAAAAGAGTTGTAGTAGTCTACATGTTTCTTTTATATCGGGCAAACATTAATAATAAAGCTATTTTTTTCGACAAATATCATTTTTCATTGAAAAATTTCGTGTCAGCGTATTATAAAGTAAAATATATTAAAATCTGTCAGATTAAGAACCGGTAAAAGTATAAGAAAATCACTTTAGCGTTATATAACAAACAATTAATACTGTATTATTTTGATGAATTTTATGATCGTGGCGGAAATTGAAACTGTAGAATTGACGAAGACAAATGAATGTTGTGAAAGAGAATTTGAGTAAGAAATAATGAGAGCGAGAGAGAAATAGGTTTTAAAAAGAACAATTGAGTGAAATTTTGAGAGAGAGTGAAATATGGAACTCAATATTCGTATGACATAAGCAATAAACGAGAAGTGAAATTGTAGCGCAGTATCCGTTATTACCCATTATTATTGTATGTTCCAGTTACAACTCTATTACAGAAAATCGGATTGTTGTAACATATACCATTCAATTTATTGATTTATTCGTAATTCTGTGTTATTCTATTATATTAAAGGTTGGGGTTAAAAGCTTTCAAACACTTCATCAAAAACCAATTTTTAAGTCATAATATAGGTATTTCATAAAGAAAGTATTTAACAACAGGGTATTACTTTTTTGAAAAATAAATTTTCTTATTGGCAAATACTAAGTTATCATCGTTGTAAAAAAACAGTATGTATGTAAAAATATTGTAACTCTTATCTCTAAGGTCCGTTTCGGGATCTGGGTAAAATAAATAATTTACACACTAAAGTTTAAATAAAAAGTATACATTATAAAATAAAAATTACTATCAATAAAGTTTCTTAAATCTACAAGTAAATGACAATTATTACAATTAAATTATAAACTACAATTAATAATGAAAATAAGTTAACTTAACTCGCACTTAATTAAATTAAATACTACCGGGTGATTTTTTAGTCCTGTTACCCAATTGTTAATGTCTGGTAATATTTTTCTAAAAAAAATAAATTTTGTTTTATGACACTAAGTTGGTAGCCCTACTCAACCAGTATGGATATGGCAGTGTGAGTTGATTCTCCTTGAGCTGTGTAAAATTTTGTGCCATTTCCGGTCGTGCTACGAACAGAATGTCTTTTATCCTAAAACAATCTCTCTTGTTTAAATCTGGAGGCTGAAGCTCTAGAACTAATCGTATGTGATACGGATACAATTTCAATTTTTTAGCAGCTTTCTGAGCACTCGAACATGACAAATCAACATGCGAGGAAGTTTTTGTAAACTTTCCCATGGAGAATTGAGCAATCTTGTTTCCACATTCTCTTAACGTCATCTGTCAAGAGTTTTGGTTGACCACTACGTTTTCTGCTGCAAACTATACCTGCCTCTAAAAATCAGTTAGTTAGCCTAAAAATTGACTAGAATAGAGTGGAGGAACACCAAAAAATTTAATTTGAAATGATTCTTTTAAACTCGCATACGATTTTGTAGCAAAATATTGTTCAAGAATGAAAACCCGTTGTTCTAGGGTAAAAGACATTCTGTTCGTAACACAACTGGAAACAGCACAAAATTTTACGCAACTCAAGGAGAATCAACTCAAACTGTCGTATCTATACCGGTTGAGTAGGGCTACCAACTTTGTGTCACAAAACAAAGGTATCCCTTTCTTAGAAAAAAATTACCAGACATTAACAATTGGGTAACAGGACAAAAAATCACTCTGTACTTACACACCACACTAAACGTTAGACAATAATTCACAGTAACGTTGACCTTCTCTAACGCACTACGCAATTCGCTAACTGAATCACAGACAAATCAAGACGGACTCCAAAACGTGCGTGCTCCCTTATATGGATTACGCTATGGAAGTCACGAAAAGGACAGAGATTTTCGATATAATATTAAAAATGCAATTTTTTGCAAAACGTAAACAACTCATTATAAGTGAATATTTTTTTTACGTCTGACTGTTTTACAATTTCTGCTAATGCAGACGGTGATAAGGATGATTAAAAAGACGAGTGATGAAAAACTGCCAGACCTGACTGGGAATCGAATCCGAGTACAGCTGAATAGAATGGTTACAAAAAGAGCCAATTATCTCAATAGATACCCGGCTTCTTCAGGTCGCCATACAACAATAGGCTGAACTACACTATGCATAACCATTTGTGCGTTATATTTTTATTTCGTAGAAACCCTACTTTATTTATTATTTACTACTAACTATTATTATTTACATTACACCTTTTAAATCTCCGTCTTTCTCGAGAATTCTCGAACATTCTTTCCTTTTAATATTATTGTTATAATAATTTAACAAACACCACTAACTTTGAATACAAATATGTGTCGCTGTTTTTACATACTATATTTCTTATTTTTACTTCCTCTTGCCTATATGAATATAGCATATATAGGAGGAAAGTACGAGTATTTTTTTTATGTCGATTTTTCGCAATTGAGGTTTCGCCGGATCTACACGCTTTCAGACCCCCCTAAACCCAAAAAAACATGCTTTTAGCGATTGGACAGTGTGTGTGTGTGTGGGTGTGTGTGTGTGTGTGTGTGCCCGTAAAAAAATTGTTTTTTTAAGATTGCGACTTTAATAATTATGCATTTTAGCGCAAAAACGTATATAATAAGAGTTGTAGAGAGTTTAAAATCCTACAACTTTTATTTCGCATATTTTTTTTATAACGCTTAGTTTTGCGGTAATTAACAATTTTCTGCTTTTTTCTCACGAAAAAATGTAAAAAATCTATTTTTTAAGATTTCAGCCTTAGTATGCATTTTACGACAAAAAGTATAATCAAATTTATAGAAAATTAAACGATCTACAACATTTATTTACAGCATTATTCTCTACAGAGCCTAGTTTAGCGCGAAAGAGTGATTTTCGTATTTTAGGCCAAACTGAAGTTGTTTTTCATTTTGCGTCCTTCCCTTATGATTAAAATAAGGTTATGTTTTTGTATATTTCTAATGTTTTATTACTAATGTTAGGTTATATTGTTCATTATTTGCATTGACAAGAGAAATTCATGTGAGTGTTTCACACCAGATTTTTAATTTGTAAGTACATGTAATTCATATAATAATTACTTATCATTATAATATAACTATCTCTTCAAACAAATTTGGACATTTTGCAAGTCAAATACACCACAGTTTACTGAGAGAAATATTGTTCATTTGGAGTATTTTCATAAAAGGTTTATATGATTCAAACGGACTCTCCTCACTGCAAGTGTTGATTGAGTGATTTACATAATGTTCAGAACTCATTTTATTTTAAAGCAGATAGACTGCAGACAATTACATAGTATTAGTTTATCAATAGATAAGGCCTCCCTCATTCCTTTACCTGAATCCAGTTCGAGTCAAACAACCGAGCAGTGAGGATCGTCCTGTCGCGCCGTGCGCTATTACGTGAAACCTGCGGACGTTCCGCCATCAGAGGATTTACGCTACTGTCACCCCAGATGCATCTGCGGGCTGCTGCAAGGGTTCAAGGTGACGATAAGAGGGAAAACGAGGTAAATGTGTTTTAATTCTAATATTCTGTATCCATATTTTCCCCTCCACCACCTTGGCCTATGTTTGTAGAGTTTTGTTTTAGTGCTATTTAAAGCGACCAGAGTTATCGAACATTATTTTTGGCCTCGCGGACCGAATATTTTTGTTATTTTTTAGTTTTTTGTTAAAACAGTGATTTTATGGGTTATAAAATACTCTGAACTGGGTGTTAGGTCAACGTTATTGAAAACGTATTGTATGGAATTCAAGAACCGGTCTATACATGATAGCAATAGGCGTAGTGCTTGTAGTCGTACGGTCAAGAAAAGTGTATTGAATTGCAACTTACTGATAGTGTATTTATCTTTATTCCGCGATAAAACTACATGATTATTCCAAACTAATCTGAATAATAAATATCAAAATATTATTTATCAACTTACTCGAATATTCTTTTGTTCTATAAATTAAAGTACACGGACTATAATTTATTTCAATTTACGTACTTATTACTTATTACGTTATTATTTACTGTACTTCACATAATACTGTAATATTATCGTCGTACGGCAATACGTTTTATATTTCATACATTAAATTTATTTTCGTATGTAAAGTTTATAATTTTATAATAATATCGTATATTAATGTAAATAAATACAACCACCTTTTGAAAAATTAAACAAGATATCCTACCTTTCAAATCTACATAGGGGAATAATACTGTTAAAATGTCGAAAGCAGAGAATAAATTAAAGATTTTAATATCACGTCGGGAGAAATTATTTCGTAGAGTGCAAGTACTACACGATTTAATTCCGAAACTTAACGATCCTGATAAAGTTACCGATTTTAAAACTCGATACCACAATTTATCGCAAACATTTAAAGATTCTGAAGAAGTTCAAGAAGATATTTATTCTATTAGTTTAACTTTGGATGATACTTTAGATTCGGATCCCACGGTCCAGGCAACGACATCTTTTGAACAGATGTACTTTAAAGTAACTGCTGCTTACGAAAGCACAATCCAACCTGAAATACAGTCTCAAGGCACTAGCATTACTACGAAGTTAGTTCGCCCTCGACTCCCAGAGATTAACTTGCCGAAGTTTGACAGTCAAATCACACACAATGGCCATCTTTTTATGATAACTTCAAGTCATTAATACATAAGAATGATGCCATAACGCCAACTGAGAAATATCATTACTTAATTAGCTCACTTTCCGGCCCACCATTGGCCATAGTCCGTGCACTGCCTATTTCTGACACTAATTATGAAATTTCTTGGAATTCACTCGTCAGTAAATATCAAAATAAGCGTATGATTGCTACGAGCTTACTTGATTCTATTTTTAGTTATAAGCCAACAGTAACTGAATCGGCTAAAGGACTTAATTATTTTTTAACAAACATGTATGAACCTGTTACAGCACTAAAGGCTATAGACATTACCGACTTGGGAGATTTCATTTTATTGTATTTGTCACTAAATAACCTACCGTTATCGATCCGTAAGCATTTCGAATTACAACATTTAAAAACGGCCATACCAAAATTTAGCGATTTGATTACGTTTGTTCAAAACCAATCTCGGGTGTTAGAAGTTTCAGAAACTCACACCATAACTAGTTCTCATAAATCAGCGACTCACAACAATTCAAAACCTCAAATATTTTCACAGACAAACCGGCATAAACCTGGAGGCCTACGACAAGTCTCACTTTCTCTGGCTAACAAACCGAAAGGGGAAACAAATAAAATTTATCCGTGTGTTATTTGCAATAGTAATCACTCCGTTTTTAGATGTGATACATTTTTAAATTTACTACCGAATGATCGACAAGCCAAAGCTAAATCTTTACGACTTTGTTATAATTGCCTTAAGTCAGCGCATCTCGTTAAGGATTGTCCTTCAAAAACAAACTGTTCTAAGTGCAACGGACGTCATCATTCATTAATTCACGGATGTGTATCGTCAAATACGTTAGATACAATAAAGGATAACTCATCTAATCATAGTACTGTTTCATCTCAAAATTCCGTGCAACCGAACACTGCGTCAGGGCATACTTCAAGCACTTTACATGCCGATTCATCAAATGCGATTTTTGTATTGTTAGGTACAGCCGTTGTACTCATTAAAGATAAATGTAACGGTTTTCAGCCTGTTCGAGCGATAATTGATTCGGGCGCTCAGACTTTATTTATAACTACTAAGTGTGCAAAACGACTAGGGTTGTCATCTAAAAATATTTCATTTTCCATCGCTGGCCTCGGTCAGCAAGTCGTACGTGATGTGGGCGGAACAACTACATGTATTTTAAAACCTAGGGACTCCAATGGACCTTTTTTAACTACAGAAGCCGTCATCATTCCGAAGATTACCTTAGATATGCCTTCACTTCCAATATCTAACAGCACTTGTGATCGATTTAAGCATCTATACATAGCTGATCCTAATTACTTCACTCCGGGACCAATTGAGTTTTTAATAGCAGCAGATTTATACCCTGAAATCTATGATGGCGATAAACTCTTGGCAACTAATTTAAACGGTCCTGCGGCACTACATAGTATTTTTGGTTGGGTCATTACTGGCTGTGTCACTACTCAACATACTGAAGCTTCTGTAACAACATCGTGCGTATTATCATCAACCACTTCTCTGGATTCTACGCTTCGTAAATTCTGGGAAACAGAAAACGTGCCTCTTGTGGTACCACCGAATCCGGACGATGAATACTGTGAAGAAACATTTTCTACCCAGCATTATCGTGATGATTCGGGAAGATATGTCGTCCCATTGCTGTTAAAGGAACCAACTCCACCATTACGTGATTCTTTCACTCCAGCACTTCGTAGACTGCACTCAATTCATCGACGTTTGTCATTTCAACCGCAACTGAAAGAAGATTATACTAACTTTATGCTCGATTATTTGCGTTTAGGACACATGGAGCCTGTGCCGTTAAATAATTCTAATTCAAGTTCGTACTTTATTCCTCATCACTGCGTCATAAAAGAAGCAAGTTCTACTACAAAAGTCAGAGTCGTTTTCGACGCCTCTTCCCGGACCAGTAGCGGAAGATCGTTAAATGATGTATTGTATGCCGGTCCTAAACTTCAAAGAAATATCGTGGACATTCTACTTCGTTTTAGGCTGCAGCCTATTGTATTTTGTGGCGATATCTGCAAGATGTACCGACAAATTCATATTCATCCGAAAGATCGTAAATATCAACATATACTCTGGCATTCCAACCCTGAAGAGCCTCTTGAAGAATTCGAATTGAGGACTGTTACATATGGTGTGTCTTCTTCACCGTTTTTGGCGCTGAGAGTGATTAAACAACTAGTCAAAGACGAGGGCCATGATTTCCCTCTTGCTTCAACCGCTTTAGAAAATGACATCTACGTAGACGATATACTGTCGGGTTCATCATCTGTTGAAGGAGCACTCGAACTTCAAAGGCAGTTAATCGATTTACTTCAGCGAGGGGGCTTCGAACTTCGAAAGTGGACAAGTAACTCGCCTGAGTTATTACAAGCAGTTCCAAAAGAAACGTGGGAAACACCCATATCATTTGACAATGAAGGAGATTATTTTGTGAAACTATTAGGCGTTCAATGGTCGGCATCTGCGGATATTTTTTCTTATAAAATATCTGATTTGGCCAGCAACTGTACGAAGCGAACCATGCTTTCACTTATTGCCAGGATATTCGACCCTGTTGGTTGGCTCACTCCGGTAATTATGCGGGCCAAAGGCTTTCTACAAAAAATATGGCTTCAAGGTTTGGATTGGGACACACCAGTTCCTTCTCAGTTAGAAAACGATTGGAAACGTTTTTCTGGTCAACTTCCAACATTATCAAAACTGAAAATTGATCGATATATATTAATGGAAACCATTACTCAGTGTCACCTTCTCGGATTTTCTAATGCATCCGAGATAGGCTACAGTTGTGCTATTTACTTAAGAGTTGAAAACTCTTTCTCAGAGGTCAAGATTACTCTTCTTACAGCTAAGTCACGTGTAGCACCTCTTAAAAATCTGTCTATACCACGTCTTGAGCTCTGTGGAGCTCTTCTTCTATCTAAACTAATGTCGTTTGTCGCACAAACCCTTCAGCCAGTAATTAATGTTACTAATATACGTTTATTTACTGACTCTACTACTGTTTTGGCTTGGCTGCAAACACCACTTTATCAGTTGAAGATCTACGTTGCTAACCGATTGACTGAAATTCTGGAACTTACAAAAAGAGATCAGTGGACTCATGTATCCACCCTTGATAATCCTGCAGATTGCGCATCTAGAGGGCTTGACCCTATAGAACTTATAAATCATCCTTTATGGTGGAAAGGACCTTCTTGGTTAACCTTACCAATGGAAAAATGGCCTAAACCTGGCAAAACCTTGCCTTCACCGAATGAACTTCCTGATATCAAAACAGTTACCTTAATTTCTGAAACTAATGATTCGATTGTGTTCAAGTTTGATATACTCGAACGAGTCTCTTCGATTACACGATTACATCGCGTGACTGCTTGGTGTTTTCGTTTTATTAAATGCCTACGCAACAAATGTAAAGAGTGTAGCCCTCTCTCAACCTTAGAGTTACAACATGCTCGTCACTTTTGGCTGCAAGAAGTACAGAAAAACTACTTCCAAGCTGACCTTCGTGCCATTCGTAATGGACGCAATACATCAAACGCTCTACGTCGTTTAAAGCCGTTCCTCGATTCATCTGGTTTGCTCAGGGTGGGGGGACGATTAACTCTTGCAAAACTTTCTTTAGAAGTCAAGTACCCAGTCTTGCTTCCTAAAACATGCTGATATACATTATTACTTATTGATGACTACCACAAAGGTTATCTTCATGCAGGTCCACGATTACTGCAGTCATTAATTCAAAGGAAATATTGGATCGTATCCATACGCAATCTTATTCGTTCCCGACTTGCAAAATGTGTAATTTGTTTCAAGCAGAAAGCAATCACGATGCAACCACTTATGGGTGACTTACCTGCTCCTCGTGTTAATCCTTCAAGACCATTTCTTCACGTTGGGATTGATTTTGGTGGACCATATCGCGTCAAAGAGTCAAGAAGACGAAATGCCAAAACCTTCAAGGCTTACATCTGTTTATTTGTCTGTCTTTCAACGAAAGCTGTTCACCTTGAAACGGTGTCAGACTTAACCACTGATGCGTTCCTTGCGGCCTTTGACCGTTTCACATCTCGAAGAGGACTTTCCACGGATGTATATACCGACTGTGGATCTAATTTTGTTGGAGCTAATCGATTACTTATGGGAATATTTAAGTTCTTCGCAACTTCACCTCAAAGGAAGGAAATTACTGATGCGCTGTCAAAGCGAAATATCAAATGGCATTTCAATCCACCGACGGCAAGCCATTTTGGTGGCCTGTGGGAGGCTGGAATCCGATCAACGAAGTACCATTTAAGACGAGTTGTGGGTGAACAAGTATTAACTTATGAAGAAATGGACACCCTCCTGTGCAGAATAGAAGCTATTCTTAATTCTCAGCCTCTTGGAGGGGAACTGTCTACTGACCCTACTGAAGTCGACGTCCTCACTCCTGGTCATTTTTTAATCGGCCAACCTCTGGTCAACCCGCCTGAAATTGACCTTACTAATGTTCCTGTCAACCGACTCAAGCGTTGGGAGCTTGTCAAACAAATGCAGCAACATTTTTGGAATCGATGGAGAATAGAATACCTCCATACTCTGCAACAACGCCAGAAATGGACTACTGACCAACCAAACATAAAACGAGGTGCCATCGTTTTACTAAAAGAAGCTGTTTCACCAGTCCTTCAGTGGAATCTTGGACGGATCGAAGAGGTGCACCCAGGGCCAGATAACCGAATTCGTGTCGTCACAGTTCGCACTCCACACGGAGTCTTCCGTCGTCCTGTAGCCAAGATCGCCTTGCTTCCTCTGGCTGAAGACGGTCAGGCTGCCTAACCCTAACCCAAGTTCAGAGTTCAGAGTTTTTTTTTGTTAGTTTTTAATAGTTTTTTTCTTTTATTTTTTTACAAGTGCGTTTTGACTTTTGTTTTATTTTATCAAGTTTGAACTTTTGCGTGTTTGAGACTTAAAAAAATTAACCCTTTTTTGGTGGGGGGTATGTTCAGAACTCATTTTATTTTAAAGCAGATAGACTGCAGACAATTACATAGTATTAGTTTATCAATAGATAAGGCCTCTCTCATTCCTTTACCTAAATCCAGTTCGAGTCAAACAACCGAGCAGTGAGGGTCGTCCTGTCGCGCCGTGCGCTATTACGTGAAACCTGCGGACGTTCCGCCATCAGAGGATTTACGCTACTGTCACCCCAGATGCATCTGCGGGCTGCTGCAAGGGTTCAAGGTGACGATAAGAGGGAAAACGAGGTAAATGTGTCTTAATTCTAATATTCTGTATCCATATTTTCCCCTCCACCACCTTGGCCTATGTTTGTAGAGTTTTGTTTTAGTGCTATTTGAAGCTACCAGAGTTATCGAACACATAATTATCACATATTTTGTGGAATCGTTTGTAGTCTTCTTTTTTTGTTTATATTAATAACATAAAGAACTTAAGCGTTGTTGGATCAAGTGTCATTTTATATGAACCAAGTACTAGAAAGTAAGTAGTGATAGTCCTAAATATTAGACAAAGATGTAAGTAATTTAACAACACTCTTAAATGTTTAATAAATGTCTTAGAGAAAGAAAACTAATTTAGTGATTCTTTAAATAAAATACTTATTTTTGAAGAAAAGAACAGGGAAAGCGTTTAGTGGTTTCACCGAAACAACCCCTAAAATGGTCCCAAGGAACCGCACATGTTGAAACCCACAGCTATTATCCAGTGAACGGTCGAAGGAAAACCACATTGAAACTTTCTACACTGCATCTGTTGTGATTCTTTTAAAGTATTTTTAGAGAACTGTTAAAAAAATAAGTTAATCGGTTTGAGATTTTTATGTTATTTGGGTTGTGTGTTTTAGTATATCTAATAAAACTCTGTAAGTGCAGGCAAAACTAAAAATCGGGAGTTTATGAAAAAGAAACTTAAGCCATTAAAGTATTTTGTTTTTAACAATCTGAACGATCTCTTCGTTCTACAAAATAGCTTACAGATTCGAGGCAGAAGTTTCATTAAGTAACTTTTACTTTCTCTTGCCCTATATAAATATATAGGGAAGGAAATTATTGTCATGTCGATTTTTTAAAATCGAGTTCTTTCATTTTAAGAGGAAATATTCGGCCATAAAAGGGTACAGACCCTTACAGTCATCTGGTTGCCTTTGTGTAGGCCTAAGAGGCATAAACCAAAACGATGAATATCTTTGAATCGATGAATCTTTAGTCGACCACAGAACAATAGAACTTGTCTGTCGGTACAATGTACAATATTCAGCATGTACTGCGAGCTTACAATAGTGTATTTCGGAATACTGTATACAATAATATACAGTACAGTTCTTAAAACATTGTAGCCAATAGCTAAGTTAAATTCAACGTACATTACTACTGTATTTCGAAATTACGCATGTGCATGAGGCCTACATAATTAACATTGTAGGCTACTGTGTTAGCCTATGTGGAATGTTCTGTTTTTGTTACTTTTAAATAACTGCTTTGTTGTTATTTTTCGAAAACTCGAAATTTCTGTTAGTCGATTTTTCCCATCCCTTGAGGATTCGAGTCATAGAATTTCAAATGTATATCCAGTTTGCAACATATTGTGTCGCTTATCTCTAAGGTCTGTTTTAGGATCTGGTAAATTAAATAATTAACACACTAAAGTTTAAAATTACAAGTATTTTTACAACTAAGAATTACATTTAAATAATTGACTACAATCTATAAGTATATTGTAGTGAAACTACTTAATAACAAACTAATTAGGATGTAATTAACTAATTTAATAAATAACTTCTAGTACTTAATACTACTTACAGAAATGACACATAATAAATAACAGTTACACAATAGCCAGTTATATGCAGTATCGTTGACCTATCCTAACGTACTGGACTACCTGTATGCATTATCGAATACGCACACTCAATCACAGACAAATGTAAACTGACTCTGGACCATAAACAACTATGCGCTTTTATAGGTTGGCTAATGGAGAGTTCGAGAAAAGACAGAGATTTTCTATATAATAATAAAATACAAAATCCTTCTGACGGTATCTGGATAAATCTTAACAACTGTAAACAAATAAGGATGAATGAATAGAAGGTGCTATAAAAAAAAACCAGTTATCTAAATAGGTACCAGGCTCTCAAAATACCGAGTGACAAGAAAAGCCAGGTCTAACTTTACTATAAAAGACCATTTATATTACACATAATATTCCGTAAATATTTCTCTGAAAACATTATTTATTACTCTTATGATTTACGTCAACATTTCCAATCTCTCGGTCCTTCTCAAAAATTCTGGAACCTACATTCCTTTTAGATATTGTCACAATATTTTAAATGTAAAAATAATGTTTTTTATTAAAGGGTTTTAAATGACTTGCACCAGTTTATTTTTTCAATGTGAAGACTTATGCAATGTGAATATTTAGTACAAATCACCATCGGTTTATTTTGTTTGTACTAAAATTGAAAAATGTTTCGTTTACGTTGAAATACTCGTACTTTTAGCTAGAAATATACTTACTGATAATTGACACTAATGTAATTAGTTGAATTTAAAGATTTCTTCTTTATTTTTGTTCAACTTATAACAGAGAATAGTTTAACTGTTTTACACTCACGCTGTATTTTGTCACAACATAATTTGTTACATCATCCACTAGTATTTATACGTATACTAACACCTACTAGTATTTGAACGTATTAATATTATGTTTGTTTTTAAGTTCTTTGATGCTTAGCTTTAATTAAAGAAGTTCTCTCGTATATGCTTTCTTACATCGTATCAAGGGGGATCTGCTAATTGGTCGGTACACATTTGTCAAACAGAAGAGTTTTGCTATTCTAATTTTCCCCTGATGGAATCTGTCTAAGAGGGTGGATTAAGCGTACGGAAATTCCAAGTTATAGTAAACACATTTATGTTTTGACGTACCAAAAACAATTAATTTTAAACACAGTTTGTTCTTACTTGAAGGTATGCATCATAAATCCTTTTAATTAAGTTTATCTTGTTACGGAAATTAGTAATACCCACTGAATAAAATCAAAAAGATACACTACACAAAAACATGTATAACTTTTTCAACCAATAGGATAATTATACGCCAAAAACGATACTGTAATAGTGTTTTTATTTGCTTTATTTATTTTGTAACTATATAAAAACAACCAGCAAAAACGTTCATAACTAAATAAAATAAATTTACAGAACCAACTGCGTTAATGGCTTAGAGGAGAAAACCACCCAGCGATAGCTCTCCAGTTAACGATAATCGGATTCATTTTAAAATCATATTTTTTGTATACGTAATAAATGTTACGGTTTCATTAATGTATCATGTCTCTACTCCATCGGCGTTTCAGTCGTCTTTGTGCGATTCCTGGTAGGTCCGCAGAATTCACATTGAATATTAAGGGATTATGATTTTGAAGTTTGTCTCTAAACCTACGGCTAAAAATAATAGTGCCGTTGACGTAAGGTACGCGTAAGTCATCGTGTAGTGTTATATTGGATAAGTAAATCGGGCAATTAGTAATCAGTCGTAAGAATTTAATTTTAAAACGTTGTTTTCCGAAATATTCCAGCTGTAATCAGGTCATAATCGGGGGACTTTTTAAGAGGCATAAATAATATATGTTTCGAGACATCGGTTGGTGAAAAAGTCTTGGCAATGGAGAGAGTTGAATGGGGCTAAGTAATTTCTCTTCAGCTGATGTAATATTATCACGGTTCATTGCATCAGTGTTCGGTGTAAACACCTGAGAAAGGTGGTCACCAAAAACTGACGCTTTGTTTTCATTAGACATTGCCCAGCTTCCATCTGACCGCCTGAATGGAGAAAACGGATTGTGATATTTTAAAATACAAAAGCATCTAAATTTTTTTTTACATGCTTAGTTGTAACACTTTTAACCGAGATTTTATTTCAATCACCTTACCGTATCACGCAGGAGTGTAAACCTGATCAGATATCTCTGGTAGAAGCTTTCAAAAGTTGTAAAATTTGATATTTATACCACATTTTCTCTTTTTATTGAATTTTAAAATAAAACCTGTTATAAATAAGTTAATATTACATGTCCCATATTTTCACAGTTTTGCGGCTTTTACAATAAAATATTTTCAATAAGCTAACTTTTTTTTAAAATGACGCACATCCTTTTTACAAAATCCGATTCAATTGTCTGTAATCAGAAATAAGTCTTGATAGAGATTACGTTTACTGCCTAACTCCAATTTAAAAATTAACTTTCCTTGTTTGTCAGGGTTTGATTTATAATTTTATCGTTATAACAAGTGCAGATTTAAAAAAATGTTGTTGGTTATTTAAAAAAAAAAGATCAAAATTATTGTTTTCATTTGTTTCAGTTTGTTTTTATTTTGACACATTTTTTTATTGAAAATTTAGAATCTGTTATTACCATATAAAAATTTCTAATTATGACACTAAACGTTCCAAAACTTGAATTATTTGCTGGAGCTTGGAGTCACTACAGTCCTACAATTGGCCAAGAAGATCCCTTGGCCAGAGCCGTTTAAAACGTCTGTGCTGAGTAACCGGTATAGCCCTAGTGTACCTATATGTTTTGTATGTAAGTGTTTGTCATATAATTCAAATTTGTCGTGCATCGTCTTGTATGTTTATTTCGCGACGCCATTTACGTTTGCGATTTGTAAGTCTTTGTGTAACATTAAGTTTGTGACGTAAATGGGGCATTGCGTTATTACTCGTAGAATTGGGTTTTGAATCGCTTGTATACGTTTCGTGTATGAAGGTATAGCAGATCAAAAAGAAGGTAAAGCTGAACTTTATGTCCAGATTGGTTTTATGATGTCTTATAGGTTGTTAATTTGTATGACTTATTATTTATTAAAATGTTACTGTTAAAATTAAAATTCACTTTTAGTACGGTTTTTAAGTTTTCATGTTTTAATCAATGCATATGAAAATTAAATTAAATAAGCTCCCATTATTTTGTGCTAATTTTTCTAAGAAACAGTGTTAAATACCATTTTTAACAAACGCTTATTTATATGAAACGTAAATACAAAGTGCTTCGTAGATAATTTTCATATTTTATAACGTTCATAAATGTTTTCTTAATAATAGGTATTTTATTCTTTTTTATGTTATTTTATCCACTAGGCTACTTGAAACACTGAACTGAGGTAATACATACATTTTTTTACGTTTCTTCACTGTTAATATTTTATGTTTAATATTTTAAATTAACAGTTTTTTCTTTGAAAAAGAAAGATAATACAAATTATTTTTATTTAGCTTTGTGGACTACATGTTTAATATTATCATTACAAGCATGTCAAGTTATGTACTTAAATAATAATATTGCAAACGTTTTCTTTGATGGTATAAAACTCATAAATAATCTACATCTCTTTTATGTTGTGTTCATTTGTAAAAGTAGAATTTCTAGGTTTGTAATGAATAACGGTGTTTTAAAAGTGTAGTAAGGATTTAATCCACCGGGTAAATCCCGGTAAGTAAGGTAACCGCCCCAAGTTTACAGCTGATGTTTAAAAGCTGATTTTTGGAGACGAAGGTGCCGTGGTTCAAATCCTAGTAAAAATAATTTATTTTTCCATTACGTTACAAAAAACATTACAACAGCACAAATTATTTTCCTTATATTTTATAACTTGAAAATCTAAAACTATTTATATCAATTTTGGTGGGAAAATTAATCTAACTAACTATGGTTCCTCATGTTCAAGGATATATCAATTATTTAACGCTTCTTTGTTTATTTTCTACTACTGCAACTACTACGGTAATCTGTTGGTATGCTAGTAATTATAAAGCAGATGTCAATTACTTAAATACTAATTTATCTACTAACACATTTATTAAAATAATGTGCCATAGTATATATATATATATATATATATATATATATATATATATATATATATATATATAGGCTACTAATATAAAAAAAAAAACAAAAAAGAAATTAAATTTGAAATATGCAAAAAAAATTATTTTCAGATAGAAAATTAAATTCGGATTTGAATGCTAGACAAAGGTTACCGGTGTACTCTTAAGGTTTGAAATCAATTATCATACATTCTCAGGTATGGTCGGCCTGAGTCTGTGTAAAACTACACCTTATTTACACTTCATATACATATCGCCCTCATCTCATTGGTTCATGGGGTTGTTTATAGTTTTTAATTAAAAAGATTGCTACGTACGAACAATGGGGGTTTTTAAAAATAACGGTTAGATTTTGTGAGTAGGTAAGCCCTATTAATAGTTTATCTTTAGTATTCTTTTATCAAGTTTGTGATGTACGATTCTTTCAGGTTTGTTAATTTTGTCTACCTTGCACCGCTTCAATCCATCTGTGTGGCTATTAATAAAAATATAAGCATTTTCACCATTAAATTATTTTTCCCTGGGCTTCCTCTGCTTTTTGTCTTCTGGTTCTGTTAATTCTTTTTTTAAACAACAACGGGAATACCTCCTTTTTACAACTTTCAGTTTTTTGTTATTATAAAAGTAACAGGAAACGAAACACTGAGAAACTACAAAAGATTTTGATTATCTTGTACTGGACTGTTCTAACTAATTGCAGAAAATATATTCACAAAATTCACATAAGGATAGAAATAAAATTTGAATTCAGTAGGATTTTTAAGTGGTGTGATTCTTAATCGATACAATAAATTCGTTTACTAGGGAATTTATGATAAAAAATTTTCTGTTGATAACAAAACCAAATAAATTTTTTGTTAAGTCTACTAGAATCCGCATTTTTTTTTTGTAGCTTCAACTCTACACTGGAATTACATACAGTTACTGTAACTGACCTCAATTTTGAGCAACAACTGTTACTTACTCAATCATTTAATACTACCATAAAACGCAAAATTGGAGAAGTGGTAAGAAATGTTGAAATTCTATTTATTTATTTGGACACAGATGGTGTTACAACATGGATTTGGAACTGTGTCAATTGATATCACATTTTTAGCATCGTATTTAGTTTTACTAATAGTAAAACTAACGCACAAAGTTTCTATTTGTTTTAAAATACATAATTTTATATCTGGAAATTTTCACTTGTCACTTACAGTCACAAAATCCACCGTAGTCGCTAATGACCAAGTAATTGATGCGACTTAAAATATATATTAAAAAAATGCATAATTAAATTTGAATTATTTTTGTTTTTAAACAATCAAAAGTATTTTAAAAACAATAGGATGTTCCAAGAGAACCATAGATACAAAAGTACTAGATATTGTTAAAATACAACATTTAGATAAATTTTTGTGTTCTGACTGGATCAGTTTACGTCTTAATGACAGTTTTTCAAGAAATGTTCAGTGTTTTATTTCGATTGCATAATTGTTGAATGAATTTTGCATCCAACGAAAGGGTTTTACAAGTTCGACTCCTTTGAGCGACATATCCTCATGATTTCTTTAGAGAAGACAAAGGTGATAGGTTTCATGTGTACTGAACATCTAAGAAGAAAAATAATTTTAAATTACAAAACCAAAGAACAGACACATTTGTTTATTCTTACCTGTGTTTTTCGCTGCCACTACTCTTTCAACGTCTGTCTACCATTTTCATTTATCCCGATCTTGCAATTCTTCCCCTCAAGTCTCTTTCATTCCATGGTTATCTCATCTCTTAAGGACAGCTGTTGGGATCTGCCTCTCTTGCATCTTTCCAATAGACCCCAGTCCAGTTGCTAAACAGTTAAACATTAAACAGTTGTAAATATAGTTGGCAGTTGCTAAAAATTTGCCTCTTTTTTATATTTTCACAGACCCATACTACATCAGCCTCTTTTCCTCAATGTAACTTAAAGCATTGCTCTCCACTCGATTCGCCTTCGTCTTTGCTTATTAGTAAATCGATCCATTCTTTCTATTCTACAGATTTGCCTCAATTACTCACTCAAGTCACATTACATTTACACCTGTAACTTTTATTCACCTATAAAAACGTTCTAGCGTAGTAAAATATTCTTTTACATTTGGCTGTAATTGCTAGAGGCCTTTCGTCTATCAGTACAACACGATTTCAACGCTACTTTACTTCGAGATCAAAGCACGTTGTTATGAATGTATGTTCTCCCACCAAGACTACAGGGACACTTCCTACAGGCATCCAGTCGTGAGTGACCTGACTTGCGGTATCTCCGTACGACTACTATCCTGTAAACCATGGCTTGGCAGATGAAGCGTCCAGTATCGCACTTGTGTTGGAAATTAAAAAAATATGAATGCCTGTACAACTTCAATTCTTTGACGTTCGAAAGTTGAAACTATCCTTCGACATTCGGTAAAAAGATTTGAACTGCTCCGCGTCAAATGGCAGTTTTTTGCACACACAAAAGCTCCTCTATTAATATATTGCGAATATATGGTTTTATCCAGCAACTACGGCGGATTTTCTTTCTACGACGGTAAAAATATTATGCTATGATTATATTATTTCATCACTCGAAATTTTGCGACCGACTACTCAGTTTAGAGGAAACCAAGTACTCAGTTTAGAGGACACCGTACTCTATGTAGAGGTGACCAAGTACTCAGTTTAGAGGACACCAAGTACTCAGTTTAGAGGAGACTGAGTACTCAGTTTAGAGGACACCGTACTCTATGTAGAGGTGACCAAGTACTCAGTTTAGAGGACACCAAGTACTCAGTTTAGAGGAGACTGAGTACTCAGTTTGGAGGACACCAATTACTCAGTTTAGAGGACCAAGTACTAAGTTTAGACGATACCAATTACTCAGTTTAGAGGACACCAAGTACTCAGTTTAAAGGAGACCAAATACTCTATTTAAAGGAGACCAAGTACTCAGTTTAGAGGACACCAAACATTCAGTTTAGAGGACACCAAATACTCAATTTAGAAGAGAGTCGCGTTGCCATCGCGTAGTCTTGGTGTGCGAACGATACGCCCCACGACTGCTTGCTTAGTCGCCTGTATATCGTCACGCCGCGGCAACGTAAAAACCGCTGGTGGGCCTGAAATACACAAACAATTACGTTATAATTCCATTGAAATTTTCGTTATTTCTTCAATGCAAATACATCATAAGTTTCAATGATTTAATCATTACATTTTAGTTCCTGTATTACGTACAATGTAATATATTGGAGGTTATTACTTGACAATAATTCACAAAGTAATTCTGCCGTTACGGAAGCGATTCGCTTATCAAAAATTTAAATTTTCTCGCTACTATTTCAGGTATTAATTTAAATGTATTATTTCAGTATTTATTTTTTATAAAAAACGTACCATTAGTTTAAATATCTTTCGTGATCTATAGGGCTTCCAATTTTAATATACATACATTGAGCATTAAAGGCTATTTCTGCGTCATTTAAGGTTAAAATTATTATTTCCTTCTTAAATTCAATCGTAATGAATATGAGTAAACAACCTAACAGACATTCAAAGACTTAACGAAACCAATAACTCGAGAATTAAAAAGAGTAAAATGAAAATATGGAATGATTGGTTGGTTTAAATAATGTCAAAACCCATTGCCTCTAGGTAAATTCTTTTTACGAAATATTAAACACTTTTTAAAATACTTTATGAGTAATGTTTTCAGTTATTTTTGTATCAAACGATTTTCATCAATTAATTCTTCATCTTCACTCTCGCCGGGAAATGATCGTTAAAAATGTATATTTCCAATCAATTTCTTTTGCAGAAAAATTAAAAATTGAAAACACAATGTAAATTGGGGACTTTGACGTTCTATCCTGATAATGTTAGCTTGACTGATTTCAGTTACACTTTTCTCCAAAATTAGACCATACGCAAGAATCTCTCATGATTTTGTTCTTACACCATTATTTATAATGTGATGGAAATTATTTTTATTTACTTGAAAATATTTTATTAAAATTTTTTCACCCAAACCCCTGCCTAATTCACATTTTTACAGCAAATATTAAATATGTAAAAAAGAAAGACTTAATACTGGAAATTAGGCTCCATAGCAAGAAAGAGGAGACATTCTGGAAAAAATTAAAAATATTCTTGTAATATCTCTTCAGATGGCTGAGAAACATGTAACTAAAGGTAAAAAAGCTAATTTACAGAAAACAATTAAAGTTACCTGACGGAGACTAGCTACTTTATTGAATACACATTTCACTGAAGCAAAATAATCAAACACACGTTTCAAAAATAACATAACCTAGGTTAGATTGTCTAAAATAGGTTAGGACACACAAGTGACATATTTTAGCCACACTGAATTATAATAAAATATGTATAAAATTTCTGTAGTCACACAATTTTCTATGAAAATTTGTTTGGTAACTATATGTTTGAAATTAATTTTAAAACATATTACCTTGTTCTAAATTACTGGTATTATATATCATTTTAAATAGAAAACCAGGGAGAATTTGAATATGTGATAATCGAATATTTTAAAAATTTTCTCGGCGCAAGTCTTCTTAAGTATTGACACTACTAGAAATAATAAAAATGTTTCTTTTATCTGTAAACTACTTTTCTTTTTAATTTCTTTTACTCAGAATCTATATTTTTATAATTTAATCATTTTTGGGCAGATGTGACTATTATGGATGTAAATCTTTTCTTAGAGATACTATTTACAATATAATAACCCGTTTATTAATTTGAATTTATAATCTGTCGGTCTGCCCATAACAGACAGGTAGAGTATCGAATTGTTTACACTCGATCTGTGAGTTGCAGGGCTAAAGTAAATAGCTCTGCTTCTTGTCACATGGTCATCCAATTAAATGACAGAATCATTTAAGAAAAAAAGAGGCAGAGATGTAAAAGACACTTATCTGAGTTATCTTCTCTGAAAGTAATGAATTTCATTATACAGCCAGACCCTGTGGTGAAGGCATTTAAGGTGTCATTTGCAGAAAAGAAGATATGTGATTTTCAGAGGGCCCGGCATTCGTAAAAAGCGGCATGAAAAAGCGTACTTTTCCACTCAGTGAGGAAGGCAATTGTAAACCACCGTACTCCTCTGCATGTTAACTGTAAACCTCTACAGGTTCAAACCAGCCTTTCGGCTGATTACCTAAACAACAATCTGAAGGTACGTCTTTGGATATTCCAGTTTTGTAATTACTAGAAATTATACCGGATAAATATTAGTGAAGTAATAAAATTGAATGATTTTTTTGACTTGGCTACTGAAACAATTTATTATATTCTAACCTATGATTACCATAATACTGAAAAGTTAGACCCTGATAACGGTTGGTTAGAAATGTTAAAGGTTCAGTTCAAGAAGGAGTAAGGTGTAAGTCATTCTATTTTCGTAGCCAGCTCTGAAGATGTGTAAAAACCTTTTTTATTGTACATTTATGCATTTTCACATATAGTATAACACCGTAATTTATGTGAGGCCAGACAAGTGCGTAGTAAACTGCTCTTCTACACGATATCTTGACTTTTATAGTCAACGAACCTAAAAAAAAAATATTATGTAGCCTCTAGATAATTCTGCGACATATCATATTTTTGTGATCCTTTTACGTCTAGTCGTAACTGTTTTAAGCCTGAAAAATTTTGCTTTATTAACATGCTGTACTCGAGTGATATCATTATTTATAATAGTGTAGTCGTTTTTTGTTTTTTACTTTTTATTATATTTCTTTTTTATGTATATACTGGACGACCCTATGAAAAACAACTGTTACCTTTCTTTTAGAACCAAGCAGCCCTATTTTCCCAGTTACATAAATATAATGCGACCATTAATTTTGCAATATATTCTAACATAATTTTATAATAATAATAAAATATTTTAAGTATAATTTTTGCAGTATATTAAATGTTCATATAGTAATAATGAACTACTAGTAAGATTCTCTTTATGAATTAAACGAAAACACACTTTATTTAATATTGTGACACTTATATCAAAGGTCCGTTTTGGGATCTGGGTAAATAAAATAATTAACAAACTATCCTTTACAAACAAATATTTATGAAGCACTGTTGTTGTTGCTTAGGTCATAAGCCGAATGGCTGGTTTGAACCTGTAGAGGTTTTACAAAGTAAAACGAGGATTGAGGTGGTTTACAATTACCTTCCTCACTGAGTGGAAATGTACGCTTATCAGCATGCCGCGCCCTCTGAAAAGCACACATTTTCCATTCTGCAAATGACACCTTCACTTCATTAACCACATGGTCTAGCTGTATAATGAAATTCATTACTTTCAGAGGAAATAACTTTGATTAGTGTCTTTTGCACCTCTACCTCTTCTGTTCTTAAATGATTCAGTCATTTAATTGGCTGACCATATGATAAGAAACAGAACTATTTATTTTTGCCCTGCAACGAACAGATTGAGTGTAAGTAGTTTGACACTCCACCTGTCTGTTATGGGCAGTATTAAGCACTAAAAATTATAACAATTAATGATTTTACTTAAATCTACGAATGAATTACAATATTACTATAATTAATTTCAATAAATAACAAACTAATTACAATAAACTGATCACATTAAATACCTAATCTAAATCCTACTTACAAACGATACTACTAAAGTTTAGACTATACACAGTGCACGTTGACCTTCTTCAAACGTAACTGTTAAGTACTACGCAGTATACACTCGTCGAACACAGATTAAAGACCAAAGTCTAACTAAACCGGCTGCGCTTGTATAGGTGAGCTATGGAGATTTTGAGGAGAGATTTTCTATATAATAATAAAAATACAAATCCTTCTGTGGCATCTGGATAAATCTTAACAAAAAGGTAAACTAATTAGGATTGAATAAAAAGGGGTTACAAAAAGGGCCAATTATCAAATAAGTACACCGACCCTCACACAATAGCCCTTAAATTAGATGTGAAATTAGACCTGTAGTAACCTTTCATATAGGCCCACTACATAATATTTCTAACTACTTCTTAGAAACTCTATTTATTAACTATTACTATTTGCTATAACATTTTTTTTAAATCTTGGTTCTCCCTGATAATTCTTGGACACACATTCCCTTTAGATATTTTCACAAAATGTTAAACTTTGCTTATAATAATTTATTATTTATGACTACGGTAAATTAATGTGTTATTAAAAAATGAAATTTTAAGTTACTATTAAATGCGGTGTTTAGGTTATCACCTGATAGGCTGGTTTGAACCTCTCTAGAGGCTTTACTAAGTAAAACGAGGAGTGAAGAAGTTCCAGTACCTTCCTTTTTTGAGTGGAAATGTGGCTCATCAGCATGCCATGACTTCTAAAAGGCATGTACTTTACACTCTACAAATGACACTTTCACTTTATTTAACGCGGGGACTGACTGTATAATGAAATTCATTACTCTTAGAGGAGATAACTCTGACTAGTGTCTTTTTCACCTCTACCTCTTCTGTTCTTAAATGAGTCATATAATTAGCTAACCAAGTGATAAGAAAAAGAAATATTTCGGTAGCCCTGGAACTAGCAGATCGAGTGCAAATAATTTAACACTCACCAGCCTGTTATGGCCAAATAAAATGTACCCAACCGATAGTTACTAAACAATTAACAGTTAGAAAAGATACAGACCAAATTTTGTGGAAAATAAAATTTTTATAGTAAAATAACTAAGTTGAATTAAATGGAATGTAGAAAATAAATTAATCAGAGTTTTCATTATTGAAAGAGGTTTGGTAAATACATTTATTTTTCTTCATTTTATGTACAAAAGTTGAAAGCTTCGTTTCATTTTATATTGAGAAATACATAAAACTCGTTCAGTTTCTAATTTTCATTTACTCAGCCTACTTAACCAATTTACTTACGAAGGAACGTTATTTCCAAATTAAATACAACTAATTAAATTAAAATTTAATATTATTACAAAGATAGGATGGGGTTTTATCCCTGAAAAAATACTTTAATTTATTCCGTATTGGAGATTTCTTCCAATCATTAAAAGCAAAAAATACTAAAATTGAAAAATACGAAAATATTTTTCGTAAAGAAGAAATGTTGTATAAAATACCTTCATTGAAAAGAAAATTTCAATTTTATATGCGATGAAACCCTTCAAAATTTTGTTCACAGTATTATGAATATATCGCTTTGAAGAAGGTAAAATTTTATTTAAATAATTTATTAATATCTCATAGAGATATTCAGTTTTGCTTATTGTACGTAATCTTAAAATAAGAATTCAAATATATTTATTTCTTTGCAAATGAAAATAGAAAGGAAAACTATTTTAAGAGTTTATAGGCCCTACTTAATATACATCTTTAGACGTTTAATAAAATGAATATCAGGAGAACAGATGCGTTTGAGCTTTGGTTGTACAGACGCATGCTAAAAATACCTTGGACAGATAAAGTACCCAACGAGACAGTTTTGCGGAGAATACCATACAAAATGGAATATCTGGGTAACATTATGCGTGAACCAAGATATGAAATGCTTCGTTTGATTTTACAAGGCAAAATTCAGGGGAAGAGAGATGTGGGAAGAAGAATTTTTCGGTTGAAGAATCTTCGCGACGGGTTTTGTTGTACCTCAACGGAGGATCTTGGATTCGGATCTTGGACACCGCAGCTTTAAAGCTGCGGTGTCCAAGATCCGAATAGCTTTCATGATTGCCAACTTCTGGTCGGAAAGAGGACGATAAGAAGAAGACGAATAAGATACATCTTTGAAGGTGACAAGCCATTCTTGCCGTAAACGAAGACCCTATTAGGGAAACTGCAAGATCTGAACCCATCTTAAAACTTACACAAGACCAAGACATAAAAAGGCGTTTAAAGACAGACAAAACAAAAACCTTACACATTATATTTAAACGTCATCAAAATTGTTTTCACTAATTATTTCAACAACACATTAATTCCGACACAGACACTGTTAAATATATCGGATTACAATTAGACAGTTGCCTAAATTGAAGAATACATTAACCACAAACGAAAACAAAACTGAATTTTAATTGTTAAATAACTCTTTTCGCTTTTTTGACGAAAATCAAAATTATAGCTTCAAAACAAATTTTTAATTTACATAACCTTTCTGAAATCAGTTTAGTCCTTCTGTACTTAGTTACGGAGCGCATCGAGTGATACAAATATCTAAGTTTTTCGGTGTTTTCTATCTTCAAGCTAAAATTAAATTAATAAATTACAAATAACCATATTAACAAAGATCTATTCATTAAAACAGTAAAAAAGTAGAAAGTTCATTTTTTAGTTAATTTCACAAAAAAAGAATTGAATCGATAGAAAATTATTTGGTAATCAACTTGCAGGACAGTATAATTAAATTTTATATATATGATAAAATTCTTAAAATTTTTGTGGGACAATACAAAGGCATCCCAAAGTCGTATTTGTTAGTAACTTAAATTATTACATTTGCTTTCTTCAAGTTTGGTTTCATTTTGTGATTTATATAAAATGTGAAAAGAATTTATTTTTAAAGGTATCTAAACAGGGAAATACCTATTCATGAAAATTAGCTTTCTTCCAGATTTATTTATTGTTCTGTTAAGGACCAGGTTACAGATAAATCTGTTACAAATAAAAAAAAATCTGGTGTGAAACACTCACACGACTGTCTCTTGTCAATGTAAATAATGAACAATGTAACCTAACATTAGTAATAAAACATTAGAAATAAACAAAAAACTAACCTTATTTTAATCATGAGTGAAAGACGCAAAATGAAAATCGACCTCAGTTTGGCTTAAAAATACGGAAAATCATTCTTTCACGCTAAACTAGGCTCTGAAGAGAAAAATGCTTTGAATAAAAGTTGTAGATCTTTATACTTCCTATAAATTTTATGATTACGTGTGCGCGCGCGCACACACACACACTTACACACACACACCAGTCGTTAATAAACATGTTTTATGGGTTCAGTGGGTCTGAAAATGCGTAGATCCGGTGAAAACTCGATTTCGAATAATCGACATGAAAACAATAAGTACTTTCCTTTCTATATATTATATAGGCAAGAGAAAGTAAAAAAGAGTGATTTCATATCTTTGTAATCAGTTGCCAAAGATAAATGTCGTAATCTGATTGTATTTATGTATTTTTGAACAATTGAAAGTTGATTTATTGTAAAATGCCATAGTATTAAGATATTCTAACAGTACTAAATCGATTTCTATTCTTTAAAGCAAAATATATAGCGGCCTTTTATACGGCATAATAATCTGTATATTATCTCTATTACAGAGTTTTCCGGTTGGCTGCTTTGGTATCGGTTGGGGTATTGTACGATTGTATTCTTTTTCCGAAACTTGAATTTATGACTCGTTATCTGAAGAGATATACTCTCACACGGTAGACGAGTTCACGCGTCTTCCGACTGCACTGAATTCTCTACAAATCATCCCAACGGAATTCATCGGCTAGCTTAACTAGATCCTCACCGCGGGCAATCTGAAGGGAACTTCCCCATCTACTCTTTAACGGACTTCTATATTTACAGTTTCTGAACATGTCGGCGGTAAGCGTGATAAAAACGGAAGAATAATCGTGCGGTTGTATTTTATCCTACTGATGTTTACCTTTCGTTGTTGACATAAGGCCATAATTTAGTCAGGCGGCGTATGTTAAAAGTATTATTTTTTTAATTTATTTAATTCATTTTTTTATTTAACTTATTTATTTACAATCAGCCTTTACAATGTGGCTTTAAGCAAATCGTTATAAAAAAGCTAAACCAACGTGAGTGAAGTAGACAGCCTTTTATCTCACTTCAACTAAATAAAATTATAAAATAAAGTTAATACCAAACTAAGAAAAGTTGCAAAGTTACAAAATTAACCATAACAATGTAAAAGAAGTAAACAAAAAATTAAATAAATAATGTAAAGGAAGTTAACTATAGAAAAGTAAAATTAAGTTATATTTTGAAATTTCACTTTATATTTAATGTTAAATTTAATTTCGTGTATGGATGAAAAACGTTGGTCTAAGTCGAGGATGTGATATCTTTTGAAACGCTTCGTTTCCTCACTGTTGTCTAGCAAATTCAATGCCAGGTGGTTCTGGTGGTCGTTTAATCTTAGCTGGTACCGGCGGGTCAGCTCTTTTATCTCTTCTGTTATGGTACAGATTTGAAGATGGTCATGTATTTCCGAGTTTCTTTCCGGTACGTCACCAAAACGTGAAATCAGCTTGCCAGGAAACATGTTTCTCACAACTTCCATCGATGTGCGAGCAGTGTGCGCTGTGGCACCATCTTGTTGGAAATAAACATTGTTCATGTTGAATCCTCGCCTCTGAAGGTCTGGTCTGAGAAATTTATTCAACATGTGAACATAGCGTTGTGATGTCACTGTCACCGTCACGCCATTTTCCTCGAAAAATACGGCCCGATAACTCCAAACTTGCCTACCGCACACGAAACTGTAACTTTCGGAGAATGGAGAGGTTTTTCATGAATGTTACAGGGATTTTCATCAGCCCAGTAACGAAAGTTTTGTTTGTTTACCGAACCGTTTAAATGAAAATGGCCTTCGTCGCTCATTAACAGTATTGCATTACGGTTATCATTAACCAACACTTGCATACGCACTGCGAATTCTTTTCTTTGTTCATAATCCGCCACGTTGAGTTGCTGGACCACCTGCATCTTACACGGATGAAATTTCAAAACAAGTCGTAAAATCCTCCTCACAGAATCACAGCTCATGTTAGTTCTTGTGCATGTTGGCGTGCATATAGACTCGGACTCCTGATTATAATCAGGAGTCCGAGTCGATATGCACGCCAGTGTGAGTGCGGCAATAATTATTGCCGCACTCACACTGGCGATGTTTTCAGGCGTCCTTGCTGTTCTTGCAGGGCCTGGTGGCTTTTTCTTTGATATTGTCCCCGCTGTTCTTAATGCCTCAACCCACCTTAACAACGTGTTTCGACTTGAAACTGTGCCGTTCCGACCGATATTGAAGTGGCGACGGAAGATCCGTTGTGTGGTTATAACAGACTCACCATTTCGAATAAACGTATCGTACGCAAAAACACGATGCTGCGTCGTCCACTGCTCTATTGTAACTGAAATGGTACGCCGCACTCGGGTGAATGACATACCCTCCGTCGCCCCACCGCCTTTCGAAGGCATGCACTAGCCATTTCAAAAACATCCGTTTCCCGTAAGTCACCCTATATTATTTCTAAATGGGATCTGCTGGATGTACCCCAAAGCTGAGCGCCATACTTCAGTTTATACTTTTAAGTTGTTAAAAGTATGTAAAAAAATATTTTTATCAAAAAATAATACCGACCCGTAAAATCGATCACCGATTTCAATTCCAAATGCAGTGAATAAGCAACAGAAAAAACTATAAGTACTGTTTCAGTAGCAAAGTAATTGGATTGTAAAGCTAAAGATTTTTATTTCTATTCCAGGCTTCATTTACTAGTATTATACTTGACAGTTCTCCCAGTGAGACTACTGCAACATATTCGCCATGATTTCTTATAAAAACGTTATCAGTTAAAAATATTATTAAATAAACAACCTAATTATTGATATACCTCTTCAAAATAAGTATATCAAATTATTTGGCTATAAATACCCTGGAATATGACTGACGTTTTAGTTTTTTTAATGTGGTTTCTTATTACATTTAAAATTTGTAATAATTTGGTAAAATAAAAATGAAAACCCTCAATAAGCAATAAATTTTTCATGTAGCTTCACAAATGCTTAAGAAAAACAGTTAAAGTTTTGTGTTATGGATTATGGGTTGTCCCTAAGGTAGCAATATTGAGTAATTCATTCCAGAATTCTGAAAAATGGAAGATTTATTTTGGTACCAATCTGGAGTCTTCAATCGATTCCCTGTTTATAAAGTTAGATATTTTATTTAAAATAAAATATCTATAAATTTTGAGAGCATATTATTTAAAAGGTTATTATTCTCATTGATGTTACTCTGTTATGGGCTCGTAAAATTCATTAATTGTTTTGTGTGACGAACGTTACTGCATGATATTCAGCAACTAGGTAAGTCCTTTAAGTAATCAGTAGCTTGCCTGTGCGAATAAATTCATACATTGAATCCTGAGAGACAGCACCATTCCAAGAACAGAATTTTATTTTGATAAATTTTATGGGCTTAAATCATCTGATTTATCCCAAACTGTTAACAAAATTTTGTTTAGTCACTAGTAGTATTACGTGGAGGGGTTGGTAAGGGGTGGATGAGCAGCAACAGAAGTAGGCATACTTGTTCTCAGATTGGTAAGCCACATAATATCTTTGTTTCGGTCATCAGCCGAAAGGCTGGTTTGAACCTGTAGAGGTTTTACTTAGTAAAACGAGAAGTTAGGTGGTTTACTAGTTCCTCCCTCACTGAGTGGAAAAGTACGCTTGCCAGCATGCCGCGCTCTCTGAAAAGCACATGTTTTCCATTCTGCAAATTACACCTTTACTTCATTCACAACAGGGTCTGGCTGTATAATAAAATTTATAACTTTCAGAGGAGATAACTCTGATCAGTGTCTTTTACACCTCTGTCTCTTCTGTTCTTAAATGATTCAGTCATTTAATTGGCTGACCAAGTGATAAACAGAACTATTTATTTTACCCCTGCAATGAACAGATTGAGTGTAAATAATTTGACACTCCACCTGTTTGTTATGGGCAGAATATTTATTTGCATCATTCCACATTACATGATTTGATTCAAAATATAAATCGTAAACAGAGAATATATAGTAGATCTTTTTTCTAAAATCATTCAACAATTTCATTGTAAATTTATATTATTGTCATTATTTGAAAAATTAAACCTACAAACCCTAATTTATCATAAGGGTTTTCGTAGTCCTCAAACCCAAACGATGTCACTTGAAAAGAAATAATTTCACCTCTGTTTACTACTGCATTAGATTAACTTGACAACTTCGTTATGAAAACCAATTATGTGAATGGACCATCTGTTTTTCCATTAGCAGAAAATTACTCTTAATTGCTTTGGATTTTGATTGTTTGGATTAAAAATGGTCTGTTTGTGTTTACCAAAATTTAATCAAATTGCCAACACACATTGATTAGGATTAAATAGAAATATAAAGTTATAAATTGTTACTCTCCCTTTTGAATTTATTTGCCTGTTGACAGATTCTATTGTTTATCATTCAGCTTGGTTGTTAGTGTTTTGTATTTCTGTACACTTAGTTTACAAATTTATATGATTCAGTAATTAATTAACCGGTATCTAAACGTAATTTTTCTACTTTTTCGTTTATTATTTCTATAAAACTTACTTTAAGTAGCCCTGTTTCTTTCTTATTTCGATATGTACTCCAAAATTTCAAAAACAGAAGAAAAGTGATTGAGAAAGAAGAAAGTAATGAAGCAATTTTTCTGCATACATACGCATTTAAGCATTTATCTTTTATCTAAAAGTTTTTGTCACTTTAACAAAATTAGTTTTATAACATTGTTTGCACTGGATTGTAACTGATCGCAGTTCGAGGGATTAAAGACACCTAAAAATATTTTCAAAAATTTTAAAATGGTGGCCTTTTAAAATAAAACAATTTTAATAACTTTCTGGCAATTTGTTTTATTCAACATTGAATGATAGATGTATAGAATTGCATGTTGGGGTAGTACTTACATTACTCACATTAAATGTGTGATTAATCTACAAAAACTATTTTCTATACACTATTAACGGATACAAAAAGTGCGATCGTATGAACCTATATTAGGAATTTGTAGTCCTTCCTTTAAGGCATTTATTTGTTAACAAGGTACTGACACAGTTTTTTTGGGCTTGTGGTAACCGTGAATAAATAATTGATCTCGATAAAACCAATTATGGTACTAGGAACGCTGGAAAAATTAAGACTAGAAAACCAAATTGTACATTTTTTCAGAAGTTATTTCTCTATCTCGAGAGGCGGTTCGTTAACGTACTTCCACCCCATATACACAGTATTATGTCACCACATCTATTAAAACATAAACTTAAAAACCATATATCATCGATCTACGAGCAAGAACTTAAGAAAGTCTTAAAATAACTGCTCTTCTTAGTTTTTACTTTTCTCTTTGCGATAGTTTATCTGTTTCTTTATGCTCATTTATTTAATTAATTTCCCATAAAGCTAAATATTACATTGTTATTAAAATTAAAATATAATATTGATATTTTATGTAAAATCTAATTTGATTTATCATTTATTTTAGGTTTTTTTAAATTCTGTTTAACGCAATCTTTGTAACCTATTTAACTGTAATAATTATTTAACTTAGTATTTAACTTAGCAATTTTTATAGTAGTTATAAGTATTTAAGTGATTAAATTTTTTGTTCTTTATACTCCTTTGCGCGGACAGAACTCTTTGTGAAGAAGAGTTTTTAAGTATAGGTAAATTTTGTTTAAAATATTTTACATAGCTTAGTATAGTAATGAATTGTAATTTTAATGTAACTATATTTTACTAAATAAAATAAATAAATAAAAACAAAATAAGATAGGATCATTCTCCAGAGATTAGAATACGCATTGAAACAGTTCGTTGGATATGTAATAGAATGAGTAGAGTATTCAGAACACACAATCTGAATATTAAAACAAAAATGCGACTATTGCGATGTTTTGTTTTCTCAGTTCTATTTTATGGCGTAGAGTCTTGGACTCTTAATGATTTCATGAGTAAAAGATTTGAAGCGTTTGAGATGTGACTCTGCAGAAAAATTCTGAGAGTTTTCTGGATGGATCGCGTCACTAATAAGGAGATACTGAGACGCATGCAGAAATCAAAAGAACTCATGAACACAGTAAAGATTAGGAAGCTTGAGTATTTGGGCATATACGATACGCAACATGAAAAGATGGGTTGCTGGAATCTATATTACAAGAAAGAATAGCTGGACAACGTAGTGTGGGGAGAAGACATTTTTCCTGGTTGAAAAATTTGAGAATGTGGTACTCGAAAACGACAACACAGCTGTTTCAAGCTGCAGTGGATAAGGTTCAGATTGCTAATATGGTGATAAACATCCGGAAGAAGAAGAAAAATTTGTTTTATCAAATTCAGTTTTATTAGTTAAAATGTTAAAAGATAACTGTTTTCGAACTTTTTTAACATCATGCTTTTATTAATTTATTTAAGGTTGTAATTTTAAAGTATAAAAACATACAATGAAATAGAAGATACACCAAAGCATGAAAACTTATGTTTAATGAAAATATAGTGATAACATAAAATGAAAAATCAGACAAAACTTAGATACAATAAAAATATTAATACAACATAAAATGAAAGTATAGGTAAATTTGATGAAAACGAAAATTGTATTAAAATATACAATGTATCAGTAGTTGTTTACGATGTTTTTTACTATATTAAATCTAAAATTTCGTGAGATTTCAAAAGTTTTTTTCTTATAATTGGTTTATTATGGTCGCATCAACATTCTAAGTTTTTAGCGACCCCATTACATAAAAAACACTAATTACATAACATAAGGTTATAACACTTTAGGTTTCCAATGATGTTTTCCAGTTAAATAAAATTTACACTTTAACAATTTGAATCTTACACTTTTAAATTATAAATTATTTTGTATGAATTGCACTTTTATTTGCACTAAAATTGTCTTTGAATATTTAAAAATTGTATAAAGTCCAGTGTCTTTGTGTACTGTGTGTGATTAACGCAGTCTTTGTAATTGTCCGGTAAGTGAAATTGTTTCCGTATAGTGTTCAAGGTAGGACATTCCACAAGAATACGTTTGACAGTTAATTTCGTGTTGCAGTGTCTGCAGTAAACAGAGTCTTGTTTCGTCATGAGGTGACTGTGTGTCAGTTTAGTGTGACCAATTCGTAGTCGTGTGAGAGTCAAAAGTTTTATGTTGGTTTAAACTGCTTATTTTTGTCCTAATCTTTTTCAAAATCATTGTTCATTGTGAATAATAATCGTGTAATTGTACTTTGGACATTCAGTAAAATTTGATGGACGTTGAGAAAAAGTTTTCAAAAAGATTTTCAGAAAATTTGACTTCATTCGATTTTGATGGGTGTGATTGTAAAAAGTATGGTAATTTGTACAATTTTGTGGTTGGTCCTTTGTCATAATTTGTTTGTATGTAAGTTGAGAGTGTGGATTCATAACTGTGTAATTAGGACAAGTTACCGTTGGAAATTCTGCACGTGTGGTTATGGGTTCTTAAATATCTTTTACATATATTGTAAATATTCTATAAAAAATATTGCGACCAGATTTATTTCCAATGTTCTTTGAAAAGGTGTTTCAGTACCAATTTATATGTTGACATTAAAATATTTGCCCATAACAGGTAGGTGAAGTGTTAAATTATTTCCAATCGATCTGCTAAATCCAGGATTACAAAAATAGTTCTGTTTCTTTTCACATGGTATGCCAATTATATGAATGATGCATTTAAGAACAGAAGAGGTAGAGGTGTAAAAGACCACTAGTCAGAATTATCTCTGAGAGTAATGAATTTCATTATACAGCCAGACCCTGCGATGAATAAAATGAAAGTATTATTTTCAGGGTGGAAAGTGGATGCTTTTCAGTAGACCGGGCATGCTGATAATTATACTTTTCCACTCAGTGAGAAAGGCATGGTAAACCACCTCGTTTTACTTAGTAAAGCCCCTACAGATCAAACCACCCTTTCGGCTCGTGACCTAAACAACACACATGTATATGTTAACTTTAAAATATTTAAATTAAAATAACGTATACAAAGTAATTATATAGTTTAAATCATTTCTATGAAATAGCTTTTACTATAATTTGTAATTCTGTGTTTCCATTGTATTATGATCTTTGATGTTAAAACTGGTTTTCAAGATTAAATTCAATCGACGTTAGTCTACGCAGGATAGGGTATTGTTAAATTAAATCAATTTTATGTTATAACATTGTCCGCTCTTTGTACAGACTTTTCATTATTACTATGTCATTGCATTGACAATTTTAGATGCGTTTCAGAAACTACAGATTTAATATTCATTATTCATAATAAGATTTTACGATCAAAGAAACAAGTAATTATTTAAATAAATCCAAGTTAGATATATTAATGAAAGGAAAGCAACGTATTTATGCATTATTTTAGTATAACAACCATATTTACATTTATTTGGTATAATTAAAATAAACTTGGCTTGTATAACGAAAAAGATTAGACATACCGGTATAACTTGTTTATTTATTATATTCAATTTAAATTCACATCGTAATAACAACAAATTCTGTTTTCGCAGGTTTCTCTTTTCTCTTATTCAAAATATACACAGATGTACAAAGGTATACATCCTCATATAAACAGCGGTGCTTTCTTATTAATTTTATTTGTGAGGAAAATAGTGCTACGTACTGTACTGTAGTACAACACTGGAGAAAATATAAGTACGTCTTCTGTACGAATATAGAAGCCACTTCATTTGTGTTCTCAACTAAAATAATCGTTTATTTTACTTAATACGATTCAATGCCTTGTATGCTAATCTAGCTCGCAGGCAGGGCTTGTAAGTGCCCGAGGCTTACGCCATTAATAACTTCACTCAGAAAATGAAACCCCTAAAATGCTTTGTTCCTTCTAACTGTGTTTGCATTTCGTTCAAGAAATGAAAACAATATGCGTTACACACAATTTCGTTAGAAACCAATGAAACTTTAACAGTTTTATTAACATTCAAAACAAATTAGTAATTAGCGTACATTTAATTTTACTGTACAATTTATAATTTATCAAATTATTTAATTAATATAGCAATATACGTTATTTAATAATATAATATTTAACTTTAATTAACTTTATTTATTTATTACACATTATTAGTTTACACACATAATTTAATCAATTAATTAAATATAATATTATTAAATAATTATTATAACAATATTTTCCCCTAACCGTCTCTTTTTTGCTTTCACAAACTCATATGATCACTTCAGTCCAATGTCTGGACCAGTCCATTCTGTAATCGGTTGTCCTTATACCCGAAACGTGTAATTGGTTTTATTCCTGCTTCTTTCCTTTTCGCCCACATGATTTTTAGGCGAAAAATATAAATGAAATTTGAAAGTTCGCTAAAAGGAACACAGTGTTCATTACAAAAAATAAGTACAATCATAATTACGTAATTCACCGCAACGATCACTACAGAATTGAAAAATATAAAATTTCAAAGTTCTCGAAAGGAATTCGCTGCAATTCCGTTCTGTTTTTCAATAAATTACCATCTAAAATAAGATTTAAATTTAAAAAACTTTGATTGGGAAGTAAAAGGTTCTTTAACAAAATATGCATTTTATTCTGATCAGGAGTTCTTAAATTATCTTACGAAGAATGTTCTTTAAATTTAATCTGTGTAGAATTTCGACTTATGTAACATTATTGTTGTTTAGGTCATCAGCTTAAAGGCTAGTTTGAACTTCTAGAGGATTTACTAAGTGAAACGAGGAGTGAGGTGGTTTACCTTTGCCTTCCTCACTGAATGGGAAAGTATGCTTATCAGCATACCCGGTCTTCTGAAAAGTACCTACTTTTCACTCTGCAAATGATACCTTCACTTCATTCACCACAGGGTCTTGGCTGTTTAATGAAATTCATTACTCTCAGAGGAAATAACTCTTACTAGTGTTTTACACTTCTACCTCTTCTGTTCTTAAATTCTTCAGTCATTTAATTGGCTGACTATGTGACAAGAAACATAACTATGTTTTAATACCCCTGGGGAACTAGCAAATCGAGTGCAAATAATTAAACACTTCCCTTCCTCTAATGGTCATTGCATAGTGTATAAAACAAATCTAAAATTCCGATGTACAAGTTTAGTAAAATTTAAGTAGTAATTTAATGTACAAGTTTTTTTAGTGAATACTTAGCTATATTAGATTTTAACAAAATATTATGTGTTAAAATAAAATTTAAATGTATATTATACTATATTTGACGTTGGCTATTCCTGTTTTGGTCGCCGACAAATAAAGATTTTATTATTTATTTTATTTATTTAACGAGATAATGCATCTTTAATATCATTCATATCATTGAGATTTTCATATTAAATTAAACCTTTCGTTAGCAACATAACTATCTTCAAATTCCTTATGTTAATAAAATAAATGAATACTGTATAACACTTGGTATTAAAATAGTCTTACATCAATGAAACCAACTTGTGATAGGTAAACGACCTGGTATGACAATTGATTAGAATTCAAAAGATAACTTGTTTCGGGTTAGTAGACAGCTTCAAGTATCTGGGATACCGAGTGGAAAAGATCGGATTAACACAACAGATGAAATTACGGATTGAACAAGCCCGTACTTCTCCTCTTCAGTGCCGCCCCCATTGACGTTAGCGTCTAACTTCTCTCAATCGTGGGCCTGATGTAGTAGAGTAGAATACTGGCAGGATAATTTGATTGCTGGTTCACACATGCGCAGTTTACGCATTTACTGCAACTCCTTTAAGTCGGTTGGTATAACATACAGCAAATCAAAAAATGTACATCTTACAGTCACCGTACTGGTAACGCAAAATAAGTTGACGATCGTCAGCGAGAGTAAGGATTGACTTGGGGGGGGGGGTGGAAGTGCTACTATTATGTGCTTTTCTTAATACATCATTGCGACAGCTCTAACCTAACCATGACATCATGTTGTAGTTTTACTCTTGCATTGATTGTTACAACTTGTATGCTTACAACTAAGTCGTTTACCTATTGTATTATTTATTGATTCTTCATAATTATCCTAAATAATAAACATTCATTCTAAATAAGCCATAATACTAGGCCTAAGCTATAATTAGTTTGCAATTGAATTTAAAACAATTCACTTTCTTTAAATAATTACATTACTCCTTACTTATTTAGTGTGACGTGTCATGAACTGAATTTTATTACTTAAGTGTTTGTGGTGGTTATATTTTGAGTTACACGCTTGAAACATATCTTATGCTTTCGGGTTGGCCGATGTAAGTAGGGTAGATAGTACATTGTCCTCCGCATGACAGGCGCAATCGACAACTTATAGCACGTTACCTATACGTGTCTATACTTTGTCTAACAGTTGGGAGATACCATTGCTTATATGGCTGGAGCGCTGTTACCTACTGTGTTAAAAACATTGACTCACGCTATAAAAATAAAAGTTTATCTTATTGTAGGCTACATTATACTGATGATTTTGAAACAAATTACGTTTACGATTAAAAATGTTTACGTTATTATCTAAGATTATATTAAGTGGCAGAATTGTTATTACATTTTGTAATTGAATATAACTATTTATAGTGTAATGTACAGCATTTTGTTTGTAAAATCATTAAATTATTATGAAAAGATGAAGTTAAATTAAAATAAGTTTTTGTTTTAAGGTAATAAATTGAAAATTAATGAATATATTTTTAAATGCAGGTAACGTTAATAACCAGTTAAATGTGTAATTGTCATTGCTGTCCTAAAAGAAAAAACTAAAATAATGTTAAATTTAGTTTTCAGTAACTATTTACATTTATTTTAAACTACATATTTCATTTATTTTTAATTTTAGGGAGGCAATTTAGGAAATACTGCGTATTTTAATCGAATATTGGGGCCGAACATTATTCTTTAAATAATAGTCACTTATTATTTTAACTTTAGTTTAAATTGCAATCGCAACTAAAACTTATAAGTTATTAATTAAATACTACGTATGTTTGTTGAACAGATAGTAGCGGAGAGCGTATTACTCTTTACAACCAATGTTAAATTGGAATCGCGTATCTTTCCTACAGTCTTAAGTGATCGTTGGATATAGTATAGTTTGTCTTTATTGCGTCTTGTTTAAACGTCTAATTTATGTAGGAATAATTTGTAAATAATAAATTAAAGGAAATATACTATTGATTTAATAAATAAAGTTTGGAAACAATAAATTAGACGGTACAAAAAGAGATCTGTTTATAAAACAATGAGGTTATGTTGTGACCAAGTACAACAAAACGCACATTAGGCTAACGGATGTTGGCCTAATCAAACGGAAGCGAGGGCGCACGCTTATAACGAGAAGCGACTGTACTGCTGTACTTGTATCCACTCTTAGTATTTAATTTATCTTGTCAGTATTCTATGTCTATCTGTACGGGTCCATTTCTTGATGTTTCACAACCGTTACCTGTCATTCTACTTATTTATTACTGCCCGTTCTGCCTTTAGAAAGGTGAGACAAATTGTCTGAAGTAGAATTAATATTAGACTACCACTCAATATTAGATTTTTCTGCTGCTATGTATTATCGGTGTTGTTGTATATGGTTAACGCTTGGAGGCTGAACTTAAATGAAATAAAATCCTTGCGACCTTTGAGTTTTAGTTTTGCAGGAGATTGCTGAAGATACCATGGACATGAAAAATATAGATGTCTTGATTTGAAATTGATGTCAGAGATACTGAGAAAAATATAAAAATGCAGTGTTTTGGTCATGTGATGAGAGGCGAGAAATATAGAATGCTGCAATATACAGTATTATGCAAGAAAATATAGAAGATAAGTGGGGTACGGATCGACAAAGTGCATCGTGGTTAAAGAATCTTTGAGTCTGGTGTAGTGTGAGTACAGTTAACCTTTTGTGACAGGCAGTTGACAAAACTCAAGTAGTCTTGATAGAAACGAACATCTTTAGAGAGCAGGGTACCTGGAAAAAAATAAAAACCACTTCAAACGATTCCACAGAATAACTGGCTCACATAAAATTACTTCATCAGAAAAGTGCACAAACTACAACTACGTGACGTTTCACAAAGGAGGTAAAAGAAGAAATGTACCAGACAAATTTTGGATAAAAAGTACAAGAAAAGAAGAAGGAGTATGAAAAGAAGGTAGAGAGGAAGAAAGAAAAATCAAAGAGAAAGTAAAATTTATTTTAAATTTCTAGATTTTTTTCAATATCATTTTCAATATAATTTTTTAAAATATCGATCATACATTCGTTTTGAATTATGCACGTATTTTCATTTACGCAGATTATACTTAAGTATTATAATTTATTTTTATGATATTATTTTGATTCATAACATATTAGTTAAGACCTAATTCGATGTTTTATCCCTTGATGAAGATGATCAAAGTTTAGAAAGATTAAAGATGTCAAAGGTAGAGAACCTTTAATGCATATGAAAGCATGTAATCATGTTGAAATTTCTACTTTGGCGGGTGTAATATAAGCTACACCTTTTGATAATAAATATTTTCGTTCCTACTCTAAATATTTTATAATGCACTTTAAAGTAGTCCCCAGTAGATTTATGTTGACATTTAATATTGTTAATTTATATTTCAACGAAGGTACAACTTTATTGCATTACTTCCTTATGAATTAACCCTACTTTCTTAATCTTTCTGATTTATTTCATGAAATTCACAATATAATAATTTCAATTTCTTTTCATAGAATTAACTGTTGAAATTAATTGAAACTTCTATATTAATTAGACTACGGCTTCAAATTAGTATTTTAGTGGTTTTTTCTACATTATTAGTCTATTATTATTATTATTTTTCTTTTTACTTTCTCTTGCCTATATGAAGATATAGGCCTATAAGAAAGAAAGTATTGTTTTCATGTCGACTTTTTACCGGATCTACACGTTTTCAGACCTCCTGAACCCAAAAAACATGTTTTTAGCGATTGGTCTGTGTGTGTGTGTGCGCGCGCGCGCACGCGAACAAAATATCTCGAGAACAGAACATCGTACAAAGTTGAAACTTGAAACTTCCGTTAGGTACTACTAGCGGACCCGACATGAATATTTTCATCAAAATCGGTCAACTGGAAGTAGTAGTTTATTTGTGTAATTTTTCACTTTCTTGCGATTTTTCAAAAATGGCTCTTACGATTTTTATAAAATTTGGCTCATTTACTAAATTTTGTATGCTCTACAAGATAAAGTAGGCGCCATGTCTCCTGAAATTCTGGGGAAGGCTGTTCTTTCGCAGAAAACATGTTTTTTTTAAGATTGCAGCCTTAAATATGCATTTTAGGGCAAAAATTTATATAATTAAAGTTGTAGAAAATTTTAAAATCTACAACTTTTATTTCAAACATTTCTTTCTCATGAATTGTTTTTGTACTCTCGTCTTATTTTAATCTAACTATAGTTTACTAAGATTAAACAATCTATATTTTATTAACTACATGTTTATTATTTATTTTGGCAGAAGAAAATCGTGTGAGTTTTCACACAAGATGTTTTCATTATTTACACTGGCAATAGAAAGTCGTGTGAGTGTTTCCCACCAGATTTCTAACTGCAGTTATTATCTCTGTTACTTTTGATTTTTTATTTGTAAAAGTGGTAGCTTAACTTAATTGATTTTAATTTACGTTATCGGTCGGTAATAAAATTACGTTTAATTTTCAGTTTCATGATAAAACGATTTGTAATAATTCTCATGTACTATATATAATTTTAGTTATTTTATTACTAAAGGTAACTACTGACCAACAGTGGTTTACCGTCAGTTGTAAAACCAATGAACAGTATTTTGTTGATATGGTTAACCCTTCTCTGTCCTGTACTAGCCGATTTTCCCTTAACGTTTCTCCACAGTAGTTAATTATGCAACATTAGCAAGGTCCGTGACCACCCGCTGAACTTCAACGTTCCCCTTTCCTTCATTTACAACTACAGCTCTACTGAACTACCCTTCCTTTCCCTTATATCAATATGTTGATCACATGTTAATCCAAATTACTATACTTCAAAATAGGCTTTATATATAGTTTAATTCGGATCAGATCAACAGGGGTTTATTGAAAACCCACTTAACTGTTATGACATTATGAAGTAATTGAAGTACTTCGATGTCATGCTTCTAATAGCCGGTAATTGGTTCAAATTATTATGTCAATAACAATTGACCTGAATAACCATAAATATAGGCTTCAGTATAATAATAAACTCTTTCAATCTCTGATCACCTTATGGGCTAATTGAATGAAATGCAATATACCAAATTCACTTTGTTACTAATGGCATACTATCATTGCTTGCATATATAAGATAATTAATTAATTTAAAAAATCTTTTGTAAAATACACAAACGACATTCTCTTTCCAATTTATAAATAATGAACAATATAACTTAATTTTAATCATAAGTGAATGATGCTAAATGAAAATAAATCTCTGTTGGACTTTGATTTTTATGAACAAAATACGGAAAATTGATGTTACACTTAGTTCTGTAGGAAAACAATACTTGAAATAAGAGTTTTAGGTAGATATGGCAGATGTAGTTATTCTGTACGGAAATGAGGCATGAACAACAACAAAACCCCATGAGTGGAGAATCCAAACGGCGCATATGAGATTTCTGTGAAGGTCTAAAGGGATTTACACACTTGGATGGAATAAGGAATGACGAAATAAGGTTAAAATTGGGTATTTACAACTTGAACCAAAAGATAAAGGATTATCCCCAAAGTTGGAGACAGCACATGGAAAGATGTCAGGTCGTAGGATAATAATAATAATAACAATAAAACTTTATTGCCATTTTTTTTACAATAGTAACCCATACATACAAATTCCTTTCTTAAGCTACAATATATTTACAATTCAGTGTACGAGGTGGAGGAAATTGATCTACCCAACTATGGCTAAAAGCCATGTCCTAGGGTAGCTGTTCTCTTCTTTTATTAATTAGACTGTACAACTGAGATAGAAAACTAGTTTTGGGCTTAAACCATGACAATTAAAAAATAATTATACTATTTCAAAAATAAGCAATCTAAAAATTAGAAAATCGATTTAACTAAATCATAATAAAAAAAGATTTTCACAACAAAAGCTGTCTACGAATTTCAGCAGACAAGCCGCTTACTTGTAGAGCACAAAAATTGTGATAAATGCCGTGATTTTTACGAAAATCTTAGGAGTCCTTTTTGAGAAAATTTCAAAAAGTGAAAAATTTCACGAAAGCTACTACTTCCGGTTAACTGATTTTGATGAAAGTGTGTGTGACGGGTCCCCTAATGTTACCTAACTTAATTTTTATGTTTCAGTTTTGTACAGTATTCTATTTTCGAGATATTTTTTTCAAACACACACACACACATTAATGAAGCATGTTAGGTAAAAACATTTTTTTTTTGGTTCTGTAAACCGGAAAACTTGTATTTCCGGTAAAAACTTTACCTTTTAAAAACTACATGAAAATAATACTTTTGATCCCTACATATCGTATACGAAAACAAAAAATAAAATTAAAATAACTATTTATAGTAAACCCACGAAAGAAATATTTTTTCCGTTTGAAATAATCCTTAATGCTCCCTTTATAACATTTCTAAGTCAGATTAAAGTTTTGAAAACAAAACTTATATTAACCACACGTAGTCAATACTAAGTTATACGTTTACTCCTATAACAAATGTACGCGAACTGTCTGTCAAGCAAGAAACTGCTTCAATACGCAACGTACAAACCAGGTTTTATATTACTTCACTATTCAAAGTAATACTGTTCAACTAAGAAAAGGGTAGGCGCTTTATTAATCAACAACCATAGACCTTCTCAAAGTATAAAGAACATAATATATTATAAAACCCAATAGAGCATTCTACGAGTATTTTAGACTAGAAAGACAAATAAGGTGGCACCCGGGAAGCAATAAACTATAATGCCAAAACGATGAACACTCTCACACTCTTCTCGTGTATAACTCTTTCCCATGTATCACAATAAATTATTGTTATCTATAATTCAATAAATTGTAAAAGAATGTCAGATAAACTTTTAATGTATTTAATTTCCATTTTGTAATTTAAAATTCGTTTATAAAGTCCTGTTGAGAGTATTAAAAAATATTAGGGTTTCTCCTCATTAAAAAGTAGAGTTAGATAAAACTTTTCACAAGAATAAAATCGTTACTTTATTTGTTATTTTCCGCATAAACTTTAGTCCAGTCGTACCGTACTACTGTAGGATTTCTTAATTAGGCAAGTGTAAACTTTATAATTAAAGTTCATTAACAATGTTATTCTCTGCTGTTGTTTTTGTAAGCATTTAAACAACTTGTATGCCTATTTCCTTTCTTTTAGCATAAGGTCGTAGTCTAATTACGTGATATTCTTACATAAGTATATTACATACTTAGGATTTTATAAAAAAGTAATTTTACTATACTACTTTTCCCTGAAATTAACAAAATATGTTCGCATAATTATCCTTTTGTGAAATTTAGATATATATGACAAAAATGTGTTTTTACTTTCTCTGGTCAATTATGAATAAGTATTATAATTATAATTATTTTGTTAATAGGGAAGGAAAGTACTGTTTTCATGCTGATTTTTTGAAATCGAACGTTTATCAGAAAAATACGTTTTCTGCCCTTTGAACCCCAAAAAAATTGTTTTATGTAGTGGTTTTTGAGCCATCACCAAACGAGGCTTCCGTGATCTTAGGCCAATTCTCCGTCGTTTTGGAAATATTATGAACTACTCAACATTGCAAATATCGTAATATGCTAGTTAATGTGTGTAATCAAGGTTTAACTTCTTCTGACCACATTTCTAACGATTTTTTTCAATTGTGCTGCCGCCGTGTATTTAACCGTCAGAACTTTAATGTGCTACAAAGACATTTTTTAGTCCTGTTACCAAATTGTTAATGTTTGGTAATTTTTTTCTAGATAAAGAAATTTTGTTTTGTGACACAAAGTTGGTACCCTTACTCAACTGGTATAGATACGGTATTGTGAGTTGATTCTCCTTGAGCTGTGTAAAATTTTGTGCCGTTTCTGGTCGTTTTACGATCAGAATGTCTTATACTCTAGAACAATCCTTTGTTTAAATCTGCAGGCTGAAGCTCCTGGACTAATCGTAAACAAAAAAAAACAATTTTTTTTCTACAAGACCACTGCCTCCCTAAGAATTTTTACAGGCATGGCGCCTACCCTATCATGTAGTTGTAATTGTAGAGAAAAATGTAGTAAATGAGGCAATTTTTAAAAATACCATAGGAGCCATTTTTGAGAAAATCACAAAAAAGTGAATAATTACACGAATAAACTACTACTTTCCGTTGACCGATTTTGATGAACAAGGTCGTGTCAGGTCCTCTAGTGGTATCTAACTTAAGTTTCGAGTTTTAACTTCGTACGATCACACACACAAACACAAATCAATCCCTAAGAACATGTTTTTTTTTTGGATTTAGGGGGTCTGAAAACGTGTATATTTGGTGAAAACTTTATTTCAGAAAATGGACATGAAGACAGTACTTTCTTTCCTTTATATTTATGTAGGTAAGAAAAAGTAAAAATATAATATAATAGATAAAATAAATTAAATATAAAAATATGGTGGAATGTTTAACAAGTAACTTGTTCCACAATAATTTTGATTGGTTGCTGAATAATATTCATGGTTCACTAACACGCTGCATTATGGTTTTAAATATGTATGGACCCTTCATTTACCGGAATGCAAATTTCCCATATAAACTCTCAATATCATATTCATGACTCTGTGAGTATAACCGCTGATTTTAATGTATCTTACTGCTAAGTACTAGTGTTTAGTTATGTGGCAACACAAGCATAAATGTATTACAATATTTACTTACCTAAATGTTTATTTAAAATTCAAATCACATAATAGAATGCTGAATTCGATGAATTTTATTAGCTAAAAATGTTGTGCGTTCCCTGTAATATGCATATACTTTTTCTTTTGTAAAATATAGAGGTATTAGAAGACAAATTTGGCATCAAGGTACGACGTGAATGCAAAATGTGCCCCTACAAACTTAAATTATGGATGCAGCAATTTCATAAAAGAGAAAATTCTCCTGATTTTTGCAAATTATTCAAATTTTTTATACGTTCAATTTTTTCTTCTTTGTTCTAGTATTCAAATTTTTTAAGTTTGTCAAATATTATTACATTTATTTTGTTCCGTTCAACTTAATATTAAAAACGTAAAAAATTCAAAAACAATAATAATCTAGTACTTCTTAATTCCTGACTAGGGTGTAAATTATTATGATATTTAAAATTTCAAACTTGTTCTATAATTCAGTTACAGAGTAAAATTTTTGAGCGGACTGTCATCTTTCCTAGAATGCCATAATCTTTGACCTTTGCCCTGATTATTCTCATTCCAAACTCTGCGCTAATGTTGTAAAAACCGTATTTATACAAAATCAGCTTCTAGTTTTGTGTACAGGCTAATTCAAACTTTTTTTACGCCACACAGGCCAACCGCTATAAAGATGATTTTTGGGTTTAGGGGTCTGAAAACATGTATATCCGATGAAAACTCGATGTGAAAACAATATTTCCTTCCTACTTATTCATATTGGGCAAGAGAAAGTAAAAAGCTTTATCTTTCTTTATCTGAGGCGGCGAGAAAAACTCATGTTCGCTCCCTCACGATGGGGGAAGTAGTGTTGGACTCGATTGAGGCGTCCTCGTCCAGTCGCAAGGAGGCCGCAACCGCCTTACCAACCAAAAACCCACCGCCTGGCCGTTTGATCCAACATCAGCAAACAACCCTCCACCTCCCTCGGAACTGTGAAGTAAAAAGCTTGTCTTGCAACATCTTTTATGTAAAAAATGTGAAGGTCCAGAAGAAGGTTGTCGTTTCTGACGTACAAAGGTTGTCTATAAATAATATTTTTCTGATTTTCTATATTTTCAATGATATCAATTTTTTACGTAACAAGCGATCAAGTTCAGAAATAATGGGTTTCTGATTTGGTATATTTTTTAACAATTCTGTGTCTTACGTTGGTTAAAAATTGTATATTTCTTCAAATGTTTGACGTATAATATTGTTGTTAAATAACAATCAAGACACATATTTTTTAAATTTTATTAGTGAGCTAAAAAGTATGAAAATAGCTTAAACTACAGTAAGTAGATTGCTGAATTCAGAAACGTTAAATTTATAAACAAGGAAGTGTATGGATATTTATTACATAAACACGTTTTTCGTAGTATGGAATATATTATTTATTTTTTATGTACGTACATAAATTCATATAAAATATTACGGTAAAACCAGATACTCATAACAAACATTAAGTCAAAATGTAATTTATCTAGTTTATACACGTCTGTTTTCATAATCACATTTATTCATTTTTTGCTCAGTTTTTTGTTTAAGCTCCGTATTTGTATCTTTCATCTTTCATCTTGTGTGTGTGTGTGTGTGTGTATGTGTGTGTGTGTGTGTGTGTGTGTGTGTGTTTGTTTGTGTGTGTGTGTGTGTGCGTGCGCGCGCGCGTGTGTGCGTGCGTGCGTGCGCGTGCGTGTGTGTGTGTGTGTGTGTGTGTGTGTGTGTGTGTGTGTGTGTGTGTGTGTGTGTGTGTGTGTGTGTGAACAGAATATCTCAAGAACGGAACATCGTACGAACTTGAAACTTAAGTTAGATACTACTACCGGACCCGATACGAACATTTTCATCAAAATCCATCAACCAGAAGTAGTAGTTTATTAGTTTCATTTTTCATTTTTTTGCGATGCTCTCAAAAGCGGCTCCTACGATTTTTTTTTAAATCGCCTAATTTAATAAATTTTGTATGTTCTACAACGTAGGGTAGACGCCATGTCTGCTGAAATCTTGGAGAGGCTGTTTTTTTTTGTAAAAGTAATTGTTTTTTTTTTAAGATTGCGGCTTTAATATGCATTTTAGCGCAAAACTATATATAACAAAAGTAGTAGAGCATTTAAAATCTTACAACTTTTATTTCAAACATTTTTTGTATAACGCTTAATTTAGCGGTAACTAACGACTTTCTGGTTTTTTCTTTACTAAAATGAAAAAAGATCATTTTTTTAAGATTTCAGCCTTAGTATGCATTTTACGACATAAGTGTATAATCAAATTTATAGGAAATTAACAGATCTACAACTTTCATTAAAAGCTTTTTTCTCTACAGAGCCTAGTTTAGCGTGAAAGAGTGATTTCTTCTTTCCGTATTTTAAGCCATTTTCCGTATTTTTAAGCCAAACTGAGGTTAGGTAAGCCAAACATGATTATAATTAGGTTATGTTTAATGAGACTAGTTTTTGTTTATTTTTAATGTTTTATTAATAATGTTAGGTTATATTGTTAATTATTTGAACAGGCAAAAGAAAGTTGTGTGAGTGTTTCAACCAGATTTTTATGTAAGCAATCAAACCTTCTACGCCGATTTAATAATTCCGACAGTAAAGGAACTAACCGCTTTCTTCTATAGTAAATTTCACGAACGACTAGATGATTATCCAAACCAATTAGCCCGTGATCTGCCTACAAGGAACTTCCCAACTATGCGACGTCTAAAGCGAAAAAGGAACGGAGACATCTTGGTCTGAATAACGGACAACACCCGTAGTTTATTAACGAATCATGTACCACTGGGTACCTCTTCATCTTAAAGTAAAATTCCTCACCACCATTTAAATATCATTACTCGTATACAGAAATTGTACAGCTCAGTCAACCTTGCTGTAATAAAAAGTTAAGACAAAAAGTATGTTTATACATGATGAAAATATCAACTGTTATTATCAGATTACCAATATTATCAATGGTCATTTTACAGATAAAAAGACATAACAACTTATAAGACAAGATATTTTTTTATGCAACTATTATAAAATATTTTATAACAAAAATACTGTTTTATTGACTTCATATTTTTATGTTTGCAGAAAAGATTTTTGTATGAATCGTGACTAACAAACTATAGCCCGTATTAAGTTTAATTATTTTAGGGAAGCATTTTTTATTATAATAATAGTAAAGGGAAAAATAATATTTTTTTATTTTCTGTTATATAAATTACAGAAGCGCACAAAAAGTTGATATAAACTCTTTTTTCAAACAATAATAATTTTTAATTATTTTGCTGTGTCATGAAATATGTATCATTTGGTAGTTGATAAAAATAGAGCACGAAACTTTACTTATGTCCTTTATATACTTTATTTTTCTTCTAAATTAAAAACGTAGACATTTCTTTTATTTTTCTTTCCACTTAAAAGAACAATTTCATGGTATTTAATTTCAATCATTTATCATTAATACAGTGTAATATTCCTCATTCAGAAATATCTTACCATAACGATGACCCAGTAACCAACTCGGCAACGGTTCAACTGTTAAACGATTGAAAAAAAGTTGGTAACTTTATTTGCTTGCATTAATTCCCATGATATTTATTATTTTCACTGCAATAACGTTATATATGTTTCCAATATTTGTTACTACAAAAGTGCTAGTTTTTATTCATTGTTTTTAATATTTGTATTTCCATTTTTATTCGGTGATACTAGGTGTTTCAAAATTCCTTATCACGCGCTTCATTTTCGTATTCTCTAATATGTCAAAAAAAAAGTATTAAATACCGGGTGTCCCACGGAATTTGAACTATAGGGAAATAGCATTGATTTTTATTAGTTTGATAATATTTTCTTCCCACGAATAAATGAAGACATGTTATGTTCAGGAATCTTTAGAAAATTGTTTAGGCCTTTTAAAAATATCAATTTTGATACATTTCAAGCTGTATTTTAGCTTTAATACAGAAATATATACTTTTGTAATCATTTCCCATTTAAGTAATGTAAATATTATCAACTTTTCGCATTGTTATGTTTGGAGTAATAGTAACCATTTGGCCCGGAGATGTAAAGATAGGTTGGTCGAATCCACCAGCGATGAAATTTTTTTATTGTTCAAAAAATATTGGAAATATTTTTTTTTAAATATTTATTTATTTTTTTTAAAATATTTATTTATTTTTTAATTCTAACAATTTGTTTTATCTAAAATTATTTACTTAAAAATTTGTTTTTTTAAAGCAAATTTAGTATTATTTTAAATATCTAAATAATTCCTTCAGCAACATTTCATTTTCAGAGACACTGATTGTTGCAATAATTTTAGACGATAAAACAAATTGGCAAAATTAAAAAATAAATAAATCATTCATTTTTTTAATATTTTCAATATTTTTTGAACAATAAAAAATTTTACCGCTGATGGATTTGACCCACCTAACCTATTTTTTCTTCTCCGGACCAGAACGTAACCTATTACTCCAAACAGAAAAATTCATAAAATTGACAATATTTAAATGGAAAACGGTTACAAATTTATGTATTTCTGTATTTAAGCTGAAGTACAGCTTAAAATTTACCAAATTGATATTTATTAAAAGGTCTAAACATTTTCTAATGATTCCTAACTATAACAAACAAGTTTTTACTTATTTGCAGGAAGAAAATATTACCAAGCTAATGAAAATCAATGCTATTTCCCTATGGTTTAAATTCCGTAGGACACCGGTATAAAAAAATTAGGTTAACTCTTCGTTCTTATCCTATCCGCCACTTTGTATTTTTAACCATTATGTCACGTGAAAGGATTGAAATTTTTTAGTGAAATTTCTTACAAATATTTGCGCTTGTATTGTTTTAAGGACATAGGTTTTTCCAACGTCTTCACTGTTATAAAATTAAAAAAGAAAATTGGTGACGCTAAGTTACTGTTCGTTTGAATAAGGAAAACCTTAATAAAAATGTAATTTTTAGTACAATAAATCTGCTATGAAAAGACAAGTAAAATAATTCTGATATATGCTACATTTGATTTAAAAATTTTTACTCTTAGCAAAAAGTACCATTGTAATAATAAATGTATCGTGTAAATTGTACAGATATGCTAGACTATGCATTGACCAACACCTCGCTGTTAATTAAAAACTTCTGCCTAATTTCATTCCAGAATTTAGGCCTATGTTTCTACAGTTCTATACAAAATTTTATGGTCGATATGGACTAATTAAAATTCTTCATGTTAAATCGGAAATTGTATAGATTCAACTATTTGTATGTTTTATTTTTTTACGACATTTGACATTTGAAAATTTTAAGTATCAAAGAAATTAAACATTTTATAAATTTATCTATATTTACGAAAACAATACGTTTTTAAAACGTTTCCGTTCTAAAAACAATAAAGTTAGCAAATTATAAACAAAAATCTTGTGTGAACACTAATACGATTTCTTTTGCCAATGTAAATAATAAACAAAAACACCTCCTGACATTAGTAATAAAACCTAAACATAAACAAAAACTAACCTCAAAAACATAACCTAATTTAATCATGAATGAAAGATGAAAAAGAAAATAAACCTCAGTTAGGCTTAAAATTATTGAAAATCACTCTTTTACGCTAAACTAGGATCTGTAGAGAAAAATACTTGTATTAAAATTTGTACACATTTCAATTTTTTATAAATTTGATTTTATAGGTACACTTTTGTCGTAAAATTCATATAAGGCCAAAATCTTAAAAAAATTATTTTTTTTACAGGTTTTTATGAAAAAAACACAGAAAATCATTAATTATCGCTAAACTAAGCGTTATACAAAAAAATATTTGAAATAAAAGTTGTAGATTTTTAAATTTTCTACAATTTTGTTCTTGTACTCTTTTCCACTAAAAATCATTTTAAGGCCACGATCTTAAGAAGACAATTTTTTACGAGAAAATAGCCTCCCCAAAAATTTCAGCAGATAAAATTTATTTATGAAAATACCTCGTAAATTAAAAAGTAATGATTTTCTGTTAAATTTTATTCCATCATCGTTTTCCATAATTATTACAGCACAAACCTGCCAAATGTTATGTTAATCCATGAAATAGTTGTTTACAAATGACGACGTATTTGAAAAAATACGGGTTTTTTCTTCAAAAACAAAACTTTTACTAAATTATACATTATCTCACTGAGCATGTCTTGTTCGAAATAATTTTATAGAAAAAGAATACTTTGCTTTATAAAAATATGTCATATCCGACAAGTTTTAGTTACATAAAAAAATTAAATTAGTGTTTTGTGAAATGGTTTTACAATCCGCGTATGACGCATATAATGGGGTCTCCCCCGGTGGCCATCGAGTTATAGACAGACAATAGTTAATAGTTAATACCGTTCAGTGAAGTTGTGTTTTTGTTCTTAGTAAATAAATAAGTTTTATTTAACGGGGTAGTCAACTCTAAAAATTGAAATTTATTTTTTTACGTATATATTATTGGGTTTGTTCTTACTTGAAAAAGCAGTAAATTTCAAACCATTTTATGTAACCAAAAGCTAAATTTATGCATTACAACCCTCTATATCAGGTTACATATAAAAATTCAGATGTTCACCAAAACTCTTATAACTGTGTTACTGTTTATATTTTTAGCAATTTGCTTATACCAAATAAATCAGAAAATTGTGTTCTATATTGACGTTATTAATTTTTGTTTACCTATTTTTTACTTTAAGTAATAAATTTTTGAATGAAAATATGGAAAAACCAAATGTCATTTCAGATTAATGTTTTTCTATAAAATTCTGTAGTGTATTTATCATGATGATTATTGTCACAATTATAGAGCATAAATTTCTGCAAAACATAAAAAAATTTGTGTAGATGTCATTAATACAACCAAAGTTATAAGAATTTTAGTGCCAGAAAACCGAAGAAATAAAAATTTACGGGAAACTAACACTAAATTAATAAACATAACCTACATGCACAAGTCCTAAACACGTAACTCTATAAAACACTCACTGTCCTAACAGTATAAAAACTAAAATTATAATTTAAAAAAACCTGCTAACTTATAAAGAACATTACTAGCTAAACTAATTATACATAATTTTTTTTTATTCAACTGTTTTTCAGAGAAATACGGATGACAGACCATACTTAAACAAACCGCCATGACTCTTATATTCAATCACATGGTTGCAGTCTGCTACTAAACCACGGTTTTCTTCGTGTACACTAACAACATCTAACAGGAAATTAGTGAACTAAATACAGTATGATTCCCCGTTCATAAAAAGTATATGTTACCGGGTTTATTTGAAGGTTGTTTTAAACATCTTTGTGAAAAAAACCAAGTTTTTCGTAAAAAAACTGAGTACTTTTCCTTGACACTGATTGCTACAATATTTTTTATTATGTTTATTAATGATTGTATGCTTATAATGTTTGTATTTTCTGAAAGAAAAAACTTGGAACTAACGAATAAAATAAAGATAATTTTCCAAGAAATCATCATTTTTAGAGTTGATTACCCCCTTAACACGCTACATATAAGTTAAATATTTGCATACACTCACGGTTACTATTCTAGAAAGTATTTTTTTTATATAACAGTTAATAATTATTTATAAATAGGTTGTCAAGTAAATGTGGCGTCTTTCGTAAAAATCTTTCGCGAAGCACTAACATGGCACCGACTTCATAAATAATAGGTAGTCTACATGTGATAGATGAAGTAGTCTAAATATTATGGTAGACTAAATTGTGATAGATACTACTATATTATACTTACCTATAATATAAAAATTTACTGGTAATTCTTTTTACTTTCTCTTGCATATATGAATATAATTATAGGAAGTAAAGTATTGTTTTCATGTCAATTTTTCGAAATCGAGTTTTCACCGGATCTATACGTTTTCAGACCCCCGAACCCAAAAAACATGTTTTTAGCGATTGGTGTGTGTGTGTGTGTGTGTGTGTGTGTGTGTGTGTGTATGTGTGTGTGTGTGTGTGTGTGTGCGTGCGCGCGCGCGTGTGTGTGTGTGTGTGTGTGTGTGTGTGTGTGTGAATAGAATATCTCGAGAACGAAACATTGTACAAAGTTAAAACTTGAAACTGAAGTTAGATACCACTAGAGGACCCAACACGAACATTTTCATCAAAATCGGTCAAGTAGTAATTTATTCGTGTAATTTTTCGCTTTTTGCGATTTTCTCAAAAACTACTCCTACGATTTTTTTTTAAATCGCCTCACGTACTAAAGTTTTTATACCTTACAAGATAGGTTAGGCGTTATGTCTGCTAAAATTCTTGGGGAGATTGTTTTCTCGTAAATAATTTGTTTTTTTAAGATTGCAACTTTAATATGCATTTTAGTGCAAAAATTTATTTAATAAAAGTTGTGGAGAATTTAAAATCCTACAACTTTCATTCTAAACAGTTTTATGTATAACGCTTTTTTAGTGGTAATTAGCGATTTTCTATTTTTTTCTCGCGAAAACGTTGTAAAAAATCGAATTTTTTAGAGATTTCAGCCTTAGTATGCATTTTACTACGAAAGTGTATATAATTATTTTTATAAGAAATAAAAAGATCTACAACTTTTATTTCAAGCATTTTTCTCTACAGAGCCTAGTTTAGTGTGAAACAGTGAATTCCGTATTTTTAAGCCGAAGAGGTTGATTTTAATTTTGCGTCTTTCACTCATGATTAAAGTAAGGTTATATTTATTGAGGTTAGTTTTTTTTTTAATCTTAGGTTATATTGTTCATTATTTGCATTGGCGAGAGAAAGTCATGAGAGAGTTTCACATCAGATTTTTATGGTTATGTTTAATTGTTATGAAGGAACTTTAAACTGCGCTCGGATCAAATAAATAGTAGGCCTATATCTCAAAAGTAATGGTGATCGGAATTCTAACCAGTGTTGTGGTTCATTGATAAAATTACCGCTCCATTAATCACGACGTTTCTCCTTCCTGTCTATACAGTATAAAAGCTTTTTTTCTTCCGATTTATTTTATAAATAAATCCTGTTATTCTTTACCTATACGACATTTCAACAATAACTGTTGGTATCTTATCAAAGAGTAATGTTTCAAGAAAGGTTAGTCACCATCCCACATCCCTTTCATTTATAAATGAATCTAGATCTTCTAACAGGTTTATCGAATTTCAAAGGATACTTCCTTGTATTTTCTTTGATATTCCAAAAATATCGCTAATAGGTCTGTATTAGATAGAGGTATGAATAACATCCAATAAAAGGTGTCTTCTTTTTAAGGGGAGACTGTACCTTGTATCCCGCCAGTGTTAAATTTGCTATTTTCAGGTACATTTTTCATAGGATTGATCAAAGATAAGAAAATTGAACTTTACACACTTATCAATGTTGGGTTTCTCTACCTCCTGGCATTTTTTTCAATTTACTTTGTAGGACCATAAATTTAAAAACAAAATAACGAATAGCATAAAATTTTTACAAATTCTTTTCTACGTGTTTTTGCATATTACTAAATTTAGGAGCATCTGAAAAAGTAATAAAAATGCCAGTGTATGTGCATGTACAAGAAGAATAACTGGTAAAAATTTCTATATGGTAGGTTTAACGGTTTCCGAGAAAAAGTACTTAAATTTTAAAAATCTAAAATTCCGGGAACAGACAAAAAACAAAAAGCCAAAAATAAAAAACAAAATGTACACAAACATGTAAATTTCCCAGTTGGTTAGAAAGCTGAACCAACAGTTTTGAGAATATAGAAACAGTACATGTATTTGAAAAAACTGAAATTCCTTTTACAGTAAAACGAGAAGTATACAATTACGAAAAATATTCGTTCTTGGTAACATGATAATTTTTCAGGGTAAACCTGCTAAATACTTAATTTTTTCATCAAAATAATTTCTTACTTAATTTAATGTCTGAAGCACTAAAAAACATAAAAACCCGAAAATCGAAATTTTCAGTCAAAACCATCGTACAGTCTCACCTTTTAAGGAAAGACTTTTAAAGGTGTCGCAATGTTTATCTGATTAATGTTAATATTTACCAGTTTCTCAGCTACTAATAAAAATATTGCCCTCAAATTATTTTCTTATCTTTAATTGCATCTAACAAAACATGAGACGAAATTATTTTTTTTAATAATAATTTTTAATAAAAATCATATTTTAAGATACAAAGTACAGTCTCCCTTTAGCCTATGTACCGACCTGAATTACTTATGCACGTTATCGGTTATACTATACCTTGGACAATTCAAGTTGGCACAAGGAGCTTCGGTGTTTATCTACCCCACTTTTTGCCCCTCGTCATGCAACGACTGTAGAGTCACAAAAGTATACAATCGCTACTGTAATGTGCAATTCACGCACGGTCACTACGCTTTGTTTTCACTGTTGTTAATAATTTGTCAGACACAATGATGTGACTAATGTGTTTTCATATATGATTTTCTATTCATTATACGTATATTCAGACCAATTTGTTTAGTTAGCGTCTGTAGAGTATAGTTTAGTGAGTTTTTACAGTTCAGTTCTTGTAATTCATAATTTAAATTTTTACTGAGGCAAATTGAATACATATTTTAAAATGAATTACTTTTGTATGTTTGTACATTGAAATAAGGTTGTAGGCATTTGCGTACATTAAAATTTGTAGACCTTGTTGAAAGAATAGGTTATGGATATACTTTATGCGAAACTGTGTGTACACGTACAGCAAGAGTTGTGCCAGTTCGAATTGTCCACAGTAAACTCGCAAAGAACTCGGATCTATGAAAGAGGAAAAAGTATTCTCGTTTTGAACACTGGTTTATAAATACAGTAACGTGCAAATTAATCCGAACACAGCTCATATCCAACAATCAAATTAACATCCCTAGAAAAAATGTTTTGAGGTTGTTTTAGCTTTGAGACCCTTGTTTATTAATTCCACTAGATGATATGTTAAAAGAGATGGATATATCAAAATTCTTAAGTCAATGTGGTTGTCCCACAACTTCATAAGAAATTTCCACAAGGCAATGGAGTGTTCCAACAAGATTTAACGCCACGCCATATTGCCAAGAAAGTGAAAATATATTTCGAACATGAAAACATTAAAGTGTTGTCATGACCAGGTTATTCTCCAGATCTAAGCCCAGTTGAAAATCTTTGGGCAATTGTGAAAAACCGACTCTCAAAAGTGGATTTTACTACAAAAATAACCTCATTGTGTAGCAATAATCTCGGTATGGTTTCGAGACGAACAAATTAGAAATGTTTTAGTACACTAATTGAATTTATGCCAAATCGTATACGTGAAGTGATAAAAGATAAAGGGTACTTTTCCAGTTCCTAAATATTTACAAATTGTACGTGTATATAATTTTTTCCGTAAATAAAATTACTTTTTATTAATTAACATGTGTGTTCGGATTAATTTACATGCTACTGTAGAATGTAGTAACATATAAATTTAAACAATGTATTTTACAGCTCTCATTTGGTAGTCAATGAAAATAATTGTATTATTTTCCACTGTGACAATATTTTTTGTTTTTCATTAATTTTTACAAGTACCCAAAGTTTTTTGGGTACGTTTTTATTTTCATACGAATTAACACCTATGTCATTAGTGACTATTTTTGTTAAAGAAATGGTGGACTTAAACACATAAAACTTTCTCAAACTCTAACCAAGAATAGAAACCGGGACCTTCCACTTAGTTTGTACCGCGCTAACCACTATGGCATGGAGGTGGTAACCTTTAATATAGTAATGTGGTGTAATTTAAATACTTGAGTTTCAATTCAAATCCTTTTAAGAGTAATGTACTTACATTGTAAACACAATAAGTAAAGAGATACTTGAATTATCAGCGACTTTGACATAACTTCACAAATCAAAGGAAATAGAATACTATTCTATTGAATTTGTTATCAGAATGTTCTCTCCTAGATAACAAATTGAAATACTTCTCAATCCCATCGAGTACTGGTTTATTGAAAATAAATACTTTACATTTTTAAGACGAGTAATTATTGAAAATGAACATTTTAAAAGACAAATACGTATTTATATGGCAATATTGAAATTTTTTTGAAGGTTGTTTGTTAAAAATTAATAATTTTATTGAAAGTTTGTACTAGAAAATTAATTCCGATTAGAAAACTTATACTTATAGTAATATAAAAAATGATCCGACATTATTTTTACTTTCTCTTGTTTATATGAATACATAGGAAGGAAAGTAATGTTTTCATGTCGATTTTTCACCGGATATACAATTTTTTAGACCCCTGAACCCACAACGTGTTTTTAGCGATTGGTTTGTGTGTGACTGTGTCTGTGGTTTGTGTGTGTGTGTGTGTGTTTGCGCGCACAAGTGTGTGTGTGTGTGTGTGTGTGTAAATAGAACATCGAGGAATGTTCCATTCCTGCTGAGATATTTTCATCAAAATCAGTCAGTATTCTGCTACATCTGATTATAAATAATTATAAAAGAATAGGGTTTTAGGTCTTGGGTTCGAATCCCATTCAGGCACGGCATATTTTCATACGTTACAAAAAATCATTTCATCCTTCACCGCCTGCATTAGCAGTTCCTAATTGCAGAACAGTCGGACATTAAACCAAAAAAAAAAATTAAAGAATAGAATTTTTTTCTAAATTGAGAGTTAAAAAATTTTAATACTTTAATTTCAATTTAAAAATAAATTATGTAAGGTTATTAAATTATGATAAAGTTATTTATAAAATATTTTTTTAAATTAAAAATTTTGGATTATTCCTAAAATAAATAATATTAAGATAAAAATTTCAAACAGCTTTGTCGGTTTGGAGAGACCGTGCAGTTAAATTTTATTTTTGTACAGTAAATCTAATATTTACATTTTGAATATAGGCTACATTTTATATGTATATATATATATATATATATATATATATATATATATATGTGTGTGTGTGTGTGTGTGTGAGTGTGTGCGCGCGTGTGTGAGGGTAATATAAGCATTATATTTTGTTTTCTAATCACTATTAATTAATAATCTAATTCTTAAAAAAAAAACTTTTATATACAAAATTTTTTACTTCTTAACATGGTGCTACTATATTTTTTAGGTTAGTTTTTTGTTTAATTTAATGTTTTTTTATTAATGTTACGTTATATATTGCTCATTTTTTGCATTGGCAAGAGAAAGTCGTGTGAGTGTTTCACACCAAATTTTTTTTTTTTCATAATTTATTCACTCAGTTTATTTAAATTATCCGAATTTTTTAAGGTTAAAACTCTGTTAGTTTTCCCGATATACATAAATCTGGACAAACCTGTTTTTCCAATAAACAGTTCGATTAATAAGAAACCTATAACCAAGCCGGCGAGCTAGATACAAAATATTTGTTATAGTTTTTACAGTCTGAACGGACATCTGAATTATTTTGCATAAACTTACTACACAACAGCAACCTGTACTGTTACAAGACGTACCCGATACAATGTGTTAGTTTTAAGACCATTTAATAATTATTATTCCTTCAAGGGGAGAGTCTGACCAAAACAAAAACGTCTCTAAGAAGTTTTATAAATTTTTTCATATATTTATTTTTCTTTTTTATAATTTTAATCTGAAAATTTTTCTGCTGAGAGTTATTCTATATTGAAACAAAAAGTTATTCGAGCAAAATATGTTGAAATTATGGGAAAAATTATTAAATCAATCAACATTATTAATTCTCGATCACAATTCGAGTTAAAATTATTTTTAAGTATTTAGAAAACAATGAAATTACAATGTCGGGAAATAAGAAATTAAAGAAAATTTACAACAGCACGCTCTGAAATGTAAAATCAGGAAAATAAGTCTAATTTTAACACCCGAATAAAATATTTTTATTGTAGCATTCTGTATTAAATTAAAAATACCATTAAAGAAAATAAAGGGCTTTGGAATGAAAACCCCACATTGAAATAACCTGAAGTAAGGATGTTTAAAGTTTAAATGAGGTAGATTTTCGAGAAGAAAATCATTGAAAAAACCATGGTAATATCCTAATTATTTAATAGTTTTAATTTTCCAGGTGACAGTTGTTATGTTTGTTTGTTTAAACAATGTGTTCATTGTAAACATATTTAGCAAAAAAAAATTACGGAAATTACTAAAAAAGGTTTTTGATGTTTTTCAACTCACACAATCCTTAACTTTACTTTTAAAAATTTTTATTTTATTTTAAATTATTTCAAGATAATTTTATTTTGGTTCAACGAAAGGACTATAAAAAAACAATAAAAACACAAAAAACAATAAAAGTACACTTTATATTGATTTGTAAAGTTTATTATTTTATTAATGGATAATAATGTTGTTTTTTGTGCATAGCTACTATTTAATAAATGTTTACTTTTCTCTATGAAAGAACAAATAACTTTCTGTTTGTAATTTTTCTTATTTGATAAAAAAATATTCTGCTTCGTTACTTCATAACTTATCAAATACACGGTTTTTCATAAGCCTTTTAATATTACCAATGATTGTATAATCTTCAATCTTCAATCGTTCGTAAGAATCTTCCTATCAAAATCTGTTACCGGAATTTTCAATCACACTAAAAGCAGTTACATTTAATAATAAAAATTTATAGACCTGCTAGTAAGGTGTTTCTAGAAAATATTATTAGGTATATTACTATCTTATAGCAAATTTTTAACTTCAGTTACTCAAGTTTTACTCGTTCTCAATTATTACTGAAGTTGTTTCTAAACTTTTGAACTTTTTTCTGAACTTTTAAAACTTATATTGGTCTGATCTTTTGCTTTTAGAGTGAAAATCTTAACTTATTTTATTTTTTGTACATCAGACTTATTAAGTGACAATAATTATCAATCTGCTTGGTTTAAATAAAATAATTTTCAACATACTTTTCAATCTTGAGATTCATTACGAAAAGGTAAAATTAATTAGGAAGAAACTATAATTGGCAATTATCTTTAATATTAATTCTGCATCAACCTTAATGTTTATCGAAAAACAACATTGGTTGTTATTTTAGAGCAAGTGGTTTTTTACGGTATTATTATCGTTTCGTTCTTGGTCTCGATTGTAAGATTTCACTGCTGTGTATGGCATTTTTGGGGATTTATGGCTTTTGACGGTCATTTGATATCTGTTTAAACCATGCTAATTTAATCTTGAGGTTCATTAACAAGAGGTAAAATTAATTGCAAAGAAATTGTAATTGGAAGCTTTCTCTTATGTTGATTATAATAATAATTCTCTATCAACCTCAATATTTATTCAAAAACACATTTTTGTTGTAGTTTTAGATTGTGTTTGTTATGAATTAGTAAGGTTCAATTTAAAAAAAGTGTTTTTATGAAAAATTAACAATTAAGAAAGTTGTACTGTCACCGGATGGTGACATGAAGGGGCGAGTTGAAACCTTTACATTTTGGTGGCCGTGAAAAGGACCGTTTAAGCGGTGGTCATCTGATGGAAAGCGTTGGTCGTAGTCGTCGTGGCGGTTGAAGAGCTGGGCGACACAGCGTGTCGTCTTCCAGCGGCTAACGTCCGGTTGACGGCTTACGGTGACGGGTATTGGCGGACAGAAGCATCATCTTCTCTTTTGCGGGGTCGTCGATTAGTCTTCGCTGGAGTCCGGTAGCCGTGTGCCGATGGTAGATGTCTTGTCTGCTCTCTGGATCGGAGTTGAATCCTCTCGGCTCAGTGTAGCGCTTTTTATATAGTTGCTGAGAGCGCTGTGCTAGAGGAAGGTAAGTGGTCTTGGCCTTGATGACAAAGGCCGCTGTCGGTACGCCGCCACAAGCCTACCACCCCTCTCGGAACTATTGGCGGCTCCCTCTGTCGCTACGTCGGAAGCTTTGATAGCCGGCAGCACAGTACCTAATCAAAGGGGGCGACGGTGACAGTACTTTAACGCTAAAGGTTACCTATTACAAATTTACTTTAAAACGTATCATTATTTTCATATGCTGTGTTTTAACCTGGAAAAAAAATAATAAATATAAATTAATTTATCCACTTTGAAATTTTTACATTAGAAAATAAATATTTTTTAATTATTGTTAAAATATTTTACAAAATTTACCGATTTCAGAAATAAATCCTTATAAAGCATCTTCCAGCTTGAAATCAATTTTATTTGGTATAATAATTTTAAACAATAAATTTCACTAATCCTATTGAAGCTGCTTCATCGTGTTTCAGTGGATCCACCATCAGTGTACACGATATCATTTGAAACTTAAAATGTTTATTTAAAACCTATAAAACATATTTCATATTTTTTTTATAGATGACTGAACCTAATATATTTTAATATCTTCTACGGATTTTAAATAAAACATATTTTGTTTCAAATTATATTGTGTACTCTGATGATGGTGAAACCACCGAAACACGTGTAAGTAGTAGAATAGTAGAGATCAAGGCAACTTAAAAAGGATAGTGAAATGTATTACATAAAATACAATTTATCGATTTGTTTCTTAATTTCATAAAATGATCTACTTTTCTATAACCTAACACTAGTTGACAATGTTAAATTATTTCTTTTACACTGATACTCCGAAAAACAAAAAGTTCTGTGATAGATGGTTTTGTTTGTTTATTTATAAAATTTACATTTTGTTTCTTGTAAAATGTTAAACAAAACTTTTGAAAGTTTTACAATCTAGTTCAGGCGTAAAAAAGAGAGTTTACTTTTCCTAACTTTAGGATTTTAGGTTTTGATAGAAGATAAATAAAAATATTTAAATTAGTAAATGGGTGTATTTCTTTCGATATATTTTGTTCGGAAATATTAAAATTATTTAATATTGGTAATTGTCCATTTAACAAACAACGTTCAAAAGCCATGAAGGAGTAAGTAGAGCAGGGATCTGCGTTTTTAGGATATAATATATATAATATCACTAATAAATAAATAAATTAGTAAAATCATATAAATAAAATATTGGAGACTTGTCATTGGATGGTGCTCTCCGTGCATATCATTCATCTCTTTCATTCTTTCACTCATGATATTAACCGATTGTTTCATTTGTAACAGTTGCGAATTTCACTTATAAAGTTCTAAAATAAAATAAAAATTCAAATAATTTAGTAACAAATGTTTTTGACAGTGTAATATATACATAATACAGTTACTTCCCTCAATAGGAGGCAGTGATATGTAACACTAACCCCTCTTTCCAAATAAAACAGTAAATTGAAATACTTTATATTTTTATTAATTACTGGATCGTTCCAAAATAGACAGACTTACAAAATGATGAAGTGCAAAATAATAATGATATTAAAACATTGCCTTATTTACTAAATTTTTTATGCTCTACAAGATAGGGTAAGCGTATGTCTGCTAAAATTCTTGGGGAGGCTGTGCTCTCGTAAAAAAAATGGTTTTCTTAAGATTGCGGCCTTAAAATGCATTTTAGGGCAAAAATAATTATTTTCAACGTTGTAGAATATTTAAAAACCTACAACTTTTATTACCAAGATTTCTTTGTACAACGCTTAGTTTAGCGGTAATTAGTGATTCTCTGGTTTTTCTTTTTCATGAAACTCTGTAAATAATGGATTTTTAAGATTTCGGCCTTAGTATGCATATGTATAAATTAAAATATATAAATTAAAAAACCTACAACTTTTATATTAAGCATTTTTTCTCTACAGAGCGTTGTTTAGCGTCAGATTTTCTGTATTATGAAGCCAATCTAAGGTTGTTTTTCATTTTGCATCAATCACTTATGATTAAAATTAGGTTATGTTTTTTGAAGTTAGTTTTTTTATTTATTTCTAATGTTTTATCATATTTTTTCATTATTTGCATTGGCAAGAAAAAGCTGTGTGAGTGTTTCGCACTAATTTATTTTTATAATTTATAGGATATAATTTTTTGAAATTCCGAATTTTTTAAATAAGCTGTTTATTCGCAAGTAGTTTAAAAGGGTTCTAGGCTATTTTTTTCTTTTTGTTATTACTGGTATCAAAAAACATCCATATTTGTATAAACTAATCGTAAAACTCGATTTAAGGTTTTTAATTAAAAACTAAATAAGTTGTTAAATTGCGGCGTAAATTTCTTCTAGATATTTGCCTACGTGAGTGATTTTGAACTTACTAATGGCAAGAGGATCAAAGAGAATTAATTTGTCAGCCATTTCAGTACCCACACGCTAAGTTTTCAGTAAAGTTCTCCTTTCAGTCGATATTGTGTATATTCTGTTACATTAAAACCATTTAAACCGCTTGTTTGCCATCAAGAATTAGTCGCCTTGTCATTTCATAAACCAAAACTAATAACAAACTTAAAATTTGAAATAAAGTGTCAAAAGACATAAATACGTAACACATTCAGATAAGTGTTATTAATTTTAAACAAATACGTATTTTTACTTTCTCTTGCCTATAAGAATGTATAGACAGGAAAGTATTGTTTTCATGTCAATTTTTCGAAATCGAGTTTTAACCGGATCTACACATTTTCAGACCCCCTGAACCCAAAAAAAACATTTTTTTTTAGCAAATGGTCTCTGTGTGTGTGTGTGTGTGTGTGTGTGCGTGCGTGTGTTGAACAAAATATCTGAAGAACGAAACATCGTACGAACTTGAAACTTGAAACTTAAGTTAGATACTACTACCGGACCCGACACAATTTTTATCAAAATCGGTCAACCGGAAGTAGTAGTTTATTCGCGTAATTTTTCTCGTTTTTGCGTTTTTCTTAACAACGGTTCCTACGATTATTTTAAAAATCGCCTCATTTACTAAATTTTTATGCTCTACAAAATAAGGTAGGGGCCATGTATGCTGAAATTCTTGGGAAGGTTGTTTTCGCGTAAAACAATAATTTAGTGGTTATTAGTTTTTTCTGGTTTTTTCATGAACATTTGTAAAAAATCGATTGTTTAAAGATTTCAGCCTTAGTGTGCATTTAACGACAAAAGTGTATATAATCAAATTTATAGGAAATTAAAAGATGTACAACAATTTAAGAATTTTCCCTACGGAGCTTAGTTTACGTCAGAGAGTTACTTCCCATATTTTTACCCCAAACTTAGATTGATTTTTTTTGCACCATTCACTCATGTGTAATATAATGTTTTTTTGAGATTAATTTTTGTGTTTAGTTCTGTTTTATTACTAATGTTAGGTTATATTGTTAATTATTGGCAAGAGAAACTCGTGTGAGTGTTTCACACTAGATCTTTTTTGTTATTTTATTCAAGTTGATGTTTTAAAAACATATTAAATGTAAAAGGTCTTCTTCATTTCATGGATCAGGCAGCTTGGCCGGTTTCAGAAACCATCTCCTTCTTGGGCGTCCAATACTCCTCATAACGGTGGGTTTGTACTCGTAAGCTAAACAAGACATCGGTCATCTTTCAGTCATTTTAAATGGCTGCACCAGTACCTCTTGTGGATCTTTATTCTCTCATCTATGCTTGTAATAGTCATCTCCTCAAGTAAATCCCAGGTACCACCCTTCGCCGCTATAGAAACCTCATTTTCGCCACCTGCAACATATTTCGTTCCTGCTTTGAATGTACCCACACCTTATTTCCATGTAGTACCATACATAATATCACCATCAAAATACAATATGATAAAGTTTACTGCCTAGTTGGTTTCCAGTGAACTCTACTTCTATTCCTGGTTTAGGTCGACATAAAACTACACATAAATATTTTTCGTTACACAATCTATATATTTCTTGCGAGCAGGGTTTTTTCAACACAATTTTAACCCCCTAAACCTTTGCCGATTTTCCTCAAAGTGGGCTCAAATGAATCGTCTGTTTGAGTAGATTTGCAGAAAACTAACCAAAATCATATATTTTGATTAACGACCGTAAAATAGGAGGTCTAATATAATATAATAATACGTGAAGTTAAGAAGGTTGAGATTACGGTAAGCGATGCGTCTGTGTACAGAAAGCAGTACTACCCTATGCATATCTCTCTCTCTTTCTCTGTCTATCCCTCCCACATCTCGCACAGCTATTTCAGGTTAGAGGGGGCAAGTTCAACGAACTAAGTGTACCAATGCATTGGCAGTGACACATCGCTTTGGACTTTCCAATGTGGTTGTTTTACTTTGAATAGTGTTTGTAAAGTGATTTCTGCTATATTTTGCTTTTATTTTTAACAGCTCTTTTCAGAGCTATTATATTTTTTCGATTCTTTTTAGAAACTATTGCCATTTATCAGGAAATTAATGAATAGTCGTCCAATAGGGGGAAGTCCAAGAGGCAGGAAACGTTCTATAAAAATAAATTTACTAGGTTTACCTAGTAGTATTATAAAGTCGATGCAAATAACAAAATGTATAAAAATCATATGCAGTCTTACAATTTAAAATACAACACATCATTTTCTCAAAAAGTCGAAAACTGTATATGTCGTGTTTTATTCTGCAGCCAGTTCATAATTTACTTTATGAAAATTATTACGCTCAACAGAAAACTAGCCACACGATATTATCAAAACCCTAACGTTGAGAACTGCTTTTATGGTTTCCACTGTATTTAACTTTATAATCACTTTACCTGAAGTAGTGTTAATCGTTTTGGAACGTCGCAGTTAACTTATGTGTTTAAATATATATTGTACAGATTTAAGCGCTCGAATGGGTGTTAGTGAAAGTTTTCTCTGTGCATAAATTCTGTTGTTCATATACATCTGCTTTCAGTAAATTGCAAAAGAATGTTTAAACTAATTTCGGTGTATAAATTTTCTATATTCCACACAGTTATATTATTAAAAATTATTTTCAACCTATTCTTTTCTACTTCTTAATAAATTTATAAAATTGAAAATATATTTTTGCTATGAATAATTTAACACTGGTTTTAAATATTGTTTTATAGTATTTGAAAACTAATCTTTTATACTACGATATAAAATTTTAAATTGCTTAGTATAAACGACAACCTGCAAAATTTTATCTAAAATTTGCTTTACCTGAACTGACCACAAATGGAAACTGAAATGGTTCGTAAGAATAAAACTACTAAAATAATAAACTATAAAAATATACCCATAAAAATCTGGTTGGAAACACACAACTTTATCTTGCCAATGCAAATAATTACCAATGTAACCTATCATTAGTAATAAAACATTATAAATAAACAAAAAGCTAACCTCAATAAAGATAACCCAATTTTAATCATGAGTGAAAGACGCAAAATGAAAATTAACCTCAATTTGGCTTAAAAATACTGAATCACTCTCTCACGATAAACTAGGCTCTGTAGAGAAAGGTACTCAAATTAAAAGTTGTAGATCTTATAATTTTCTATAAATTTGGATATATACACTTTTATCGTAAAATGCATTCTAAGGCTGAAATCTTTAAAAAAAATCGATTTTTACACATTTTTGTGAGAGAAAACAGAAAATCGCTAATTACCGTTAAAGTATGTTATACAAAAAAATTTTAAATAAAAGTTGAAGGATTTTCAATTCTTTACAACTTTTATTGCGCACATTTTTGCGCTTAAACGCATATTAAAGCCGCAATCTTAAAAAACAAATTTTTTACGAGAAAACAGCCTCTCAAAGTATTTCATCAGACATGGCGCCTACCCTATCTTGTAGAGCATAAAAAAATTAGTATATGAGGCGATTTTTAAAAAAAATCGTAAAAGCCGTTTTTGATAAAATCGCAAAAAATGAAACATGACACAAATAAAGTACTACTTCCGGTTGACCGATTTTGATGATTTTGATGATAATGTGTGTCGGGTCCTCAAGTGGTATCTAACTTAAGTTCAAGTTCGTACGATGTTCTGTTCTTGGGATATTCTGTTCACGCACACACATACACACACCAATCGCTAAACACATGTTTTTTTGGGTTCAGGGATCTGAAAACGTGTAGATCCGGTGAAAACTCAATTTCGAAAAATCGATATGAAAACAATACTTTCCTTCCTGTATATTCATATTGGTAAGAAAAAGTAAAAAATAAACTTCATTAGTTACGTCATAGTTTTTGTCTCTCTTCTACCGATAAACACTCTGAATACAAACTCAACAAGAAGTTCTAAAATATGAGTAACAAAATTATATAACAAAGGTATTAATGAATTCCGTTGCTTAGAAACAGCTGAAGGTGAGGTCCGTAAATTACTATTACAATTCATCCATTATAAATTTTGGAACATGCAGAGACGTAATCAAAATTCTAATCGGCATTTTTATAGTATTTGGCGTGGGGGCCTTGTTCTGGTGGCGCCCATGACGAGTGCCTCCTCCCCACGCGGCAGTAAAGGATTCCGACGACGGTGAAGATTACCACCCTTCGCATCGGGATCCAAGTCGTCCACGACTATCCAACTAATGGAGTAAGTAAAGAGATTAATTTTAAATTTACTATCTTGCCCTATAAGAATATACTAGAAAATCCCGAGCTTTTCGTTGCGAGTGCGGGAATAAAATACACCGAAAAGGAACAACTGGGACCAGTTGTTCCTGAATTTCTTTTATATTCCTATAGGGCAAGATAGTAACGTAAAAATTAATCTGTTTACTTACTCCATTAATTGGATAGGTGAGGACGACTTGGATCCCGATGCGAAGGATGATCTTCATCGTCGTCGGAATCCTCTTCTGCTGCCGGGGGAGGTGGCACCCGCCATGGGCGCCACCAAAACAATACCTCTACGCCCAATACTATAAAAATGCCGATTAGGATATGGTTACTCTTCTGCATGTTTTAAAATTTATAATGAATGAATTGTAATAATAATAATTTAGAACCTCACCTTCAGCTGTTTCAAAGCAACGGAATTCATTAATACGTACCTTTGTTATATTATTTTGTTACTCATATTTTAGAACGTCTTGTTCGGTTTGTATTCAAACTGCCAACAATTCATATAAATTAGGTACAGTATAAATAAAATTATCACCTTACCTTAGGTAGGTTGCTTTATAAGTTTAAAAAACTAACGCGCGCTTCGGTGGTACCGCCTTCTTCATCTTCTTCAGAGCAATACTATTAAAATTTAAAATTAAAATTTAGAACGGTGTTTCCATTCAGTCATTTAGATTAAAACTGTCTTAAATTGCGTTGCTGTGTTCATTTATACTGTCGCCGACTACCCTACCAACATTTGTGCCTATAGACGGTCCCAGTACCTGTCTGCCGCGTGGAGCGCTACAGACGCGCACAGCCTACAGCGCCTCCTCACCACTATGAAGTGGACTCGCCGGAGAGGGATTTAATCTACAGTCTTAATCTACAGGCCCGCGAGAGTCACTCTTCAATCCACTCTCAACCGGAGAAGAACACCAAAAGAAGAGCTCCAGACCGTAGAAGAAGAGCCCAGCCGAACCATCCCTGGTCTACGCTACCGGTGGCGGACGCTGCATTCCTGCACCGATCAGCCTTCGCCGACCCGACACTGCGGGGCTCTGGAGGCCACCACTGCCACGCTGCAGTGGGGACCGACTGCCGCTGAGGAAAGGCTAGGTCTGAACCCGGTAGCCGAGCCGTCATTCTTCGCACTCCGCTTCTACCACACCGGCTCGCCGCTTCCAACCACCAACAACAGCCCTTTTCAGAGCCACCAATTTTCCAAACATTTTGCCACGTATCGTCGGCCCCGGTCGGTGACAAGACATATGACTAAATGACACTACAGAATTACATGTAAAGTTAATAATAAAAAATTAATTAGTAAAATGGATTATGAAAATGACAAATTTTGAAATAAAGGGATGTATAAGATAAAATGTGGAAATACAGATTGCGATACGTTCTATATTGGAATGACAACTCGTAATTTTTATACCAGATTTTAAGAACATGAGAGAGCATTCAAATACAGCAAAATAGAATCTAATTATGCAACACATGTGAAAGAATCAGGTCATAATTTTGGAAAAAATAGAAGAAGATTTGTAGGCTTATGTATTAGAAAAATTACATACGATATAAAATACAAAAAAAATCAAAAAACACATCCCACTTAATTTAAAAAATATAAATTAATTAATAAACAATTAGAATTTAAAGATGACAATAATTGTCATCTACAGCGGAGGGGAAATTTTAATTGTTCATTGATTATTTTATATTATTAAAAATTAAAGAAGCTTCTGCAATCTATTATAATAAGTATAAACGAATACAAGAATACAATTTTAGTTTTAATCTAAATGACTAAATGGAAACATCGTTGTAAATTTTAATAATATTTCTCTGAAGAACGTGGTGGCTATAGCATAATGATCGTGTCGGGTCCGTTAGTAGTATATAACTTACGTTCAAGCTTTAAGTTTGTACGACGTTCTGTTCTTGAGATATTTTGTTCACATACACACAGATACACATACGCGCGCGCGCACACACACACCAATTGCTAAAAACTGTATTTGGGATCAGGGGGCCTGAACACGTGTATTTTCGGCGAAAACTCAATTTCGAAAAATCGACATGAAAACAATACTTTCCTTCCTATATATTCATATAGGCAAGTGAGAGTAAAAAACGATGCATATAAATTTTATTAAAATTTTACTATCTATAACTTTTTATTTTTTATTTTTTTTGTTTATTTAACGTCGCTTCAACTACTGTGGTCATTAGCGACGACGTTGGGTTGTAACTGTGAATGATGAAATGATTTTTTGTAACGTATGAAAATGCCGTGGCGGAGTGGGATTCAAACCCAATACCGCATATAACCTTTTTGGTTGATTACAAATTTTGTTTTATGATTCCATAAAAATATTTTGAAAATTAAAGACTAAAATATATAGCTGTATTAACTTTTCCCACAAATTCTGTAATAACATAATTACAGCTTTAATATTAGATTGTTTTATTTTCTCCACCTTAAAAAATGATGTAAAAATATATGCTATATAAAAACATTATTGTTGCTGTATATTTTTAATTAGCATTAAATAAGTTTACGTAATGGATGATTAAAAACCTAATTAATGTTTAAAGCCTACTTGAATTTTCTAACGGTTTATAACGGTCAAAATGGCGGTATTAAAAATTTTATTATGCTGAGTGCTTAAACACGTTTAAAATACGTTATCTCGTTTGTTAAATTTATGGTAAAAGGAAAATGATGAGGTGTTAAGATCATTGTTTATCTCCTGCAGCCAGCCATTCGGGATTTGTATTGGATGAGCTGAATGAGAATTTTCTTGACGAGCCTTGTTTCTGGCATCCTGATTAAGTGGCTGAAGAATGACAATCGCCTTTTTCTCATTGTGTCTGTATCTGTTCGTTTTTTTTTTGTATAGTGTCTTGTTGGGCACAAGCCACCATTTCCCGTAGCACTGATGTTTACAGTTCAGAATGGTTCTTAATATTCGTCTATCAATTTTTGGAGACTATCAGTTGTGGATTTGGTGTTCAACTTGAAAAACGTTTCGCAGGCGTAAGCAATTTCGGGTTTCAAAACAGTATTGCAATGGCTTTTTTGGACAGCGATCTCCTTTTATATGATGACCATGCGAATTCTTGGGCTACTTTAAGTTTGTATTACTTTACTAGATTAATGTTTTGACATTGTCTTTTTTCGTCACTAAAATATTGTTAAACATAATCTAACAGCAGTAAACAATGATATACCTGTATAAAATAATGTTCCTAAAATTATGAAAATACACTCTTGCTGAAGAACCAATCTAATTTCTTTTAAAATCAATTTTCTTAATTAACATTTTAATAGATCTAAATTATTTATCGTAATTTTCATTCTCTTAGTAATAAAGCAATTTCCAATTTGATCTTGTATTAAATTACAAAACAATAAATAATGAAGACTAAAGGGTTTTACTATAGGAAACGGCTCAAGAAAGATATCGCTGAAGGCAATCCGTATCGCTGAGGAAAATGACACGAACAGGAAATAATTTACTGTAGTCATGAACTCTGCTGATAGCTTTTTGATTAGTTTGGACTAAGACCAAATTGATATTACCCTTACGGTTTTTTTATTTTTATAAAATGATAAGAAATGAAAAAACTACTTTGATGCAGGTTTTTGTTAAGCTTTGATAAAATAATATTACGTTTTAATTTATTTTAAAATGATTAGAATATAATTGGTTTGTTAATTCATTTATTGTTTCTGTTTTTAGTGAAATAATTTATCTAGATATTATACTTCTTTAACTGAAGTATGATTTAATTGGTATTACAATTTTACTACATTAAAACTAGGAAATAATAATCTATAACAAATTATAAAACAAAATAAAAATTTCAAATCAAAATGAAACCTTAGTACAGTCCCTATTATGATGGATACATGCTTTCTTTTACTTTTTTTTTAACTTTGAAGATCTATATATGCACTTAACCGATTACCCGCGACACGGTTCAGCGGTACCTCATGGCGATTAGTTAAATTATGAAATACTGGCTGACTAAAAGTGGCAATTAGAAATACTATTTTTACTTTGTTTTGCCTATATGAATATAGGAAGGAAAGTATTGTTTTTGTATTGATTTTTTTGAAATCGAGTATTCACCGGATATACACGTTTTCAGGCTTACTAATTAATTTACCGCACTCCACGGTATGAAGTGTAACTTGCGGCGATTTAACAACGTTCTGTAGAACTTCACGGCGGTAAGTTGAACTATTAAATTATCTGGTTAACAAAAGTACTATCCAATTGAAGGATGTTATCTTTTTTTAGATTTTCTCTAGTTTTTCTTTTAGTAAAAGAAGTTTATCTTCAAAAATGTATCTTTAAATTATTTCTTTCTTGTTACTTGTCTCACAATGTGAGTTGATTGAACTAATAGCAAATAAACTCGGTTGACAAAAAAGCAGTAGATGCGATGGCGGCAGACCGCTGAGCGGGTAGCAGAAATCTAGCAGTCGTGGCGGTTGCTGTTGTTTTATTGCTTGCGGTCAACCACCGCAGCTAACCGCCTAGCAACCTCGGTGTTTGTACCACGGTCTGGTACAAACGTATGATTGTTTATTGTTTACATCAACTGCCGCGGTTTTCGGTCGTGGATGAACGCTTAAGTTCGTATAGACCCTAACACATAATATGAGTGCATAATATCTGCTCAGGTATATGTAATAACCAATTCGACATACCACAAATACAAGATACAACACTAGCCACCTGTGCAGATGTCACAACCATTCTTTTGGTACACGAAGATTCTATCAGAAAAACTCCTGTAATCCAACAAAACAGTTAAACTTTATGGCAGAAAAATGGCGTTTAAAGATAAAATGAAAAAAGCTCACATCTTTCGTTTATACTTCGCTATTAAAATCATTGTCCACACATGCTAACATCATACAAATTCCACACACAGACTTGTCTTAATATCTCGGATTACACCTTTACAGATTTCTAAATTAGAGAACAACGTTCAGCAGAAAAGGAAATAACTAGACTTAATTCTTAAACAATTTTGTAGCCTACTCGGACAAAAATAAAAATTATCGCCTTAAAACAAACATTTTTACTACTTAAAAACTTCATTCAAACTGGTCTAAACCTACGGTAGCAGTACACCAGTAACTCAAGTATCCAAGTTATTTAGCGTTTCCAAATAAAAGTCCTTTGAATTGTAAGAGCTTTGTCCTGGTGCGTGACATTTTTTAAAATCAATTAGAAAATCGATTTTAACGATCTTCTCGATTTTAACGATCGATTACAAAATCGATTTAACGATCGATCAGAAAATAAGTTTTTAATTTAGTTAAGCGTATGAAAACCGGCTTTAATTGCGGTACAATTATTTGGATATTGATGCACTGCACAACGATAGTATTGTAGAACATTAAAACGGAGGCATTCAAAAAAGTAATTTTTTCAGTAAATTAAATTCCTACCTATGCTTTTAATATTTTTCTCCATGATAACAAATGTTAACAAAGGACGAAAAAAACAAGGAACACAAACACACACAAAATAATATTTTTATTAATCAACAGATTTACAAGCAGTGGATATTTTCAATGAAATCATATATAAATTAAAACGTGATAATTTAAGAGATGTCAAGAATCTTTTACTTAAATCTAAGAACTTAATAATTCTTTTTCTCTTAAATTTCCTCGTAGGTCCAAGGCTAGATGGTTCAGATTTTCTTTTAGGAATTGACAGTACTTTTTCTCATTGTAGAAACTTATTTGTTACTGATGTCTATCTTAAAAATAAACGTATTTCGAATAAAACACGGTATATTAAATATGGCTCTTACAACCTTTCTTGAAATCATTCTAAATAAAATGTGTTCTAAATGTATTGTGACAATATCGAAAGGGAAAGTATTTTTCCAGAATTCTCTAGCAGGAATGAGATTTTAAAAGCGTTAATGAAAATAATAATAGTGTTGATAAGTTGGGTTATTCTAAGAAATTGTTAAAAATATAGTGTATAAATGATTAGGTTTAGTATAGGCCTATTGTTGTGACAAGGGTTGGTGTTCCTGTTTAGATAATTGGCCGTTTTGTAAATCTTTATTCAATTATAATTTGTTTGTTTACGTTTCGTAAAAATTTCCAAAACCCGACAGAAAAACTTTGTATTTTTAGTATTATATAGAAAAATTGCTGTTAATCTTGGACCCCGATAAGTTAGTATTTAAAGGAGCCAGATGCCCTTTCTATTATTCTTGATTTATCTCAATGAGAAAATTTTGTAGTTAAAGATAACTGTATATCAGGTAGCAGTTTACGATTTGTAAAAAGGTCCGAATCGTAACTGTGCTTTCATGTAACTGGTTGAACTCGTAAGTAGGATTTAGTGAAATTATGTCCAAAAATAATCGAATACTATAAATTAGTTTATTATTTATTTTAAGTGTCTTAATTGTAGTAATTGTAGTTCATTTACAGATTTAAGTAAGATTATTATTTATAATTTATAGTGTTTAATAAATATTTGTTTGTAATTTTAAATGAAAGTTTGTTTATTATTTATTTTACCCAGATCCCGAAACGGACCTTAGCGACAAATCTCACATATTTACTACATGAAAATAGTTTTTTAAATAAAACTTTATAAACAATAATCGTTTTGGTTATCTACTAATAATTTTCTCTCTTTCTTGTTTCAGGTAAATACGAGTATTTTTTGGCTAACAAGTAAATTAAGAAACGGTAACACGCTTTTTAATTCCTCCAATCCATTATTATTGTAAGTAAAGCTATTCATTTTCTATTTTTAAAATAACGAATGGGAATTTTAAAACGCTTTTAATTTCTCCAGTCCATTATATTTGTAAGTAAAGCTATTCATTTTCTATTTTTAAAAAAACGAATGGGAATTTTAATTCCCCCGTACCCTTATCCTTACACCATATTTTGGAATTTAACTCTTTTACTTTCTCTTGCCTATATGAATACATAGAAAGGAAAATATTGGTTTCGTGTCAATTTTTCGAAATTAAGTTTTTACCGGATATACATGTTTTCAGACCCCCTGAACTCAAAAAAACATGGTTTAAGCGATTGGTCTGTGTGTGTGTGTTCGTGTAAGTGTGTGTGAACGGAATGTCCCGAGAACGGAACATAGTACGAACTTGAAACTTGAAACTTAAGTTGTACTACTACCGGAGCCGGACCCGACACAAACATTTTTATCAAAATCGGTCTACCGGAGTTAGTAGTTTACTCGTGTCATTTTTCACTTTTTTTCATTTTCTCAAAAATGTTCCTACGATTATTTTAAAATTGCTGTATTTACTGAATTTTTTATGTTCTACAAGGTAGGGTAGGCGCAATGTCTGCTGAAATTCTTGGAAAGACTTTTTTCTCGTAAAAAAATTGTTTTTTTAAAATAGCGGCTTAAATATGCATTTAAACGCAAAAATAATTATAATAAAAGTTGTAAAAAATTTAAAATCCTACAACTTTTATTTCAAACATTTTTTTTATATAACGCTTAGTTTAGCGGTAATTGGTGATTTCTGTTTTCTTTTTCATGAAAATCTGTAAAAATGTATTTTTTAATATTTCGGCCTTAGTGTGCGCTTTACAAAAAAGTGTAGGCTATATAATTAAATTTATAGGAAATTAAAAGATTTACAAGTTTTATTTAAAGAATTTTTCTCTACAGAGCCTAGTTCACCGGGAAAGAGTGTTTATCCGTATTGTTAAGCAGAACTGAGGTTGATTTTCATTTTGCATCATTAACTCACAATTAAAATAAGGTTATGTGTTTTGAGGTAAGTTTTTTGTTTATTTATAATGTTTTATTACTAATATTAGGTTATATTGTTAATTATTTGCGTTGGGAAGAGAAAGTTGTGTGAGTGTTTCACACCAGATTGCTTTATAAATGAATGTGGCTGGTTTTTAAAGTAGACTAGGTACTCAATTAGTAAAATAAGTATTTTCCTACAAATGTTTGTTTTAAGATAATTTTACAACACATACTAAGGGTATTAAAATTAAATACTGATGTAGCCCTTTGTAAAATTAATGCAAAAAGGTTCTTCTGTAAGAAAATGCTTACGTTAATGACCAGTCCCTTAACTAAACTCAATAAGAATCGTCTACCATTTATTAAAGCGCTACTGCCTCTGTTGAAACAGGTTAACGTTTAGTCAAATTGCAACTGTAATGAACTTCTAACAGTGGTGAAATTTTATTGATTTGCCTTGTAAATTGATGAACAAAGGGCACTCGAGACCTAGTGCTAACATTCAACGAACAGTACCTTTCATTCCCCTGTGAATCCTACTCCTCCCTCACTAGTTCCATTACATCCCCTAAAGACCATCTTGCACAATGACTCCCTCTTTCAATAACTCTCTCTTTTCAAATGAATCGTAATAACTGTCCGAATCTCTTGTTGCCGTAAATTAAACTCAAAACCGTTCAACAATTCCCTACTACAAGTTAACAAAATTGATTAACATATTTTAGCACCACAATGTTACGAATGTTATCTTTATGACTTCCATCCATGAATGTAGCCTATTTCATGAATTTAACAGAAACCTGAGATAATTATTAAATAATCAAATAACTTCATAAATTTATTATACAACATCATAAGAAATACTTTTGTTGATCCCACATCTCTTTTACTTTTACTCATACATTACAATTTGTTCATTTTATTTGAAAAATAGAGAAATATTATTCCAAAAAGGGAAAAAGTTAAAAAAAATTAAATATCATCGATCTTTGATTTCTGTAATACGTATTCACAAATAAATTAATTGAATACAAAAGAAAAACTTGTAGGGAATATTACTTAATTTTTATTACAGTATCGATAAGGCAAGTCCAAAAACTAAATCGTTCAGCCTTGAATTTTATAATTTAAACTTGCTGATACCATAACTTACTGTTTCTACGCCGGTCCGTCGTTAGTGTTGTGGCCGCTGTAGGCGCTGCGAACGCTGTGAGGTGGTTGCTTCTGCTGCCGCGAGATAGCGCAGACAGAAACTTCTCACAGCGCTTGTACGACCACGAGTGGCTAACACATACGGCGGGACTTGGATAGTTGAAGGCAGTCAGTTAATAAGTATCAATCCTCAATAGTTCAGCCGTTCTTAGTTTGCTCCAACTGTCAATAAACCAAAGCCAGCCACTACAGGGTGTACGCTAGGATCCACGACTTAAACTGTTAGTTTTTTACATGATTTATACAATAAGTAACTTGCACAAATAGAAAAATATAAATATAAGTGAAGACTCAAATACTATAATACTAAATTCCTATTGAAAATAAATTATAATGCACGTAAGAACGATGTGAGACAATGCGATGTCATAAACGAGGTGGTAGCATATTAAAACGATGACATGCCTTTGTCAAAAATATGTAGAGAGATTTATGGGTTTGGATTAGTCATCATCAAATTCAACTGTGAAATAACGAGTGACTATACTAATACTAGATAACAGATCATTAAAATTGAAATGTTCCTTTTAAAGTTCTCTTGTTCGTCATAGGGATCAGAGGTAATACGTACATAAAACTTGTAACCACGTATATTTTATGAAAAAGAATGGAAATAATTACACCGTTTTTAAACATTTATTGTTCAGTACTTAAAACATCAGTCAAGATTTGATTAACAGTTGATATGATTGAACAGTTTTATTTATAAAAATACTATAATACTTTTAAAAGTATTTTATGGTTACTTTTTAATCAGCGTGTACACATTTTTAAGTAATGCACATGCTCAGTGACGTAATTACTTGTTGACAGTGGGAGCAAACTAAGGAAGGCTGGACTTTATCTGAAAAGGTCGACATGGAGATAAATTGAAACTCTCAACATTGAGTATACTCTTTTGTTCTCTACACTAATGACCCCTGCCTTTCCAATCGCCTAGTCAGCGGCCGCTTCTATCCGTTCGGTGGCGGTGTATACGCACTCGCCTAGCCAGTGGCCGCTCCTCTCCGAGGCAGCAGTGAAAGTTACCTGTGGGTCCTTCCCCCCTAACAGCAACTACACCACTGGATGCCCTGCCGCTCCGGCCGGTCCTACCTCTACCGGCGAGAGCTACAGCCCGTTTGACTAACTCATGTCTAATACGAGTAAATTCAGTGCTGTAAATATTTATGTCCGTTAAGTCTACCCAGGCACAACCAACTAATAGAAGTGTTGAAACGTAAAAATATTGACTCGAGAGATATCCGGATAATTGTCAACCTTTACTTCAACCAGACAGCAACTGTTCGCGTGCGGGATGCCTTTACTAACCCAGTGGACATTAAACGGGGTGTTAGACAGGGCTGTGTGCTCTCTCCGCTTCTCTTCAACATTTATTCTGAAGAAATTTTCAGACAAGCCCTTGACACGAAAGTTGGAGGAGTTCGGGTGAATGGCATACGTCTCAACAACTTACGTTATGCAGATGATACAGTCTTGCTGGCTGAAACAGTGCAGGATCTCCAGGAACTCCTGAATAAGGTTGTTGAAGCCAGCCAACATTTTGGTCTCACCCTCAACACAAGGAAGACAAAGTGCATGGTCATCACCAAGAGTGTGGTCCCACATGACGAACACCTGTATGTGGAGGGAGAGCAGTTGGAAAGAGTTACGAAGTACAGCTATCTTGGTATGAGGGTGACCAGTAACCTTGATTACTCTACTGAGATCACAATCCGCATTGAGAGAGCCCGGGCCGCATTTGTGAAAATGAAGAGGATGCTGTGCAACCACAATCTGAGTCTGGACTTGAGAATTCGTGTGCTGAGGTGTTACATCTTTCCGGTGCTGTACTATGGTGCAGAGGCCTGGACTACCAATAGGCAATGTGAACGAAGACTTGAGGCCTTTGAGATGTGGGTTTACAGAAGGATGCACAAAATATCTTGGACAGAGAGAGTCACAAACATGGAAGTCCTAAGGAGGATGCAGAAGGGAATGGAAGTGATGATCGAAATCAAGAAGAGAAAGCTGGTGTACCTCGGCCATGTCTTGAGGGGTCTAAAATATGAAATCCTTCATCTTGTCATCCAGGGAAAGATTATCGGCAAACGATCGGTTGGAAGAAGAAGAACCTCCTGGCTACGGAACCTGCGAGAGTGGTTTAATTTGTCATACATCGACCTATTTAGAGCTGCAGTTTCCAGGGTCAGGATTGCCATGATGCTAGCACACCTTCGTAATGGAGATGCTACATGAAGAAGAGAGTCTACCCAAATATTTCACATGAAATCTGAAATTTGTTGCTTACTGTTTTTAATAATTTCAGATCTCCAAAATTTTTTTCCAGGGTATTTTCAATACGTATTATTATGATAGTTTCAGTCTGAAATTGTTTATTTCGATGTTGGGAAGTTTAATGAAATCCCATAATTTGTATTTCACATATCTTCACATAATTTTAAATATTAATTTGTACCGATTAATTTTGTTTCATTCTTGATTTTTATCAATTAAACAAAATTGCAAAATTAAACAAAATAAAATAAAGGTGGTGTAGTCACTTGGGAAAAATGATACTAGAAGACATTGTAAACTTATTTTAAAATTAACATGCACAGAAAACACAACATATAATATAACAGGAAGTTCCTCCATTGAACTTTTTTTGTCATATAACATCAAAAATCCCTAGTTTTACCGAATTTAATGTGAAAAATATAGAAAATAACTAAGTGACGCTAGAATAGAAAAAATTGAAATCGAAGTTGTAAGTTTTAAATTTTCTACAGCTTTAATTATAAAAAATTTTTCTTAAAAATGCATATTCAGGCCGCAATCATAAACAAAACTTTTTTACGTTTTTCATTAAATCGCCTCATTCACTACATTTTTTATGCACTTCAGATAGAATTAGCGCCATGTATGTTGAAATTCTTGGGATAGCTGTGCTCTCGTAGAAAAAAATGTTTTTCTTTAAGATTGCAGCGTTAATATGAATATTTTGTAAATTTTTTGGGCAAACTATTATTATCAAAATTGTAAAACCTTTAAAAATCTACAACTTTTATTTTAAATAATTTTTTGTACAACTCTTAGTTTAGCGGTAATTAGTGATTTTCTGTTTTTCTTTCCATCAAAATCGGTAAAACATGGGATTTTTGTAAGATTGCTGTCTTAGTATATATTTTGTGACATAATTACTTTCTCTACAGAACCCAGTTTAGCGTCAATTAGTGATTTACCGTATTTTTAAGTCAAATTGAGGTTGGTTTTCATTTTGCGTCATTCACTTATGATTAAAATTCAGTAATGTTTCTCATTTTATGTTGTTTACTCATGATTAAACATAGGTTATACTGTTTATTATTTACATTGGCAACAGAAAGTTGTGTGAGTGTTTCACACCAGATTTTTTTACATCTTTTTAGAAATAAATATTAACATAAATTAGCTCAATATTTTGTTATACACTCTGTCTGCCTGTAACAGAAAGGTGGAGTGTCAAATTGTTTACACTCAATCTGTTCGTTGCAGGGATAAAATAATTAGTTCTCTTTCTTATCACATGGTCAGCTAATCAAGTGACTGAATTATTTAAAAACAGAAGTTGTAGAGGTGTAAAAGATACTAATCAGAGTTATCTCCTCTGAAGGTAATGAATTTCATTATACAGCCAGACCCTGTGGTGAATGAAGTGAAGATGTCATTTTCAGGGTGGAAAATATGTGTTTTTTAGAGGACCTGGTATGCTGATAAGCGTACTTTTCCACTCAGTGAGGAAGGCAAATGTAAAACATCTCACTCCTCGTTTTATTTAGTAAAACCTCTACAGGATCAAACCAGCCTCTCAGCTGATAACCTAAACAATTTTCTTTTACGGCTGTGGAAATAAAATTTTGAGTCAGTTATTGATCACTCTTTCTTTCGTATATATAAAGTTTATACAAATAATATGATTAAAATAAAATCTCATTTTAACAGAATTTAATTTTCACTTGATTGTTTTAATCTTTTACGGCGGTTTTTATTCTGTAAAACAGTGTTTAAACATAAATTTAGATACTGTATGTCACGTTCTGTTTCCTTTTTATACCCTATTGTACGTTTTACAAGGGTTTATATCCTATTCTTTCCTTCCGTAAGTTGCGTTTCTGTATTCAGCGTCCCTGTTTTACTTCACCATGTCTCTTCACATCTTGTTATCCTAACTAACGGTAATTGAAAAGATGGAGGCCGTTGCGGTGGGGGTTGGTTTACCTAAGCTTCTGCTCGTTACGAAGCCCTCTAACTGGGTTGTCATTTACCCACTGAGCTGTTAAGTCGCCCACTTAAACGTGTTAACTCAATTAATGTTATTACTATATATAGGCCTATGGTCCAATACAAACAGTTTTCATCAGCGTCCAATGATTGAACAACCCTCTTTCCCTGTCTGGCCAAATGAATCGTTATACACTTAACTAAAACGTACAAAAAAACTGTTTTAAAACATTTTTCTATTTTGTATAAGAATTTCTCAAACGTCTATTCCATTATGTACTTTCAAAACTTTATTAGAATTTTTTGCTTTCTTTTGCCTATATGAATATATTGGAAGGAAAGTATTGTTTTCATGTCGATTTTTCAAAATCGAGTTTTCACCGGATCTACACGTTTTCAGACCCCCTGAACCCAAAAAAACATATATTTAGCGATTGGTCTGTGTGTGAACAGAATATCTCAAGAATGGAACATCGTACGAAGTTGAAACTTGAAAATTAAGTTAGATACCACTAGAGGACCCGACACGAACATTTTCATCAAAATCGGCCAATTGGAAGTAGTAGTTTATTCGTGTCATTTTTCACTTTATTGCGATTTTCTCAAAAATGACTCCTACAATGTTTTTTTTAAATCGCCTCATTTACTACATTTTTTATGCTCTACATGATAGAGTAGGCGTTATGTCTGCTGAATTCTTGGAGAGGTTGTTTTCTCGTATAAAAATTGTTTTTTTTTTTAAGATTGCGACTTTAACAAGCATTTTAGCGCAAAAATGTGTATAATTAAAGAAGTATGGAATTTAAAATCCTACAACTTTTATTCCAAACATTTTTTTTGTATAACGCTTAGTTCAGCAGTAATAAGCAATTTTCTGTTTTTTCTCACGAAAACGTGTAAAAATTCTATTTTTTTAAGATTTCAGCCTTAGCATGCATTTTACGACAAAAGTATAGCCTTAATAAGCAAATTTATATAAAATGAAAAGATGTACAACTTTTACTTTGAGCATTTTTCTCTACAGAGCCTAGTTTAGCGTGAAAGAGTGATTTTCAGTTTTTTTTTATGCCAAACTAAGGTTGATTTTCATTTTGCGTCTTTCACTTATGATTAGAATTAGGTTATATTTATTGAGGTTAGGTTTTTTTGTATATTTCTAATGTTTTATTACAGATATTATGTTATTGGTAATTATTTACGTTGCCAAGAGAAAGTCGTGCGAGTGTTTTACGCCAGATTTTTATTTATTATACCGAGATTGCAAAAGAACTTAGCTTTAGTGTTACAATATTTTAAATGGACATTTTTTAATCTAACAGGATTTTTTTTAAACTTTTCATTTTGTGGCAGTACGAACCAATCTACTGATACATTGAAAAAGTCAGTTTCATTGTTTTCATTAATTTCGCGAGATTTATGAAAGGTTAGAGTAAAAATTTATTCCCGCATTTCTATTTATTTTCACGTAAAATGACACTTTATCACTTATGTAGGATATTTACAATTATTATGAAGATTATAAGGTAAATGGGAGGAATTAAAGACTCTATGATGTTTAGTCATTCAGTACTGACTAACTAATTCAACGTCGGACACTAATCTAGAATTTTTAGTTATATTAAATTGATTTATTTTTTATTTTATTTTATTTTGATATAATTTAATTTTGATGTGTAGAATAATTTGTTTTAGTGTTAGTAAATTTTTATAATATTAATTTTGTCGATAACTCTGGTAGCTTTAAATAGCACTAAAACAAAACTCTAAAAACATAGGCCAAGGTGGTGGAGGGGAAGATATGGATACAGAATATTAGAATTAAGACACATTTACCTCGTTTTCCCTCTTATCGTCACCTTGAACCCTTGCAGCAGCCCGCAGATGCATCTGGGGTGAAAGTAGCGTAATCTCTGATGGCGGAACGTCCGCAGGTTCACGTAATAGCGCACGGCGCGACAGGACGACCCTCACTGCTCGGTTGTTTGACTCGGACTGGTTCAGGTAAAGGAATGAGGGAGGCCTTATCTATTGATAAACTAATACTATGTAATTGTCTGCAGTCTATCTGCTTTAAAATAAAATGAGTTCTGAACAAATGTGCTATTTTCGGATTCGCAATCTACACAAAACGTTAAAGGGGCTAAATTGAGTTTCAATTTCCGAGTTTTGACCGAAAGTCGCCTAAAACCAGTAGTCAGGAAATCAAAGTCGGAATTTGGAAACAAAAATAGTTACATACTATTTCTCTAAGAGTATATACAAAAATAATTCGGTTTAAAGTTCCGGTTTCGACCAGAAGTTTTCCGAAACCGGAAGTCAAGAAATCAAAGTCGAAATTAAGAAAAGAAAATAGTGTCATTCGATTCCTCTTAAAGAGTAGATAAAGAAATCATTGGGTTTAAAGTTCCGGTTTCGAGCGAAATTGGCTCAAAATCATACAAAAAATCATTGGGTTTAAAAAAATTCATCGAGCTGCCCAAAACGGGGAGTCAAGAAATCAAAGTCGGAATTTGAAAACAAAGATAATGACATTCGATTTCTCTTGAAGAGTAGATTCAAGAAAATTGGGTTTGAAGTTGCGGTTTCGAACGAAAGTGCCCCAAAACCGGAAGTTAAGAAATCAAAGTAGAAATTAGGAAACGACAATAGTGTCATTCGATTCCTCTTAAAGATTAGATAAAGAAATCTTTGGGTTTTAAGTTCCGGTTTCGAGCGGATTTGGCTCAAAATCGGAAGTCAAGAAATCAAAGTCGGTTTTGGAAACAACAATTGTCTCTTTCGATTCTTTTTAAAGAGTAGATACTACAGAAATCACTAATGGTTTTTGCCATAAGCCAAAGGTAAGACTTTAAAAATATTCACCAGCCATGAGACTCGTCGTAGTCTCATAAAAGGGATTTTGTATTATTATGACCCATGAAACCAAAAAGAGTTTTAAGGGTATCCATTTGTGCCCGCATGTGAGTGCGAAACAAAGAAATTTTACCACGATACCGATACTTACCATAGAAATCTTTACCATTTTGTTCTGCTGCCAATCGTAATGATAATAATGAAAGAGCGATGTGACTTTAAACATATAAATAAAGCAGCGTTGATTGTTTAATTAGAAGAGGAGAACTCAGTTGCTTATTTTTTTTTCTCTTTAATTCTTTATTTACAACTGTAAAACGTTACAACAAGCAAATGTGATGATTATGATAATAATGTAAATGGCATGATAGGCATGAGAGGGGTAGGGCCCCCATTGGTGCCTCCCCAAGAATGAAATTTGTATATCAAATTAGCAGGTCTCTACTCCAGCGTCTTTTAAGGCGTCTAGGGGGATTATCAGGTAAATGGACGGAGGAAAGTGAACGCACCAGGGGGTTCTCGTGTTCGTGTGACTTGTCGTGGAAGCGTTTGTATAGGTATTCAATGGAATTTTTTACAAGTGGTGTTTTCAAATCTGTATGTAAGGTTTTGTTGCTAACGTAAAGAGGTGCATTTGCTATAAGGCGTAATGTTTTTGACTGGAATGCTTGAATTCGTTGCAAATTAGAGGGTTTGGTTGAACCGTAGATTTGGGATCCGTAGGTCCAAATAGGTTTCAAAAGAGAACATATGCGTAATTTTTTGCCATTGGTAATTTTGATCGTTTGTGAAGTAGGGAATATAGAAGTTTAAGTCGGGAATTCAGTAATAAACGTTTCCGTTTGATATGTGTGCTCCAAGTTAGTCGTTTATCGAAAGTCAGACCGAGATACTTGACCGTATCTGTCTTTGTGAGAGGTTCATTGTCTATGTATACTGGTGGGCAATCACCATGACGAAGTGTGAAAGTTACGTGAAGGGATTTTGTCGTATTAAGTTTTATTTTCCATGTTTTACACCATTCGTGTATAAGATTGAGATGATGTTGGAGTGTTAGTGAAGCGTGTATAGAGTTTTGGTCTCGGGCTAATATCGCTGTGTCGTCAGCGTAGGTAGCAGTGAGGGTCTGGGGTAGGGTCGGTAGGTCTGAAGTGTATACAGAATAGTTGCTTATTTAAATTTGAATTTTGATTATAGAATGAAAAAATCACACATTGCAAGTAGCTAAAAGCTTTTCTATTTGGTAGATTTTTTTTTACATTTGTAAAGCTTTAAATATAACAATAACGTCTGATACTTTATAACGACTTGAAAAATTCGAATAAAAAATTTAAACTGGGGTAATAAAACATAATCATATAATTCAACGATATAGTTTTCACACTATTAATCAAAAGTTAGTTGACATGGAAGTTCAAGTATCTAGTTTATTACTTGGTAATCTATTAAATTATTATTCAGAGGTGTTCCGAAAATAATAGTACCAGTAGACGTTACTGAATTAATGGTACAAATATAACAAACTTATGGGAAATTAACGCCCATTCAGGGACATTGGTTTTATTGTCCATTCAGTAGATGATAAAATGAAGCAGTAAAAAGAGGGGAGACTAAATGGTTTTAACAACGAATTTTCCGGAGATAAACCCCGCAGTTTATGTTAAAAATAAAAAACCTAAGAAATAATTTAATAGTACATTACATCATCAAAAAAATTTAGATGTACTCTTGTTTTACAAAACTCAACTGTAGAACTGTTTGAATTTTATTGGTAAAAAAGTAATATATTTTATTTCTTTATATTTTATTTCTTTAAATATTGGTGTATCCAAGTGGTTATTTTAATGCTTTGATCGGTCAGTCGGCTAGAATTAATAGGAGAACAACCACTGATGTTTCATCATGACTGGACATTATTTATTTTTTAGATTTATTGTATTTTTAGACTGTATTTTAAAAATAATTGTATTGGTTTGCATGTTCTTAAAACCCTGTATTGTGTTTAGTTAATTCGATTTATTAAGTTCTTAGATTGCTTTTAAGTCATGATTTTAAGCCCAATCCTAGTTTTGAATCTCAATTGAACAGTCTACTAAATTAAAGAAGAGAACACCTACCGTAGGACATGGCTTTTAGCCATAGTTGAGTAGGTTAATTTGTTACAGTAGGCCCCACATTGTAAATTGTACATGGATTATAGATTTAGGAAAGAATGTGTGTGGGTTACTACTGTAAAAAATACGGAAATAAAGTTTATCATTATTATTATTATTACTACTGAATTAGTTTTGTGTAAATAGTTGTAAAGTGAGTTGGTTAAATAATGTGCATATAACGCGTCACGTATTCAAGCAGTTTCTTCGTGACGGGAAATAAGTGTGCCATTTTTATCGGGTTTTAAGTAAAAATTATATATTTTTGTATGCTTTTATGCTCAGTGTACAGTATTCAAGTACATTATTGGATTTTTTAGTCATTTATTAATATTATTGAACGTGGGTGTTACCGTTGTACTTAAATGAGATACTAGCAAGCAAAATTTGTTGAAAAGTATTCTTTAATATTTTCATCGTTCATAATTATTTGTAATTTAAAAATGAAATGGACATAGTTTCTTCGTGTTCTTCATTCATTCATGTTCTTGACAAGTTTATTTTAAAATAACTCTTCAACCAAATGCTTTTTTTACAAATTGCTTGTAAGTTAAAGCAAAGAAAATTCAAGTGCTTAGGCTGTTACTACTGTGACCCATGGAGACAAGACTTTTATTCATTACAAATTGATGGGAAGCTGCTCGTATTTCAAGTGGAAAGTTGAGTAAGAACTGAGGTTAGTCTGTTGTAATTTAAAAGTTTCAAAAGTTTTCTTCTCAAGTTTTCTGATAGATTTTTCTCATTATTTACAACTAAGAGAGGTTTTCTATTCAACTTATTGAAAATATAAGAGAAATGAGCAACTTATTTTGCAATTTAAATGTTATACTGTGCATTTTTGTTGTTCGCCAACTCTTAAAATTGACGCGAAAGTAATTTGCTGTAATATAATTATTTGTTCGTAAAGCTAAAATATCCTGTGGTGAATCATCGCTACAAGACCTAACGATCAATGTATACTTGGCCAACTTTTCATAAAATCCAAATTGAAACAAACTCAAGTTTAATAGTAATTAGTTTTCAAAGTTTTGTAATAATAAAAAATTATTTACCAGTTATGCTATACCGGTGCATTATGTTTTATACAAACATTTTAAAACAATTCAATGCTTTAAAGCCAGCTTTAGTAAAGTATTTACAAGTATAGGTATATTCCGATATTTGATGGTTTATGAATAATTCTCTCGTTTTGCTTGTATCAAACGAGCATTTTATGGTTTGGGATAACAGAACACGTTAAAAGTTGATTCATCTATTTCAGGTACTCTAGAGACCTTTTGATTCAAAGAAGAATTGTTTTAAATTTCATTCCATAGAAATTTCAGAAGTGATTTATATTAATGCAGAATCTTATGAAGTATAATGTACTGGGAATACCTTTACAGTAATTCATTTATTAAACTAGTAGGCTACTTTTTCAAAGCATTATAATTTGTTTTTTGCTGTGTTCATCCACCTACATAAATTTTACTAATTTTTTTTTCTACATCTCTCTTATTTCAACCGTTTTTTAGTTTGTAACTCGATTGCAAAATCAACGATTTTTATATTTTCCAGAGTAACGTTTTATTTTTACTTTCTTGTAATTTAATTTATATTGTAGCCGCCTTCTTAGCATAGTGATAGCGTGCTAGCCTACAACATGAAAGTCCCGGGTTCGATTCCCGGCTAGGATTTTCACTAATTTAAAACATACCATTTCATTAACCAACGTTGTAACCAATAACCGAGCTGTTGTACCGACTATAAATAAACTAAAAACAAATTATATGGCAATGAAAAGAATTCTTGATTCTAAGAATTTCACATTTTTAATTCTCTTGTTTAGGGTTTTAGCCGAAAGGCTGTGTTGAACCTGTAGAGGTTTTACTAAGTAAAACGAGGAGTGAGGTTGTTTACCGTTGCCTTCCTCACTGAGTAGAAAAGTACGCTTATCAGCATGCCGGGCCCTCTGAAAAGCACATATTTTCCACTCTGAAAATGACACCTTCACTTCACTCATCACAGGGTCTGGCTGTATAATGAAATTCCTTTCTTTCAGAGGAGATAACTCTGCTTAGTGCCTTTTACATTTCTGAACATTTTTCTATAACATCATATTTCAAAAGCTTCTCTTCCTTTTTACTGCCCCTTATCACCCATGTTTCACTTCCGCATAATGCTACACTCAAAACATACTCTTTTAAGAATTTTTTCCTAATCTGTAAATCAATGTTTGTAGTCAGTAAGCTGTTTTTCAATTCAAAGAATCTTTAAAGCGTCAGCAATCCTACTTTTGATATCACTGTAATGAGACAAATTTAACTGACATCTGGATTTGTTTATATTTGAGTCTATTGAAGTAAATATAAATAAATCCAGCTGATTAAAATAAAATATTTAAAAATTATTTAATTTGCATTAACAAAATATGGTTACTAAGCAACTAAGAAGAAGAAATAAAAATTTTAAATTAATTTAATGGGGCGTAAAACCTCAAGCCAACAACATGTTGTATTGAAACGTCCTATTCATTTTTTCATTTATTCATTTATTCATTCATTCATTCATTCATAATTATTTAGAAAAATATATAAATAATATTACAATGATATGATATAATATAATACTACAATAATATAAATGATATGCGAACATGCATAAATAAACTAAAGATTTGTGAATTTCATGAGAGAGAGACTGAAAATCAACCAAGATGGAAGGTCCTCACATTTATTTCTGAGTTATAAAAAATTGTACTTATATTAGGAATATTTTACAACATGTATAAAATCAACAGTGAAAAGAACTCTAAAGTTTAAAAGTTCATGAAGAAAAAACAAATTGATTGAAAATAGAATGTAAGAAAAAAAACAAAAACATTTTTAGATAAAAATTATCTAAGGACATAATCCGATAAAATACAGAAAAGTACAATGGAGAAATACTAAATCTAATTACATATGTTTTGCACCCTATAAGTTTAAAGTTCTATATAAATTAAGTAGGCTACTTATTTTCACATACATAAAGACTTCAAATTATTTCCGTTTTAAACTAAATGATAGGTATTATGAATTAATTCGTTTTAGTTTCAAATAAGATATGTATAAAAAATACATATAAAAAACAAATTAACCTAGGCTATGAAAAACTTCGAAATTTAAATAAAACAATAACTATTTCATTAAAATTATCATACGTCTATTTATTTCATAGCAAATTTGGCATCCCTTGTGGGGATAATATAATCTCTTACATCACTTACGCTTCTACCATCTTAATCTTTAAATTAAAGATTATTAAAAAATCTTACCAAGTTTAATACTATTAAACTATTAAATTATTTGAAATTTGGGTTAGATATATATGCACAACGTTACGTTCTTTTAATTTTTTTTACATTTTTATGTATAATTTCAGCTGATGTTCATACTTTTTCTCATGTTTCTCTCTAACTATCGGTGAAGTTCAATATTTTTCCTTTGAATTTTTTCGTAAATCTGAAAGGTCTTTTATTATTTGTGTGCGGCAAATAATTCTATAGAGCGTATTGCTTTGGGTATCCGTGGTATATCAAAGAGTTTATTCACACAACAGTTCATGTCGTTAGCCGCTCCTTGTTCTTACAGACAAGGAAAAATCTTCATTCGAGGAAGGTAATGGTTAGTATGTGGTGTAATACATTTTTACTTATTGGTTTCCCTTTGTAGTACTTCTGGGTTATTTATCGGTATCGTGCAATGGAGAATTTAAATAAATCGGTAGAAAATCTAATAAATTCAAAAAAGTTATAATTCATTGGTGAAATAAGTTTATACTCTATTTAGTTCAGTTAATACATAACCAACTGAAAGCAGTTTAAATCGATTTTTAGATAAAAATTATCTAAGGACATAATCCGATAAAATACAGAAAAGTACAATGGAGAAATACTAAATCTAATTACATATGTTTTGCACCCTATAAGTTTAAAGTTCTATATAAATTAAGTAGGCTACTTATTTTCACATACATAAAGACTTCAAATTATTTCCGTTTTAAACTAAATGATAGGTATTATGAATTAATTCGTTTTAGTTTCAAATAAGATATGTATAATGTTTGTTCCGATAAAGGTCACTGAAAGTATACAAAAGTACCTAGAAACATAGCCTATAAGGCAGAAATATCCGTAAAAAAAACGTTTATTGATGTCTAGAAAAATTTAGTAAAACTGAATCGGTACCCAAAAAAAAACCATTAAATTAGTTGAAATAACAAGGTGAGAGAACGATAAAGATAAACGATGTAGACAATTTTTAACTGCTTTCAGTTGGTTATGTATTAAGTGAACTAAATAGGGTATAACCTTATTCCATCAATGAAAAGAGGTTAATAAGCTAGAAATAAAGACGCTTGTAAAGAAAAACAGAGCAAGTTGGGGGACAAACACGGCGCAAAAGATCGGCCTCTGATAACTTGGGTAGAAAGCCTCATGACCAGCTAACAGTTTGAGTTTTGGTTGTACAGGCGCATGGTTAAAATTTTCTGGACGGATAAAGTATCCAACGAGAGAAGTCTTGCGGAGAATGGGAACAGTAAAGGAGCTTGTTTATACTAACCAAAAAAGGAAAATGGAATATGTGAGTCACATTATGCATGAACCAAGACATGAAATAATACTTTTTTTTGTTTAACGTCTGACTGTTCTGCAAATTACTGCTAATGCAGATAGTGAAGGATGGAATAACTTTTTGTAATGTATGAAAATATGCCGTACCTGAATGGGATTCGAACCCAAGACCGCATGATGAGAGGCGAGCACGTTACCAACTACGCCAATGCGGCCGGCAATCTTGAAATAATACAAGGCAAGATTCAGGTAAAGAGAGATCTGGGAAGAAGAATTTTTTGGTTGAAGAATCTTCGCGACTGGTTTCGTTGTATCCCAGCGGAGCTTTTAAAAAGGTGCAGTATCCAAGGTCCGAATAACCGTAATGATTACCAACCTCCGATCGAAGAGGGCACGATAAGAAGTAGGCTAGCAGCTAGTAATTTTGAACAAGTTTGATTTCACTAGTGCTGTTATAGGAGTTGACCCACCGGGTTGGTCTAGAGGTAAAGTCGTCACCAAAATCAGCTGTTGAACAGCTGATTTTCGGAGACGAAGGATTTTCCTGGTATACGGATTTGAATGCTAGACAGTTTGTACCGGTGTACTTTGATGGCTGGGGTTCAATTAACCATACTCTCTCAAGAATGTTCGGCCTGAGTTTGTACAAGACTACACCTCATTTACACGTCATACACATCATCCTCATCTCATTAGGTCATGGGGTTGCTTATTGTTCTGAATCGAACAAATTGCAACGTACACATATTAGAAATTAAAAAAAAAGTATAGGAGTAAAGGTCACGTGATTGATAAGCGTTAGTAAACTAGCTCGATATGAACGTTTGAAAACCTTGCTAGTTAGCTGTACTTTGTACATCGTGGGAACTAACAACTAGCAGCTACTTTAGTAAAAGTGCCAGTATTCACCAGCGCGTTAGTGACTTTGAACTTATTTGATTTTAATAGCGCTAGTATGGGAGTAAAGGTCACGTGATTGACTAGCGCTAGTAAACTAGCCCGATTTGAACGTTTGGAAACGTTGCTAATTGCTAGTTGGCTGTACTTTGTACAGCAATACACGACACAACTCTCATATGTTTTCGAGCACTGGCAATATTTAACTATCTCCGTGGGAACTGTCACCGACGCGCTAGCAAGTCTTGCTAGTACTAGCAGCTAGTAAACTAGTTAGTAATTAGCATGGGAATAGGCCTTTATGGGGGGAACATACCCAAAATATGAAAAACTTTCCCTTATGAGTTACAAATTCGATTTTGTTTTTGGAAGTTAGAGTTAAAAAAAGATAATTTTCCATGTAATATGATATAAAAAATTTCCACCCTGTCGCCTTTTAAGGGGTGGGGGATGAAATATCAGTGTGTTATTAGAAAAGCTGTAACTTATTTTGTATTTGACCTATCAGTCTAATTTTTTTTTTAAATTAAAGATATAATTCTGTTCAGTGATGTGATGAAATAGTTTTTTAAAATCTTATTATCTGAATTTTTAAAAAAATTTTAAATTTTTACATCAACGATAAACTAGTAATTTTTAAGTCTAAATAAAAAAAAACAAATTGAGATTACTTTGTAATTTCCCTTCATCAGATCATAGAACTAAGTCTTCTGAACAATTTAAAAAAAAAGTTATTGCTCTATCTTTAACAGAAAAGAAGTTATGATTTTCCCAAACTTTGAAAAACAGAAAATTTTTATATTTTAGATAATTGAGGTAAAAGTCTTACTAATTGTGATATAGTTCAGAATTCTCCTGCACTATAGGTTACATACTGTTAGTGCATTCGGTTAGTACATACGTTTAGTGCTGCACTCTAGTGATATTATTATCAACTAAAACAGAATGAAACGCATTTCAAAACAACAAAAAAGATCATGGCTCTATCGTGTTTCGTTTTCATGCTAGAGATTATTGAAAATTAGTGTTGTTTACATTAAAAAAAACACAAAATTTAGTTTGAACACTGTCAATTTTTCAAATTTTACATCAGTTTATAAAAGCCGTATTACATAAACAGATACACCATTTTTATGAGTACATTTCAGAGAATCTAACTAGACAAAAAACATTTTTTTGATATTTTTTAAATTTGTTCAGCTGTTACTGGGTATGTTCCCCCCTTAATTAAACAACTTTCAAATAAATAATTTGTGAAATTTATAGTTTGTAACTAACAGGTGAGATAATTTACAAAAAATGGATAGTTCCTAAAATCTAGTTTTCGAAGACAGATAAAGCTAAAAAAACAATAAAGTTATAAAAATGGTGTATAAAATAATGGGTTTTCTTCTTCCAGTAAATATTATATTTCTCCATACTTATTATTCTTTACGCGTAAAATTTCATCGAGAAACTACATTTTGCTGTCTGCAATATATTCGTTTCTAAAATTCCTTATTTAGTACAGCGCAGACATAAATTTTCCGTCTTAAATTACCATTGTTTAAAAAAAATAAATGTGTTTTCCGTTTAACTAAATCGCCAAACAGATGAATATCTGTTTAAATCCCAACCGTTGTTTCCGACGTAAATTCCTTTTCGTTTCAATATATTGAAACATTTAAATTTCGTAAAAAACCGTATTCCACATTGTAACTATAAGGAAAATTACATTTTCTTTCTCATCAGATTATATAGTTTGAAAAGTAGGTTAATAACTTTTAAGGGATTTACTATACCGGTATTTCTCAACTTTTAACAATAACATTTACTTTCAGTAACATTGGAAGAAGAAATTTTCTTTAAACAGATAAATTTTTATAGCTGTAATTCGTTGCATTCTGTAAAATTTCGTAAAATTTTTTTGTTACTTTCTTTAGGTTTTTTATTTAACAGTTCTTTAGTAATGATCGTTTACTTTAATGTTGTTTAGGTCATCAGCCAAAAGGCTGGTTTGAACCTGTAGAGGTTTTACTAAGTAAAACGAGGAGTGAGGTGGTTTACCATTGCCTTCCTCACTGAGTGGAAAAGTACGCTTATCAGCATGCCGGGCCCTCTGAAAAGCACATATTTTCCACTCTGCAAATGACACCTTCACTTCATTCACCACAGGGTCTGGCTGTATAATGAAATTCATTACTTTCAGAGGAGATAACTCTGATTAGTGTCTTTTACACCTCTACCTCTTCTGCTCTTAAATGATTCAGTCATTCAATTGGCTGACCATGTGATAAGAAACAGAACTATTTATTTTAGCCCTGCAACAAACAGATTGAGTGTAAATAATTTGACACTCCACCTGTCTGTTATGGGCAGAACTTTAATGTAAAATATATTAAAAACCTACGTGCGTTATTGTAATTTAATGGAAAATATTTTTATCTTTCAGTAGTATTATTATTATTTTAGTTTTTTGTAACATTTTTTATTGAACAATTTTAAATTCTGTTATTATAAAGTATTTTAAAAATTAGTAAATTTGATATTGAACTATTCCAGAAGTGATTTACTAGTTGTAGCTTGAAGTCAATACTACAGTCCTATCATTTGCTCTCCCCAAGAAAGTCGTTTGGCTCGAAGCGTTGTAATCGTCTGTGCTAAGTAACCGGTATTGCTTTAGTGTATATGTATTGTACTGGACGTAAAACTGATGTAAAAATTTATTATAATGTTGTGTTGTGTTCGTATGTAATTGAGATGTGTTATGTATCGTCTTTTAAAGTTATTTCACGACGCCAAATTCGTTATTATAATATTGTGACAAAAACGGCAATTTTATTATCATACATAAAAGTTTTACACCTTCAATTCCTTTACTATTATAATTGGGGAAAAAATAATAGGTGAAATGGGCTTCATTCCTTCCATACCAGAAATGAACCACGTGTTTACATACGTTGGAAGAGGCTTCTGAAGGTGAAGGGTTTCTGAAATAGCCTACTACACAGAAATTTCCAAACGGATTGATGAAAGAAGAAAAACGGCTATAGTGATGGAATTCGAATAATGTGAATTGCAAAAAGTTTTTTTTATATATATCCGAGGCGGCGAGAAAAACTCATGTTCACTTCCTCACGATGGAGGAAGTAGTGTTGGACTCAATTGAGGCGTCCTCGTCCAGCCCCCAAGGAGACCGCCTACCAACCGAAAACCCGCCGCCTGGCCACTTGATCCGACATCAGCAAATAACCCTCTATCTCTTGCAAAAACGTTTTTGGAAGTGTTTAAAGTTACTTGACGCGTTCTTTAATAGAATAAAAACAAAACCAAGTTGAAAATAGGTTTAAAATGCATTTTTTTAATTCCCTTTGAAATTGTAAAAGATATTTAACTACTAGAATTATATATGAGGAAATTTCTTGAAGTTAACTTTCTATATTTGTGTAGAGTATATTATTATGTAATGCTAAATAAATGGCGCGATTTCTGTTTCTGATGAACTTCTATAATTATTCCAAATATCCAAATGCAAATGACAACTAAGCTCCTTAAAACCTAATCCCATCAAGTGATTGCTATCAGAATTTAGCGCAGTTAATTACCAGTGTCAAACTAACTTTCAGTTGTAAATTTACCCGCTTATAGTAGGGCCTACATTAATCAAAATCAATTCGATTAATTCTTATTTTTCAACATCTTAATTTATTTCGTTTTGTGACTGTGTTGCTAAGATTCGTTGTATAAATTACAAAGTAAATTTGTACAAAAAAAAATCTGGTGTGAAACACCCACAGACTTTCTCTTTCCAATGCAAATAATGAAATAAGAAACAATATAACCAACATTAGTCAACAACGTATAATTAAAAATGGCCGCTTCCATGACGTAGTGAAAGCGTGCTAGCCAGAAGCGGAGGTCCCAGGTTCGATTCCTGGCTAGGGTCTGGAAATTATTACGTGCCAAAACTCATCACTGCAGTTTCTTAACCTACCATATTTGCTAACGATGAAGCTGCTGATGCGACTTTAAATAAACAAAAAACTGAAAAAAAAAATTACGTGCCAAAACTCATCACTGCAGTTTCTTAACCTACCATATTTGCTAACGATGAAGCTGCTGATGCGACTTTAAATAAACAAAAAACTGAAAAACATAACCTAATTTTGATCATGAGTGAATGTCGCAAAATGAAAACCAACCTTAGTTAGGCTTAGTAATACGGAAAATTACTCTTTGATACTAAATTAGGCTCTGTAGAGAAAAATTTTTAAATTAAAAGTTGTAGGTTTTCTAATATCCTATAAATTTTATTACATACACTTTTGTCGTAACATGCATACTACGGCCGAAATCTTAAAAAATCCTATTTCTTTTATAGATTATGATGAAAAAGAAACAGAAAATTACTAATTATCGCTAAACTAAGCGTTATACAAAAGAAACAATACAAATAAAAGTTCAATTCCCGGTCAGGTCTGGTATTTTTTCGTCACTCTTTTTTCATTATCATCATTATCCACCGTCTACATTAGCTGAAATTCCAGAACAGTCAGACGTAAAACAAAAAAGAAGTTGTAGGTTTTAAAATGTTCTGCAACTTTTACACTTTTGCTTTAAGATGCTAAAAATTAAAAGCCGCAATCTTAAAAAAACCGTATTTTTCCCGTATTTTTTTAAATTTAAACCGTATTGAAACTGTACAGATTGACAACCACCCTATCTGATCGCTGCATTTTGTTGTATTTTTGACGTAGATTAGGCATGAGTTTGAACAGGGACCCCAGTAGAGTTTGTCACGGATGGCTGTCGGCTGGTCACCATACAAAGCCGTAGCCAACCGGTGTTATTTAATAAATAATTGCGCCTTTTAGCAGCTGACTGTTTGGACTGGCCCGAAAGCTAAAACGTTTTCTTTAATTTTATTTAAAGCCGCATGAATAGCTTGGTCATTAGCGACTACAGTGGGTTATGGAACATTGGGTTGTGAATTGTTATAATTTCCAGACCCTAGTCGGGACTCAAACCCAGAACCTTCGAGTAATAGGCCTGCGTGCCAACTCTATGCTGCGGATGTGACCTGGCTTATGAAGATATTGTTGATTTAAAAATGCCATTTCCAACTTTTCACAAAATAAAAAATAACTTGGTAATTTCAAATGTATATAAGTAATTTATATTCATGAAAATCTAGAATCTCTTAACAAAATAAAAACTTTTTTGTTGCTTCTTTTAAATTTATAAGTTATTCGTTTAATTAGATCACAAAATTTAATTTTCAAGTTATGTGGTTACGTTATTTGTCACCTCATGAAAGAAATGTTAATATGGTTCAAGATTTTACTCTTAAATCCTTATTTCTATAAAGGTAAAATTAAATTTTCATTAGTTAATTGTTTGTATTTTCAGATGTTTTAGTTATGAAATTATAAAAAAAATAACGATCATTAATAAAAATATACGCGTCAGATTTCTAGTCTAGTTTTTTTGCTAATATTCTGAGACAAGGTTCCTGGTTCAAATCCTAGTGTTGGTAGTTACTTATACACAGATTTGAATACCAGACAGTGCTAACCGATGTACTTTGATGGCTGGGGTTGACTTAACCATACTGTCTAAGAAATGGTCGGCCTGGGTCTGTACAAGTCTACACCTCATTTACACATTCACATCACCCTCATCTCATTGGATCATGGGGTTGCTTATTATTACTATAAATTGAACAGATGGCAACGTACATACATTAGAGATCAAGAAAAGAAAAAGAATTCTAGTTAATTTGTGACGACTCAAAATCATTGACAGCTGGCTTTGTTTATGTTTGGTTTGAAATAATTGTAAATAGACCCAGCTGGTGGAAACAAATAATAAAAAAATAATTTAATTTTAGAAAGGATAAACAAAATGGGGTTGCTAGGGGCTAGTAGGTTGTAAAACAGAATTGTAAGAGTAATTAGTGGTGATAGGAGAATTCTTTCAATAGGAGAATTGAAAGAAAATATTTGAATTGTACAGAGTTTGTGAAAGCAGATTAATTAAGAGACGTAACAATTAAGATTGTAATTATGAAAATATGTTAATTAAATAAAACCTATAATGATTTATTGTGAATAATGTTTTATTGAAGGAAAATAAGGGACAAGGTAAAATGGAAAGATAATAAAACCAAACTTGAAAGCTGATAAACAACGAATAAAGAATACAATATTATTTGTTATATTACAAATTTGGCATCCCTTGTGCGGAAGGATTCATCGACCTTGGAGGAATCATAGGAAGGATTCATCGACCTTGGAGGAATCATAGGAAGGATTCATCGACTTTGGAGGAATCATATGAAGTAATTGGGAATGAATAATAACAAAAACAATAATAATAATAATGATAATAATAATACAAACATGTTACAACAACTCATGTTGTTATTAGCTGAAGAGAATAAAAATTTTATAAAACAACTGGCTGAAGAGAATAAAAAGTTAATAGAAAATTTAAACAGTAAGATAGATAGAATACATAAACAGAGGAAACAACAGGCTGAAGAGAATGGAAATTTATTGGAAAATTTAATAAATAAAGTGGATAAATTAACAATAGACATATCAGTAAATAGTAAAGATGATCAAATATTGACTGAAAATATTAAACCAGATGAAAATAATGATATAGTAGAAACAAGGCAAAGTATATTAAAAAATGGATCAGTAAGTAGTAAAGATGATAAAATATTAACTGAAAATATTAAACCAGATGAAGATAATGTTGAAGTAGAAACAAGTAGTTATGCCAGTGCCAGTCAAAACGGTTTGAAATCGCCAGAAGGAAAGAGAAGTAGTGTAAATCGAAGTGTAAATCGAAGGGTATCAATCTTAAATGAAACAGAGGATGATAAAGAAATACCAGCACAAATTAGCAGTAGCAGCAGTTCGGCTTATGAAACAAGGAAAGGTAGCGGTCTTTCAGCCGGGAGTGACGTGCAGGGCGAGGAGAAAAGGAGTGCCCTGGGAGTTAAACAAATACCTGGATGAATAGAAGAAGTAGAATCTGAAATTGTATTTAAAAATGTACTCTATAATATAGAAAGTGATGGTCGGGATACAGGTGGAGGTTTGTTGTGTATGTATGTGTTTGTGTTTGTTTGTATAACATTTTCATGATGTTTATTTGAACCTTTATTTTCATTCACTAACTTTGTTGAAGTTTTTCTTTATGACTGTTTGGTTCTACTTGTGATTTTGATTTGCTTTTACCATCACAATTAGTTCCTATTTATCAATTTATTAAGTTTTGTTCTATTAATCTTTTGTTTAAGTCTAAATATTGTAAGGCTGTTTAGTAACTTTTATTTCAAACATTTCGGCCAAGTTTTATTATATTTAAATTTATCAAACAAATTCAAAATTCAAATTATAATTTTGGTTAAATTTCTCTTTGTTTTCAAAATTTAAATGGGGGGTAATTTGTGACGACTCAAAATCATTGACAGCTGGCTTTGTTTGTGTTTGGTTTAAAATAAATGTAAATAGACCCAGCTGGTGGAAATAAATAATAAAAATATAATTTAATTTTAGAAAGGATAAACAAAATGGGGTTGCTAGGGGCTAGTAGGTTGTAAAACAGAATTGTAAGAGTAATTAGTGGTGGTTGGAGATCATAAAGGGACGGTACGTAATCTTGTACGCATAATTAAATAGGAAATATTTTAATAATTGGGACAGAAAATGAATTAATATGATTGGAAATATAAAGAATATTTGTTTTTTTTTAAATAAAATTACAAATAGTTTAATGAAATATATTTAGTTTCTTTCAAATTATAGGCTACATGATTTCAATAAATTTATCATTTTATTAAAATTAAATGTGGTGATTCAGTTTATCCAAAACCTAAGAAAGAGTGTTTTCACATGTTCTACTTTAATCTTCATCTAAAGGTTCTAATTTTCTACTAGTAGTATTAAATGAAAGTACAATGGACGTAATTAGGAAGAAAGTTAATGTAGGAAAAAACCGGTTCAATTAATAACAATGAAATTTTTTGAGGGTCAGGTTGGCAACCTTGGGAACACTGTAAATTAGCTATTTGGTCGTAATTAATATACACATAACCTCCTTTGTTTATTTAAAAATATTAGCTCCATTAGTAATATATGTATGCCGGAAAAGCAACATTCATTCATTTCATAAGATTTTGTTCTCCGAAAATGTATAACCGAAGGAAATTTACTGAAGAAAGTTGGATTAATATGGTAAAAATGGTAATATAGTTTTTAAACTGCAGTATTGTGACAACAGAAAGTGAGACCCGCGTTAAGGCGAAAACTAAAGGGTAATCTCTTATCAAATGGGATTCTCTTGCATGACAATGCGCGACCCCACCCGTTTTGAGAAAAAAAAAATGGTTAAGAAGTTGGGTTCCAAGGTAATTCCTCATTACAGTCCAGACCTTGCCCCGTCCGATTCTATTTGCTCGGCCTGCTCAAAAATTTTTACACAACAAGAAGTTCGACAACAGCTAAGTGGTCAAAAAAGCAGTACACTAATGTTTTTAATAGCAAGGTAAATACTTCTACGCTACAGCACTAATAAGAAAGCTCAGATGATTTTTGCCATAAGTCAACAATAAGCATTTTTTTTTAAATTGTACCAGCCATGAGAAACATCATTTTATGAAACGGATTTTATTACATATATTTTTTTATAATTTTACCTTTTTAGTTAAACCAACCTCAACCACAGGGTACTTCTCCTTGAGGAGTATCTATCTAACTTTCCATTCATAAATTCTGTTCTTTTATATACTCGTACTTAATTTCAGATTATTTTAGAACTTAACTAAGTTTTTAAGTAGATGATGAGAAGCTGTTTTTATATGTACAAAATAATGAAGATAATAAATATCATTATCCACAGATAAGAACCCTACAGAAATCCAGTTTTTACTTTCAAAAAGAATTATAATAATGTATTTCAAACAAGAAATTTTCAATTTAATAAAAGTAATTAATTAATCTCGGGCAGCAAATTTAATATAATTATATTCAGTTAATATCATTACACAACTAATATGTGCAAAATTTGTTCACAAATCATAATCTTAGTTTGCAGCAATTACAGTCACAAATAGAACGTTTAGTGTAGCAAGTGGCAGATAAACTATGTATATATAAGAGTATACGTATAAAATACTGTTAAACTTTCAAAACTTAACGTAACTTGGAATACAGTATCCGTTATTATTAGATATAAGTTTCTTGTACTTCTGCTAAGTAATTCACTAATGATTTTCCATTAAGTAAACTTGTTAAATAGTTTATAAAATAGATTTGCGTTATCTGTTAATAAAGTGATGAACAACTTTAATTATCGAAAATACTAAAAATCAAGAAAGGTGTACTGTGTGAGTATAATTTTAAGATTTAAGAAAAATATCTATTCTAATCTTTTCGAGTTACTAAAGTACAAGGTAATTATAAATGAATCATAATACACACATTCTATACCTTATAAAAAAATTATCTTATGTATCTGTCCAAAACAGACAGGTGGAGTGTCAAATAATATACAGTTAATCTGTTCGTTGCAGGGCTAAAATAAATAGTTTTGTTTTTTATCACATGGTCATCCAATTAAACGACTGAATTATTTAAGAACAGAAGAGTTAGAGGTGTAAAAGACACTAGTCAGAGTTATCTCCTCTGAAAGTCATGAATTTTATTATACAGCCAGACCCTGTGGTGAATGAAGTGAAGGTGTCATTTGCAGAGTGGAAAATATGTGCTTTTCGGAAAGCCCGGCATGCTGATAAGCGTACATTTCCACTCAGTGAGGAAGGCAATTGTAAACCACTTCACTCCTCGTTTTACTTGGTGAAACCTCTAAAGGTTCAAACCAGCTATCAGGTGATGACTTAAACAACATCTTGTGTATGTGTGTAAAGAGTATTAGAAGCTGTAAAAGTTATGAGGGGTTATTTAATTGTTAATTAACTAAATACCATGTGATGTATACATTTGAACCACACCGATGGTGCAGTGATATCACTGTAAAAGAAAGTGTTATTATAGGATTTCCCTAATAAAGATAGTTACTTTTATACGGAGTTGATTACTAGACAGTGGTTACCGGTGGACTTTGATGGTTGGGGTTCAATTAACCATACTTTCTCAGGAATGGTCGGCCTGGGTCTGTACAAGACTACACCTCATTTGGGTTGCTTATTGTTCTGAATTGAACAGATTGCAGCATACACACATTAGAGATTTAAAAACAAATTATAGGATTTCTCCTGATTTAATGATTATCCATTGTATCTACTATTTGTCTGTGGACAGAAGAGAGTTGGAAAAGAGCCGCAAAACTGGATGTATACTACCATTTAAAAAATATTTTCTTTTTTTAATACATAAAATTTATTGTAAATGCACTTATATAATAGAAAAAATTGAGGCATATACTTTTTGTTCGGTGAAAGTTTCAGGTAATCATTAAAAATTTATTTCAGATTTTTCAGAAAATTCCATTGTGCTGACATTTTTATTGGTTTTTCTTTTACACCATCGTTTCTTATTTTCTAACCAACAGAATGCAGAGGAATTGTGTAAGCGTGCCTGTTACACTGTATGTGAAAAAAGATAACGCAAATTATTATAAGTAATTTCACGCCAATTGTAGTTTCTTTTTTAAGAAAATGTCCCGTCCTGTTAAAACTCGTGAAAAAATTCTTCTTTATTCATGATGTTAGCCTTCTTGACATATAAAAAGAGCGCTTACAAAATTCCCCTGCATTATACTGGGTAGAAAAAAAAGAAACGTTGGTGTAAATAAAAAATTTCAGAAAAAGGAATTTTCAGAAAAACTTGACATAAACTTTTAACGGTTCCATGTACTACCTGAAGATTTCACTGGAAAAAATATACGCCTCCATTTTTTTCTATTAAGTATAATAGTGCATTTACAATAAATTTTATGAATTAAAAAAAGTAAATGTTTTTTGAAAAGGTAGTATACACCCAGATTTGCACCTCCCCACTAACTATCTTCTTTCCACAGACAAATATTAAATGTTTGAGCTCGTACCAAAATATCTAATGAAATTGTTTTCTGTAAGGTTAACAACACGATATATAAGTGTTCCCTCACGAGATTTACTAAAGATGTTATCCAGTACATGGAAACATTGTTAACTTCTTATATACAGTGTTTTTAACACGGAAGTTTTAGTGTGTCTTTAGTAAAGGATTAATTTTGTATTTCTATTTTGTAATTACAATGTTAAAATGATGTTCGTGTATACACTATTATGTATTTGTTCCCAACTCTGAACTGGAGTTCTGGCGATCAGCAACCACTTGTAAAATTGTAATATCCTACTAAAGACATTTTAAACTACAGGCTATTCTAATCTTACAAGATCAAAAAATTAATTAATTATGTCAAGAGATTTGAGGGGGGATGGAAAACAACACTTTAAAATAAATCTTATAATGTGAAGACCGTAAATGATATGACTTTACAAGAAATTTTTGAACTTTATGTTCATGTAACTGCTGTTGGAGGACACAGTGAACACATTAAGAGTACTCAAGAGAAACAATGGATAACCAGAAGAAACAGAAAGAAAACGTGAAAGTAATCAAGTTCTTACGCTTTGTCGTATAAAAGTAAAAATAAAAAAAATAAGTCGTCTTCGTTGTTTAGGTCAACAGACGAAAGGCTCGTTTGAACCTCTAGAGGTTTTACTAAGTAAAAACAAGGAGTGAGGTGGTTTACTATTGCCTTCCTCATTTAATTGAAAGAGTATGCTTGTCAGCATGCCAAGCCCTTCGAAAAGCACCGACTTTCCACCCTTCAAATAACACTTCACTTCTTTCACCACAGGGTCTGGCTGTGAAATACATTACTCTCAGAGGAGACAACTCTGACTAGTAATTTTTACACCTCTACCTCTTCTGTTCTTAATAGTTCAGTTATATAATTGGCTAATTTTGTGATAAGAAACAGAACTATTTTTTGTAGCCCTGGAACCAACTGATCGAGTGCAATTAATTTAACACTTCACTTGCCCAATATGGGCAGGTGATCGTCTTCTTAAATTATTAACTGTAGTAGATTATATTTAAAAGATACTGTTCTGTATACTGTGGTAAAATTAACTCATGAAATTTGGTTTTTTCTTAATTTGTTGCTGTAATTCTGTGGTTACTTTGATGTAATTAGGGTTACATATTCATTCAGGTTAAAACCTGTACTATTTCATCTTGTTGAGTTATTGAAAGACAATTTAGGAATGACACAGCTGCAGTATTATGCACTATTTCACTAGCGACCACATTATCCGTTAGATGTTAAATTCAGTTATGTACTGTGAATCAAAAGTAAATTCCCCTCTCATTTTCACTAACATGTATAAATCCTTTGTTAACTATGTTAAATAAAATTACAGTTGAACTGCTTTGCGAGGTAATTTCTTAGTAATTGGAGACAATTGTAATTAATTTGAAATCATGAACTGTTTCAAATTTGCTCGATAGACTTTTTTTATTTTTTATTTTTTGTATTTCATGAGTTTATGTACAACCCATTTCTAGAAAATTTAAGCTTATATAATCTAATGAATGTTAGTCCTATTTTCAAGAGAACCTCTCTTCCTCGTCCTCACCCTTCTCCACCACCAAGAAAATAACATAATTAGCAGTCTTTAATTTTTTCTTATCCTTTATGTTATTAATTTTCTGGTGTAATATGAAACTCTGGGTTGTAAATTCCATCAATACTTACGATCATAAGCAGCTAAGATAGTTTTAGAATTGTGTGGAACATCAAACATTTTCCAGAAAATTTATTTCTTGGAAATCTACCCTGGGAGTTTCTACAAATGTATCGTTCGCCCACTTAGATGGTTAACATTTGTTTTAAAGTTTTTAGTATAATTTATTAAATATATCTCCAAGTTGAAATTAGAATTATATTTTTACTAAGAACCCCAGCAATTACGGTGAATTTTGATGCTTAAAACAAAACTAGATGATTCAAAAAACTTTGCATATTATTTTTATATGAATTGAACCCGGGAACTCGGTTAAGTAATAGGGTACTGTTACTGACTAAGCCAAAGAAACAGTCACTATTTTACCTTGATTATTACTCTCAGTCACAAGTGCACTTTGTAATACACCAAACAAAATATTATTTAAATGCCTAAACATCCCGACAGTTGAAGAAAATTTCCAGATACTTTATTCAATATCAGAAAGAGATAGCACTTTAATGATCTTGCAATGAATTGTCTTGTTAAAACTCTGCCATTAACATGATTAAAAAAGGACAATCACAAGTGCACCTTGGTATACATCAAACAAAATATTATTTAAATGTCTAAACATCACGACAGTTGAAGCAATTTGCAGGTACTTTATTCAATATCAAGAAGAGATAGCACTTCAATGATCTTGTCATGAATTGTCTTGTAAAAACTTGGAAAACAACATGATTAAAGGGAAAACATCTTTCCTATTTGAATTAACCAAACTTGAATTCTCATCCCACTAAAACTATACTAACACACTAGATTTTTATTAGTTTATTCATCTATATAAAACGCAAAATTACGTCCAATGTATTTTAAAAGGGAATTCTATTAACTCCTAAATACAGAGTTCTACCGAGCTGATTTTTATAATTTTTTATATTGCTTTAAAGAGTATTCTTTCCTGATTTGCCCAAAAGTTCTAAACTTGAAATTTATGCTATGAGCTTAATTTTAAAAAATGAAAAAGAGTAAATTTCGTTTACAATGTAGCGGTAATACAGCATAATTTAATGCGGTTCTCCCACATTTACCCCCTTTGTAGCCATATTCCATAAGCATTATATTAATATTCCATATAAAAGTAACTACCTTTACTAGGATTTGAATCACAAACCTCCGTCTCCGAAAATCAGCTGTTGAACAGCTGACTCGCGGCGACGACTACCTCTAGACCAACCCGTTGGGTTGTTTTATAACTAAATAAAAATTTATATATATGTTTTCAAAAGAGATTACTTCTTCCAAGAAAACCCCTTAATAATTTTTCTACTAAATGTGAGAACATAAGTTTCAGTACAGATTATTGAAATTAATAAAAAAAATTTAGATCCAGATCTTTTAGATGTTGAAATCTGTTTAATGTAATGACTTTCAATTTCACGTATGTTTTTTGTACACTTTTAATAGTAGAATATTATAAAAAGTGATCTTTGGTAACTTGTTTTAAAATAAATAATGTTTTAGAGATTACAAATTGTTTGAGAAAGGAACAAGAATAGTGTGCGTGCTGTTTTAACTGAATTATATACGCGCTGTTACATTATGAGAGTTATTCTCGTGGGAACACGAATAACCCTTCTTGATCTTCTATAATCCGACTGTATCAGTTTGGAAGCTCTCTTACTTTACTCTTGAAAGCACCATTTATGTTTTTATAGAACTGTTTAATAGTAAGAGAAATACTTACAATCAACTAATAAATAATATATTTTCAGTATTTAATTAAATTTTAGTTAGTTTTTAATTGAATTATCATTGTAGTATATTTAAGTTACTGTATGGATAAATTCTGATTTCATTCAAAACCACTAAGTTAATCTATTTTAATTAATATTGTTGTTTATTAAAACACTATTAATGTATATTAATTATTAATGATTTTAATTAAGCAGTAGTTCACGAGTTCAGTACATAACACATAAATATTAAATAAGCAATCGAGTCCGTTCTCTGTGCGCTTATCATCAAAATTGAAATCGAATGACTGTATAAAAGTAACTGAAACTTTTACGTTTTTCATAAAATTTTATTTTAGAGAATAATAACGTAGAATTTCTTCTCACATTATAAAAGGTGAGATGGCAATATTTTTGAAACTTCTTTAACACAATGATGACGGGTTTAACGACGTGCGGTAGGAAGCATACTGTTTGTTCTATGTCATTTCTTTTGTAAATACCTGTTCTTGAATTGTTGATATCTCATTTACTTTTCGTGTTGTTGTTTTTTAGTACGACTTGTTTAAGTGCTAGCGACGATTTTTGTAATGTGCGATATTCGGGACCAAAGACGCATCGTGAAATTTTGCGTGAAACTGGGGAAAACCTTCACATAAACAACTCAACTCTTGAAACAAGCTAACGGAGATGTCGTACAATATTTTGAATGGTTTGTTCGATTTAAAAGTGGTCGCCAGTCAGTTGAAGATGACCCCCGACCAGGAAGGTGATGATCACTGTTTTTTTCGATTTCAAAGGAATTGTGCATTTTGAATTTTTGCCTCAAGGTGAAACAGTGAACTGTGTGTACTATGAAAGCGTTTTAAAACGGTTAAGTGAAAAAATTCTCAAAAAGCGACCAGATTTGTTGCGACACAACACATGGTTCCTCCATCACGATAATGTGCCCGCACATTCAGCTTTGTCAATTCGTCAGTTTTATGCCAAAAATCAGATGACTATCCTTCCTCATCCTCCGTTCTCACCAGATCTAGCTTCTTGTGATTTTTTTTAATCCGAAATTAAAATCGGTGATGAAGGTCGCCGTTTGGAGACTGTTGATGACATTAAAGAAAGCACTTCATACACCTTGAATCACATATCAAACGAAGCCATCCAGGACTGCTTTGCGACGTGGAAACATCGCTGGGAAAAGTGTGTGAATAGGGTAGGGGAGTACTTTGAAGGGGACAAGGACGAATAATATGTAAAATTATTAATAAAGATTTAAAACCAAAAGTTCGGTAATTTTTGAACAGATCTCGTAAAGACATGACTTTTTTCAAATTTACAGCTCTAGTTATCGCACAAGACTTGTCATGGATTGACTAATGTACACCACTTATAAAGAGTGAGCAACGTAAAACCGAACCCATAACATAATGTAATCGGTATGTTATGTTATAATGAATGTATGAATGATGCGGTTAATTTAAATAAAAAATAACAGTAAACGTAATTTAAATGTTGAATCTATTGCGACAATACGAAAAGGAAAAAGTGTTCGAGAATTTTTGGAAGGACTGAGACTTTAAAATTTTAACGTAAATAGTAAGAGTAATAAAGTAACAGAGTAATAATAGGTTTCCAAGAAATAGTTATAAATGGTTTTTATAGTAAAGTTAGGCCTGGCTTATGTTGTACGACTATTGTGAGAGTCGTCGTGTCGAGTAGCTATTTAGATAATTGGCCTTTTTGTAACACCTTCTATTCAATCCTAATTTGTTTACAGTTGTTAAAATTTATCCAGAAGCTGTCAGAACGATTTTGTATTTTTATTGTTATGTCGAAATTCTCTCTCTTTCGCGGAATCTCCATTGACCCATCTATATAAGCGACGCGAGTTATTCAGTTTCTGTCAGTACCATTTTTGTCTGTGAACCAGTGAGTGAATTGTAACTGTGAGTTTGAAAAGGTCGACGTTACTGTGGACTACTGTGTATTGTTAAAGGCCAAGCCAATTGCTGTGAGCGCTAGAATACGCATGCGCATTCTTGACTTCGACCCCGCATACCCCTCCGACCAACACACGCGTATTTATCTATTCGCTCCTCTGCCGACCACGCCCATTCCGAAGGAATTTAAGCAGCTTAGTGACTTCAAAATGCTACCTAGCAGGCGAACCCACAACCCGTGAGAGGCCAACCCAAATGAGTGGGTGTGGTCACGTCCGCAGGGCGCCCCACTCCCATCAGTACTCGTATAAACGTTGGATGAGTAGCCGTCGAGCTCGTTATGCCGCTAATGCTTTGCACGTGGCTCTACCACAGATGGATGAACTGCGCACAACCATGTACTACGAATAGCACATGGAGGTGCTACAACCAGCGGCCCATTACCTCGAAAGCAGGCGAGGATAGGGTAGCTAAACCGCAGTTTTATGGGCACGCTCTGTGTGGTCTGGGGCGTGCCCCCCTCCGACCAACAGTAAGGTGTTCAGTCAGAGTGTTGTTGAAAATTGACAACACCCATTGTATTTTGTAGGCATGCTGTTCCATTGTTGATTATGTACGCTGCACTATTGCAGTACTACAAGACTATACTAATGCAGATGCACGTTTTGCCCAGCGCTTTCCTCACGAAAATCAGGCTATAAACGTTATTTCTGTATCTTTTGTAAGTAGTATTTAGTAAACTGGTTTAGTTGTTTATTTTTATAAGTTATTATAATTAGTTTGTTATTCATTAAAAGTAATTTAATTGTAATTCACTCGTAGATTTTTGTTACCTTATTTTGTAATATTTTCAATTATAATACATATTTGTAATTTTAAACTTTAATGTGTTAATTATTTAGTTTACCCAGATTCCGAAACGGTCCTTAGAGATAAGTGTTGTTCTATTTAACTTTTTGTTACAAAAGATGTTCAAAATGACCACCCTGACCATCGTTGCATTTTTAACCGGAAACGGCACACCAAACATCTAACTGATGATTATTTCGTTTCGTATTGTAACTGAACCGTTTGTACGCCATTTTTGAACTAAATCATGTATGCTACTCTTTACTGGGATACTTGCATTCGGAATTTTTTTTCGAACAATTTACTTGTTTCTTCATACGATTGAAAACGAGTATAGGCCTCAACTAAAGCTATCCGCTCCGGAATTGAATAATTAACACAACTGAACTCACAATACTGCAACGCAGTGAAATGTATACAACCACTACTCGCGCGTGAAAATATCGTAGGGTAGCGGTTACGTTTGGATTCGGTTTTATGTTGCTCTCCCGGTAGATTTTTAAGCTAACCTTCTAAAAGTTTCCAATTAGAATGTTTCAAACAGTCAAGAATGTTCAAAACAGTCAATGTATATGATTATGTTTAATAATGTATTATGTATAAAGCTGGAGATTTAAGGATATTCAAGTTTTTAAATGTTATTGTTTCTTTTTGCTGATATTTTTAAAATACAGTAAAAACCTGTCACATTCGGACTTTGATATCCGGACGTATCTCTAAAACTAATTTTTCAATTTTGTTTAGCGTAATGGTTAGGGATGGAAAAGTGAAAGTTGCAGCTGGAATGTCGTTTTTCAGATTTCAGATCTTAAACCTGCCTGCATGTTCAAGAAATCAATGACAATGAAATGAGAAGTGGTTAAGTGAACATGAAGTCAACAAAATTACAGAGAGTGACATCATAGAAATAGGGTGCAATGACGATGAGAAAATCTCTGACCCAAAGAGGATGGTAACAAGCTTATAATGAGTCACTCTGAGGCATTCAATATCATCGAATTTCTCTGATCAGTTATGTTCAACATCAAGACGAAACAAGTGAAACTGAACTCATAACATTAGAAATATTGAGATATGGTTTCCAAAAAACGTGTGGAGTGTGTGAAGCAGACGAAAACCACAAACTTTTTCAAGTAGGCTAAAGTAATTTATGTAGATACTGATGTAGGCGTACCGTAAGTAAAATGTTTTTAACAAATATTATTTGTTTATGTATTTTAAAGAATACAAATACAAATTCTAAACGAACAGAAACTTCTAAAATAACATTCAACAACAATTTTATTGATTACATCTCGCCTTCAAACGATTTGTAAATGACCGTGTAATATCCGGATTTTTCCATAATCGGATCGGCCGGTCGCCATATGAGTCCAGATAAGACAGGTTAGCCTATACTGTACATCGAATTATTTTGAATTTCTCTCATTACATTGTAGAATATAAATTTAATATGCATTTATATTTGTGGGATTCTAGATTTTAGCACACTCAATCGTTTAAATTAAATATTTTCGGATTCTACCGGTAAGTTGTGTGTATAAAAGAAAAAAATGAAAAATTATTAAATCCAACGTACTTGCAGACTTAAAAAATTGTGATCTTTTATACATAATGCTGTTGAATAAAGAATAGAGAGTGTAAATTAGGGCGGAAGTGGGTATAGCGTGGTAAATCCCCCGTGTAAATCATACATCCCTTGTGAAAATTTCAAGATTCCTATTTATTTCTGTTTTTACTCCCTGCATACATTCGTATTTACAATCCTATTGTCATACAGAGTAATACATAAATGTATGTGTATTTCCTTGGATACTCATATATTATTTATTTATTTATACAAACATTATATAACAGTAATTTGCATGAAAGGGAGTGTCATTTCATATGATTTTACAATGTGTTCCGAAAGGTTTTTCTAAAATAAAGTACCAGTTTTTTATTTTCATTTATATTCCTAAATGTAACCGGAATGAAATTCAACAAAGGTTCAAGTACTTATGTTAGATAGGCCTATATTATTTAACATCATTGTTTGGAGTCGTAAATAAGAATCACCTAATAATAATAATAATAATAATATGAACTTTATTTACAAAGACAACAGTTTAAATTTTTCAAATATGAGTAAGATAATACATTACAAATTTATACACTTAAAATTAAACTGTTCCAATTATCTTATTGTTAGCTTTCTAATTCATTAAGCTTGGCCGAGGCCGTCAGCTGAGTTGAACGTCTACTTCTATTTGACTAAAATGTACAGGTAGATAAACAAAGTAAATAAATAAAGGGATTAACTGATAGCATTTTACCTAAATAATTACAATTTACAATTTTTAATAAAAATTTAATTTCAATTATAATTTTATTCACCAACTACAAAATAAACCGCAAATATCTTTCATGCATTAAACGTACCAAACTCTGCTATAACAAATTATTAAAAATTAATCTTTTTTTTTCTTTCTTTTCTTTAAAATATAAAATAAAAAAATTTTCTATAAAAAGTACACAATGTGGCTGCTTCTAAAAATGAAAATAAAAAACTACTTTAAAAAATATAAATATGGCTGCAAAAAAAAAAAAAAAAAAAAAAAAAAAAAAAAACTATTTCTCATTTCTCATTCCGACACAAAAACACACACACGGTCATAAAACACACGCGTAAAGACACAGACCCACACCCACACACACATACACTGACAGGTACCTTCGGGCTTTTGAGCACTCACGCATACTTTTAAATACCCCTACCAATTAAATTCCCTAACCAAAAAATCCCTGTATTTTAACGCTGTTCGTACATAACCCACCAATTTCTTCCAATCAATCTCTCCCATTCATGAACTCAGTCACCAAACCAACTTCCAATAGCCGCCTTCCAAACCATCTACGTCGTATGTCGGCTAGAATCGGACATCGCCCTATAAAATGATAAATATCTTCCTTTTCTCCGGTATTACACATCGAGCATCTGAAACTAGCCTCTTCTCTACCCGGTCCAAAGTTCAGCGGCAGTAAGGATCCCCTAACTCTAAAAATAATACTAACAAAATTTCTTTTGAAATCTTCCGCAAGGTACCCTCTTGCCCTCTCGTCCATTCTTAACGTAGCATATACAGAATGAAATTGGGCTTTATTGGCTCTTTCCCACCATTTCGCGTGTATCTCATCTCTAATCTTCCCTATTAATTGCTCACCAGATACTTTCCACGATTCCGTCTCGTTCAACGAATCCCTCCACTCGACAGTATGAGCCCTACATAGATTTAGCCATTCCTTATACCACATACACTTATTTTCAATTACCAGACGTGCCATTTTACCCGGTAGCCTGTGTTCCGGTAAGCCTAGTACCTTCAAAATATACTTAAGGTGAATACGCAACGTATGCAACCACATTACATCGACACCACTCTCCAAATATACTATGTAATTTGGCGTATTTCTAGGCAATCCATACAAACGTTTGACAAAAAACCTATTGAAATTTTCCAGTTCGTCCCGCTCCTGGAATCCCCATACCTGCGCGGCATAGCATAGAGTAGCCCTTGTCGTCGCATTGTAAACCTGCCATTTCGTGGAGTTAGGTACTTCATCATTAATAATCAGCTTTCTCCATAAACTGTTAATGCCATATTTCGCAATCGGAATTTTGTTTTTAAAATGTGCTCCCATTGAGAGCGAACTAGTAAAAATAACCCCAAGATATTTATATTTGTTAACTATTTCAATTAATTCTCCCCCATATTTCCATTTTTCTTTTTTGCCCAGTCTTCCTCCCTTCCTGAAAACAATTATTTTAGATTTTTCCATATTTAAAACTAAATTCCATCTACAACAAAAAGACCATAACCTGTCTATCATCCTCTGTAAAACTATACTATCGTCTGCCAATATTACTACATCGTCCGCATATAATAACGCATTGATCTTAAAACCTCTAATCTCCAGCCCGCCCCCAATCCAATCACATAGGTCGTTTATAAATAAAGAAAAAAGCAGTGGTGATAGTGGACACCCCTGCTTTACCCCACTTACGACTTCAAATCTCCGGGTTAGGCCACCCTTGCACCACACTGCCGACTCCGTGTTTGAATAAAGGCCTTTTAAAACATTAATAAATTTATGCGATACACCCAACTCCGACAATTTGAAAAAAAGTGCATCCCTGTCCACACTATCAAAGGCCGCCTTGAAATCTACGAAAAATCCGTACGTTTTCTTTTTCCTAACCATTAAATTATACCTCACTATATTATACAAAACAAAAACATTATCCACTGTTGAGTACCCTCCTCGAAATCCCGCTTGATTTTCTTTAAGTATTCCTAACTTCTGTTCCCATTCCACCATCCTATTCCTCAAAATACCCACAAAAATTTTAGCGACCGAGTCCATAAATGAGATACCTCTGAGATTTAATTCTTCATGTACATTTCCCCCTTTTTTCTGTAATGAAATAAGAATCACCTATTGTTTGGTTTTTAATAAATTTATTGAAGTTCTTAATATTTCTTTCTTTTCAAACGTGAACCTCTTTTTGTCAGAAAAAAACAAAACTAAGATAGGATCTTTATAACAGTAAATATGAACCTCTATATATAAACTAAATATATGAATATGGCCTCTATAGGGCCTACCTAAATTATTTTATTATGATGTTGGTAAAATAATTCGAACATTATTTTTTTCATACCTAAGAATAAATATTTTAGTAATTTTGAGTCCTTTTTTTTGTTTTTCATCAGTCTGTCATCTTCCGTGTTTTGTAAAAGACGCTCCTGTTTGCCTCCACAATTCCTTTTTTTGCCCTTCCTGCACAATTAAATCTTATCGCCAATTTCAAATCTCCCTCCACTGAGTTTATGGATGATAACTACCTCCCTTTCCCAATCAAGAATTTTACTACTGAATCTTCTTGTTCCATCGATCATCTATCTGCCTCATTGTTTGTCTGGCCAATCTCCATTTAAGTGATGCCAATTGCTATTGTAACCGGATGGCCACATTAAGTGGCAAGTTGAAACCGTATTTGTTTGGTGGTCCTGAAAAGGGCCGTTTATGTGTGTGTCCGCCGGGACGGACAGAGCTGGTTGATGGCCCTGAAAAGGGTCGGTGTAAACCTTAAAGAGGTGGTCCTGAGAAGAACTGTTGTGCCGGTCTCGAAGGAGACCGGTGTAGGCAGCACGTGGCTGCGGCGAGAGCCGTGGCTAAGGTTGGTGGCCCGGAAAAGTGCCGGTTAAAATCTTAATAAATTGTTCCTGAGAAGGACCATTGTACTGGTCTCAAAGAAGACCGGCGTAGGCAGCGCGTGGCTGCGGCTGCTGCGCCTGCGACAGCTGCTCCGTTGCTGGCTGCTGCAAGGCCCAGAGCATCTTCTCGTGGATGTAGTCGGTCAATCTTCGTCGAAGATGTAGAGCGTAATGACAAGCGGCTCAGTGTAGTGCGCTTATATATCTACTGAAAGCGCTGTAGTAGGGGGCGGTTACTAGCTTGGCCTTGGTAACAAAGCCCTCTGTCAGTACGCCGCGAAAGGGTCTGCTGCGCCGACAAGGGCCGGGAGAAGTATTGAAGGCCGGCAAGACAGTAAATGATTAATTAGAACGGGTGGCGGTGAGACTGTTGCATGTATTGTTCTTTTTTTTGCTCAATGTCCTCCTTCTTACTCAGCCTTTTATTTTAATATTCAGCATTAATTTTTCCATGGATATTTCTGTATTGGCCAGGCCCTCCATCAGACCAATTTGTAAATGACTACTTTTTCCAGTGTATGAGTACAAAGTATGCCAGATGTCACGTTGTTTTTTATGTGTACCAAAACTATAGTAATATTAATTGTTTACTTCAGAGCAATATAATTGCGGAGACCACCTCCGTGGCATAGTAGTTAGTGTGGCAGCCTACCAAGCGAAAGGCCTCTGGTACGATTCCCGGCCAGGGTCTGGAAATCATTGCGTCAAAACTCATTGTTTCATACTCCAAAATAGTCGCTAGTAACCAAGATGTTGATGCAACTTAAAAATAGGAAATAAACAAAAAAATTGCAATTTTAATTTTGTTAAAAAGAGACTGAACGAACCATAAAGAAAAATCTGGTATGAAACACTCTCACAACTTCTCTTGCCAATGTAAATAATGATCAATATAACCTAATATTAGTAATAAAACGTTAAAAATAAACAAAAACATTAATCTCAAAAACCATAACCTCATTTCAATCATAAGTGAAAGACGCAAAATGAAAATCAATCTTAGTTTTGCTTAATAACACGGGAAATCACTCATTCACGCTAAAGTAAGCCCTGTAGAGAAAAATGCTTCAAATAAAAGTTGTAGATCTCTTAATTTCCTATACATTTGATAATTACACTTTTGTCGTAAAATGCATACCAAGGCTGAAAGCGTACAAAAACCATTCTTTTGCTGGTTTTCATGAAAAAAAAACAGAAAATCACTAATTACCTCTAAACTAAGCGTTATAAAAAAAACTGGTTGGAACAAAAATTATAAATTTTTAATTGTCCAGAACTTTTGTTTCATATTTGTTTGCCCTAAAATGTATATTAAGGCCGCAATCTTATTAAATCCATTTTTTTCTACGAGAGAACAGCCTCCGCAAGAATTTCAGCAGTCATGGCGGCTACCTTATCTTATAAAGTATAAAAAATTTATTAAATGAGGCGATTTAAAAAATACATAGAAGCCGGTTTTTAGAAAATCGGAAAAAAGTGAAAAATTACACGAATATACTATTACTTACGGTTGACCGATTTTGATGAAATTGTTCGTGTCGGGTCCAGTAGCAGTATCTAACTTAAGTTTCAAGTTTGTACGATGTTCCGTTCTTGAGATTTTCTGTTCACACACACACACACAAACCAATTGCAAAAAAAATGTTTTTTGGGTTCTGGGAGTCTAAAAACGTGTAGATCCGGTGAAAATTGATTTCGAAAAATCAGCATGAAAACAATACTTTCCTGCCATATATTCAGATAGGCAAGAGAAAGTAAAAAAAATTAACCTTAACTTATTTTCAGTGTTTACTTGGTTGATCGACGTAGAATCAAAATTTGGGGAATTTTTGAAAAATTTTACAGTCACAGTTTTATTAACTTAGATTGTTTTTGAAGCTTCCTCTATTTGAAATCCCTACAGAATTAATATAACTTTCAAACTTCTAAAACAGAGTTTAATAGTAATTAATGTTTCCGTTTAACTGTACCAGTATTTGAATGACTGACTGTTTACTACAAAAACTATTACATACAACTAATAGTTAAACAATCTGTTTTACTTTCAACTTAGTTTAGTGAACGCTATTATTTTCGATTACATCATGTGATTTTCTATGAAGAACGTCGTATTTACCTTATGTCATATACAAGAATGCAATTTATTATTGAGAATAAAATAACTACAATACAAATTGTTTCGTTGTACTTTGTACCGTATAACGTAAAATTTATTTTAACATAGAATACACAACTGTTAGTCTATATGGTTGGGATTTCACAAATAGACATAAAAGAAAATTGTAAACTAGATTTCTAATTTTAAGAAGTTACCGTCAGTAGCCGTTAGACAAATTTGATGGCATTATTAAGATTACCTATATTTTTCGTTTGTGCCAATTTTAACCATTTCTGGAAATTTTTTTTTGAAATCCAAATACTCTTTATTGATTATTACTGTATGCTTCCCTCCTTTCTTCTGTCCATCCTGTGTTTTACTTTTGTTCTCCGTGAAAGCCCGTTAAGTCAATAATCAGTTGCCGGAATTTGATCCAGGTTTCTCAATGTCTTCGGTAAGATTGTTTTGTTATCTCAGTTACTGTTGTTTTCTTACGTGGGTTACCTTTACTTTCTTTGTGTTGTTATTGTTGATTTTCTTATCTCTATTACACTTTCTCTCCCGGCGGTGTTTAGCCTTTTTCTTTTGCTTTTGCCCGTTGATCTAAGTGATGTTAGGGTACTCGGAACGAAGAAAATTTAAAATTTCACATTTCCGGTTTTTTGCACTCATTCAGAGTTTTCTGCATCCAATGATTTAAAATTTGTTGGGGTTTTGCAGTTTTAATCCCCCTAAAAAAATAATTAAAATATTTTAAACCCTTACGTTATTTTCTAAACCAGTTTCCATAAACACGTCTATTTTTTAAATGGCAAACGATAAATTCATTTTTTTATTTTGTACGATATATTTTATTTTAAAACTTTAAGTTGGCATTAGACCATCTTTGATTGTAACATTTGAGGAATTTCCAGATTATGATCCTGGAATGTAATAGAGGTAACTATTTTTCAATACTTAATAATGTGTTTTCTTTTAGTTTTTTTCTTGTTTCCCGTAAATATCAATTTGAGACATATAGGGAACTTTTTATATATTATAGGTTTTTGTTGTTTTTATATAGGTAAAAACACTCTCCATCAAGTCACCTTTCAAACAAAAAAATTCTGGTGTGAAACACTCACACAACTTTCTCGTGTCAATGCAAATAATTAGTAATATAACCTAACATTAGTAATAAAACATTAGAAACAAAACAAACTAACCTCAATAAACATAACCTATTTTTATTCTTGAGTAAAAGACGCAAAATGAAAATCTACCACAGTTTGGCTTAAAAATGCGGAAAATCACTCTTTCACGCTAAACTAGGCTCTGTAGAGAAAAATACTAATAAAAGATCTTTTAATTTCCTACAAATTTGATTAGCCTATACACTTTTGTCGTAAAATGCATAGTTTTTGTAGTAAAATTGTAGTAAAATGCACTAAGACTAAAATTTTTTAAAAAATTATTTTTTTTACACGGTTTCGTAAGAAAAAAACCAAAAATCGCTAATTTCCGCTAAACTAAGCTTTATAATAGAAAGTGTTTTAAATAAAAGTTGTAGGATTTTCAATTCTCTACAACTGGTTTTGTATACTATTTTGAGTTAAAATGCATATTAAAGCCGCAATCATGAAAAAAAAACAATTTGTTACAAGAAAACAGCTTTACCAAGAATTTCAGCAGCCATAGCGCCTACCCTATCTTGTAGAGCTTAAAAAATGTAGTAAATGAGGTGATTTAAAAAAAATCGTAGGAGCCGTTTTTGAGAAAATCGCAAAAAAGTGAAAAATTACACGAATAAATGCTACTTCCGGTTGATCGATTTTGATGAAAATGTTCGTGTCGGGTCCAGTAGTAGTATCTAACTTAAGTTTCAAGTTCGTACGATGTTACGTTCTTGAGATTTTCTGTACACTCACACACACACACACACACACACACACACACACACACACACACACACACACACACACACACACACACACACACTGACACACACGCACACACAGACCTTTCGCTAAAAACATGTTTTTTGGGTTCAGGGAGTCTAAAAACGTGTAGATCCGGTGGATACTCGATTTTAAAAAATCGACATTAAAACAATACTTTCCTTCCTATATATTCATGTAGGCAAGAGAAAGTAAAAAAAACTAAATCAAAATCGGTATATCCGTTTAGGAGCTACGAAGCCTCAGACAGATACACAGATAATCTCGTTAAACTTATAACACCCCTCTTTTATCGTTGGGGGTTAAAAAGAAATGATATGTTTATGAACGCGAAATAAAACTAGCGGATATTGAATGCACCATAAGTAGTAAAATACAATAACTTTACAATTATTTGTCAATTTTTTGATAAATCATTTGAATTTTTAGCCTGTTTTGAATTCAGGCGGATTTTAAACCGTTGTCTTAAACTATGTTTATTAGCGGGACGTTAAAATTAAATTTGTATGTATATTTAGATTTAAAATTCTGCGATTGGATGTATGAATTTTTCAGCAAATAGAATACTTTATTATCAGTATTGGTAAGGTGAAGCGCAGCAAAGAAACATTACTGCTTAAAGAAGTTTTTTAAATCAAGAAAAAACTAAGGCACTAGCGAAAGGTGAAATTGGTCTCTTAAAGGATGCATTTCACGTTTTTCTGTTCAGGGATGCTCGTAATTTGTGACTTGGTCCACCTTCTGCTCTTTTTTCTTATTTTTCTTTGATCATACATTAGTATTCCCCATTTCCTCTTCAGAGATGTCTGCCCTCTGACAATTTTTCAGATTTCTAACCTGGGACCCTTTTATCTCTATTTTTATTTATTTATTTGGTTTCTCTTCTCGTTTCACTAGATGTTTTTATTAACGCATTTACCCATAACCTAAAACTTTATTGCTCCCCTATAGACACGTACCACTGTAATTTAAAGGTACAGTTCATTTTCCTAAACTAGATGTATTGTACGCTTTTCTTCTACAGTCTAATTTATGATTTACTGAATTTTTACTAGGTTCTCTAATGTTTTACAATTTGCTGGATTTCATTGTAAACAAAATTTAATTTGTATTAACGATAATTTCGTATATAATCTACCGACTGTAACAATTAAATAAACTACAATCGTTCTTTCATACCGTTTATTGTATTTGATTTTAAGGTAAAAGTCCTAAATTCAATTCTCGGCGGATTTCTAGAAAAATTATTCTAATATCTCCAAAATGACTGTTGTCATCAATCCATAATAAATATGACGCTTATATATAAAAAATGATTTAAATATATAATATTTGTTAAGCCTTCGCCCATTTGACGTACTATTACGCCAATGATCATTCAGTTTGGTCGAAATTTTGCCGTAATAGTACGCTTCGTTTATTGTCAGCTGCTACGGTTGCTGCTCTATATTTTTAATCCCTAATGTGTGTAATATGATAATACATACATAATTATGTAGTTCATTAAATTAATAAACAAAGTAAACTATATAACGAACAGTAAAACAAATCAAAATTATCATAACACACGAGTAACGTATCGTGTTTTCATACATACTTTCGTTGTAATGCTATCGTTTGTTTTTTCTGAGTGACGTAATCGAACAAGTACATAATCTGTTAAAAATGCATTCTGAAAATCCTCCTGTAAACATTATCAATCTTGAAGCTCATAATTAAAAGTTGTGGACTCTAGTAACTGGATTAAGTGCAGTAAAGAAGTCAATAGGCCTACGTAAACAGATTTTTTAGTGAATCATAGTAGTATAGGCTTGCCCATAACAGACAGGTGGAGTGTCAAATTATTTACACTCAATCTGTTAGTTGCAGGGCTAAAATAAATAGTTCTGTTTCTTATCACATGGTCAGCCAATTAAATGATTGAATCATTTAAGAGCAGAAGAGGCAGAGGTGTGAAAGACACTAATCAGAGTTATTTCATCTGAAAGTAATGAATTTCATTATACAGTCAGATCCTGTGGTGAATGAATTTAAGGTGTCTTTTGCAAAGTGGAAAATTATATGTGCTTTTCAGAGGTCCCGGAATGCTGATAAGCGTACTTTTCCACTCAGTGAGGAAGAAAATGGTAAAAACCAGCCTTTTGATTGAACAACAGTAGTATAGGGTGTATATCAACTGTGTTAATTACAATAAATTATCGCTATTATTCTAATCGTTAATTACAATTAAATTACTTAACTTAATTGTAGACTAAATTTGTTCCTAATGTTATTAAAAATTTAAGACTTAAAGTAAACTTAACTGAAAAGAAGGGTGCGTATTTACAATAAGAATATTTAATTAATCTTACCTACAAAATTAATAACATTGTACCTAAAATAATATATACGAAGAACTGCTACACTCGTAAAACTTTTAAGTCATACACTGGTTTTACAAAGGTAACATACTTAATCAAATTTACTTTACGTTGTACAACATTCACTAAACGATTAACAGGTGGGTGTTTTTATACAAAAGGGAATAAATTTTACCAAAAATCATTTTACCGTAGTATTGTGGTCAGCGGAATTGGCTTTTATGCCGGAGTCCTGAGTTTGATTCCCGGTCAGGTCTGGCACTGACCGTATATCACCTCATATATTTCATACACCTACGCACAAGCCAAGGCTTATGTAAGCAACATCAACACTCGATTAAACATTTAAGAAATATAATAAAATAGTTTACATGACGGATCATTGGAAGGGGTATAAATAAGAGGCGTTAATCAGACGGAATTTGGAAACCGATGCATAAAGAAGAAATCTACAGGAAGACGGAACCGCTTGCGGATCAAATGAAGAAAAAATGATTTCATTTTTCGGATACATCATGCGGACGAATCCCTTTAGAATGTCCAGACAGATCATTGAATACTTTTTAAGTAAAAAGTCTTAACCGCACTAGTTTCACGAAATTAAAGAAGATCTAGAAGAACTTCAGATCTCATGGATAGTTCAGATCTCACCGATAGTTAAAAATCAACAAAAAAATTATCATAAACTGAAAAACACGAGACTCCAGCAAAAGACACCAACCAAATGTTCAAAAGCGTTGAATTTTAATGAAGAAAGGAAAAGAAAATCTAGCGCAGCGAAAAATTATTGGGAAAAAAATTAAGAGTAAGAACATTAAGAAAATGGATATGATCATAAGACGAATTAAGGATTTTCCAATACGTCTGACAGTTTTGCAATTTTTGCTAATGCAGACGGTGATATGGATGATAGATGAAGATAAGTGATGAAAAAATGCCAGACCTGATCGGAAATCGAACCCGGGACCCCAGCGTAGAAGCCAGTGTGCTAATCACTACGCCAACGGGCCGGCCGTTGATGCACTAGAAAATAAATAAACTGAATAACAATTGAAAATAGCATCATAGATGCAAAATAAATCTATTTTTTATACAAAAACAATGAATTGAATGAATAAAACCCACTTTTATGAAATTAAATAAATGATAACTGCTAAGAATGTTAGAATACACCATTAACAGCTATTATCAAAACATAACATAGCACAAAAACATCATAAACTTTATCCACAATGTTACAATAAGTTAAAATAAAATTTTATTTATGGAAGGTCAGTTGATAACAACTTTTTAATTGAGTCTTTTATGTATTTATAACAAAAAAAACAGTAGAATTTAACCACAGTATTTACGGTTTCTGATAATTGCACTTTATTGACAAACCTGAAAACAAATGGCTTGCAACCACTGGACTGAAGTACTACAATAATTTACTACCACAATTTTAAGATTTAATATTTTTCACTCTCTCGAAAAGAAATTGTTCGATAAGATCTATTATATTGTAAGAAAACAATTCGTAGATTTTTCAGAACATCTTAAGAAACTATAGAAACGGAAATGGGCAAAAAGATAACGTCTTAAAGACAATCTTTATCTCAGACCATTCTAAAATGTAGTACACTCCAATGGCCTTTGTCTTTTTCGTTGTATACTTATTCTCTCTCTCCCTTTACTTTAATCACTTGCTCAGTCACCCTTCTTACCATCTCTCTCTCTTATTCCATCATACCACTTCACTGCCACATTACTTCTATTGCTGCAAAGAGGAAGTAAACTTCCTTTTTTGTACACTTACCGAGAGAAAAATGAGACAGTTTTCACTGCGATATTTTCTTTTGCCTCTATAACATTAGATATTTTATTTTCTTAAGCATAACTTGTTTTCTAAACGATAATAGGTATACTTTAGTAGAGCAGTGGGCACTAAACGGTCTAAAATTATGCAGGTAATTGTACCCTCTTTATCATATATTCTCGTATCCTTTTTGTATTTGCCAATTTCATTTCAACCCTTTCCAGCATCTTAAACAATAATTGTTGTTTAGGTCATCAGCCAAAACGCTGGTTTGAACCTCTAGAGGTTTTACTAAGTAAAACGAGGAGTGAGGCGGTTTACCATTGTCTTCCTCACTGAGTGGAAAAGTATGGTTATCAGCATGCGAGGCTCTCTGAAAAGCATCTACCTTTCACCCTGCAAATGATACTGTCATTTTTCATTCACCTCAGAGTGTGGCTGTATAATGAAATTCATAACTCCCAGAGGAGTTAACTCTGACTAGTGTCTTTTACTACTCTTTTAATACAATCATTATATTATATAAAACTGAAAATCTGGCCCAATGTAGCCTATTTTTAATGGCGATTCTGTTACCCTATAATGTAGAGTCTATTCAACAGATTTAAAAAATATTTACGAAGTTGATGAGATATTATGATGTAATGGCAGTTACGACTTTTTAATAGCAGCAAAACTTGGGATGTTACTTAAGAAGGAAAAATAAATTGCAAGCTGCAAAGATGTGCTTTCTACGAAGAGTCAAAGGTTGTACGAGGGATGATAGAATTTACAATTGCGATTTAAGGAAAGAGCTGCAAACAGTAAGTGTAAATTAGAGAAGCTGCTATTATTGTAATAAATGGATAGAAGATTTTCAAAGAATGAAGGAAGGTAAAATTGCAAAACCGATTCGGAAATACAAGCCTGAGGAGAAAAGATCCTTGGGAAGGCATCTAAAATATTAAAAAGGTTTTTCATTTACAGGTTTCCAACAAAAATAAAAAATTTTAACAGTCTTAAGTGACATATGCCGTGTAGAGAAATTTGTACAAAGAAAACAATAGCTGATTGATCTCCTGATGAACATGAAAAAACAATATTAATATTAATTTTGTTATTTTTGTAAATGGTCTATAAATATTACATTAACGTCGCTGACAAATGAATGTTATTTTATTTTTATTCGTTTTGCAAAGTACTTCGTTTTAAATGATTGTTTGTGTGATTTTAATTCACACTAAATTTTATGTAGGCCTACTATGATTTATAAATTTGACTGAATGGAAGTAATTTAAATTTTTATTATATTTTTCTTAAGAACTTTTGAAGTGGGTTTAAAATTACTTATAGTGTAATTTTGTTTGTTTACTTGTACTTATTGTCATATATCTTTTCTCGTTTCGTTTTCAAGTTTATAATTGTAAGTGATGGTAACCTCCGGAACAGGATTATCCTTTGGAGGTACCTAATTTCTATTTTATGTAAAGTATAACATGTTTATTATTTTCTGTATTTGTTATAATTGTTAAACTGTATGTTTTTGTTTTTGAATTGTATAATTTTTTGTTTTATTATGTTACAAAATGTTGAATTGTACGTACGTTTGAATGGAATTATATTATTATTATTATTATTATTATTATTATTATATAATTATTAATTTACTTTTGGTGAATCCATTTTCTTCACCGCTCATTTCATCTGCTTTCTTTCTTTCAAAAATTCACAAAGTTTAGATTGTTTTCGTGAATTAATGATAATGTATTAATCCTGTAAATAAACATAATGTTTTAAATTGATAAATAGTCCATGAAAGCTTGGATGTGGGATGTAATGGTCCATAACATTTATTACGTGTTAACTCCATTCTTTTCAACTGTTTCTTTTTATTTTCTTACTTAAATAAAATATTCCTTGTAATATTTTATACCTGTTTATTTATTGAATTTATTTCTCTTAATGAAACACGTGAGAATTACTTTCTTTTAACGTGAATAAGTGACATCCAACACCAATGCAATTAGTTAAAATGATATTATCAATGTTAATTTATGTAAACTTAAACTGTGAGAATACGTTAATTTATAATATTAAGTAAAATTGCATTACTTTCGTTTTACAGGTCGTTTGACTATCACAGATGGAAATTTTGGTAGTGTTTTTGCTGTTAATTCTACAACTGGAGCACTTTATTTAACAGCACCGTTGGATTACGAAGCACGAAGTTTGGTGAGTGTCACCATTTTAATTTATTCTCTTTCTTCTTCATTTTTTATTTCTTTTTTCTACGTATTGCGGTGTATAATAGAAAGTGAACCTCGTAAATTTAGCATTTTCATAACGGAATTTCAAACTCGTTGTTTATTTCTATGTCATATTTTAGTACTTGGGTTTTCTCAAATAGTATAGGGATTCAGTACATACTAACCAAACCTTCAAGCTTTCAAAACAATTTTATAATTATAAAATTTACAATAATCCATATTTAGAATTAATTATGACTAGTCTTTAATGGTAGAAGTTGATTTATTTCTGTTAACAGCTGCCAACAAAAGGACTCGAAACAAAAATTTATATATATATTATTCTTACATTACTTTTATATCCTGCATTAGCCCACTATTAATTTTCTTTTCTTTCCCTTAACTATTAGTTTAACTTTTACCGTCAACATTAAGTTTGGAAGGTTATTTTTATTTGTAGCTTTTTACACCGATTTCAAGTGATACTTATATGCTCTTAACTTAATAATTTTTCTTTTTAAGTTTTGAATTTTTGACTTGGTTTTTTGATAAAATTGAGCATTTATTCACAGTAGTGAAAGCAATTCTTTTGCAATTATTGTGAGACAATCAGCAACTTTTTATTGGGGTTATTAAAACATATACAGGAGCTTCAATTATCCGAACGTCAGTCATCCGAACCGTCAATTATCTGAACCACCATCAATAGAAAAAAGATACATATTTACTACCAAAATACGGACTTAACAATTCAATGAAATGAAATGACACTACAGTTTAGTTTCTTGTTCAATGTAGGGACAGTGGAGACTGTTTAAAGCAAAATTCAAGATTTAAAAAAAATTACTGTATAGTAGGCCTATGTACAATGAATTAAAACATATTTTATAAAGGATTTTATCGTGATATTTTTCGTTAATCTAATCTGTTTTGAGACTCTGTATTTTTCCGCTTGTTTTTATAATCTTTAGTACTCTACAATTTTGCAATAAATACAATAAATTAGTGTATTTTTTAAACTAAAGTTTATGGTAGCCTTTTTGTAATCCCGTTGGCGTAGTGATTAGTGCAACTGGCTTCTACGTCGGCGTCCCGGGTTTTATTCCCGGACAGGTCTGGCATTTTTTCATCACTCGTCTTCATCTATCATCCTTCTCACCGTCTGCATTTGCAGCAATTTCAAAACAGTCAGACGTAAAAATTTAATAATATATCAAACAATGTAGGTTATATGTAGGCTTATTAATATTACATTGTTATGGTACAGTATATCAAATTACAATATTTAGCTTGCTTGATTATCCGAAGTATTTGATTATCAGAATCGCTCTGGTCCCAATCAGTTTGGATAACTGACGCTCTACTTTAGTAACAAAGAAACCATACATTGTGACACGACTAACTTTTAATATTTTAGTGTAAAACCCTTTCCTAGATAAGCAGTGTAATCATTGCTCCAGACACATTGAAAATATTTGTTAATATTTATTATAAATAGAAAGTAAGGTAGCTCTTAATATTTGATTAATAAAGTAAAAAATATGCTAATGAAAAAATACTAAATTTAAAAAATACTAAAAATTTTAAATATAAAAAATACTAAAATACTAAACCCAGGAGTCAAAATCAAGATCTTTGATATACAAATCGATATAACAACCACCTCTTGTTGCTTTTTAAAAACAGTTTTTAATTAAAGAATTTTTAACGAATTTAAAAATATATTTGGTAAATATGAGCTTATGCAACTTCTCTCTGATTTCTGAATTTTTCTTTTAATTGCTTTATAATTATCTCCAATAGTCGCTTTCACCCTTTCAGTACCCAAAACATTTTTAAAAGTTTGATCCTAAGTGCCATATAATTTGTATAAAGGATATACAAAAAGCCCTCAATTGGACAACCTGCAAGCGTTATACTACCAATACCAACCAAAATTTCAACGTTTAAGAAAAAAAAATGTCTCGTTAAAACTTTATTTTCATCGAGCTCATAAAAAAATCGTTCTGCTACACTAAAATATTCAAAATATACCTACATTTTTTTGTTTTTAATTTATTTAAAGTCGCATCGACAGCTTGTTCATTAGCCATTAGAGACTACTGTGGGTTTTGGTACTGTAACGGTGGTTTTTAAAATTTCCAGACTCTAGCCGGGAATCGAACCTCAAATTTTCGCTTTATAGGCTAGCGCGTTAGTCATTACACCTCGGAGGCGGTCTCAAAATTCATTATTCCTTTATTTTTTTTTATTATTATTTGTAAACGTTTGGTTATCCATGCGTTGGCACTTTATGCATAAGTTATGGACGGCCGGTAAACCGGACGTTGACACTGAAACGGTTAAACTTTTTAATATATGGAAAATACTTTTAACCTGTTGTTAAATCACTTATATCAACATCTACCCATTCATAACTGAACTTGCAAACCTATAACCATGATAAATATCTCAGCCGTACAATGGATCTCTTCCGCTTTTTGTTCAATGAACCTCAGTAAGCGTAGAATGATATTGTTTTAAAATAGGTTTAACGTCATTTTCACGCATTAATATCTTAAGAATTCACTATTTTAGACATTTATGAATCAATTAAACACTGAAAACTTAAAATTGGTGAGGAGTCGTATAACTTTATAACAACCATTTTTGTTAGAAACCTAAGATACATTCGTAAGCTTAAATGAATGGGTTTTTACTGGTACAATTTTATCACAAATAATAATCTATAATAATATTATAAAGCAAATCGTGTTTTTTGTGCAGGCTATTTTCCAAAACTACCTCAACGGATTTTCATGAAATTTTGACACCATATTCGTATTTATATTCACAGCAACATTTAATTTTTAAATTTCCAAAAATGATAACCCTAAGGGCCCTAATGAAGATTTTTGCAAATGTGTGTGTGTGTGTGTGTGTGTGTGTGTGTGTGTGTGTGTACATGTGAGTACGTATTGCTGTTGAAGTAGATGAAGGGGTTTGATGAAGACAAGATTACGCGGGGGAAATTATCAAAACGTTGTGTGTGTGCGTGTGTGCACTGTCGAATATATACAGTCGATCTAGCAGCTAAACAATTTCTGTTACGTATTTATTTAAAAGAAATTGATTGGGTCCGACATATGTTTCGCGTGCGAAGCTGAGCGGGCCATGCTAGTAATTTTATATTTATAAACCCAAAGGAACAAGAAAAATTTGGAACCGACATATATTATTGAACAGTTGATAAAACTAATTATTTTTGAATCTGTACATTTATTATTCCCTCATTGAATCTGCGAACTACAATCCAAGGTTTTTGGATTAGAAATAAAATCCACTTAGAATACTAATGTATTGATATTTTGTAATCAGATGATCAGCTTACCATTGGAACAAGATTATCTAAATTATCTAATCATCTAAATGTATTGGCACGTTCATATTGTTGGACATTAATTTATTTATATCATAAATACATTTCGTACTACGCGATCAATTTTACTGCCAATTTTATTTACATTCATATATGATATATTACACAAGGGAGTAGTACTTAATGTTTTAAACACATTAGTATGGTAATAAAAATACTTTTACATTAAATTAAATTTTTCATAACATAACTGCTTTTTCAAGATATATAATGTATCTGAATAAATTGTTGTAAACATGAAATTTTATTAATATCAATATTAATTCTAACACGTACAATATAATAAATGGATGAAAATAGAATTTTAAAACAAAATTATATATAGTACCTAATTACTATTTGCCCAGCTTGATCGAATAAGGGATTCTTTTGTTTTATTTGGTGATGACTAAACAATCAATGATATGCGTAGTTAATGATCTGACACGATATGAAGACGAAAAATCTGAGACCTGACTGGGAATCGAACATCCTTTATAAGACCCCTGGCATAGAAGCCCTGTTTCACTGGTGAATACGCAAACGGGCTTTTGATTTAGTGTATAAGTAAAGTAGAATAGGTGATTTATTTTCCGCCATTGTCAAAAAATTTATCATTTCATTGCGCAAAAACTTGAAAGGAAAATGGTAACTTTTTTAAAGCCCTAAAATTCCCTTAGTCTTGAATTTCAAATTAACGTACGGTAATAATATTGTGAGTTTGGCTAAAAATGTAAGGTACCCACGATTAATTTTTCTGCACTACCCCTCCTGAACACCCAAGGGATAAAAAACATATTTATTTTTGTTCGCGTAGGGTTGTTGAAAATCTGAAAATTCACATAAAGTAGTTGACCCAAAATCTTTCGGTGAAATTTGTTTCAAGATCACCATGCCCTAAAAAAATTGCAATTAAAATTTTAAAACTGTTGTAAAAATTTATAATTATTTTAGAACCGGTTTGATATGTACAACGGTATAAACCTGCCCTACTTAAAAGAAGAATTAAATAACGTTGTGAGTAACATTTAAAAAAGAAAGAAGAGCATCAAAATCCTTTCTCAATCAACCCCCTCGACAACACGAGGATATTTACAAACGGAAACGTTTTAAAACATTGAACTTACCTCTACGATTTTGTTAATCATCTAACTCATGTCATTTTTTCTACTTCTACTACTAATCATTGTCATGGCCATCGTCATCTTCAGCTTCAGCTACTTCATGTTACAAGATATTAATGCACAGTTTAGAGTGAAGTCCAGTTTTGTTTTTTCTCTGAATTAAGTTTTTTTTGAGTCTGTTTTATATTTACTCAGATATTTTATTTACATTTCAAACCGCTGATAGCAAAATAATTACAACTAGTAAAAAAGTTAAAGAATCCGCTTGCTTAGTCATTGTAAGCAGTACACAGAATTCACATTCCACCAAAGTCGGAACATTGTCTTCTGTAATTACATAGAGCAAAAACTTGAAAAGGAAGCTTGAATGTAGAGTGTTTTAACCAAAGTTAGCCTTTATCAATGTAACCGGAAGACTTGAGGCCTTTGAGATGTGGGTTTACAGAAGGATGCACAAAATATCTTGGACAGAGAGAGTCACAAACATGGAAGTCCTAAGGAGGATGCAGAAGGGAATGGAAGTGATGATCGAAATCAAGAAGAGAAAGCTGGTGTACCTCGGCCATGTCTTGAGAGGTCCAAAATATGAAATCCTTCATCTTGTCATCCAGGGAAAGATTATGGGCAAACGATCGGTTGGAAGAAGAAGAACCTCCTGGCTACGGAACCTGCGAGAGTGGTTTAATTTGTCATCCATCGACCTATTTAGAGCTACAGTTTCCAAGGTCAGGATTGCCATGATGCTAGCACACCTTCGTAATGGAGATGCTACATGAAGAAGAAGAGTGTAACCGGCACAAGAAATATTTTGTTCTTCGCTTTGACACAATATTGAATAGGCTAACATTGTAGCACAAAATGAGAAGAAAAGTTGGAAGAACGAAGCATATTTTATTTGAAAGTTCATGAAGTTTAGTACCATCAAGTTATCTGAATGCACCTGTATATTATTATTTCAAAATATGTTTCAGGCTTTTAAAAAAGTGAGTATAAAAATCGTGGTAATGTTTTGTTTAATAACCACTCTCACAATAATTGTCGGGGAATAGTGCCCATTTTATACCGGAAAAAGACCATTAAATTAAAAATTCCGTTATAATGTACTTTCATTACAAATTTAAGTTCAACACAGATCATGCTTAGTATTCATTCAGACTAACTAATTCATTCTGAACAGTGAGCAGATTTTTTAAAATTGAAATTTATGTTGGTATTTCAATTTTAAAACGGAATAAATTCGTTTAAAAAATTTGAAATTGCGTACTAGATTGTTATAGAGAAAGTAATTAAGTACTATTTGTCAGCGAAATTTACTTGTTTGTGTTGTACATTTTGTTTATTGCCTTTTCCCGTAAATTTAAATTTTTAACACTTAGGTAGATCTTTTTCAAAAACCATTAAACTTAACAAGCTGAAATATATTTTACCAGTTATTTATTTTGTACATCCGCATATACCGACACTTTTTTTATTATTGTTTTTCTCAGAAGCTCCACAAATTAGTAATGTGTAAAAAAAGAGAAAAAATTTGTTAAAGTTTTATGTTATCCGTGTTTTTTTTTTTAATTTTATGGCCCAACAGATTAAATTGAAAAAGTGTCACTAGCTCGAGACACCCGACAACTATGATTGTGTAAAGTTTAATTTCCCTATCTTTTACGAATACTATGAATATTGTACCTAAAAATAGCAATTTTAAAATGGGTGGGATACAAAATACAGACTTACTTAAGGGAGTCTGTATTTACCTGATTTAACTGTATTTAACTGATTGTAAATAAATTCTTAGATGTCAAAAACGTTGTAATGCAGACAAGTAGGTTATATATACACGTTTTGTTATAGAAACATCTGGTGTGAACACTTACGCGACTTTCTCTTGCCAATGAAAATAATGAATTATATAACATAACATTAGTATTAAAACATTAGAAATAAACAAAAAACACTTACGTCAAAAAATATAACTAAATCAACTTTAAATCATGACTGAATGATCCAAAATGAAAATCAATCTCAGTTTGGCTTTAAAATACGGAAAATTACTCTTTCACGCCAAAGTAGGCTCTGTAGAGAAATATGCTCTAAATAAAAGTTTTAGATCTTTTTATTTCCTGTAAATTCGATTATACACTTTTGTCGTAAAATGAATACTAAGAGTAATATCTTAAAAAACCATTCTTTTACAGTTTTCATGAAAAACAGAAAATTACTAATTGCCGCTAAACTAAGCGTTATACAAAGAATGTTTAAATAAATGTTGTAGGTTTTTAAATTTTCTACAACTTTTATTATACAAATATTTTGTTAAAATGCATAATAAAGCCGCAATCTTAAAAAAAAAAACATTTTTTTTCTACGAGAGGACAGTCTCCCCAAGAATTTCAGCAGACATGGCCCCTACCCTATCTTGTAGAGTATAAAAAACAGTATTGAGGCGATTTTTAAAACAATCTGAGCCGTTTTTGAGAAATCGCAAATGAGTAAAATATGACACGAATAAACTACTACCTCCGGTTGATCGATTTTGATGAAAATGTTCGTGTCGGGTCCTCTAGGGGTATCTAACTTAAATTTAAATTTCAACGTTTTGCGATGTTACGTTCTTGAGATATTTTGTTCGCGCGCGCGCACACATATACACTCACACAAATCGCTAAAAACAAGTTTTTTGGGTTCAGGGGTCTGTAAACGTGAACGTCCGGTGAAAACTCTATTTCGAAAAATCGACATGAAAACAATACTTTCTTTCCTATATATTCATATAGGCAAGAGAAAATAAAAATTATATAAGATTAATTTAGTTTACACATAATACTATTAATGTTTCTATTATTTCGACATAGTTTTTTCATTGGATTTCTACCATCAGCGTCTAGCATAACAATATAAAATATGTTGGTCATTGATAAACTCTACAAAACTTATTGGAACCCAAATTATAATGATTTCTATATTATAAGTATTAAGGTTATATTTTTTTATCGAAATTATTATTTATTATTTATTTATTAGTAGTAATGTTATTTGACGTCAGCCTTAAACGAATCCCGGATCTTTGCAAAGAGCACTACATTCCTACATTCTTTCACTACTTTCTTGGAGCTTTGCAAAGTAGCACTACCTAAAAGTCACCGAGACGATTAGTTATTGTCCATGATATCTCTGAATTACATGATCAATTTCAGTTGCATACGACAGTTGAATTCACATAAACTATTTCATTTCCGTTAAGAGTTATAGTACTTGATTATGTTGTACGATGAAATACCGTCTTGTTCTTAATATATTTACTACATGATACAAACGTCACAATCACACTTACATCCATTACGTTATATTAAATTCAGGTGTATTTTCTGACATAATAAATGAGTTCATTTATCATTATGGTAAAACTTATTTAGTATAGTATATATAATTATACTTACTTTATTTTTAATAATAATAGTTTGTAATGTGTATAATAATAAAAGCTTCGCTATGGCGTATATTGAACTATTAAAATAGTAGAATCGTTGTTCTTTTTATTATTTATTTTTAACTTGTATTTTGAATCTTTAACTGTACAGAATAACCAAAAGATGAGAGAGCATCGAAGTTACATTACAATTAACAAGAACCGGCACGAATATAAAAAAACCATTCAGCAATGTTAAATTTGGAATTTATTATTATTTATTATTGAACGAAAAATAATGAACGAAACAATTATACAAGACGATGCATGACGAATTTGAATTCCATGGCAACCCTCTCATACAAAACATGTACACTAGGGCGATACCGGGTGCTCAGCGCAGACGTTTGAAGTGCCTCTGGCCAAGAGATCTTCTTGGTCAACTGTAGGACTGTGGTGATAACTGCACGCTCTTTCAAGTAAATGAAGTTTTGGAACATTAGCTTCTCATTAAAAATTGTTGTATTAATATAGGTAACAGATACTAAATTTCAATTGAAAGTGTCAAAAAAAGAAAAGAAACTCAACATTTGTTTACCTCTGAACAAAAAATAACACACTAATGTAGAATAATTTTCCCTGTAATGTATTTTCAGTAATTTTCGATTTAAGTTGTAAATTAAGGGTAAAAATTATGTATTATCTGTATATTATCTATAGTTTTATATAGTAAAGTACTCAAATAAATTAATTTTTTAATATTTATGGCTTTTAGTAAAGCTTAAAATTTTCGAGTGTATTTAAGTTATATAAGTTTCGGAAACATTAAATTAAATACTTTCGATCACCACAAGCCTATCAGTTCATAACTGCTTCCCTTACGAGAAAATTATCCGTCTGAAAGAGAATTTCAAACGTCAAAGGTGTTTATTTTCTAAAACATTGATCATGTTTACCTTAATCTCACTTATAATTTTACTCCTGTCAAACTAAATCAAGTAAGGTTTATGAAATCCCACTAATGTTAAATTATGGAAAGTGGGGGTTTGCCGCCTCTTTCCATAAATCAAGTAAATCTACTCCTTAAATTTTGTTATTCCTATCTCAATATGTTTGTTGTTTGTTCAACTTGTGGTAGGCGATGCGAAAATGTTTATTATAATTAAATTAGTGAAGGATCAAAGAGTAACTGGATAACTTTCTATACGGTAGCTATATTGTTAACCTTTGACTGCTTTAAAACCCATTGTTTATTGTACAATATAAGTTAAAAGTTAGGTATTGAATTTATAAATTTGTTTCCAAAAGAATTAAAAATATCTCATACGGAAAAAAATTAGTCAATGAATGGCAACTATGGCAGCATTTAATACCACGATGTTCTCGCGAAACCCGGGTGTCGAATTATGTATGTAAAGTTGTGGTTTACCAGAATAACAAAACATTTCTATTTCACTACCTGCTTGTTTTCCGGGGTTTTAAAAACTAAAAAATTCTACTCAAAAAACCGCTTCATTTTATGAACCATGGTTAATCATTAAAATGAACTTGAAATTCAACAATTTGGTCTTTTTACCATGTTTGTGAGTCTTATATGTCCGGAGATTGCAAAGTCCCATAAAAAGCTAAGAAAATAAAAAATATGGCAAAGTGGAAATTTTGTATAAGTATTTGCAACATTGGGGTAAATGTTACTGGAAAATTTGCACCCGATTAGACAAACCGTTCCAACGTTATAAGTTGATAAAATCGTGCTTTTGTTTTAGAGCGTCAAAAACATGCTATTTAAAAAACATAAAATTTAAATACATTTTTTTTTGTTTATTTATCGTCGCATCAACTACTGTGGTCATTAACGACGACGATGGGTTGTAACTGTGAAGGATGAATGATTTTTGTAACGTATGAAAATGCCGTGCCTGAGTGGGAAAATACTTATTAAGCATTTTTCTCTACAGAGCCTTGTTTAGGGTGAAAGAGTGATTTTCCGTATTATTAAGCCAAACTAGGGTTGATTATTATTTTGTATCATTCACCCATGATTAAAATAAGATTATGTTTTTCGAGATTAGTTTTTTGTTTATTTCTAATGGTTTTTTCTATTTATTTATTTAAATTCGCATCAACAGCTTGGTCATTAGCGACTACAGTTGGATTATGGAATGATGAGTTGTGACTTGTTATAATTTTCAGACTTGTGGCGGGAATCGAACCTTGGACCTCCACGTGGCAGGCCAGCGCGCTACGACTACGCTACGAAGGCGGCCATTTTTAATGTTTTATTACTAATGTTAGGTTATATTGTTCATTATTTGCATTGGCAAGAGAAAGTTGTGTGTTTCACACCTGATTTTTTTAAATGTTTAATCAATTAATAAAATGATAAAATATTATTTTTCACCTATATTAAGAGGTTATTTCTCATTACATTTACGTTTTACAATAATAAAATTATATGTGAAGCTTTTTCAACTTGCTTATTTTCTATACAACTTCAAAATGAGATGACAGTTAAAAATGATGGATAACACACTGGTTGTATGTTTGCCTATCGATTTCATGTTTGGATATGCAAAATTCAAAACCAATGAAAACAGTGCAGTCAGCCCGTCCTGATTTTTTTCAATTTTCAAAAAAACACTGTTTTTTGTTATAAAATTCTACATGAAACGGGGATTTTTTATTGTATAGTTTACCAATATTGAAATATATTTTTTTTCAAATCACGGTATTCGATTAAACAAATAAACAGCTAAAAAAAATTACGTTTATCAGACTTTACAGGAAATCTATAAAATTTTACGTTTAAACTGGGTCATTTGTTTGTATATTTTGTTGTGTGTCACGTGTATATAGTAAAACAACTTTATTAATATTTTTTATATGTTAACTTATTTTTATAAGTTATTGATAAAATTTGTGATGAGTTGTTGAGTTCCCTCAATTGTTTTTTTTAATTTATTTTTACTCTTATCAAACTAAAAGTAAATTTAATTAAAAAGTGAAATAAATAAATAAATTGGTTTTATATAAATTAATTTAATAGAAAACGTTTATATAATATAAAATATATTTATTGTGTTAAGCATCGATTTTTGTTCCCATCCGGTTTTATATAACATGAAAAAAAAACAATATTTTGCAAAATAATTTAACCTTAAAAAGAAGTTAGCGTGAGTGTAAAACTGAATACGAGGTGTGGCTATTAAATAACGAGACTGACGTTGTAAAAAATTTTATTTTTATTTTATACATAATCACTTATTGTCACCTTCAATATCCACTCCTTCTCTATCCCTATAACACTCAATGCGAATTTTCCATTGTTGGAAACAGTGCTGGAAGTCATCTTCTGTCAGCTCCTTCAGAACACGTGCCGCTTTCTCTTTTACAGCTTCAACAGACTTAAATCTTGTCCCTTTTAATGCAGATTTTACCTTGAGGAACAGGTAAAAGTCATATCGTGCAAGATCTGGTGAATAAGGTGGATGTTCTAACACTGAGATTCTGTACTTGGCTAGGAACCTCTTGACAGATAACGCGGAATGAGCTGGCGCATTGTCTTGGTGGAGAATCCATGATTTGTCCTTCCACATTTCGGGGCGTATTTTCCTTACTCTTTGACGTAGTTTAGAAAGTACCTCAAAGTAGTAATATTGATTAATTGTTTGACCTTCAGGAACCCAGTGAAGGTACACAATCCCATGGATATTGTGACACTTATCGCTAAGGTCCGTTTCGGGATCTAGGTAATTAAATAATTAATACACTAAAGTTTACAATTACAAGTATTTATTACTACTAAAAGATTTACAAAATAAATAATAAACTAATTATAATGAAGTAATACAATAAATAACTTAATAATTTACTTAATACTACTTACAAATAATTGTAAAACTTCAATTAGCCGCCATTTTGGATACAAGTATCATAGAAAATTTTTATTTATGCCGTTTTTCTTGTATTTAAAAGGCCTTTAAAATGATGTACCACATAATGGGTGTTTACATTTAAAATATTTGAGTTACAACCCCTAGGCCACCCCCTTAGAAGGGGTTGAAATTCAGTTGTACGTCAAAAGATAAAGTGTTTGACCAATAACTTATCCTGAAAGTTACAGTATTATATCTACAACAGTTTCCAACTTATTGAAGGGTTCCCATACATATGCCTCACCCTGTATAATGTGGATAACAAAATTTGTAGAGAATTTAAAATCCTACAACTTTTATTCCAAACAATTTTTGTGTAAAGCTTAGTTTAGCGGTAATTAGCGATTTTCTGTTTTTTTCTCACGAAAACGTGTAAAAAAGTTTTTTTTAAAGATTTCAGCCTTAGCACACATTATACGACAAAAGTGTATACAATAAAATTATAGAAAATTAAAAGATCTACGACTTTTATTTTGTATATTTTTCTCTACAGAGTCTAGTTTAGCGTGAAAGAGTGATTTTCCATATTTTTAAGCCAAACTGGGGTTCATTTTCATTATTGCGTCTTTCACTCATGATTAAAATTAGGTTATGTTTATTGAGGTTAGTTTTTTTGTTTATTTCTAATGTTTTATTACTAATGTTGGGTTATATTGTTAAATGTTTGTATTAGCAAGAGAAAGTTGTGCGATTGTTTCACACCAGATTTTTAGATTTAATTTATCTTTCATTGTAAATAAAAACGTGCTAAATACTTTTACGTTTTTCACAAGACACTTGAAATTTAGAGTTATATGTGATTTTCCCGGTGTACGTTATATGGAGTAAGAAAACATTTATATGTTTATTTTATCCCTCAGTTTCTGGTTGTACAGTTTTCTAATATTCCAGTATACCACCTCACTTGTATTTACTTGCTACTCTAATAACACAGAAAATATACCACTCTTACGAAATAAAACAACTCGGATATTTTCTGACTAGAAATACTACGAATGTCATATGGCTCTTGTACAATAATTTTTTATGAAATATATAAAAGTTTTACAGTCATTTTAATAAACGTAAATTTTTTTTATTATTTGATATTTTTTAATTGTATTACCAGATTAGTTATTTTTTTCACTTTTACGTTAATAATGAATATTAATCGAAATGGACCCTAATACTCACATAAACCTACTCTCGGTTTCATAATCATAGACACCCGAGTTTGAACCCCTGCATCTTCAAAACTATCAGTCGAATTTCAACATATTTTATATCAAAATTTAGCTCATTCTATTCTGCATTGACCTATAATAAACCTATATCTTAATGTTGTCCTAATTTTGGTGTAAAATGTGTTGATATGCGACTCACAGTTTTAGAAACGCAAGGGTTCAAACTCGGTTGTCTATGATTATGAAACCGATAGTAGTTACATACATTAATCTTGCAATTTTACAATTTTTTTTTTAATTTATTTATTTATTTATTTAACGTCGCATAAACTACAACGGTCATTAGCGACGACGTTGGGGTGTAACTGTTTACAATGGAGGATGAAATGATTTTTTGTAACTTATGAAAATATGCCGTGCCTGAGTGGGATTCGAACCCAGGACCACATGATGAAAGGCGAGCACGTCACCAACTGCGCCAATGCGGTTTTATAAACCGCATTATAATGTTTTATAATCCGGTTTTATAACTTTAATAAATTTTATAATTTTAATTTCGTTTCCAAGCATCTTCTGCGTACAAAACGTTTAGAACTTAACCGCCGCCAAAAGCTACACTTCTGCTTAATAAACCCTCGATCAAAATTAAACCTCCGTTTCAAAATTTTAATATACAAATCCCTTTTAGGACCAATCTGGACTTTTATTTATTTATTTACAATTTATAAAATGGTATGTACAATAAGACCCAATTATAGATTATTATTAACACGTTCAGTGCTAGAGACTCGCCTAGCGGTTTCTGTTTTGTTATAATTTAAAGTAATTCTCGAGGGACAGAAATCAGTTTGTTGCTATTTTATATCCCTCAAAAAGGTTTTTACTTTGTAACCGTTTTTGAATTTTCGTTACAGGATCTTCTACCCTCGAATCAGTATTTTTACTCATTTTATTTTACTCAGTATTTTACTCGTTCAGTATTTTTAACGGGTTTAGGGTACAGTTGAAGCCGTGAATTTAGTATCTTTGCAGGTATCGATTCAAAATAGCTTACACTTTTAGATTTACTTTAAAAAATATTATTTGTAGTTTAAAATAATATAAGAAATTACGCGTAAATCGTAACGATAAATAGAAAAATTCAAACAAGAAATAAATTTGTTATAACAGGCAAAAATAAACCTAAAAAAATTGAATTGTTTACTTTTATGTTATTAGCTAACATAAATCCATGTATAGGTCGCAAATAAAATAAATCTATAAAAACGTAAGTAACATAAGTTGTTAGCCCTTCATAAAGCAAGTGGAGACACGCTGCACGAATAATCATCCCAAAGGGACAGATATCTCATAATTGCTCAGCATTGAATGTGTTAATTAGAGATTTAGAAATACAAATAAAATTAACACTTTATGAAATCTATAATGAACCACATGGATACACGGTTACTAATTCTACAAATATTTATTTAATAATATAATATTTATTTTATTTTTTTAAACGGTTATATTTTTTTATTTTGAATGTCAAATTTAAAGTGCGTAAACAATTTATCACTGCTGCCTACAATTTTGACGTATTAAATGATCTGAAAAAATGACAGGAGAGAGAAACACTGGTGAAAGTAGTTTTGAGTTTATCAGAAAATGCGGATTGTAGCGTCAAGAGTAATGGAAATATCGGCTGTGAAAATAAAATATACAACAAGGGAGCAAATCGATCCTTTTGGGTACGCTGGCATAGATAGGACAGGAATGGGACGGAGAAGATCCCTGCAGTACGAACAAAAATCTCCGTAAGTCTGAAATGTAACATGGGAGAATCAGATATACTCTACTAAAAATCAAATCAATGAGCTTAAAAGCTTGTTTACACAGTGGTTTTGAAACCGACAAAAAAAACTAGCGCGTGATATTTTCTGTAAGATATTGACATAATATGCCTTTGTGAAGGACACAGTACAAATTGGAAAGGAATCGAAGAATAGAAAAATTGCCAACGACATTCTTTATATCTGCTGTGTCTTAACTTGATAACACAATAATTATTGTTATGCCACATTAGGCAACTAAATATTTATCCTTGAGGTTGATTTTAAATATTTTATAGTATTTTCAGAATACTGTGACACATCGCTAAGGTCCGTTCCGGGGTCTGAGTAAAATGAATAATTAACAAACTATTAATTAAAATTATTAAAATTAAAAGTATTTATTACAAACTATAAATTATAATAATGATTATGTTACTTAAATCTACAAATCGATTACAAATACTATAATTAAATTGATAATTATAATAAATAATAAACTAATTACAACAAATGAAAGATACTAAATAAACTTAACCAATTACAAGATTATCTCGTATTTAATTAAACTAAATACTACTCAAAAACGATTATACTCAATATTTTCACTCAATCTGTTCGATGCAGGGCTAAAATAAATAGTTCTGTTTCTTATCACATGGTCGGCCAATTAAATGACTGAATCATTAAAGAACAGAAGAGGTAGAGGTGTAAAAGACACTTATCAGAGTTATCTCCTCTGAAAGTAATGAATTTCATTATACAGCCAGAGAGTGTGGTGAATGAAGTGAAGGTGTCATTTGCAGAGTGCAAAATATGTTGCTTTCAGAGGGCACGGCATGCTGATAAGCGTACATTTCTCCTCAGTGAGGAAGGCAAATGTAAGTCACCTCACTTCTCGTTTTACTTAGTACAGCCTCTACGGTTCAAACCAGCTTTTCGGCTGATGACCTAAACAACAACAAACTATTATACAATGTTTGCAGTATACGCTGGACCTTTTCAACAAATGTATCTGTTACACAATATAATTTATTTATTGAATGGCAGATCAAATCTAACTTCCCAACTAATACTGGCTGCTGCTTATATACTGAAGCTATGGAAATTTCGAGGTGAACAAAGAGTTTCGATTTAGGCTACACTAAATCTTCACTTCTTTGACTCGATTCTTCGACACGGCTCGTGGCGAGGCAAGATGACGTGATGTAAGTAGCAATCCGACAGGCAAGTCATCCCCTTTCACTTTCTCCTCATGCCCCGTCCCTTCGGTTGCCGTTGAGTAAAGTATTGTACGGAAAGGCACGTAATTTGGTTTGTGTTCATTAAAATTGTTAAATTTTCTTACTAAAATCGTGTTTTTAATTACCATATAAATAATTACCATATAAATAATATACCATAATGCTCTGGATAGTTCAACATTTCGATAATTCTAGATACATCTAGTTCTAAGTGTGTATATTATATTTTCTCTACTTAATATTGCTACTTCTATAATAATTAGACTTTTGAAATATGATTGTATCAACGTAATTTGAGAACTTTGATCATATTACTTATGAAGTTGAAATGGAATGTCAAAGAAAATGTCGAAGAACTTTCAGAGAATGGGATGTCATTCTAGCTGTTGGCAATTAAACAACGCAAGTTAGAGTATCTAGGATATAACATTAGATATTGCTGTTAGAATAGGTTCCTTCAAATTATCATTCAGGATTTTTTTGAAAGCATTCAAGGATTTTTTATAAAAATAATTATCCTGGCTTGCTAATCTGAAGAAGTGGTTAGCTACAGGAACTCTTTTCAGCAGCAGTCGACAAAATCTGCATCACCTTTATCACTGCCAACGTCCTGACCTTAAAAAAGGTGCTAAAGAAGAAGAAAAATATATTTGAGTAAATACTTAATATTTATTTTAGATATAAAATATACTACCTACATCTATAAAATTCTCGCTCGGATGAACGTCATCAAATTAAAGCACCTCATTACGTTGTGCAATTTCATGTTGGATTTATAAATATGTAGATAAGGTAAAATTCTACATCTAACCACATGCGTACAAAGTATTTTATATAAAAAAGGAAAAGAGGAAGTACATTGGTTTGATTTAAATGAGAATATTCGTGTGGTTTCATTGAAAAAAATGCACTGATAATTTCAGTATCTTTCTTCTAAATTGAAGTTAAAATTTACGACGTGCTTACTCATCCAAATTTTGATAGCCCAATTCATTTTTAAAGGATTACACGTACATAAATATATCTTACGGTGTCATTTCTCAACGCCGTTATTAAAAATTTCCGCATACGCAAACTGAAAGGTAACAATATATGAGTATTTCATAACATGATTCGTTTTGTATGTTATTTTCTGAATATATTTTTAAGTTAGTGACTGCGCGATTTTTTTTTCTTTCTTTCGTCCTCATTTCCATAGTTGTAAGGTGAAATTGGCTTGTTGAGTAAAGCGGTGTGTCGTGAGTCGTTAATAAATCAGGAGGTTTGTTACTTTTGTAGTGGTATACCTGTGTTCCATCGTACCTGAACAAGTTGGATAATAGAACAAGTTGGTGTGCGTGTGTATTTGTGTCTATGTTACCCGTTCTTCTTCTCGGCCGTACTTGGCGCTCCAGCTTCAGCCCCCTACGGCCTGTTGGTGTTGGATCGAAACGTAACTCCATCTCCCATGAGCCTTGTGCCCTTATCTCTCACAAACTCAAACATGTGACCTTTCTAACCACTACACGTATATGTTATGGTTTATTTATAAAACATATGTTTTTCTTCTCCTAGCTATTCTAAAACTTATATTATTTGTGTTGTGTGTGATCTGAAATACAATTTAAACCTTCGAAAAATTTTGGTTGCTTTATTTACTTAATGGTTGTTTAGTCTAGTTTGGTAATACAGCAAATTTTCTCACTTCTTTTCAATGCCCAACTTATTTTACTTTGCAGATCAATTCAAACTATGTTAATTATAATATTAGTTCCTAATTGGGAAATTGTTCACAGTTTCTTAACAGCTTCTCTCATCCAAATTGGCATGTACAGTTGAACTTCCATAACTCGAACGTCTATAATTCTAATTAAATTTGGTTATTATTTTCTCTACTGTTCGGATATTCGCAAATAAAAAGTGATTATGAAACAGATTGAATTTACTCGTAGGTAGGCTATATGATGTGATAAACTTTATTAAAATTATTTAGTGTGTTGAGTTTTAACAATTACTTTTACTTGAAAAATCAAGTGAACTAATCAATAAGCTTTACTGAATTATTGAATAGTTTTATAAATTGACGTCACATACCGTCAGGGTATGAACAATAAGGTATTACGAATGACTAAATTTATTAGTTTGAAATATAGGCCTACTAAATGATTTATGATAATACATGTTGTAATACGAGCAAGAAAGTTTGCAGTCACATGCATACAAGAAAATGTATATTGTGTAGAGATTAGTCAAGTACCCTTTTCATATCTATGAGAATCCATTTACCTTATGTTCATTTTTAAAGACCCAACTGATCAAGAACTGAAAAATTAATACAACTTTGGTACTTGTGTCACCGGATGGTGACATTAAGTGGTGAGTTGAAACCTTTACTTTTTGGTGGCCCTGAAAAGGGCCGTTTATGTGTGTATCCACCGGGGCGGACAGAGTTGGTTGATGGCCCCGAAAAGGGCCGGTGTAAGTGGTGGTTGTCTTGGCGAAGCATCAGTCGTAGTCGTCGTGGCAGTCGAGGGGCTGGGTGATACGGCGTGTCGTCGTCCAGCGGAGATGTCATTTTCTTCCCTCGCAATAGTGCGTCGATAGTTGCTTCGTCGGATCCGGTTAGCGCAAGGCTCGCTGTGGGCATCGCTTGCGGCAGCGGGCGATGACGGTCCCGGTCAACGGCCTACGGTGTCGGGTCGGTGAACGAAAGCATCATCTTCTCTCTTGCAGGGTCATCGATGAGTCTTCGCTGGAGTCCGGTAGTCGTGTGCCACAGTAGGAAGTCTCGTTGATGCAGTAGAGTGACGTGGAATCGAATCTCCTCGGGCTCAGTTGACCGCTCTTTATATAATCATCGAGAGTACTGTGATAGGGGGCGGTTATTTGTCTCGGCCTTGGCGACAAAGGCCTCTATCGGTACGCCGCCACAGGCCTACCGCCCCTTTCGAAACTACTGGCGGTTCCCTCTGTCACTAAGTCGGAACCTTTGATAGCCGGCAGCACAGGACCTAATCAAAGGGGACGACGACCACTTGAAAAATCTAGTTTTAATTATGAAAAATTCAGTAGTAAAAACTTTTCTAAAAATATCAAAATTTACTATAACTATTAATTTTAAACGGTTTATTCAAAGTGCCCGTATTTAAAGTAATATTTTAGTTTAAATATTAGTTTTAAAATAGTTTCATCTAATGGGAGTTTCAAAATAACCCGAGTATCATCTTGAAACTATCACATTCCCACTTTCCGGTTGCAGAAATTCGTAATTCGTTCTCCTCGCCTTGACCGAGTATGCGGTTGTTTATTTAAACTTTATAGGAAGATGTGTCAGTTAAAGCAGCATTACTGACTCTTTAATACTAACTGAAAAGGGTAAGTTTCAGTAAGCTTTCAGAGTCAGTTTGTATGTGTTTACGTGTGTATAGAGAGAGTTAAATCGAACTTAGAGAAACTGGAGGGGAGGAACTGAGTATGCGAGAGCCCTCCTTGTATCATAAGGTATGTTCTGTAGGAGCGTCTTCATACTACTCAACTATTCTTAACAGCGTAAACAACGCTATATACCCGTGCCCCTCTTTGGATCTCTTTTTTCGTTTCAGCATCATTCTCTTCAACTTTCTTCCATTAACAAGCCAATGAAAAATTTCTTTCTTTTTCTAGAAAGTACACTTTCTTACGTTTCCACTCCCATTTTCTTTTTTCATCGTATAAGAACTCTTTTACTCTCGTTAAGACTCGCCGATATTGTTTTTTTTCAATAGCTAAGTCAACATTTAAGGAAGCCTTAGTTTTGCATTATTACTCCTAGGCCCACCTTTTACTGGTACTCGATATTTAATAGATACAACCCAAAATTTTAAGATCATGTAAACACCCTTTAATATTCATTGTAAACAATTACGGATTCACCATCTATATTATTATGATAAATATTTGATTTTTCTTCTGGTCTAACAAATATTTAATCAAAATATAAATGATGAAAGTGCTTTGTCTATTTGTTTTTATAGTAATATAAGTGATAAGTTTGCAAAAACAAACTGTTGGTACCATTTGTAAGTACCGTTTAACTAAACTTTTTGAAACTGAATATAATGTTTACCTCATATATTTAGAAAGTTGCACGATTGTTTAAACTAAAATTTTATGGAAGACAACCTTGATACCAAATATTTTTTAACTTTTGCTATATTTTAAAACTAATTACTACAGAACCGACCTTTGTCATTTACACTCTGTAACAGTACAGATGTTACGATACATTTAAAATTATTTTATTTAGTTAATTATTTTTGTACACACACAAACGCGCGCGAAGATTTACAGCCCCAGCCGTATCTGGCGTCCTAAGTACCAACTCTCTCTGTCTCGCCAGTCCCCATCGAAAAGCCGCCGCAAAGACATTGCCTCCTGCACTTGATCCAACCAAGTCACTTCCGGTCTACCCCTCCTTCTTCTACCGGCTGGTGTCCACTCCCATACCCTCTTTGGCCACCTACCTCCTCCATCCTCTGCAAATAGCCAAACCATTTTAACTGCTTTCGAGATATGGTATCCATGATATTTCCTTGAACGCCGATTCTTCTCCTAATTTCAGAATTCGGAATTCGATCGATCCGCGACACACCACAGCTCCGCCTCCAGAAATCCATCTCCACCGCTTTCAGGCGATCCTTCTGTCTCTTTGTCAATACCCACACTTCCGCAGCATAGGTACACACTCTATCCAGGATAGCATGATAAATATTTATCTCTGTGTCCTTTTATATTTTATCATTCCAAAGGACAGAATTTAACTGCCCCATAACCCTTTGCCCTTGCGAAATCTTGCTGTTTGGAGTAGAGACCTCTTGGCCTTAATAACGTACAACACCCATAGTTCTAAACAAAGGATGTACCACTTACCCTGAAGGTTAGCCAGTCCGTAGTGTAGTGGTCAACGTAACTGGCTTCTACACCGTCCCGGATTCGATTCCTGATCAGGTCTGATATTTTTTGATCCCTCATTTTCATCTATCACCCTTCCTATCGTCTGCATTAGCAGTAATTGCAAAACAGTCGAACGTAAAACAAAACAAAACATTCTCTTAAAAATTCAATTCCCTACCGCTCGTAAAATATCATATACGGAAATAATGCAGTTTATTGTACAGTAGGCCTACCGTAACAAAAATTCAAGACAAAAAAAAAGGTTTTCTTCCAAAACTCATTGAAAAATGTTTTTCTATGTTGGAACGAAATAGTTTAATCATCCAAACCAGTCAAGAACTTGCATTTATTAACACTGATGTTTTTCTATTCAACCTTGTGAATTTCATTTATATTAAATACCCACCGGGTTAGTTTAGAGGTAAAGTCGTCGCCGTGAGTCAGCTATTTAATAGTTGATTTTTGGGGACGGAGGTTCCTGATTCACATCTTAATAAATACAGTTACTTTTTTATACGGATTTGAATATTAGACAGTGTTACCGGTGTACTTTGATGGTTAGGGTTCAATTAACCATACTTCTTACGAATGGTCGGCTTGGGTCTGTACGACTACACCTTATTTACATGTCATACACATCATCCTCATCTCTTTGGGTCATGGGGTTGCTTATTGTTCTGAATTGAACAGATTGCAACGTGCACCCATTAGGCATAAAGAAAATTATATTAAATAATATTTTAAAAATTACAATAGTAACATCTGTTTTATGTTTCATTCATTTACTTTATTTATTGTAAATATAAATTAAGTACATTTAGTAGCAGTTTGGTACGTGTTCTGTTGAAAACATGTTCATCTAAATGGGACATTTAAATTATATTCTGTTAATATAATTTAGTATGCAAAATCTTCTGCTTGCTTTTCCGTAATCCATCATTGTAGACGTCGCAGATATCTCACCTTCCTTACTCAGTGCAGTAACGTACAATATCTACACACAATAACTTCCCAGCCCTGTACAGCTACCTCTGTTTCACCCATTTCTAACATAGTATCCTGGCTGTGTTCCATTTGCTACAATCTACTCGTAATAAATAAGTAAAATGGATATGTGAAAAATTAAAAAATTGGACATACATTTGTAAATTAATATTGTTAACCCATATACGAGTATGCCCCCGAGTCGAAAACGACCCAAACAATTAACCCTTTCAATCCCAAATTTTTAAACTAAATAGAAAAAAATATGTGTATATTGTTTCATACATTTTACTGATATTTAAGTGTAATAAAATCACTTTTAGACCTTTAACCCTTTTGATGGCCTGACAAAAAAGTGTGACATGTACGCCACATTAGGACTTGATGGTATGAAAGTTCCCAACAATAAGAATAAGTCCAATCATGTTCAGGCTTCCTGAACAAAATATAAAATTCTCTTACTTAGATTTGTAGCAAAAACACTAAGTATGATTTTAATATTATTTAAGACTTCAAAAATGTTCCAATTAAAAATTTTGGTAAAATGGATAAAATCACTATTTAGGACAGTTTAAAAAAATATGCTTGTACATACACACAACATATTCGAAGAAATGTTACTTTATTTTAGTAAATGAACACAAACTTCTAAAACCAAAATTAACTTTAAAAAGAAATTAATGGTTGCCTCCGTGGTGCAATGGTCAGCATACTACAATGCAAAGCGGAGGTCTCAGGTTCGAATCCTGGCTAGGGTACAGAAAATTATTACACTTCGCACCCAGCATTCTTTAATCCAAAGTTGTCTCTAACATCTAAAATTTTGAGGTCTGTTATTTCACTCCAATATGACTTCTATGTCACACTGGGTTAGAAAGGGTTAAACAGAAATTAAAAATTAAACTCGCACTCATGATTAAAATAAGTTTATGATCTACAAGGTTAATTTTTTGTTTATTTTTAATGTTTTATTACTAATATTAGGTTATAATGTTCATTATTTGTATTGGCGAGAGAAAGTTTTGTGTTTCACACCAGATTTTTATAATGCTCTTTAACTCACAGTCTACGCTCGTACTTTTCAAAACCTCAACGTTCAGAAATGGACGGTCCAAAAAATTCTAAGCATTCTCCTGAATCGTCTCGAAAGTCAAATTACCATAGCACCTAATTATAGAAACTCATTACTTTACAGTCACTGTACGAAATGGGTGTAAGGCAATTAGAATTACCTTACGGGTGTTAGGCAATTATGCCTAACTTAAACATTTACCAATGCAATCCATTAGTAGCGCTAACGGAATTAGCAATACAAAGATTATACCGTGAGACACATTATAATGTTACCCTTCTATATAATAATACCTACTCTGTTTCTAGTGGACTCCATACCCATTTTTGCCATAATTATAAAATTTTTAAATTATTTAATATTAATTAATCGATTGAATTTATGAGTATAAGTTTTCCTAAAAAATGACTTATTTAATACACCAAAGCATAATAAATGGCATAGTTGTATATAATCAAAGTTGCGTTGTTTAGGTCATCAGCTGAAAGCCTGGTTTGAACCTCCAGAGGTTTTACTAAGTAAAACGAGAAGTGAGGTGGTTTACCATCCTCACTGAGTGGAAAAGCACGCTTACCAGCATGCCGGGTCCTCTGAAAGGCACATATTTTCCACTGTGCAAATGATACCTTCACTTTATTCACAACTGGGTCTGGCTGTATAATGAAATTCATTACTTTCAGAGGAGATAACTCTGATTAGTGTCTTTTACACCTGTACCTCTTCTGTTCTTAAATAATTCAGTCATTTAATTGGCTTACCGTGTGATAAGAAACAGAATCATTTATTTTATCCCTGCAAAGAACAAACAGATTGTGTGTAAATAATTTGATACTCCACCTGTCTGTTATGGGCAGGATTAAAATTGTAGAACATTTAAAAACCTACAACTTTTATTTGTATTATTTTTTTATTGTTATACTTAGTTTAGCGGTAATTGGTTATTTCTGTTTTTATTCATCAAAACTTGTAAAACAACGGATTTTTAAAATTTCAGCCTTAGTATATATTTTACGACAAAAGTGTATATAATCAGATTTATAGGAAATGAAAAACCTACCACTTTTATTTAAAGCATTTTTCTCTATAGTGCCTAGTTTAGCGTGAAAGAGTGATTTTCCGTATTATTAAGCTAAACTGAGTTGATTTTCATTTTGCATCATTCACTCATGATTAAAATCAGATTATGTTTTCAGTTATTTTGTTTTTTTAATCGCATCAACAGGTTGATCATTAGCGACCACGGTGGGTTAAGAAACTGTAATAATGGGTTTTGGCACGTAATAATTTCCAGACCCTGGCCGGAAATCGAATCCGGGATCTGCACTTATTAGACTAGCTCGCTATCCACTGCGTCTCGGAAGCAGCCATTTTTCTTTAACGTTGTTTACAAATGTTAGGATACATTGTTCATTATTTGCAGTGGCAAGAGAAAGTTGTGAGTGTTTCACACTAGATTTTTATATTTTGTTCAACGTACGTATAAAGGATGATTTACTCAAATCTTTTATTGTGAACAGTAGTGCATGACAAGCGTTATCATAATAATATTAATAATTTATAGAACTCAGCGAGACATCAATTTTCTAAAAATAGCAGACCTACGTTACATAAATGCAGAAAATAAACAAAATCGTAACTTTGAAAATATATTTTAAACATTTCCAAAAATTCTGCACGGTTTCACGGTTTGCTTTTTTTATGACGTTGTAACTAACTGGTAATCGTAGGCAAGCAAACATATCGATTTTCTACAGGAACATTGCCAGAATGATACCATTTCTCAATTGCCTGCATAAATCCTAACTGTCCGCTTATTTACTAGTGTTACCGCCCCATTCTTTTGTCGACTAGAGTATTTTTCAAGCTCAGTTAATTTTAAAAGTAATTTTGTACTTTGTTTTTCTTTAATCATTATTGATGGTAACTTGTTTTTCATCCTAAAAATATTTTGTTTAGTTATATTCAACGTTGCCTATAACGGGTAAGTGGAGTGTTAAATTAATTGCACTCGATCTGTTGGTTCCAGGGCTACATAAAATAGTTCTGTTTATTATCACATAGTCAGCCAATTATATGACTGAACAATTTAAAAGCAGAATAGGTAGAGCTGCAAAATACACTATAGTACGTAAAGTGATAGATAAAGCCTGTGTTTTGAACCACATATCTCATAAAGTAAGAAACCATAAAAATTTCTAGTACGGCTCGTTTTAAAGCTTGGTTTTTTGTTATTTTATTTGTATAAATTACGAAACACGGAATTGCATTAGAATTTTTCTAGCGTTTTGGAAACAAAATACGTACCCGTTTTTTAGCGCATTTTTCACTTAGTCCATGTTTCAGAAGATGAGCACGATCAATTTTAAGAGGAAAAATATGGCGTTTTAGAAGAGTGTTCCTGCATGTTTTCTAATTAATTTTAGCTGAAATTCAGCCTTTTAGCACAAAAGATAAAGGAATTACAGCGTTTTTTTTAAAAAAAAACATTCTTATTTTCGTTTCTGATGGACGTAACGAGTTAAAACCAACGCTGTATCCTTTTAATTAATAAGCTAATGAAATTACACTACAAATAATTATTTTAAATTATTTTATTTTTAATAATTATTTATTTAATCTACTTTTTATTTTAAAAAGTAGATTTTTAGACGGATTTTATAAATTCAAAGCGGGCAGTGGGCTATGTTGTGGGTAAACAAGCAGTGATGTGGTATCGCATTGTACGCTCCGTTTTGTGTCGAACATGAGTCTGATACTGTGGAACTACATAAAAATGAAAGTATCGTGTGAATACTTCTACTTAGTTCAAAACCAGACTGCATAGTGTCCTCTGCTGCATATCACAGACGTGATATGCAGAACATCTCGCTGCCGAACGCAAATTTTTAATGCAAGTTTTTCTAATATTTCTCATGCAACTGAAAATGAAACCTTCACACTTACACCATTTATATTTGTAGTGTAATTACATTACCTTATTATTAATTAAAGGGGTATAGCGTTGGTTTAACTCGTTACGTCCAATGGATACTAAAACAATTTTTTTAAAACACCGCTGTAATTCCTTAACCCTTTGTACTAAAAGGCTGAATTTTAGCTGAAATTAATTAGAAAACATGTAGGAACTCTATTCTAAAGCGCCATATTTTTCATCTTAAAATTAATCATGCTACATGTTCTGAAACATGGATTAAGTGAAAAATGCGCTAAAAGAGGGGTACATATTATTTTGTTTTCAAATCGCTAGAAAAAGGCTAATGCGCTCCCGTTTTTCGTAATGCATACGAACAAAATAGCAAAAAAACAAGCTTTAAAACAAGCCGTACCAGAAATTGTTATGTGTCTTACTTGATGAGATACGCGGTTCCAAACACATGCTTCTTCTTTCTTTTTACGTATTTATCACAATTCTTGTTTTATAATGTTGTAACTATCATTGCAGTTGTTTTTTTCATTAAATATTCTACTAATATTTTTTTAAATTCATGAATTTAAGTCACAGTAGACCTTTTTGCTCACTACAGTACTAGTAAGCGGACTTCGCAATTTAATGAAAAATTTAAACTACACCATTTAAATTTCAGATTATTCTATTATGGACATCATAAATTTAAACTAACTTGATAAAATTTTCCTTAAACGCTACGAGCTTAATTTCTAATTTCTTGCACTTGGCAATAAACTCAAATATAAAGTATTAAGTAAAATTACTCTCGGACAATTTATACAAACACCTCTTTACGTTATCACAAAAACTACATTAAATGTAAAACAAACATTTTTAGCTTTAAAATAATTTATTATAAATTTTAAAAAAGATAAATGCAAGATAGAATTTGTATTTTATTTTCTATAATAGCTGGGTATTTCTTTTAACGAGTACATTATAGTTCAGTGTTACTACATTTTTAGTATAAAACATATTTTTAGTAAAATTACAAAATCTAAGCTACCTAGGAATTATTACTCGGAAATTTTAACTATAATGGTAAATTAAATTCAATAATTATATAAAAAGCTCATCTGTACATGAAAAAGCAGTATTTGTAACATCATTAATCTCATTCTTTTTGTTCTAAAATACAATATAATTTATAATCTTTCTAAAATAAAAAGATCGAGCGCATTTATTTTTAACACGCTTGGAACGATCGGTCTCTTAACTAACGTTGACTGATTTTAAAAAACTTGTTACAGTTAGTTATCCAGACAAGAAATATATATGAAATTTATCTAACGTTACAATTTGTCACTTATTGAAAAAGAAAACATAATTTCTTCAAAACGATGAGTTTCTCGATGTTTTTCAAACATTTATTCTATAGCAGTTAATATACCTTTACTTCTGACAATGATTTTACTTTTTACTTTTAAGAACAAGTTTGAAACAATCGAAAAAAAAAGTTTTTTTGTGGTATTGTGTCTGATTAAATGAAACCAGTTCAACTATAAAATTTTAGTTTTAGTCCAGTTCAAGTACAAAATCCAAAGCAAACACTGAAATGCTGCAACTGCTTACAGAAAGCAATCTGAGTGTATGATGCGTATATTTACAAAACAGTATCAAGAGTCAACAAACTGCATTTAAACTTCCCAACAAACATTTTATGTTCGGTATCTAGAATTTCCTTAATTAAGTTAAGAAATGAACTTAATTAAGTTCGTAATTCCATCTCCTGTAATGACTTTGATGTTTTATTAAAGATAGATAGATTATATTATACCTTGCGACGCAAAAATTATGTAAAGCTACAATATTATATATTACAAAAACATATTACTTACATTTTGTGAGATTATTTATTTATTATAAGAAAAAAATAAAAAGCTTTTATAAATTCTGTAGGTTTGTGTTTAGAAAGTTTCACTTCTCTTTAACCGACTTCAAAAACGAGGAAGTTAATTTGAGAGGTATATTTGTTTCATTTCTAAATAAAGGTAACATAAGTTTTCAGTACTACTTCGCTTTGGAATTTAAACAGAGAATTTAAAAAAATTATAAGTGAAATTAACTAACCATAGTTTTAAATACACTGAACTTACAACTTTATTCTCAAGTAATTAAACCAAACGTATCCAAAAGTCTCTTTTCCTGTTGTAACTTGTTAGCTAAATTTTATTCTAATTTCTTTAACATCCGACTTAACAATCAATTAAAATTGTTGTTTCCATTCAATTTAATATGACAACCATTTCTGGTGCAGTGGACCCCGGTTATACCGCGGATTTTGATATAACGCGGTTGGATTATGTTCCCCTACTGTTTCTTTTAAGAAACAAAAAATAACAAGAATGACATTACTGTACGTTTATGTATTTGACTATAGGTAAATTTAATGTTTTTGGCATAAGGACTTTCGTATTATCTCCTAAGCAAGCGTATACATACTGTAGTATGTAGTAAGTATATTTTATCAAATATTAAATCCATTCAGTAAATCTGTAGTCCAGCAAACATTGTAAGTAAATTATCGACTTCTTTATAATTTTTTTATATAAACGAAAAATATTCTTTGCGTTATGTAATACGTAATAGCCAGTGTTTTACAGTACTTATATTTAAGCTTATTTTTTCGAAATACAGTACATTGGCCTACTGTACATAGATAATTATTGAAAACTACTGTCTGTATTTTTAGTTCGTGCACCCGAGTTTGAAACAAATTTTCTCATGGATTATTGATTGTAGGTCAGGTAAACCGCAACAACTGTACAATACATATAAACAAAATATTTCTATTCCACTCCACGCATTGTCCATGCCCATAACAAGCAGGTGGAATGTTAAATTATTTGCACTTGATCTGCTAGTTCCAGGGCTACAAAAAATATTTTTGTTTCTTGTCACATGGTCAGCCAATTATATGACTGATGCATTTAAGAACAGAAGAGGTAGAGGTGTGATAGACACAGAGTTTCTTCTCTAAGAGTAGTGAATTTCATTGTACAACCAGACCCTGTGGTGAATGAAGTGAAAGTGTCATTTGCAGGGTGAAAATTAGTTGCTTTTTGGTAGTCCTGGCATGCTAATAAGCATATTTTTCCACTCAGTGAGGAAGGCAACAGTAAAACATCTCCTCCTCCTTAGTTTTACCAGTCACCACTCCTAGTTAGTAGTCACCACTCCTCGTTTTACTTAGTAAAACCTCTACAGGTTAAAACCAGCCTTTCAGCTGATGACCCAAACAACAACGCATTGTCCACCGACGTTTATAATATTTAAAAAAATTCTATTCAAGAAACAACTTGGCACTGTTTTATAAAAAATGCTTAATCATAAAAATAAACTTCAAATTGAAAAATTGAAAATTGGTCTTTTTGCCACGTTTTTGAGGCTTATATTTTCGGAGATTGCAAGGTCCCACAAAAAGCTGAATAAATTAAAAAACTAAAAATTTGACAAAACGGAATTTTGTAAATATTTGGAACATTGTGGTAAATGTTACTGCAAAATTTGAACCTGTTCGGACAAACCGTTCCCGCGTTATAAGTTGATAAAGTGGTACTCGTCAAAAACACGTATTTTCTTTCACTCCTATAAAAAAAAAAACATAAGGTTATTACTGTGTTAAAAATTTGATATTTACGTATGTTACGTAGAATCGATCCACAAAAAAATTAGTGTATTATTTTTTAAGTTTATTTCATTATTCGTTCACGAGAAAATTCATTTCAAACTCGGGTGCACGAACTAAAAGTATGGACTCAAAGTACCAGTATCCCCGGCTATACCGCCGGTAGCCCTCTAACGCGAGTCTCGCGATGTGCACCTTATATTGCGCAATAACCGGGAGCATTGTATGTCATAACGACAAACCCTACTCAAGAAACCTGGCATTAATTCTTTTAATTTGTACTAAATTTTATCTCAATACTTGTTTTATTAAATTCTAAATTTTATTACTAATTTCACTAAAATAAAATATCGAGACACTTATCTTTAAGGTCCGTTTCGGGATCTGGGTAAATTTTTCGGGATTTGGGTGATTTTTCCGTTAGATTTTCGTGAGTTAGTTCAAGTTCTTGTAAATCCCTTTTTGATTTCTTTGTATCACATGTACGCCTTACCAGCGTCCGTTTTTCGTCTCATTGCATGGTCAAGTATTCTGCGTAAAGTCTAGTTAGTGTTTGGTGTTCTTAGTATATGTCCAAAGTACGACAACCGTTTCTTGGGCAATGGCCACTGTTATTGGTTCTATGTCTCTGTAGACTTGATCGTTAGGCAAAAGTCTGTAGTGATTGTCTACCTTGTGCTTCTTGTTTATTCAAGTTCGGAGTATCCTGCGTTCTACTTTTGCAGGTTTCCTTGATTCCTCCCCCGTCTATCCACGCTAGTGTTTCGCTACAGTATAAGATGTTGGTTTTTAAAGTTGTTTTATAATGTTTAATTTTTGTGTTTACTGATAGTGATTTTTTATTGTATGTAAAATTCCATTTATATTAATCATAATATTCCTTAACTATTTTTCAGAAAACACTATTTATTACTCTTATTATTCACAACATTTCCAATCTCTCGGTCTTCCTCGAAATTCTCAAACCCACGTTCCCTTTAGATATTGTCGCAATATAGTTTCAGAGCGTAACCTGAAAAATATTTTTACTTCTTATTCACCTAAAAAATACCTTATACTTCTTGAATAACTAAGTGTGTAATAATTGTTCCCTTGGCGAACAAACAGAATTTATTCAATTCATATCGATGTAAATTAGGAAAATAAATTTTGAAGGAAAACAAAAAAAAATAATTCATAAAAACTACTATTAAATGGTATAATTTATTGAATAATACTATGTATTTAAAAGAGTTACTCATCTACAAGTATCTACTTTAATTTTGTTGAATAAATTTTCAGTAATTTACATTCTTATATCCCGAAGACTATAATAACACAGATCTATTTCCATAAAGTTTTACATTTTATTATTACAAGTTTTAATACTAAAATTAGAATTGAATTTAAATAAACATAAAATAATTAAAAACTCAGTGGATTGCACAAATGCATTAACTTAATTATCAAAACTTGACTGGCTTCTAACTTTATTAAGAAATTACATAATATATTTAAGAAGATCAATTTTATGTAGTTAAGTTTAACATAACTTCCACTTTACAATTGTAACAATAAACAGAACTGTTGACACGAACAAATTTAATATTCTTTTAAAACTTTTAATTTTATAAAGTTAAGAGAACTTTTCTTGTTTCAAGTGTGAATTATTCTCATTACAAATGCGAAACATTCATTATAACACCGTTAAGAAAATTAAATTTTATCTCTTACTTCTCATTGTTTCTTTTCACTTCTTAACATTTGTTGTCATCAGCATCTTCACTACACGATTAAAAATTTAATCTACTAATAATATTTTACGGTGTAATACAAAATAAAAAAATCTGGGTTTGACCACTTACCATACTTTTTCTTGCCAATATAAACAATGAGTATAACCTATATTTAATCATGAGTAAAAATTTAATTTGAAAAACATAACCTAATTTTAATCATGAGTGAATGACGCAAAATTAAAATCAACTTCTGTAAGACAGTTTCCTTTCAAGGTAAGAGATTAAAGAATTCCTTACAAATCTGTTTTCTTACAAGGACCATTTTAACGTGACTTTGTCTTGTCAATATAAATAATGAACAATATTAACTACGTTTAATCATGAGTAAACAATGTAATTTGAAAAATATAACCTAATTTTAATCATGAGTGAATTACGCAATATTAAAACCAATTTCTTTAAGACCGTTTCCTTACAAGGTATGAAGTTAAGGAATTCCTTACACATCCGTTTTTTTACAAGGACCATTAAACATGACTTGTTCTTGTCAGTGTAAATAATGAACATTATAAACTATGTTTAATCATGGGTAAACAATGTAATACGTTAAACGTAACCTAATTTTAATCATGAGTGAATGAAGCAAAATTAAAATAAACTTCTGTAGGACCGTTTCCTTACAAAGTGAGAAGTTGAAGAATTAAGTAGTTCCTTAAAAATCCGTTTCTTTACAAGGTACATTTTAACGTTTAATCATTTAACGTTTAATCATATCGTCGGCTCAGCAGGAGGTGGAGCAGAGACTTGGGTCAGCTTCGTTCAATACAGTTCAAATTCAATTATGCTTAATAAAAATAAATAATAATTCAACTTACTATTATAAATTAAATAATCTTAATGATTAACTTGTGAAAAGGCTAACTGTAGTTATTAACTGCGGGAATCCAACTAATGAGAAGTGTCCTCTTTAAACTTGTAACGTCATTTTTAAAAACTGTCATAACGTCATTTTTTAAAAAATTATCTTATACGCATATTTGCTGGTTTTGCAAAACCGCATAGTTGTAAATAAAAATGAATTAAATAAAAAATTCTAGTAATTTAATTTATCTATTTTTAACCCATTTAAAAATTGCATTTTAAAACATAACCACAGTTACTAACCTGTGATTTTACATAATCACAGTTACTAACCTAAGTTATTTTGTGTTTAATAGCCGAGTCAGAAGAAAAGTTCCATAAAGCAAAGTTTATTTTCCAAATTTTTTGCTGTTTGTACAACCTGAGGAATAACTACCATGAAAAGTAAAACGATGGGTTTTTTGGAAATTGTTTTACAAAATGAACGATGATAATATACCTAGGCCCTACTTACCAAATGCTAACACCTCGGTCGTCCGTCTTGCGTCGATCCGAGAATTTCACTTCTAACGTTGCAATACGAATACCCCCACATGTTTTCCATAGATTATTACCTTAGATTCTAAAATCTAATTAATAGAGTGAGATTTTGATTAATAAAATTTTTATTAAGTAGGTCAGAACTTTAAATTTTTTGAACTGTCGCATCGTTTTCGATGGAGAAATTTATATTGACAAAAAAAAATCATTCTTTTCAAAGGACATGCGGAGAGATTGGAACTACTCAGAAAAGCTTGCTTCACCGACATGTACAGATGAGATTTCATGATGTAATGGCAGTTTCGTTTTTTTGAAAACGTGGTATCTTTCAGGGAAGAGGAAATAGGAATTAAAAACTATGGAGATAAAATTTGCATGCATGGTCAAAGGTTTACTAGGGAGGAGGAATTTAAAATTTCGATATAAGGCAGGAATTGCACACTAACAGCTGCTAACCAGAGAATCAATTATTATGGTAATAAATTATAGGGCACTTTCAAAGAAAGAAGGGAGATAGAATTCCAAAATCTGTGATACTTACCAGAAAAAAGAAGAAGCTTGGAAAGACCCCTAAAACGACAAAAATATTTAAATAAATTCTTAATTATAACTTTTTTATTTTCTCTTGCCTATATGAATGGAAGGAATGTAGGCCTATTGTTTTCATGTCAATTTTTCAAAATTGAGTTTTCACCGGATCTACACGTTTTCAGACCCCCTGAGCCCAAAAAAAATGTTTTTAGCAATTTGTGTGTGTGTGTGTGTGTGTGTGTGTGTGTGTGTGTGTGTGTGTGTGTGTGTGTGTGTGTGTGTGTGCGCGCGCGCGCGCGCGCGAGTGCGTGTGTGTACAGAATATCTCAAGAACGGAACATTGTACGAACTTGAAACTTGAAACTTAAAGTTTAATACCACAACCGGACCCGACACGAACATTTTCATCAAAATCGGTCGACCGGAAGTAGTAGTTTATTCGTGTCATTTTTCACTTTTTTGCGATTATCTCAAAAACGGGTCTACGATTTTTTTTTAAATCGCCTCATTTACTAAAGTTTTTATGCTCTACAAGATAAGGTAGGTGCCATGTGTGCTAAAATTCTTGGGAAGGTTGTTTTCTCGTAAAAAAAATAGTATTTTAAGATTGCGATTTTAATATGCATTTCAGCACATAAATGTTTATAATGAAAGTTGTAGAGAATTTAAAATCCTACAACATTTATTTCAAACATTTTTTTGTATAACGCTTAGTTTAGCGGTAATTAGCAATTTTCTGTATTTTCTCACGAAAACGTGTGAAAAATCGATTTTTTTAAGATTTCGCCCTTTCTATGCATTTTACAACAAAAAAGTATATAATAAAATTTATAGGAAATTAAAAGATCTACAACTTTTATTTAGAGCATTTTTGTACAGTGCCTAGTTTAGCGTGAAAGAGCGATTTTCTGTATTTTTAAGCCAAACTGATGTTGATTTTCATTTTGCGTCTTTCACTCATGATTAAAATTAGGTTATGTTTATTGAGGTTAGTTTTTTGTTTTATTCTAATGTTTTATTACTAATTTTAGGTTTATTGTTAATTATTTGCATTGGTAAGAGAAACTTGTGTGAGTGTTTCACACCAGATTTTTTTATGTTAGAATGATTGAGATGGCCTAATCGGTAAAGAAAAGAAGATATTTCGTAGAGGCTATGATTTGTAGTAGCTACAATCCAATAATTTATGACTGAGTATCTCTAAAAACGTTTCCAATCACTTAACTTGTTCAACTTCATATCAAACTTTCAACTGTCAAGACTGATCCATGCCTCAAACTGTTTCTTATTAAACACTTCTTTTTATTTCCAGTCCATAATATAGTGGTCACCCAACTGGTTTTTACACCAGGGGTCCTGGGATCGATTCTAAATCACGTCTGGTGTTTTTTTATACTCATTTTCATATATGTTACCCTTCTCATTGTCTGCATTATCAGCAATTGCAAAAGAGTCTGACGTAAACCAGAAAAAAATAAATGTAGACAGTTTTATCCAGAAAAATAATTTTTAGAATGTCTTGTTCTTCAAACGTGAGGAAAAACTCCGCTTAAATTGTCATAAATGTTAAATTCAATCAAGATTCTGTTCATTTCTGTACGTAATTTTTTTCCAAACGTGACACTTACTTATTTTTAATGATAACCACAACACATATAGTTTCAGCCCTCCATAATTAACGGAGGAGTCTACTCAAAAAAAGTTTTTTTTATTCTCTTTAGATAAGTAATCTGTTTGTTTTGCAAGTGAATAAACATTAAATTTTAAATTTTTTCATTTAAAAAAAATGTTAATATTGTTCACTACAACCCCAAATATAAGGGGCGAAAGGGGGAAAATCATATCTTCGGTATTTGCTTATAACTTAGTTAATTTTAGAGGTACAGACCTGGTTTTTATGTCAAAATAATCAAAGAATTATGCTCTTTGTTCTGAAGGTTCCATTTACACATTTAACTTTACAATAAAGAGAAAATTATTTTTTTAAATATTTTCCCCCAAAAATACAGATAAGGTCATTATTCTTTAATTTTCTAAAAACTCCTATAATAAGTTTCAACATTGCCAACCTACAAATAAACGAGCAATAAATTCTGAATACAGTGGAAAAAAAATCATCAAGATAGCATTTATATAAAGAAAGTTATAAGGATTTTATCATGAAGAAAACCTGAAATACTAAATGCCGAGAAAATTTAATGTAAAGTTTCACTTACAATTACACTTACACTTACACTGATTATGTAAAATAATGTTTTACAAATTTCTAGGCATCGTACATAAAAACAAAATATATAGCTGGATTAAGAAAATTCTGAAGTTTTATAATCAACAAAAACAATTTTTGATTATTTTTTTAATTTTTAGAGATAAAACTGGGTAGACCCCCCTTAATACACTTTCTTCCTATAATATAAGTATGTCATGATCGATATTGAACGTATTTTCTTTGTTGACAAAACAATATCACAAAAACTTTCTATCTATATAGTCTATATAACTCAGCATTACATTAATTGATTTATAGAAATAAGTAGGCCACGTCAAATTAATTAGCAAGAAAATTATAATTGGATAAAGAAAAATAAATACAACAAAGTGTCTGCATTTAATTAAAAATAGTAATAATACTTTGCTTTGAAGTAAGTCAATACAGAAAACATTAAAATTTACAGTACATCATAATAATAATATCTCTGCAAAGCGCTTTGGTGACTACTTTGATCTAGAACTGTCACTACCATTTCTTGTTTCTTATTTTATCGTAAACGTGACTGTTTTTCCTTTTTTTAATTAAAATAAGTTGGATGAAGAAGAAACTTAAAATATCTTTTGATTCAGAAATTTTTCTAAACTTATTTTTTTATCTAGATTGTTGTTTGTACAAACATAATTTAACAAGAAACCAATTAGTGTACATACTTTTAAATTTTATAAAAAAGCTAGTACAGTAAAACCTTTGAATAGCGGACATCTACGGAACTAAGCGAAATGTCCTTTCTATAGAGGTGTCCGTTCTATAGAGGGTCCATCCAATACATACATGTATATACGTGAGAACTTAGTGATTCACGCGTTTTAAGGTTTTAACATATGGAAACTAACGTAAAGAGAGGTACTGCGCTATTTTAAGTTAAAAAAAAAAACATGAAGGTCAAATCAACTATGTACACATGATTATGTAATTTTGTAACTGAATGAAGAAAATGAATCTTACCAAACATTCTAAAGCTACACTGGTAAAGGCCAAGCCAAATGCTGTGAGCGCTGGGCTACCCATGCGCATACGTAACTTTGACCCTGCATACCCCTCCGACCTACAGTTAGATGTACAGTCAGTGTTGTTGAAAATTGACAACACCCATTGTATTTTGTAGGCATGCTGTTTCATTGTTGATTACTACGCTGCACTATTGCAGTACACACAAGACTATACTAACGTGCAGACGCACGTTTTGCCCAGTGCGCATGCCCAGTGCAACCCCAAGTTGGGGTAAATCCTCGCTACAAAATAGCCTCACTACATTAATATTAAACATTCTGTTGCCGAGCCACTACTGCGAAATACTACAATGGTGGGAGTAAAGCTTCCCCGCCAAGGGGAAGCATTCCCCTTCCCCTAGATCTTAAAAAATATTAAAATTACACTTGCATATCCTAGTCGATAAATACAAATAAAAATTGCCAATAGATATAGAATTTTTATTGAGGTTATATGAACCAAGTAATGTGATATTAAATTTTGTTAGAGAATTTTCATTTAGCGAGAAGAGAACATGAAGTTCGAAAACAGGTAAGAAAAGAAAAAATCTTATGATAGGATACGGAATGTTAGACATTCAGGAGGCGTGGTCTACAAGTAGGTTGGATAAAACTTGACGTTCTGTAATTGGTTGATCTGATCAACCAATCGGGTTAGTTCAGCATTCAAACGTGTACTATTACCGACAGCGTTGTTACTGTCAAGTTTCAAAAATTATTTTGCTTATTATTTTTGAACCTTTACAAATATTTTTCATACCTTTCTCTTTATTAATTTATTTGTTTCTAATAATTAAATTACTTGTTTGTCAGAAAATTGTAATAAAACCGAAAAATAAGAGTATTACTACAACAAAATTGAGCTAAAATCTAAAAATGCTAATTTAAAAAATCCGTAAACTATGAACAGCTACACCAACTGAACCACACGACAGCCATTTTCACACGGTCAGATTAAATAAAATTATAAAAAGGACTGGAACTCCCCGATTTAAGCTTGTGTTGTAACGTAATTCGGTGATATTTCTGAAGTTTTGGGGTTACAATCTGGGTTTACAAGAAGTAGTTGTTTATTCCTGACATTTTTCACTTTTTTGCGATTTTCTCAAAAACGGCTCCTACGATTTTTTTAAAATCGGCTTATTTACTAAATCTTTTGTACTCTACAAGATAGGGTAGGCGCCATGCTTGCTAAAATTCTTGAGGAGCTTGTTTTCTCGTAAAAAAATTGGTTTTTTAATATTGCGAATGTAGGCCTAATATGCTTTTTAACGCAAAAATTTATTAAAATAAAAGTTGTAGAGAATTTAAAATCCTACAACTTTTATTCTAAACGTGTTTTTGTATAACGCTTAGTTTAGCGGTAATTAGCAAATTTGTGGTTTTGTTCTCGCGAAAACGTGTAAAAAAAATCGATTTTGTTTTAGATATCAGCCTTATCATGCATTTTACGGAAAAAATGTATAATCAGATTTATAGGTAATTTTAAAGATCTACAACTTTTATTTAGAGCATTTTCTCTACAAAGCCTAGTTTAGCGTGAAAGAGTGATTTTCCGAGTTTTAAGGTTATGTTTATTGAGGTTAGTTTTTTGTTTATTTCTAATGTTTTATTACTTACTAATGTTAGGTTGTGTTGTTAATTATTTGCATTGGCAAGATAAAGTTGTGTGAGTGTTTCAAACCAGATTTTTTGTAATTAAAGGCATTGCTTTAGTTCAAGGTAACAACGAAATAAACTATCAAAATTTTCAAGAAAATCTGAAATTAAATCGGTTAAATCCTAAGATTTAACTGATTGACTACAAAAGGTTGAAAATTTTATATTCAAAACAAATTTTATTACTGAAATAAACTCTCCTATTAATAATTTCGTGATTTCTAAAAACCTGTTGGAGAATTTTATTCCAAATAAATTTTTGTTCAAATTACATTTCCATATGCAATAAATTTAGTTGTATTAATTTAATTACGAGTAATAATTTATGGGCTTTTCGTGTTAGATAATTATAAGAATTCGAGAAATATTTTAATTTGTAATAAAACATTTCCTCTGAATTCAAATCTTAAACGTTATAAAAGTAATTTAAATGAAATACTTGAAATTTCCCTTTTTCATTTTTATTAGATGGAATATTTTAATATTTCATGAGACCAATAGTTGTAACTCGGAAAACCTTCATTCATTCTCACTCACCAGCCGGCATGATGAATCCACCAAGACCTCCCGCGTTCGTTTTATGAAGTCACGTAATATCCTCTTGCCCTTCGAGAATTTTATATCCCCTCTATCTCGCCTGTACCATAATAGTTCCAATGCACGTTTACTACTTTTATATTTACATATTAACAAGCAAAGTTTTTGACACTTGCTGAATAGCAAGAAAAATATTAACTTTTATTTTTTATATAATAAAAATACTAATGTATAGTTGTATAAAAAGTTTAAATATAAAACCACAGTTTTTGGATTTAGTTTACGAAATTACATGTACTTTTATTATTATTATTATTTTAAAAGATTTTTTAAATTTTTTGTCTAATAACTTATTATAATTTCTTGTAAAATCACCAAAATTTACATGTAAAAATTATTACTCTTCAGTTCCTTGAAAAATTAAATAAAAAATATGGTGTTATACACTCAGACAACTTTCTCTTTCCAATGCAAATAATTAACATTATAACCTAACATTAGTAATAAAACATTAGAAATAAATAAAAAACTAACCTCAAAAAACATAATTTTATATTAATCATGAGTGAAAGACGTAAAGTGAAAATCAACTTCAGTTTAGCTTAAAATCCGGAAAATCACTCTTTCACGCTAAACTAGGCTCTGTAGAGAAAAATGCTCTAAATAAAAGTTGTGGTTTTTTTAATTTCCTATAAACTTGATTATACTTTTTTGCATTAAACTGCATACTAAGGCTGAAATCTTTTAAAAAATCGATTTATTTTACACGATTTTGTGAGAAAAAACAGAAAATTGCTAATTACCGCTAAACCATACGTTTTACAAATGAATGTTCGAAATAAAAGTTGTAGGATTTTTAATTCTCTACAACTTTTGTTATACACATTTTTGCGCTAAAATGCATATTAAAGTCGCAATCTTAAAAAAACAATTTTTTTACGAGAAAACAGCCTCAGCAAGAATTTCAACAGACTTGGCGCCTACCCTGATGCTCTTGTAGAGCATCAAACATGTAGCAAATGAGGCGATTTTACAAAATCTTAGGAGCCGTTTTTGAGAAACTCGCAAAAAAATGAAATGTTCTGTATTTTTTGGCACAAGAACCATGTTGATATCTTTCTTGGTTTCTGAGATATTTGTTTCCCCATAAAAACCTGTTTTTCTACCCCCACCCTTATATTAGGGGCTGTTATTAATGTTTTGGCTTGGTTAAAGTGGTAGATCATTACTAGTAAATTACTTTTTCATTTAACATATATAATGATAAATTATATATTTATTTACTTTTTATTTTTATTTTCTGGGTTGACTACCCTCTTAATAAAAAAAACATTGTAACAACACTCTGTATCTGTCATTACAGTCTGATTTTCATTACTCTCTTGTATATGTTAATGTAACAAAATCAGATCACATTTAGTTTTAAAAAAACGTACAATTTGTCATTCTGAAATTTATTCCTTACTTGAGTATCAATAATACTCTGTAGCTGTGTTATTATTGTGCTTGAATGAAAATCTGAAATTCTTAAATTTATGACTTCTGTTGAGCGTCAGAAAATTTTTCGTACTCTTTCACACAAACATAAAGTTTCATAAACTGTATATTCTTATGACAGTAATTGACACAATTTTACGGAATCAGATGTACTACTTAAATATATGATGTATTGGATTTAGTAAAATGCATAAACGACAACTCAGGTAAAATCCATTATTACTTTATTATCCTAACATCTTTCTTCTTTGTTCAAACGAATAACATACGTATTTCCCTGTAATTGAATTCAATGTGTGAATGTGTTATTTATGTTCAATAACAAGGTTTGGCTTTGCCCATGTTAAATAAGTTATTTGAATAAAAGTTAAACCGATTAAATTAAATTTAATAAAATCTTTTCATCTTATCTTTTGTATTCGTTTATTCATTTTATTCTAAAACGAATCCATTTTCTAAGTTTATTTTATTATTAAACTTTTTATACATTTTGTATACTTACTTATGAAAAAGAAATTCAATTTGTTTTTCTGAAAAACTTACATGAATTCCAAGTTTTATGCTTATTTTTCTTTAAACTTATCAAACTAAAGTAGTAGCGTATTAAAAATAAATTTATTTGACAATATAGATGCTGCTGTAAATTGTGTTAGTAAGGAAAAGATTTGTTTTTAAAATTATTTTTACATTTTCTTCTTATTTTACTTTCGTTTCTTTGGTTATATCACAAAGGAAAGGTAGCATTTAATGTACATACAATCTATTACTTAGGATTATCCTTTGTTCTTTGAAAATAGTTTTCCATTAAAAAAGTAATGTATTCATTTTTTTATAAAAATCTTATATTAGTGGTATATTATTAGTATATTATTTATCGTATAAAGTGGCTAAGTAATAGTAATATAACTATTTTAAATTATTAAAGCTTGCCGTCTTAGTTAAGTTTTTATTTATGTTATTTTCAAGGAGAAACAAATATATTATGATCATTTATATTACTTTTAGAAATAATTTTAAATTCACGTTACCACAAACTAATAACTACATTTTTATATAACATAATTCATATAAAATTAACGAACATAAAATTATAAAATAATTATAACAAAAATATTACCGGTTTATGGCCAATTAAAAACAAGTAAGTATAAAATCACTAAAATTAATAAATGAACATAATTACGTACGGTCGCCGACCGAGGCTGACTACACGTGGCAAAAACTTGCTTGCAAAGTTGGTGGCCCTGAAAAGGGCCGTTGTATGTAGCGGATTGATAGCCCTGAAACGGGTTGGGTGTGTTTTGTGGTTGGCTCTGAAAAGGGCCGTTGTAGGTGGTTGGAAGCGGCGAGCCGGCGTGTTGAGAGCGGTGCCCGAAGAGTGACGGCTGGGCTGCCGCGTTCAGGCCTAGCTCTTCCTCAGCGGCAGTTGAGTCCCCACTGCAGCGTGACAATGGTGGCCTCCAGAGCCCCACAGTGTCGCTTTGGCGTAAACCGTCAGCCGATAGCGCCGACCGGTTCTCTCTGGTCCCGCGCTAACTCAGTTTTCACCGTGGTGCCATCCAGCACGCACGGGCTTCCCTCGGCGGCCAGGTAGACGAAGGCTGACCGTTGCGGGAATGTGCGTCCGCCACCGGTAGCGTCGACTGATGGTGGTGCGTCCGGTCTCGGCTGGGCTCTTCTTCTTTATTCTCCGTTCGAAAGTTGGATAGCGAAAGCAACTCGCAGTCGGTGAGGTCGCTTAAATCCGCCTCCGGCGAGTCCACTTCGTGGTGGAGGGGATGCACTCCTGGCTATGCGTTGTTAACGCTCCCTGCGGAAGATACTGGGACCGTTTCCAGCGCTGATAATGGTGAGCTCGTCGGTGACAGTACAAAAAGGTCAGATTCCGTTATATGCCCCCAAATGTAAAAAGTTCCTTACACTTTAAATTGTACACCGCTACGAAATATTCTTCTTCTTGTAGTTGCATTCTTCTAACGAAGATTAGCAATCATCATGGCTATCTGCACTCTGGAGACGGCTGCTCTAAATAGTTCACTTGTACTACTCCCATACCACTCTCTGAGGTTCTTGATCCAAGACGTCTTCCTACGGCCGGGTTGTCTCCTTCCCTCGATCTTTCCTTGCATCACCAGTTGGAGGATTCTATACTTCTCATTCCTCATCACATGAGCAAAGTATTGTAATTTACGGACCTTAATCTTGTGTAAGATTTCCGCCTGTTTACCAATTCTTTCCAATACTTCCGTATTTCTTACTCTTTCTCTCCATGAGATCCTCAATATCCGTCTATATACCCATAATTCGAAGGCTTCCAGCTTGTTACTCAGGACCTTTGTCAACGTCCATCCCTCCAAACCATAAAGGAGAACAGAGAACACATAACACTGCGCCATTCGAATTCTAATTTTAAGGTTGATGTTACGGTTGCTCAGCACTGGTCTCATTCTGCAGAATGCGCTACGAGCGGTCTCTATCCTCACCCTTATCTCCTGAGACAAATCCCATTTATCATTCATCCAACACCCCAGATATTTATATTGCAATACCCTTTCTATAGTCGCATTGTTAAGCTTAATTTGTATGTTGTTTATCAGCGGCGCTTTCGAAATTACCATATATTTGGTCTTTGAAACGTTCATATTCAGACCCATATCCTTACTGGCGGTGTATACTTTGGACACGAAATTTATACAAAATATTACGAAATATTTATACGATATTTATACGAAATATTTATACGATATTTATACGAAATATTACTTATGATTAATTCATAAAGATTACGCAGTATTTTCGCTTGCTGAGCTGATTGTGTTATTTAGCTTTTCACTATAGTGATATGGCATTATCACTGATCACGTGAAAGGTGGTGATGCAGGAAAACTTAAGTGTAGAGTTGATGTTCAGTTGTATGGTACCTACATGGCTAGAAGATTCCAAGTAATTGTAAAAAATAAATGTTGTAGATCTTTTAATTCCCTATAAATTCGATTATATACATTTTTGTCGTAAAATACATAATAAGGCTGAAATCTTTAAAAATTATTTTATTACACTTTCTTAAAAAACAAACAGAAAATAGCTAATTACCGCTAAACTAAGCGTTATACAAAAAAATGTTTGAATTAAAAGTTGTAGGTTTCTAAATTCTCTCTAACTTTTCTATACATTTTTGCGCTAAAATGTATATTAAAGCCGCAATCTTAAAACCAAAACATTTTTTACGAGAAAACAACCTTCCCAAGAATTTCAGCAGGCATGGTGCCTACCTTATCTTGTAGAGCATAAAAAATTTAGTAAATGAGACGATTTAAAAAAAATCGTAGAAGCCGTTTTTGAGAAAATCGCAAAAAAGTGAAAAATGACACGAATAAACTACTACTTCCGGTTAACCGATTTTGATGCAAACGTTCGTGTCGGGTCCTCTAGTGATATCTAACTTAAGTTCCAAGTTTCAAGTTCGTATGATGTTCCGTTTTTTAGATATTCTGTTCACAAACACACGCGCGCGCACGCACACACACATACACACACACACACACACACACACACGTACAGACACACACACCAATCGCTAAAAACATGTTTTTTGGGTTCAGGGTGCCTGAAAATATGTATATGGTGAAAACTCGATTTAGATTACGTTTGATTTCGAAAAATCAACGTGAAAACAATACTTCCCTTCCTATATACTCATATAGGCAAGAGAAAGTAAAAATTAATAGCAAATAGAAATCCATTTGATTTGTCGTAATTGATGTAGTAATTAGAGGGAATTATTTTAAATTTCTCTGCCTTACGCATGGCTAGTAGTGATAAAGCTTATTGAATGCATCCTTGGTAATAGCGCTGACATATCTCATGTGATTTTGGAATAATCCCAAGAGAGGTTATGTGAATTAACTATATTAAGTAATGGGTATTAATTTAATGCACAGTTCGAATATCGAATGCCGACAAACAAGCCTACGATAGAACTACAGTAGGCTCTCCCAACAGAAGCGGATAGTTCTGTGGTATTAAAGTCATTACCGACATCAATTAAATTTCGGCTGTAATTTAAATAACGGCAATTACAAAATAATGTGATGTTCAATTTCAAAAATTCCAGTTTGAAATCATTTTGCAAATTGTGAAACTAAAAGCATCAACGTATAACAAACTTTTTATTATTTTTTTCCTGGACTGGTTAGTAGAAAAATGAGTAATAATAAACAAGTTCTAGTATGCTACTACAGTCCGTTTTTTGTTAGTTGAATCCTGTTGTAAACAAACTGCGTATGTGATAGTCCCTTTAAATACACGACACACAAACACGCGTGGCCTTGGGTGAACTCTCTGCAAGCTAACCGGTGATCTAAAAAAACACCCACTCATTACATTTTGTCAATTCAATCGTCAGTGGTATAGCGTAATAGGCCTAATAATAAAATTATAATTGTTTTGTCATTTTTAAACACAAATTATTTTCATTTCACATGCCATAATCAGTTATTTATAGAATGGTGTAATGTAATAACAAAATAAATTTTATAGTGTATGAGTCAGCCACATTTTGGAATACGTGGTGTGATGTCTTCATGATTTAGTGGCGATTTGATGTAAAATTCTATTTATTCGCTTCAATTTTCGTGTTTTTTCTAAGTTTTTAGGTGTTAGTGCGTGGTTGTGTCCGTGATTATGCGTCAACACATGTATTGATGACAGCGGACGAACGTTCTTCTTCCGGAAGTAATATTAAACATAAAAATGGGAAACCTTTACGAAGCGGAGTAAAGACAATTCCAATTAATGTTTTTAATAAGTTTGCTAATAAATAAAAAGAGATAGAATCACTTACTACTGAATTTATTGGTGCATCTTGTTCAAGTGTTCACAGAGTACTAAAAGAATTTAAAAAGAGTGATGTTTTAAAATCCTCAGTTAAAAAAAGAAAACGTAAAACGCCTGCTTTATATAAATTTGATGACAACAAAACTGCTTAAAGACTTATTATTCATCAATTTTTCTTTAGAAATGAGTTACCTGTTTTAAATAAAATTTTGTCGGTTGTCACTAATGGTCCTGATTTACCCAGCATTAGTTGGTCCACTCTTCATAAACTAATTCTATCTATGGGGTTTAAATTCAATAGTAGTCAATAGTTTTTCGTGTAAAAGTATCCAACGGCATGAAAGGTACGAGCGGGCGTAGTGTAAGCAATATTTTTTGAACACTCTGTTCTGTTCGTTTCACTCGCCCGGCAGCTTGTTTACGCTAGGACTCGACTAAGAAAAAACGAACTATACTGTATTCAATCAATAGAAACACCTAACAGTTACTCAACACAATTTTTTCATTTAACATATCACTTTGAAATATTTCATTAGATTTGTTTTTTAGAAGACAATTAGGACCAACGTTGATTCATATCTGACAAATGTTGTCGCATTATTAAGTGTTTCTACTTAAAACATTTTGAATTCCTTATTTAAAATATCCAAGAATGAAAATAAAATTGGCTTGTTGTTTAGGTCATCAACCGAAATTAGATTTGAACATCTAAATACTTTACTAATTCTTTACCTTCACACTAGTACTTTACCTTTGGCTTCCTAACTGAGTAGAAAAGTATGCTAATCAGCATACCAGGCCCTCTGAAAACCATCTACTTTCCACCCTGCAAACACCTTCACTTCATTCACCACAAGGTTTGGCTGTATAATGAATTTCATTATTCTCAAGAGGAGATAACTCTGACTAGTATTTTTTACACCTCTAGGCCTACCTCTTCTGTTCTTAAATGTTTCAGTCTTATAATTGGCTGATCGTATGATAAGAAACAGAACTATTTTTTGTAGCCCTGTTGTGTGGATAATGTCAGGTTATACGGTAAAATCAAGTGTGCCAAATTTTACCATTTCTTTTGCTGTTTAGTATTCTATTGTATATTTTAGGTAAAGTTGATCAAGAAACCTGTATCTTATTTTAGAAAGATGCCACATGTTTTTAAAAATCTGTGAGCAGTGTTATGAATGTAGCGTGCAGAGTAGAAAGAATTTAAACATATCAGGATGTAGACTTGCCAAAACTTAATCCCGTAATCCAAGCACATAGAGCACATAGAATCCAGTGACATACAAGCTCTTTAACAACCTACCGCAGGATGTGAGGGACCTTAGCTTAAAATGTTTTAAAGCCCAGTTAATTGCATAGTTCTTAGATCGGAGCTTCTACTCTCTAGAAGAGTTGTTTGAGGATCCGTTGTTTAACATAAGGATCTATTGCCACGTTGCCAGTAATTTTTAACAAGGTGCGATTCTTTTGCAATAATTGTTTTTAAATGTAACTATAAACTTCAAGCAAAGACGATTAAAGTCTAAATAAAAACGTTTTTGAATAAAAAAAAACACTCGGTATTATGTTTAAAAATATATGAAGAAAAAAACAAAATATTAATATTTTCAAACTTTAAGGGAGACTGCATTTTGTATCCCGCCAATGTTAAATTTAGTACTTTTGGGTACATTTTTCATAAGCTTGGTAAAAGATAGGAAAATATAACTTAACACACTTCCCGGGTTTATTTAGCTACTCACAATTTTTCAATTTAATTAGCTACTGGCATTGTTTCAATTTAATTGAACCATAAAATTTAAACAAAAAATAACGAATAACATAAAATGATCAGTTTTATTTTACGTTTTTTGCATATTTTTTGAACACCGTAGAAAGTCATAAATATATTGGTATATGTGCATGTACAAGGTAGCTGGTAACATTTCAGTGGGTTAAATGGTTTGTGAGAAAATATATACCTAAGTTTTAAAAATCTTAATTTTCGGGAAAAGGTAAAAAAATAAAGACACAAATCAAAAACGTGCTTGCCTCTCATCATCTTTATGGGCGACTCTCATCATGCGGTCAAAAAAAATTCATTTCATCCTTCACCGTCTGCATTAGCAGCAATTTGCAAAACAGTCGGACGTTAAACCAAAAAAAAAAAAAATCATCATGCGGTCGTGGATTCGAATCCCACTCAGGCACGGCATCTTTTCATACGTTACAAAAATTCATTTCATCCTCCCTTGTACAAAGTTACACCCCAACGTCGTCGCTAATCAGGGCCGTTGAATAAAAGACCGTTGCAGTTGATGCGACGTTAAATAAATAAATAAATAAAAAAATGTACACAAACAAGTTAATTTCCCATCAGCAGTTGGTTAGAACGCTGAACCAACAGCTGAGAATAATCAAAGCAGTGATGCATGTACTATTTAAAAAACTAAAATTCCCTTTGCACTAAAACGAGTAAATAAAATATGAAAAATGTTCGCGTTCTTGGTGACAATTTTTTTAGGTATACCCATGGCGTTCTCTAGTTACAATGGTACAATGGTAACTACAACTGATACCTGATAAAAATTCATTTTTTCCCAATAAAATAATTTTTTTATATAGTTTATTGTTTTTCTGGTAGATCTAGATCAAAACTATTGAAAAACATAAAAAACCAAAGTCTAAATTTTTAATCAACACCTCGTAGCCCTTGACCCTTTCAACCCTTAAGTAGTTGAAGCTGAAGATGTCCATGACCATGATGGAGATAATAATGATGCCTATTTTGAGATGACAATGATTAGTAGTAGAAGTAGAAAAAAAATTAAATTAATATTGAATGATTAACAGAATCGTAAAGTTAAGTCCAAATTTTTCAATCTGAGAGTCTCTCACTGTTGTCGAGGAAGTTGTTACGAAAGGATTCTGATGCTCTTCTAATGTTTTTATATGTTTCTCGCTACATTATTTAATTTCTTCTTTTATGACAGGTATTTTTAAGTCGTTTTGCGATATTTCTCAATAAATTAACAGCCAAAAGTTTGTGTTTAGGGTTTATAAGTGTATTTTGAGTTTTTTATTAACAAGGTCTATTTTCTAGTGAGGTCAGCGATTGCTATTCGGTAATATGGTAAAATCCATCCACATAATAGAAAAATCTGGTGTGGAACACTCACACAACTTTCTCTTGCCAATGCAAATAATTAACAATATAACCTAACATTAGTAACAAAACATTAAAAATAAACAAAGAAACTAACCTCAATAAACGTAAAATAATTTTAATCATGAGTGAACGACGCGGAATGAAAAACAATCTCAGTTTGGCCTAAAAATACGAAAATTACTCTTTCACGCTAAACTAGTTCTGCAGAGAAAAACGCTTTAAATAAATTTGTAGATGTTTTAATTTTCTTGTAAATTTGATAACACTTTTGTCGTAAAATGCATACTAAGACTGAAATCTTTAAAAAAAAATTGATTTTTTTTTACACGTTTTCGTGAGAAAAAAAAGAGAAAATTGCTTATTATCGCTAAACTAAGCGTTATACAAATAAATGTTTGAAATAAAAGTTGTAGGATTTTCAATTCTCTACAACTTTTACTAGTACTTTCTTGCACTAAAATGCATATTTAAGCCGCAATCTTTAAAAATAAACATTTTTTATACGAGAAAACAGCCTTTTCAAGAATTTCAGCAATATGGCGCCTACCCTATCTTGTAGAGTATAAAAAATGTAGTAAATGAGGCTGTTTTAAAAAAAAATCGTAGGAGCCATTTTTGAGAAAATCGCAAAAAAGTGAAAAATGACATGAATAATCTACTCCTTACGGTAAACCGATTTTGATGAAAATGTTCGTGTCGGGTTCTCTAGTGGTATCTAACTTGAGTTTCAAGTTTCGATTTCGTACGATGTTCCGTTCTTGAGATATTCTTTTCACAGACACACACACACACACACACACACACACACACACACACACGCACGCACGCACGTACACACAGACCAATCGCTAAAAACATGTTTTTTTGGGTTAAGGGGGTCTGAAAAAGTGTAGACCTGAAGAAAACTCGATTTCGAAAAATCTACATGAAAACATTACTATCCTTTCCATATATTCATATATGCAAGAGAAAGTAAAAACACTAAATTAAAATAATTTTTTTTTTTGTGACTTTGAATTTTTATATTAAATTCCCCGAGATATATCATTGTAAGGAAATAATACTAATTTATCTTACAAAGTTCTTCTGTAAAGTATGTTCTTCTACCTTTACCGATTTTTCAATTCAAATATACTATAGAATTTAAAGCTTTATCACTGAACTAAAAGAAAAATACTTTGTGAAATGAAAAGAACGGAACAAACATATTAAATAAAATTGATAAGATAGATCTTTTTCTTTAAAGTACAAAGTTTCCTTACAGAATTTTATCGATTTTCTTATTGCGTTTTCTTTTGTAATACTACAGAAGAACTAAATGCTAAAGAACTAAAAGAATAGTATACAACTTAATTGTCTTTTACCCACAATTTAAAGTTTTAAGTTTTGAAGTTGAATATTTGAAGTTCTTTCCTTATATGTTTGTATTCTTATCAACATCGTTGTCCTTAGTGACTACTATGTGATTTGGAAGGCTGGGTTTGAACGTGTAACAATCTCCAGATCCGAGCCGGGAATCAAACACAGGTCCTTCTGCTTTGTAGTACTGCACGCTGACCATTAGGCCACGAAGGTTGTCAAAAACTACTTTTAAGAGTTGTTTTTCTTTATATTTTGTTTCTTTTTTCACATTTTTTTTTTTTGTTTGACACTTTTATACAATATACCGAGTGTTTCAAAACACCTTAGTGTGCGCTTAATTTTGGTATTCAATATACCAAAATAAATAAAATATTTCATTTATGGAAAAATGTCGATTAACTCTTCGTTTCCATTACATCCACCAATTCGGTTGCTTAATTTTCTGACCGGTTTCATCTTCTCCATTAAATAGAAGTTTTAAATATAATTAGAAGGGATGACATTTTAATTTTTTTATTGGAGAAGATGAAACCGGGCGGAAAATTAAGCAACCGAAATTTCTCTATATATCAGTTGGTTTGTTACCGTCCGATTTTCAAAAATGAAATATTTTTTTGTTGATAACACTAAGCCTAATGTTTCAGATAATAAAAAGCCTTCCGACAAAACTAATGGTTTTTGTGAAAAAGAGCGTTTAAAATTTTATTTAGCCGTCATTTTGAAAAATATGGAAATGCGTAAATTATTTTTTTTATTTATATTATTATATTATTATTATTATTATTATTATTATTATTATTATTATTATTATTATTATTATTATATATTATTACCTTTATTATATTACTATTATTATATCATATAACGTGTGGTGTGTTTAACAAGAATAACACAGAATACATAGAACAAGAAGTGGTGTAATTAAAAAATGTTAAAAATAATACGTACTATCATAAACAAGATGAAATTTTTAAAAATATTTAAATGAATAATAACAATGTGACAACGCAAAACAAAATAATTATAAAAATTAAATTTTAAAGTTTGATAAAATCCGTCCTACGATAAATGAAGGCTAGAATATTTTATTAGAATATTAGAATATTTTATTTTCATGTTTAATTTTAATGTTCTTAAAAAATCAAATTTTTGATACTGAACCCACAATAGAATTTTCTCTTGGGCATAGCATAATACTTGTTATTTGAGTTTTCACTGGAATTGCAGATTTAATACTGACATAATACTGTTATTGTTACCGAATTCTCTAGAAACCATACATTTGCATTAAATGTACAACCTAAATTTTGGGCTGTGTTTCCGGACCTGTAGCGATGCGTGCAGAAAGCACTGACCGTAGTGGCTGGACAAGAAAGTCAGGTCGTTCTGCTTAAAATAGACAAGTAAAAGTTAGGGTTATTTATTTTAATAATTATATTAATTAAATTTATTTATTCGTGCAATAATATGTTTCTAAAAACGAAAACGACCATTTATCAATACAATATTAAAGCAGTCACTAAATTTAATTTGCCGTCCGCATTGGCGCAGTTGGTAACGTGCTCGCCTCTCATCATGCGGTCTTGGGTTCGAATCCCATTCAGGCATGGCATCTTTTCATACGTTACAAAAAAAATCATTTCATCCTTCACCGTCTGCATTAGCAGTAATTGCAAAACAGTCGGACGTTAAACCAAAAAAAAAAAAAAATAAAAAAATAAATAAATTTTATTAACTTTAAATTTATAAAGTCTTTATAATTAAATAATAATTTACTTACATTAACCCTTACAGTGCCAGGAGAATATTGTAAGTTCCTACCGAAAAATGCCAGCCAACTTTTATGCGATTTGTAGCATCTGTCTATCCATAACATGGCTATTTATTCAAGGTATCTGCGGCGCGGGAAGAGCGTGGTTCTTCCCTGTGACTGAGGTCGATTTCAAGGCTAAACTGGCCTGACTCAATTCTGCGTCCGCAGTTATACGAGAGAGCAAAATTCTCTGACTACGCCATAGCCTGTATCGTTCTGATATTTGATATAGGCTACCTTTTTAAATGTAACTTTATTCATTATTACTTTGCTTTTTTCCCGTAATATGAAAAATATGTAAAATAAATTACAAAACAAATTAATTAAAAATAATTTTAAAAAACTTTGAAATAGCTCAAGTTTGCAGTGACTTATTTTAAAACAAACTAAAATAATTACTGAATAAATGATTTTTAATTTTTAATAATAATTTAATAATAAACGTAGCCTACTTTATTTTTGGAAAATAAAAATAATAATAATAATATTAATAGTAAATAAGAATAATGACAATAACCTAATGATTAACTTACGTAATAAACAATAATAATAATACACGTCCAATAAGCCTAATAAATATTAATGGTAATACAGTACATAATTAATTTAAAATAATAGTATTCACAATAAAATAAAATTGTACTTGGAATTATTCACACAATAAATACAATTATTATTGACGCAACTACATTATAACTGCATTATAACTGTGCATTATAACTGCACTTCACTTAGGCTTATGATATTCAGCGAAGCCTCATTCAAACATAAAGCGGGTTGACTCGGACACTGCTCACAATAATACATTGTGTCTTTTCTAAATTTTTTTTCAACACACACACGGCAACGTTCACGTACATTTATAGTTTTCTCTGATTCTTTCTTTTGGTTTTTTTTTTTTAGGTAGGTGATTTAGTAGCGTCTGTTGTAGGGCGGTCTGTCGTGGTACGGTACGGGTAGAAGGGTTGTTAACAATTGCAGGGCGGTATGACGGAAGGACAAGTGATTTTATGACGGATAATCTAAATAAATATAAGGAAATTTTGGAGATGGGAAACTAATAATCTTACTAATAATAATAACAACTAAATTTATAATTAATTAAATAATAATACACAAGGAGATGCGAACTGAATCGGAAAAGTACGTGATTTTAAAATTCCACTAAAAAAAGCAGGTAGTCCCTGGTCAAGAAGTGATCACGCACTGGCTTAGAACGAACCTTTTTCTAACCACTGAACAATAATACAAAGACTTCTCACCCATGCTGAGCCGAGAAAGAAGTAAAGTAAAACCATATAGTCGGAACGCAGAATTGCGTCCGCAGTCACCTGGGAGTGTTCTGTTGGACGCAGAATTGCGTCCGCAGCAGTGAACGTGTTAATGACTTTGTTTTGTTCATAATGAATTGATCTTGTATGACATTTAACTAGGAACACATTTTTTACAATTTAAAAATAAAATGATACGGAGTTATTTTTTGTGGAAATGTTCTTTTCAATTTAAAAAAAACCACCCTAAAAATTATATGTTTTTCAAATTCATTTATATCACTTTAAAGACAATTTAATTACGCAAAAATTACAAAAAAATCATGTATGTATTGTAAAAATTAAAAAATATAAGTTTTAAAAATTCAATTTTTAGTTTTTTTAATCAATATGAATCAATTACATTCATAAAAAACTCAATATGTATTTTTTCAATCTACATTTCTTACTGATTATTTTCGTTCGTTGTTTTTACAAATTAAGTAAAAATAAAAAATTCCATGAATTTTTTAGTCAACGTACGTACTACTACAACGTACGTAATAAAAGGAAGACGTCGGCATTTTTTGGTAAAACTGCTGACGTCCTAATAATAGGACGCTGGCACTTTAAAGGTTAAATAATATATTTGTATTTATTTTCAACAGTTATTTACGTTTAATTACGACTACAAACAAAATACAAATGTATTTTTGTTGTATTTGTGCTTTTGTGTGCTGTTTGATCTAAATAATTTTTATAATAAATGTAATATCCGAATTACTGTCGTGTACAGATTGGTTGTATTGGTGAAAATAATTAAATTAAACTTTTATAATTTAATTAAAATTCAATAAAGGCCAATCAATTAATTAAATAAATTTAATTAATTTTAAAATTGAAACAAATTACGTTTTGTACGGAAATTCTAATATCGTTATTCTATTTCAAATTTCTTGTTTCTTCCATTGAATACCTACCTATTAATTAAATTCGTAAAACCTCACAATAAAATTATTTGAAATAAAATGAAACAATTGAGATAAGAGCTTCATGAAAAATATAATTTAAATCACTGTCTGTTAAATAATAACCTGTAAATTCTGGCATTGATATGCATTTTCTCTTGCTCTATATGAATATATAGGAAGGAAAGTATTGTTTTCATGCAGATTTTCCAAAATCGACTTTCACCGATATATGTGTTTTCAGGCCTTCTAAACCCTGTAAACAAGTTTTTAGCGATGTGTGTGTGTGTGTGTGTGTGTGTGTGTGTGTGTGTGTGTGTGTGTGAACAAAATATCTCAAGAACGGAATATTGTACGAAGGTGAAACTTTGAACTTAAGTTAGGTACACTAGAAGAACATTTACATCGCACGAACGTTTTTATTAAAATCGGTCAACGGAAAGTAGTAGTTTATTCGTGTCATTTGTCACATTTTAGCAATTTTCTATAAAAAGGCCCTACGATTCTTTTAAAAATCGCGATATTTACTACATTTTTTTATGCTCTACAAGATACGGTAAGTGCCATGTCTGCTGAAATTCTTGGGGAGACTGTGCTCTCGTAAACAAATGATTTTTTTTTTTTAGATTGCGGCCTCAATATGCATTTTAGTGCAAAAGTTCATATAATCAAAGTTGTAAACATTTTAAACATATAACTTTTTGTATTGTTTTTGTATAATGCTTAGTTTAGCGGTAATTAGTGATTTTCTGTTTTTTTTTTTTTATAAAAATCTGTAAAAAATCGGTTTTTTTAGATTTTGGCTTTAGTATGCATATTACGTCAAATGTTTACATTTATAATTTGTAGGAAATTAGAAACTTACAACTTCTATTTTAATCATTTTTCTCTACAGAGCTTAGTTTAGCATCAAAGAGTATTACGCCGAACTGAGATTGGTTTTCATTTTGCATCATTCACTTATTATTAAAATAAGTTGTTTTTTAGTTGTTTCTTTATTTAAAGTCACATCAACAGTTTGATTATTAGTAACTACGGTGTTTTAAGAAACTGTAATGATGGGTTTTGGCACGTTATATTTTCCAGACCCTAGGCGGGAATCGAACCCGGGACCTCCGCTTAGTAGGCTAGCGCGCAATCCACTACGTCACGGAGGCGGACATTTCTCTAAATATGTATTAGGATATATTTTCTAAAATTTCGTCGTGAGAAATCTGCAAAGCATGGTATGTTGAATAACTGTCATGACAATGATACTGTATTCAGCCTGTAACACCTTTCTTACAATCACAATTCTGTTGGCATTTGAGAGAAAAATAATACTGTCATGACAATAGTACTGCACATAGCTCTTAACTCCTTATTTACCTCTAATGTTCGTCTTGTGTTTCTCCGGTTGCCTTCCTAATCCGTTCTTTATAATTCAAAATAATTTAGACTGAAATTTTTTAAACTGAGGCAGCTGCAGTAGGTTGCTATACAGCTATGTCAAATTCCCGGTTTCAATTCCCAGCTAAAAATCGTTTTTGTGCCATGTTTATTCAATTGACAAAGATTTGTGTCAATAAAATTCTGGCTTAGGATTGCTTTAAATAAATGAATAGTTTTTTAGTCAGTTAAGTCACAAATTATAGTAGACAGTTATAACGAAAAATTTACACTTTACAGATCTTTAGATTGTTTAAAGCTTTTAACTTTGTTTGAATGTTGAATCATTAGTTATCCGGGCTTCTCATGATAGTTTCTCTTAGTACTCTATCTACAACTTTTTCGGATACCGTAGGCTGCTAGCACCTTGTTTAAATAATATACAGTAAACTACCGATTATCCGCGGAATTTACTGATGCGGATACCACGGATAATCGAATTTCGCGGGTAAGCCGCAAAATTGCTGATAGCGGTTAAAATGGCTGAAGGTTCTAAAAAACAACACACAAGTGCTTTAAATCAGTTTATTGTATAACAAGAAAACTATGTCTATAAACACAAAAATCAGGCATTACAGGACAGTAGTGTTACCAGAGATATTATATGGGTGTAAAACATTATGGGATCCGACAGTCAAGTATGGAGGAGGAAGAATGGAGACAACTGAGAGGAAGATTGTTAGGAACTGTATAGGGAAATGGAACATCCAAGAGGGAAAATACCAGAACATCTCCAATGCAGAAGTGTACCAGAGGATAGACCCACTGACGGACGTCATGAGAAGGAGGAGGATATCTTTCCTGGGGCACATCCCAAGAATGCCCGAGACAAGACTATTAAAAAGGCTAACAGAATTTTACTGGAAGAGGAAAATCCAACCCAAGTGGCTCAGAATGATTGTGGATGACATGAGGGAGCTGAATATAGAGAGAAAGGATTTGGAGGAGAAGTCTGGAAATTACAACCTACTGAGAGACGGAAAGATAAAATTCAAGAGAACGGAAACCAGAGGAAATAAATGGTGATATCCGAAGCGGAGAGGAAGAGTAGATCTGACCGAATGAAGAACTACCACGCGAGGTTAAGGGTCAAAAGGAACAATAAATGAACTTACAGTGGTCCCCTGTGGCCGTACAAGCAAAAAAAAAAATAAAATAAAATAAAAAAATAAAATAACGTTCATGATAAAAAACTGAATCTACGTTTTGTACATTATTGTTTAAGAGGAAGTTATGTTTACTTTTTTACAAAAAAATCGGTCAATTGCTTTTGTTTTTCCGTGTTAAGTATTCTTACTATACTGTACGTGTTGTACTGTAAATTATTATAGTTTAATATGTAGGCCTATTTTATTATTTATGATAACTTTTATTACATTAAAGTAATTAGAAAACCTTTTTCCGTATTTAAGAAATAATCCTAAGTTTCAAATCTTGTTTTCGTCTATTTTTTCTTTTTTTTATTCATAAAACGTTTTACTGTAGGCGCCGCGGATAATTCGCAAAGCGGATAAACCGCCCGCGGATAATCGAGAGTTTACTGTACTACTTCTAAAACCTTAAACTGCCAATACCAATGTTAAATAGAGTCTTAAAAAGGAGGATTACGGCCGTAGGTCTACTATAAAGAAAGACATCACTGAATGGAAAAGTATGTTATCAGCATGCCAGGTCCTCCAAAAAGCATCTAATTTCCATCCTGCAAATGACACTTTCATTTCATTCACCACGGGGTCTGGCTGTATAATGAAATTAATTACTCTCAGAGGAATAACTGTGGCTAGTGTCTTTTACATCTCTACCTCTACTGTTCTTAAATGCTTCAGTCGTATAATTGGCTGACCATGTGACAAGAATCAGAACTATTTTTTTATAGTGCTGGAGCTAGCAGATCGAGTGCAAATAATTTAACACTCCACCTGCCTGTTATGGGTAACAAGAGAAAATAAAAATCTTGTAGTACTTACCTTTCACGCCATTTTATTTCTGACACATGCTTACTTAAAACTATCATACTTTTAGTTGATTGTAAGTAGAATAAACTTCTGTTAAAAAATCCTGTTTATTTTTTATTCACTTATGAAATTGCTTGATAATTTATGACAACCCGATGCTTGAATTGATTAAGTTTTATTAAGTTAATCGTACCCAGGAAATGTAATATAAATAATGAGTTACAGGATTATTACGTCATCGTATTACTGAGCAATAAATTAACGGAAAATTTTATGTAGTATTTTATTTCACGTAGGCTAATATTTCCAGAGATATGTCAAAATTATGTTATTCATAAAAATTCATTGTGTAATATTTCATTGTGAACGGAATAATATTTTTATGATTCATTTACATAAAATTTTATTTTCAGAAAAATCGTGACTATGTTTTAAAAGAAAATAATGTCAGGGTAGTTTTTTATAACAACCATCTGTTACTCAAGAGCACTTGTCGCCACCTTTTCATTCATGTACTGCTAGCTATATATATTCATTTTAAAAAATAAACCAGAATTGTATTTATAAAAGAAACACCGTTTTATTTAATTGCAACATTTGTGTTGTGTGATTTCAATATTAATAAATGGTTTTTGTAGTCATCATTAATTAACATGTAACATTTTAAAAAAATATGTGTTTCTTTTAAATTATTATTCCAAATAAATTACCTCACTATTTTGTACTATTATACATGTATAACTTATTTTTTATAAAAAATGAACATTATAATTTTTCTGTCTGCTAAAAATGTTTACATAATAAAGTGGTTGAAGTTCATTATGTAATTAATTTGTACATGTAAAACCTTTGAAATATTTCCTCTAAACATTTCTCAGTATAAATGAACCGTATACCTTTTATTATTTTTTTAAATAATAAATTAAATTTCATTTGTATTAATTAGTTGTAGTGAAATTTATAATACTTTTTTTTTACTTTCTCTTCCCCTACATGAATATTCAGGGAAGAAAAATATTGTTTTCGTGTCGATATTTCGAAATTGAGTTTTCACCGGAAATACACGTTTTCAAACCCCCTGAAACAAAACAAAACACGTTTTTAGCGATTGGCCTGTGTGTGAACAAAATATCTCAAGAACGGATTATCATACGAAGTTGAAACTAGGGGACTAAGGGACCCGACGTAAACATTTTCATCAAAATCAGTCAATTATAAGTAGTTGTTTATCGTGCGATATTTAGCTTCTTTGCAATTTTCTCGGAAACGGCTCCTTGATTATTTAAATAATCGCCACCGTCTACATTACCAGAAATTGGAAAAAAGTCAGACGTCCTTCTTCTTTTTTGTGCCTTTTTAGGATTAGGCATCTCTGCCTGTTCCGAACCTTTCAAATCTGCCATCCCTTTCTCGGGCGTCTTCGTTCTCTCCTGGTTTCCGGCTTATAGCCCAGTGTCTGCGTAGGTATTCTATCCTCCCTCATTCTGTTCACATGCTCTAACCACTGCATTCTGTTCTGACATACCTTGTCGTTTATAAAGAAGATGTGAGTTCTTTCCTAATCTTGATATTTCTTGTAACGATCTTCTGTACTACACCCATACGTATGTCGAAGAAATTTCATTTCAGATGCCTACAATCTACTCTCCTCTCGCTTTAATAGCACCTAAGTTTTACTGCCATACAGTAGGGTCGGCACTGCTAATGCTTTATAAAATCTCATCCTCGTGGTTTTGCTAGTGCTATTTTTAAGGTGCGGTGGATAGTTCCGCATATTTGCTGAAATCGATGCATCTTATTGTAAACATCTTTATCCTGTTGGTATGTAATGTTGCAACCTAGATACTGAAAGAGGGATATCTGTTCCAAAATGTTATTATCTACAACAATTTTGCTTCTGACTGACTCCTTCCCTCTGAATGCCGTCGTCGTCGTCTTCATGGATTAGGCTATTCAAGCCTGTTCCGGCGTCCATCTTTTCCTCGGCCTACCAATATTTCTCCCTCCGATTGGTTTATAGAGCAGCGCAGATCGAGGGAGGCGGTCTTGTGACATTCTTACAACATGATCTGACCAATTTTTCCTGTAGGTCCTCAATATGCTCAAGAGTGGCTGGGCATCACACTCTCTCCTTATCTCCTCATTTCGGATTCTATCCTCTCTTGTACAACCTTTCATCTGCCTCAGGAATCGCATTTCTGCTGCCTGAATTTTTGATTCTTGTTTCTTTGTAAGGACCCATGTCTCGCTTCCATAAGCCAATGCTGGGATCGCCATTACTTTATAAAATTTGAGCAGGGTGTTCTTTCTAGCTCTACTCCTGAGGGATCGGTTTATTGCCCCACATATCATGTTGAACCTCGATATTTTTTGTTGAGGATCCCGGTCATAATCATGCGTTATGTCACATCCCAAGTATTTAAAATTTGACACTTGCTCCAAGATTTTGTTTTCGACAACTATTTTAGATCTTATAGGCCATTTTCCACGAAAAGCAATGACTTTTGTTTTTCCTGCTGCTATTTTTATATTAAAGTATTTGCTTATGAGGCCGAGCCTATGCATCGCAACTTGCAGCTTGTCCTCAGATTCCTGTATGATTACAGTGTCGTCAGCAAACATTAAATGGTTCAGGTAAGTATTTTGGGTGAGAGAAATACCCTTGTCAACTTGGTGCTGCCACACAAACATAAGCTCGTTCACATAAATGTTGAACAAGGCAGGTGAAATTGGACATCCCTGTTTCACTCCCTTATTTGTCATTATTCTGTCCGTTAATCTTCCATCCTTCAGAGTAATCCTTATTGATGTTTTATTGTATAAATTTCCAATGTTGCTAATCAGATGTTTAGGGTATCCATACTTTGTCATTATGTTCCAGAGCAGCTCTCTATCCACATTATCGAAGGCTTTCTCCCAGTCAACGAATGCCATGTGGGTTTCACAATTGTGTTCTCTGCGTTTCTCAATAATCATTTTCAGTGTAAACACTGCATCAATGCAGGATCTTCCTTTCCTGAAACCCATTTGATTTTCTTGTAGTAGAGATTCAGTAATAGCCTGCAATCTCCTTGCTAGGATCGAAGCATATAGTTTGTATGCTGTATCTAGAAGACTTATTCCTCGATAATTTCCTGGGTTTGATCGATCGCCTTTTTTAAATATTGAGATCACCTTCGACATCATCCACTCTTGTGGCACTGCATGATTTTTCCAGCAACTATTAAATAAATGCAATAACCGCAAGTGAAGTAGCACTCCTCCATATTTTAAAAGCTCCATATTTAGACCATTAAGTCCTGCTGCTTTCCGATTTTTAGAGGCCTTAATTGCTGCTTGTAGCTCTGTCATGTCAATTTGATCTACTTGACAAGAAACACATTCAGTGGGAATAGTATTTTCATTTTTTCCATTATCAAACCATAATTTTTTATAGTGATCAATCCATTCATTTTCTTCCACACAACCTATTTCTACAAGCTCTCTATTTTGTTTTTGCATCATCCTCATGAATTTGAAAGCCAGCTCCTGTCTTCCATGGAGATCTTCTTCAACCGTATTGATGTATCTCTCCCATGATTCCTGGTGTGCCCTTTTCATCACCTGCCCCTGAATGCCATTATATAATATAATAAAGGCCTTTACCTTCGTCTTCCCCCTAAACCTTTGTCTTCTTCGTCGAAACTACAGTCAGACGTAAAACCAAAAAAAAAAAAATTATAATCGCCTCATGTACTAAATTTGTTATGCTCTAAAAAATATGATAAGTTCTACCTCTTTTATTGATAACACAATTTTCCCAGTATCGCAACTTTGAATGCATAATAACTCGAAAACGAAGGCATCTATCAAAGAACGGTTTACGCCATTGTTTTTTTCTTGAATTTTTACATTGAAATGACGTGTCACATGACAAACATTCTATTTAAAAACATTAAAATGAATCCGATATGACGGACAAAAATTTCAAAACCACCAAAAAGTTGGATTTTTAAAACTATGTAGATCCGCATAAGTTTCTTCTGCCAAGTACGTCTTAGTAACGAAATCTAAAGCCATCACTATACTTAAAAATCTGGTATAAAACACTTACACAACTTTCTCTTGCCAATGCAAATAATTAATAATATAACCTAACATTAGTAATAAACAAAAAAACTAACTTCAAAAAACTTAAAACTTATTTTAATCATAAGTGAAAGACGTGAAGTGAAAATCAACCTCAGTTTAACTTGAAAATACGGAAAATCACTCGTTCACGCTAAACTAGGCTCTGTAGAGAAACAAAAGTTGTAGATCTTTTAATTTTTTATAAATTTGATTATACTTTTTGTCGTAAAATGCACAATAAGGATGAAATCCTTAACAAATCGATTTTGTACACGATTTCGTGAGAAAAAAAACAGAAAATCGCTAATTATCGCTAAACTAAGCGTTATACAAAAAAAGTTTGAAATAAAATTTGTAGAATTTTAAATTCTCTACAACTTTTACTAGATACATTTTTGCGCTAGAATGCATATCAAAATCGTAATCTTAAAAAAACAAATTTTTTACGAGAAAACAGCCTCACCAAGAATTTCAGCAGACATGGCACCAACCCTATTTTGTAGAACATAAAAAATGTAGTAAATGAGGCGATATTTAAAAAATCGTAGGAGCCGTTTTCGAGAAAATCGCAAAAAAGTGAAAAATTACACTAATAAACTACTACTTCCGGTTGACCGATTTGATGAAAATGTTCGTGTCGGGTCCGGTAGTGGTATGTAACTTAAGTTTTAAGTTTCAAGTTCGTACGATGTTCAGTTCTTGAGATACTCTGTTCACACACACAAACACACACACACACACACACACACAAAACAATCGCTAAAAACATGTTTTTTGGGTACAGGTGGTCTGAAAACGTATAGATCCGGTGAAAACTCGATTTCGAAAAATCGACATGAAAACAATACTTTTCTTCCTATATATTCATACAGGCAAAAGAAAGTAAAAATCACCCTGTATAATACATATTATATTTAACTAAATAATATTAGTTAATATCGGTTGTAAAGTTTGACAAGAAGTTATGTGAATTATATTATTATAATATTGTGAATTAAATCAAATTTACAATGCCCCACAATGTTGCCAAAATATGAAAGCAAATTATGCTTTGTCAATAGAAATAACCTGCAGCAAGCCTACACAATAATAGATTGTAGGCCTACGAGGCAGCCCTACATGTTTTGTCAAAGATCCTTATCTCTTCGAACACTGATAAATACAATAATAGATTGAATGAAATGAATGAGGGAAATTTACCTCCCCTACTCTCTTCTCCATAATCGCCTCCTTCTCCTAGAACCTTAATTGAATTAACCAATTATCAATATAATAGAATGAACAATGTAATTGCATACAACAGGCCTTCACAAAATTTGATTATGAAACTTAACGCTAAATGTTTACCTCACACTTTTTTTATTTGTTTTTTTATGTATTACAAAAATGTGTTTCCACTTTCACTTCATAAACGTTTTATTAATGTTTTAACAATACACTTTTCATTAAGTTGTTATTTAAAATGTGTTAGATAAATAATTTAATTGTTTACCATTTCTGTTTTTTTAATGTTTTCAAATCCCAATGGAGTTTTTGACATAGTCTACTATATTTTTACTTTCTCTTGCCTATATGAATATAGCAAGGAAAGTATTGTTTTCATATCGATTTTTCACCGGATCTATACGTTTTCAGACCACCTGAACCAAAAAACATGTTTTTAGCGATTGGTGTTTGTGTGTGTGTGTGTGCGTGTGTGTGTGTGTGCGCGCGCGCGTGTGTGTGTATGTGTGTGTGTGTGTGTGTGTGTGTGTTTGTGTATGTGTGTGTGAACAGAATATCTCAAGAATGGAACATCATACGAACTTGAAACTTAAGTAAGATACTACTACCGGACCCGACACGAACATTTTCATAAAAATCGGTCAACCGGAAGTAGTAGTTTATTCGTGTCATTTTTCACTTTTTTGCGATTTTCTCAAAATTGGCTCCTACGTTTTTTTTTAAATCACCACATTTCTACATTTGTTATGCTCTTCAAGCAAGATAAGCGCCATGTCTGCTGAAATTCTTGAAAAGGCTGTTCTCGAAAAAAAATTGTTTTTGTTAAGATTGCGGCTTTAATATGCATTTTAGCTCAAAAATGTTTAATGAAAGTTGTAGAGAATTCAAAATCCAACAACTTTAATTTCAAATATTTCTTTGCATAATGCTTAGTTTAGCGGCTATTAGCGATTTTCTGGTTTTTTCCACGAAAATTTGTAAAAAAATTGAATTTATTTAAAGATTTCATCCTTAGTATGCATTTTACGACGAAAGTGTAATAACCAAATTTATAGGAAATTAAAAGATCTACAACTTTTATTTAAAGCATTTTTCTCTATAGCGCCTAATTTAGCGTGAAAGAGTTTTTCCGTATTTTTAAGCTAAATTTAGGTTAATTTTAATTTTGCGTCTTACTCTCATGATTAAAATTAGGTTATGGTTTTTGAGGTTAGTTTTGTTGTTCATTTCTAATGTTTTATTATTAATGTTAGGTCATATTGTTAATTATTTTCATTGGAAAGAGCAAGTTGTGTGAGTTTTTCACACCAGATTTTCTCATTTATATACCTTATAACAGTGGTGGCCCTTTTCTAGAAAATACCCAAAATAAGTAATGACAAAATCCTATACTTGACCGGGTATTGAACCCGGGACCCATGGCATAAAATCTAATTGCATTGACACCATGGAACAATCAAATAGTTACCACAATACGAACAATATAAACATTGTGTGAGTAAAGTTAAAAAAAATGTAGTACACATCAATCTTTTTTCCTAGAATTAATCAAAATAACGGTACAGTTTTCCTGGAATATCCATTTTTATGTAATTGGTTTCAGACGAGTTAATTATTTCTGACGAATCCTTCATTCTTTGTTGGTTTTTATTTTTATCTAAAGTATTCACCTTTTTAAAATTTTCCTATGTCAATATTAATTTTCAATCCGATTTCTCAGAAATACGTCATTACTTATTCAACTATATTTTTTTTTGTCGATTTACAAAATATTGAAAAAATTAACGATTCGCTTTATCGCTCTTGTTATCAATGAACTATCTCTGTAACTTATGTGGTTACTTATCAGTACGTATGTAAATAAAATTGGAAAACCGCCGGCCGCATTGGCGCAGTTGGTAACGTGCTCGCCTTTCATCATGCGGTCCTGGGTTCGAATCCCACTCAGACATGGCATTTTTTCATACGTTACAAAAAACCATTTCATCCTACATCGCATAAAGTTCCACCCCAACGTCGTCGCTAATGACCATTGCAGTTGATGCGACGTTAAATAAAAAGAAAAAAAAATTGGAAAACCATTTTTATTAAATTTTATTAGTAATGTTAACTTTCCTTGTAAACTTCAGATTGCTTTTTTCAAAAATTAACAACTTTGACAAGGTTTTATAACTTGTACAAATGTACTAAAATGACAGAAATTGTCTAGAGGAAAACAATTTCTGAATTAAAAAATTCCTGTTATTCTGTATCATAAAATAATACAAAATGCTGTATCAGAGAAAAATCAACACAGTTTATAATTATTTTATTTAGTTTTGTAGTTTATTAACTAAGCAGCAGTCGCTTGAACTGCTTCATCACGTTAGCAACTTAATTTCTTTTTAGTTCCTATCTCTTGTAGTTTCTGAAAGATTTTTTTGACTTCCGGTTTCACTTACAGTAGAAACTGGAATTTCAAACCCAATGATTTCTGTATCTACTCTTTAAGAGGAATCGAATGAGATTATTTTTGTCCCGTAATTCCGACTTTGAATTGTTGACTTTTAGTTTTGTACCATTTCCGATCAAAACCGAAACTTCAAACCCAATCTAGACCCTCTAACTTTTTATGTAGATTACGAATCCAAAAACAGTTTTTTGCTATCTCTTGTAGTTTGTAACTGAGTTCTTTACTTTCGGTTTTGAGCCACTTCCGGTCAAAACCGGAACGTTAAACCCAATGATTTCTGCATTTACTCTCTAAGAGGAATCGAATGTCATTACTTTTGTTTCCAAATTTCGACTTTGTTTTCTTGACATTGGTTTTGGGTCACTTCCGGTCAAAACCGTAACTTCAAACCCAATTCAGGCCCACTTTTACTTTTTGTGTTGTGTACTTTACTTTTTATGTTGATTACGAATCCGAAAACCGTTTGTTGCTATCTCTTGTAGTTTCTTGCATTGATTTTTTCTTGACTGCTTGGTAAAACCGGAACTTTAAAGTCAATGTAAGCCTGCTAACTTTTTGTGTAGATTACGAATCTGAAAACCATTTGTTGTTATCTTTTGTAGTTTCTGACATCTGGGTGTGACGGACGGACGAAACAAAATAATAGATGACAATTTTAAAAATTGCCACCAATAACGTGAGAAATTAAACCATGAAAATTACAAAGAACTGATAACCTCATTTTTTTTTTTAAATGTAATAACAAACTTTATCACATAGTATATCTCTTAATTCAAAAAATGTTAATATAAAAACTGAAACAAAAGAATTTCATTATACTCTAAAACATTAAGTTTAATTTGTTGAATTCTTTGGGTCACCGCACAAAATAAATTTCTATCTTATACCTTGCTCTTGATAAATTAATGTATGTTCATTTATTGTAACTCAGTTGTATGTAGCAGTGATGCTGAAATACTGTTGAATCTTCAATAAATCAGATGTCACAGTCTGAGTTCCATTGTGGTAATTTCTCAGAAAATACCTAGCCTAACCTACCTCCGCTCTAAACTTACTACTCTAGTTCATTTGATCTTGAATACAATCTCGAATAAAGTATCACTCGTGATTTTTAATACAATGTTTAGAAACTTGATAAACTTTTTACTATTACATTCATTTCATTCAATTTGTATTCGTTGTCCCACTTGATTGAAATTCCTTTTCTACGTCTATCACTGCTTTTAGAAATAAAACAAAATACTTTTTTGTAAAAATGTTTAAGAGTTTTAATGTGTTTTTTCTTACCTAATACTAATAATTCGCTTCAAAAGAGCCCGTCTTCCTAATATGCAGTGAATGTTTTATTTACAATTTAAAACATTTCTCTTCAATTACGTAGGTATAACCCAACTCAAACCGATTGGCCTCTGAGATTCGCACACCGGCTGTGTGAGAAAGAGCTATTGAGAAAGAGATGGAAGTACTGTGACGCACTCAGTACAGTCTGATTGACAACTTGAACTAAGTTTTGGAAAATATTTTTTATTTGCGGCACTAAAAACTAAACTACTCGGAAAATAAGTGAATCGGCCATTTCTGTAAGCTCATAAGTCAAAAAACTAACTTTTGGAAAATTTGGAAAAACTGGTAATTTACTACAATTAAAAAAACTACATCACATTTACACATCATACTTTTTTTGGTTTAACGTCCGACTGTTCTAAACCAAAAAAATTATATGTACACATCATACATACCGTCCTCATCTCATTGTGTCATGGGGTTGCTTTTTGTTCTAAATTGAACAGATAGCAATGTACACAAATCAGGAATAACAAAAAAAATATTAAAAAACAATATAATTTGTTCAGAGGGCTGAATACTTTTGGTTTTTTTAAAGAGAAGCCACTTGTTTAAATAAAAGTTGAAAATTTTGACTTAAGGTGTTTCTGAAATTAATTGGAGTAAAATTCTAACTTAAGTTGTTTTTTTGTAAAATACATTATTAGACCAGAAGAAAAATTGTGTTGACAATAGTAGGTATTCATTTATTTATTTCACCAATTTACATTAGTGACTTGAAATAGCTTTTTACAGGAATAAAAATTAAAATTCATAACTTTAAGAAAGAAAAATATTGGTTTTCAGAACTACTCACGTTCTTCGTCGTCGTCACAAACTGTAGTTAACTCCCTTAAAAATATTTTTGCATAGAAACTTTGTATAGCCTCTTCCACAAGAAAGTAGAGCTTAAACTTCAAAAGGACATCCACATGATTCAAAAGGACATGGTTTTAAAAATTTACGTATCTTGCCCATTAAAAACTTATTTATTTTTAAAGTTTTAAAACTATTTTATAAAAAAAAAGTGGCAACAGAGGTACTGAAAACTTATATCACAGAACTAGAGGTTCAAGCCAACAACTTTTTGTAAGACCGAAAGTTAATAAATCCTTTTTTGCTAAAACTTTTGTTTTTTTAGGTCCGAAGTGTTTTAATCTGTTGCCTATTGAAATTAAAAATAGCTTAAACGTGTTAATATTTTCAAGAAAGGTTAAAGATTGGCTCAATGACATAACTGATGTTGATTCACTTGTAAGAGTTGTTTGTTAGTGTTGGTGTTTTACCGTTGCTGACTTGCAGTGCTTGCTATTCAGTCTTTGTAGGAATTTACTGATCTTGGTAAACAATATAACAATAATAACTGATTTTAGTGTTAGTCATGTACTGGTGAATATCTGCTCTGAAGATTGACGGCTTGGTTGATATTGTTGTTAAAAAATATAGTTAACATGCGCTGTAGCTGCCGCTACAATTTGAATTGTCATTTGTAGTGGATGACGACATTTAATTTGTAATTCATTTCTATAATTCATTTGATTTGTAATTCATTTGTAAACTTGTTTTTATGTACTTTGTTTTTTTATATATATAACCACCGTTTACTTGAGTTGGTGGTTATTTATTCCTAGTAGATAAGATATAATTTTGCATTTGTATAAAGTGGAATAAATAAAAATATTATTATTATTATTATTTTCATTTTTTAACTAGAAAGAAGCACTTAATGTTCTTAAGGATAAGCCTTTTCTTAGTGCCATATAAGGTAATTAAGGAAAGCCAGAATTATGAGATTTTTGTAGCGATGTTGTGTTTACATTCAGTTAGTCCTAAAATGCACTAAAAAAAGTTGTAAAATTTTGACTTATGGGCTTTCTGAAATGACTGATTCAAATATTAATATTTACTAGAAATCAACATAATATTTAACATGATATCAAACTACAACTTATGACACTCCAAGTTAACTACTTACTCTGAAGGAATGTACTATATTCAGACGAATGAAAGACTGCAGATTAAGGCGAAGCATAGTGGCCTAGAACACAGCACATAGCCAATTTACTTGCGGCAACCGCATCCTGCGTTGTCACGTTGTCGTCCCGCTGTTCACGTAACTAAACCACAGTTGCAAAGTTACAAAGTCAGTTAGAGTCGATGGAACGGAGTGTGATAACAAAGTGGCAACCTCACAACCGACCTTGGCTGTTATTGGTTAGATCTCACCTGCAATCTTACAGTACTTCTGGTATAAATAATATTGTTGCAGCTGATATATTCGGCGTGTAATTAGAGTGCGGACTGTACCAAACGCCTCCACGGTCGTTCAAGGTCAGACTAGACTACTGCGCATTCACCATTGAGAGGCCATTTGTTTTAAGTTGGATTATTCAGTAATACTTTCTTTAGCCCTTTCTGTAGTTAATTTAGCGTTTAACTTACAACATCATCTAAGTTTCTTAAAATTAAATTAATTAATTGCAAAGTGGAAAATTTAAAATTCTCATGTCTTACTAAAATAAACCATGTTAACTTTACCCTGTGAAAGGGTCTACGACACAGAATGCGATCTACGTCCTGCGTTCCGGGAAAGTGAAGTGATCGTAGCGTGCAAAATATTTTTTGTATGCTATGGTTAGTAGCGAAGCGTGACACACAGAGCGCATTCTGATAGTGCGGGCGACAGCAGAACGCTGCGGGCAGAAACTGAATGCATCTACAGGCAGTTTAAAATTAAACGCATTGTGATCCACTCGCGTTCGTCATAAAAATTGTACTGTTTTCTACAAAGTTGTGATATGTCATTCGGAACGGATAAGTTCATTTAGGCAGTTCGTTGATGTCGTTATTTATTATGACGTAGGACATAAAAGTATCTGTAAAAGCGGTCTCCATGTCATGAAAGTTCTGTATATAGTTTATTTTACTCTCCAAACTGTAATCGTTTTTTGTCTATATCGTGTACCCACACTACTTTTTTTATTTTTATTTTTAAGCGATAACAACAATAGTGTAGCAACACCTTTCTCTTCCGATGAACTCATCGACTGAATGAATTAAACGCATTCTATGTTATAAGGAAGATTACACTTTAGGTCAAAGTGCGTTCATTTGCCCGGAACAGAGGACGCAGATCGCATTCTGTGTGAACCACCCTGCTAGCAAAATTCGCTATCTAGGACTGCGTACGGACAGAAAGCTTTCATAAAAACGTACATGTAAACGTGAAGCACAAAGGTTTAGATACATAATAGTTGGCCTATGTATAGGTTTCCGATATTTGGAAACGTGTATAATTATTATACTCCACACAAATATAAACATCCCTTACAAAATTGAAACAGTTTACCAGGCATACCAGCGATTTTTTAACATAATTTTACTTTCTCTTGCCTATATAAATAGGGCTATATAGGAAGGAAAGTATTGTTTTCATGTCGATTTTTCGAAATCGAGTTTTCACCGGATCTACACGTTTTCAGACCCACTGAACCCAAAAAACATGTTTTTAGCGATTAGTCTGTGTGTGTGTGTGTGAACAGAATATCTGAAGAACAGAACATCATACAAACTTGAAACTTGAAAATTAAGTTGCATACTACTACCGGACCCGACACGAACATTTTCATCAAAATCGGTCAACCGGAAGTAGTAGTTTATTCGTGTCATTTTTTACTTTTTTGCGATTTTTTCAAAAACTGGTCCTACGATTTTTTTTAAAACCGCCTGGTTTACTAAATTTTTTATGCTTTACAAGATCGGGTAGACGCCATTATTATTGAAATTCTTGGTGAGGCCGTTTTCACGTAAAACAATTGTTTTTTTTAAGATTGCGGCTTTAATATGCATTTTAGCGCAAAAATGTATATAATAAAAGTTGTAGAGAATTTAAAATCCTACAACTTTTATGCCAAACATTGCTTTGTATAAAGCTTAGTTTAGCGGCTATTAGCGATTTTCTGGTTTTTTTCCACGAAAATGTGTAAAAAAATTGAATTTATTGTACGATTTCAGCCTTAGTGTGTCAACACAGCTGTGACTCAGCTGTTGACTTTGAGTGTCAACACAGCTGTGAAGTTAGCTCCCGAATTTTTAGAAGATTTTGAAATAGATTCACTTCCTATAAGTATAATTTTTGTTTAATAAGTTATTTAAACAGTTAGTTTCAGATTGTACGTATAAGTTTTTCTTTTCTTTCCAATAAGTTTAAGTATTGTATCAAATTAGTTTGTCGATAGTTTTGAGGTTAGGAAGTTCGCCGGTAGTTCTAAAATAGTCTGTGACTTAAAGTAAATACAAAGTTTAAATTGTTTAAGATAATTAGTTAAAGTTTATTAATTGTTAGGAATGGCCACTAAAAATTCAAGTTTAGGTAAACAAATTAAGTCTTCTCCTCCCGTTACGCGGTCCCATGTAAATTTTAAATCTCCGATTAGTTTAGAAAAAAAGGTAGCTAAATTGAATGAAGATCAAAAAAACATTAGGGATGCAATAATAAGTAGTAACAAAATAAACGAGGAACTTAGAAATAAATTAGAGCAGGAAATAGCTTCGCTAAAAGAAATAATAAGAATAAATGATATGGACCACAAAACTGAAATCGCTAAATTATTGGAAGCAAACCGTGCCTTAGAAAATGAAATAAAAGTAGTCAATTTAAAACTTCTAAATGAGTTAAATGCTGCAAAAACTAATGACAATAAAAATAGTAAAAAAATAAACGGCACTAAAAATGATACTAAAATTACAAATAAAAACGGTCCTAAGAAATTTTTGTATAGTGAAGCTGTAGGGACTAAACCGTCTACCAAAAGTAATAATAATAATAATAGGAAAAACAAAGTCCTAGTATTGGCGGATAGTCATGGCCGTGAATGTTGGGAATTGTTAGATAAAAAACTAAATTCTGAATTTGAAGTAAAAGTAGTGTTTAAGCCGAATGCTCCTCTAAAAGAAGTTGTTAAGTCATCTAAAGACGATGTAAAAACCTTAGGTATAAATGACCATTTAATAATTCTTGGAGGAACCAATGACATAGAATCAAAACAACTTAAAAACACTCCTCAAATCTTAAAAACATTCGAAGAATTGGTTCCACTAAGTAATAAAACTAATTTAATAATAAACGCTATTCCATTTCGGTATGACAAGCCAGAAGTAAACAAAGTTATAAGTAAAACAAACCACGAAATGCATAAAAGAATTAACAGCCTAAAAAATAAAACAATTGAAAGGGTAAAAATCAACTTTATCAATGAAAGGTTAAATCGTGATAACTATACTAAACATGGGTTACATTTAAATTTAACTGGCAAAAACATACTGTGTGATAGATTAGCTTCACTCGTTACATGTAAACTCCCAGATAAATTAAAATCTAAGGATACTTTTTTAATGAAATGGCTAAAAAAGGGGGAAAAAAGTTAAGAAAAAGAAGGGTAGGTTATGTTAGGACAACCCAACCTCACATTAAGCAATCACAGGTGCTACAAATAGGTAATGACAGGTTAGGTTTAAATCCGGATGATAGGTTAGTGCATCCACTACCAACAGATGCAGAAATTTTAGGAAATAAACAGGTAGGTGCACAAAATGATTTCATCAATCAAGTTCAGGTTAGGAATACATCTCACTTCTCTATTTTGCACCAAAATATTCAATATTTAAGTAATAAAATAGATAGGGTTGAAATATTTTTAAGGTCTGAGAACCCAGATTTGGTATTATTCACCGAACATGGGTTAAAAAGTAATGAGATTCCTATGATTAGCTTTCCGGGGTTTTCTATTAATGCTTCTTACTGCAGGAAATTTCATAAAAGTGGAGGAGTCTGTATACTGACTAATATTAGTAGGAACATACATACACGTAACTTACCTTTTGTAGATAGGTTTTCTCAGGAAATGAATATGGAAGTAGTAGGATTAGAAGTTAGGTTGGGGGTACAGGAAAGGATGGCTGTCGTTGGTGTTTATAGGTCTCCAAATGGTGATTGGGACCAGTTCTGTAAATTGTTCAGTGCATTGCTGGAGAGTTTGACTGAACGGTACTTAAGAGTTGTTGTTATGGGTGATTATAATGTAAATCTTGCTATTCAGAGTAAAATGTCCGAAGAGTTCAGGGATATCGTGAACATGAACAATCTGGATATAAAAGTTAGTGATTATACAAGGATTACTAGCCATTCTCAAACGATAATAGATAATATTCTAACAAATATTGTTAGTTGTCAGGTTAGGTTAGGGGGTTCAGAATTCTCTGATCACGGGTACCAAGTAATAGAAATTCAGCATTTAGGTGGTCAGGCCCTGAATCAAAAAGTTAATAAAGAAACTAGGCAAGAGGACAAGGGTAATATAAATTGTTTATTGCACAGTTTATCCAAAGAGGATTGGAAGACTGTTATCAATGCTTCCGAAATTAATCAAAAATATCATTATTTTATTGAAACTTTAAAATTTCACTATAATAGTAGCTGTCCAGTAAAAAGGGTAGTTTTAACAAAGAGAATTAGTGAAATAGACCAATGGATTACAGGGGATATTTTGAAACTGAAATCTGATGTCAGAGATGTCTACTCTGAGTTCAAATCAGATAAAAATGAATTGAATGAGCAAAGATACAAACAAATTAAAAAATATTATGCTAAAAAAGTTCAGAGTGCTAAATGCAAAAAAACTGCTGAAGTCCTTCGTAAATCAACTAATTTAAACTCAGCAATATGGGAAACAATAAATAGGAATCGGAATGTAGTTAGTAATAGGGGATACACAGATATACCAAAAATTGTTAATAGTAATAATGAAGTTATAGAGAATGGATCAGAAATTAGTAATTATTTTAATAAGTATTATCAGGAAGTAGCTTCAAAGCTTAAACAGCAGATTACGGAAACTGAGGGATATTATGAAGTTAGGGGGGATAGAGTTGTAGATAATTTTGTATTTAGCTCAGTTTCATATGAGGAACTAGAATCAGTTATCGATAGCTTAAAAAGTAAGAAAACAGTAGGGTTAGATGGGATCTCAAGTATTGTTGTTAAAAAATGTAAAAAGTTTTTATTAACACCTCTCCTTCATCTAATTAACTTCTCCCTGGAAAAAGGTGTATTTCCAAAGCAACTGAAGGAAGGTAAAATATTGCCTGTGTTTAAGAATGGCAATACCCAAGTAGTTGAAAATTATAGGCCCATAAGTATATTAAACACTATTAGCAAAATTTTTGAAAAGGTAGTGTTCATTAGGTTAATCAATTTTTTGACTGAAAACCTTATCATCTCAAAAGATCAGCATGGTTTCCAAAAGGGTAAGTCAACCAAAACTGCTATTGTCTCACTTTTTGAGCAGATAGTTGATATATTGGATGCAGGAGAGAAAGCCTTAGCTGTGTTTTTAGATCTCAGTAAAGCTTTCGACTGTGTTGATCATGAAGTTTTGTTGAAAATGTTAGAGTCATTAGGTATTAGGGACGTAGAACTTAAATGGTTTCAGTCTTATCTGGTAGGTAGAGTACAGTGTGTAGAAATAACTAGAGTAGTTAGGGGGAAACTTACAAAAATTTTGTCTGAAAAGCTTGATGTCAAAGCTGGTGTTCCACAGGGGTCAATTTTAGGTCCCATTTTGTTTTTGTTGTATATAAATAGATTACCAGATATCTTACCCAACAGTAAAGCTTTATTGTTTGCTGATGATACTTCAATCATAAACAAAAGTTTACTGGTAGATAGTCTCGAAGTGAACACACAGATTAGCGTAGAATCTGTAGTCCAATTTCCGAATGAATTAATGTTAACAGTTAATGGGAAAAAGTGTCAGTTCTTACAGTTCAAAAACAAACACAACGTAAGGGAAAACAGAGAAGTGGATGTCTTGATACAAAATAATATCCTAGATCATGTGCAAACAGTGAAGTTTCTAGGAGTCTCACTAGATAGGACCCTATCGTGGGATTATTACACCGATCAAATTTGTAGTAAAATATCATCTGGGGTATTTGCATTAAAGCAAGTTGCCAGATTAAATGATAAAAAATTGCTTATAGCAGCTTATCATGGTTTAATTTTATCTCATATCAGGTATGCCATATTAGTATGGGGTAATTCATCACAGGGTAACATGGAAAGAGTTTTTAAAATACAGAAAAAAGCTATTAGGTGTATGATGGGAGTCAACCACCTTACCTCATGCAGATCACTATTTAAAGAGCTGCAATTGCTCACGGTTCCTTCTTTGTATATTTTTGAAGTGATAATGTACGTAAAGAAAAATACCTTTTTACAGAATTTAGATGTTCACAACCACTACACAAGAAACAGAATCGATTATTATGTTGCTAATCACAACACTAAATTGTTTGAACAAAAACCAACTTATGCAGGTAGAAAATACATCAATAAATTGCCTCAAGGTTTAAAAAGTTGTGACAATTTAAGTCATTTTAAAAAAAAGCTAAAACAATATTTGATTGATGAAACATTTTACAGTGTGCACGAATTCCTTTCTAAATAGTTTTGGTATTTAACTTTAATTAAACAAATATTGTGTACAATTTGATACAAAGGGGTTCTTGACAAGCCTGCTGAGTTAAGCAGTAGTAGGGGGAAATTATTGGTAAGTGTTGAATTTATCATTGTGTTTGATTTATTTTTATTATTTATTGTGTGTGATATTTAATTTAATACGGTTCATGACAAGCATACTGAAGCAAGCAGTAGCAAAAACAAATTTTGGTGGTAAGTAGTAAATTTATCACATTGGTGATAAACTTTCAGTTCATCAAATTTACCTTGACATGTCCTATACTCCCTTTGGAGTCTCCAGGATGCAAGTAGCAAAAAAAAAAAAAAAAAAAATTAGTACGACTAATGTGTACGAAACAATTTTATTGGGAATTAAAAGATCTACAACTTTAATGAGAGCATTTTTCTCTACAGAGCCTAGTTTTGCGTGAAAGAGTGATTTTTCGTATTTTTAAGCCAAACTGAGGTTGATTTTCATTTTGCGTCTTTCACTCATGATTAAAATTAGGTTATGTTTATTGAGGTTAGTTTTTTTGTTTATATCTAATGTTAGGTTTATTGTTAATTATTTTCATTGGCAAGAGAAAGTTGTGTGAGTGTTTCACACCAGATGTTTTGTTATTTTTTGCGGTTACTTAACACAACTACAAATGATTGAGATGATAAAACGTGTCATGATTAACAAGAAAAAATAATCACCCACGTGGCACTTTATATTTTTATACGTTTGTGTGTTTGTTATTTTTAGTTCATTTTAGAATTATTTGACTGTCAATTTATAATGTATTTAATTGTATTTTAATCCTCTTGTAAATCTCTTATCCATTTTTTCTTTAACCTTCTCTGGGGAACATGAGATAGGTGTGATGCATAGATTCTTTTAAGTCATTTTTATGTTTGTCATATTTTTCCATTAGTTGTCTTTAGTACTCTTTTATATAATAACGCATGGGATGCGTAGTAATTGTCTTCGGTTTTGTTTCTCACATACCAAGCAAAGTTGGTAATAATTCGTAGTACTTTATATCGAGATACTTGTATACGAGAAAAATTTCTACTAGCAGTGGAGCTACATATATTTGACAAGCGTATGACCAGATATCTTTCAAAAGTATACAGAATATATTGTGACTATATCTATAGGGAATGTGTGTTCGAGAATTTTCGAGGAAGACCGAGATTTTAAAAATGTTGACGTAAATAATAAGAGTGGTAAATAGGGTTCCAAGAAATAGTTAGAAATAGTATGGGTACTTTAAACGATTTTTATAGTACAGGTAGGCCTGCCTTTTGTTGTATGTCTATTGTGAAAGAGTCGAGTCAGGTACCTATTTGGATAATTGGCCTTTTTGTAACACTTTTTATTGAGTCTCCCTTCTATTAAATCCTAATTTGTGATTTTAAACATTTTTAAAATATCGGTCCTTCTTGAAAATTCTCGAACACACATTCCCTTTAGATATTGTCACAGTATTAAAGTAAAACAAAATAAATTGTAAAAATGTTTATTGGTTTTGCAGAGCTGGATAGTAGTAAATTTAAATGAAGTAAAAAATAGCCTATAGTACGAACAAATGTTGTAGAAATAGCAGTTACCACTTTTTTCTTTTTTTTGGTTTAACGTCCGACTGTTCTGCAATTACTGCTAATGCAGACGGTGAAGGATGAAATGATTTTTTTGTAACGTATGAAAAAATGCCGTGCCTGAATGGGATTCGAACCCAAGACCGCATGATGAGAGGCGAGCACGTTACCAACTACGCCAATGCAGCCGGCTAGCAGTTACCATGGTGACAAATTTAAAAAAAAGAAGCGCTTTGCGTTAAAATAATACCTTCACCATGTAATAAAATAACAGAATACTGTATGTACAAGTGTCATGCATATTGGCGTACATTACGATTTTAATTTTAGAAATGTGTGTTTAAGTCTCTCGTTATTGTTAACAAAACATTCTCTGGATTAAGTTAACAAACCTAATAATTTTTTTTGAGATTATAATAATATTTTTACTTATTTCCATACCCTATTATTTTGTACATTTGCATTCTTGTATCCAAGAAAATCTTGTTTATAAAATTACTCTGTTGAATTACAGTGTAAAATAATTATTTTACATATTAAGTGAAATAATATAGACAAACTCAATGTGTAATGTTAAGGATATTGTTAGATAGATAAATAAACAATGTGAAGTACAGAAGCGAAAAAAACACCTTTAATAATACAAATTACAACTATATAAAATGTTTATAAATCTATTATAAAATGTTGAAATATAAAATGTTTTACTGAAAACTATTCCCACTCATCCATCATACACCCTCGCCTACAAACACGCGCGCGCGTGCACACACACACACTCACACACACACACACACACACACACACACACACACACACACACACACACACGCACACACACACACACGCGCGCACGCACGCACGCACGCACACACACACACACACACACACACACACACATCTTTCCACTCCTCATTATAGTCATTCATCTGAAAACACGCCCATGAATAAAATTGAGTTTTTTTGAACTCTTCAACAAAAATAAATAATTTTACATTATTTGTTTAATTTTATTAACACTAAATCAATTTTAGTAGGTACTTATAGATTAGTTTCATAGTTGTTAACGTGACTACTTCTTTTGGCACCCCTGGACTATTTTTTTTGCACGGGAAAATCTTTTACTTGCTGTCACGTCACACTCGGCTATCAAAACGTACCATGGAAACAATTATCATTAATTCATTTACAAAAATCTTTTTTATTTAATTTGTTAGCTTGATTAATTTTTTTCATTTATCCGAGGCGGCAAGAAAACTCATGTTCACTCCCCCACGATGGGGGGAAGTAGTGTTGGATTCAATTGAGGCGTCCTCGTCCAGCCCCAAGGAGGCCGCAACCGCCTACCAACCAAAAACCCGTCACATGGCCACTTAATCCGACATCAACAAAAAAACCCTCCCACTCCCTCTGAACTGATTAATTAAGCAGTCACTTCTGTCGGCCAGGCCCGCGAATGCTGAATTTTTTTTGTTTTTGATTAGTTTAATAGAAATTTTGCAAGAAAATGAATATCATTTTAAATTAATTACTTGGTTGATTCGTTTTTAATGTTCTTCCCAATAAAAAAGACTAATTCTGATTTGTCTCCATTAATATTTTTAAAATACTTTACTATCATACTTAGGTTTCTTGATTAATAATTTCTATGCCTTCCAGTTCCGCTTTGGAATTTATACTATGACCAATTTTAATATCAATCAATCACTGGAAGAGATTAATAAACAATAGTTTTTTTTTATTCCTAATTTGTGTACGTTGCAATCTGTTCAATTTAGAACAATAAGCAACCCCATGACCCAATGAGGTGAGAATGATGTGTATAACGTGTAAATGAGGTGTAGTCTTGTACAGACCCAGGCCGACCATTCCTGAGAGAGTATTGTTAATTGAACCCCAACCATCAAAGTACACCGGTAACCACTGTCTAGTATTCCAATCCGTATAAAAGTAAGTTAACTACCTTTACTAGGATTTGAACCAGGAACCTTCGTCTCCGAAAATCAGCTGTTAAACAGCTGATTTTGGCGACGACTTTACCTCTAGACCAAACCGGTGGAATAAACAATAGTTAATAGCAATAAATACAGCGTCGGTCTTCTTTGGCTAGGCACAGAGGGAATCGAAACCCATTATTCACCGGTTTATATACTCATTACGAAAAGCTTTTGAAAAAATTTGTTACTAAAATACATCTTTTATTATAGTTAAAATTTATTTTTCGAATTGGATAATGTATCAGGTTATTAATTTTCACTTATTTCAGTGTTTCCACGTATTAATTTTGCACATAGTAAAATGTCCATTCTGTGTCGTTATTACTCAGCTAAGTAAAAACATTAATAAATCATTGTTGTCAATATACGGTGAGAGTTGAGTTATCAATTTTCTTGGATACAAATATTTGTGTTGTTAAGGTCATCAGCCGAAAGGCTGGTTTGAACCTCTAGTGGCTTTACTAAGTAAAACGAGTCGTGAGGTAATTTACTATTCCTTTCCTCACTGAGTGGAAAAGTATGATTATCAGCATGCCGGGCCCTATGAAAAGCATCTACTTTCCACCCTGCAAATGACACCTTCACTTCATTTACCACAGGGTCTGGCTGCTTAATAAAATTCATTACTCTCAGAGGAGATAACTTTAAGTGTCTTTTACACCTCTACCTCTTCTGTTCTTAAATGCTTCAGTCATATAATTGGCTGACCATGTGATAAGAAACAGAACTATTTTTGTAGCCCTGGAACTAGCAGATTGAGTGCAAATAATTAAACACTCTACCTGCCTGTTATAGCAGAGGTTCTCTCTTAGGTATTTTAAATACCTAAATATTTCCTTTAGCAACATTTAATTTTCAGAGACAGCTGATTGCTGTAGTAATTTTAGATTATTGCAACAATATAGATTGTTGATGTTAAACCAAATTGTCCAAATTTTTTAAAAATAATTCATTTTTTTATATTTTTAATTATTTTTGAGCAATAAAAAAATTTATCTCTGATGTATTCGACCCACCTATCTTTTTGGTTTCCGAACCATTACTCCAAATATAACAATTCGAAAACTCGATAAAATTTACAATACTTAGATGAAAAACGGTTACATACTCATGTATTTCTGTATTTAAGCTAAAATACAACTTAAAATGTATCAAAATTGATATTTTTTAAAAGGTCTAAACATTTTCTAATGATTCCGGACTATAGCAAGTCTTCATTTATTCGTGGGAAGAATATACAGTATTAACAAACTAATGAAAATCAATGCTATTTCCCTATAGTTCAAATTCCGTGGGACACTATAGAATGCAGCAGATTTTCAAGAAGAAAATCACGAAGATTGTGAAGTTAAGAAAGTTAGGCGGTAGGTTATATTTAAATTATTTTTTTATTTTTGAATATTTCCAGAAAGCTTAGAAACAGAGCAATCAAGCTACCTTTATGTCATTCAGAAGAATTTGAACTGACATATTTAGGCAAAAAAAATTTAATTAATCTAATTTTGTTTTTAGTTTTTCAACGTAGACTCTCCCCTTAGAACACAGTACTAACGTCTCTGACGCTACTGTTTGTTTGAGTACACTGCGTAATAGTGTAAATATTAATATATAATTAGTAATCAATAATTAAGTAATTGTTAATAGTTGAGTCTACAGTGTCTAGGCTACATTTGTGGTTAAACGTAAAAATTTGTTTTAAAAAGTTTATTTTTTGTTAGCAGTTGATTTTTGTAGTTTTATTTATTGTTAAACTTGAATTTATTTTTTAATAGCTAATGACTAAATTCATGCGACTTAGTAGAAAGATAAATAATAAAATATTATCATTTCTGTGTATGTATAAATTAACAATAGAAAATTAACAAAAAAGTATTTTTTTTATGTATGTCGGTAAAACAAAGCTCGAAGAAAGTTTAGACAGAAATAGATAACTAAAGAAAAACGAGGTAAGAAAAGATACAAAAAAGGCATTTAATGAAAGCCTAACGAGTAAAAGTGTAATGTATCTTGTGTTCTTAACCTTTATTTCTTTTGTTTCCCTTCAGAAACAAAACATTCCTTTCTGTACCGTTATACATTATTTCGGTGGCAATAAAAACATTATGTACCATCATAGAGGTTTTTGTTTTAATTTTTCATCAAGTGAAAAGGAAACAATGCGAAACATGTTTTTTTATGTATGATTGCTTACTTCTGGTAAAATTAGTCTTTGAAGTTTTTCAAATTTTTTTTAAAGAAGTAGATTCTAATATTTTATGTGCCAGTCTTCATGACGGATTTTATAATTATTATTCGCATTATTAAAAGGAAAATAGCTTACGTGGGGAGTTATATTTTAGTGCATAAAAGTAATCGTCGTTTACAAATCTCAAAAAAATATTAGGTCCGGTCGGCGGTTTTGTAGGCACTGTTAACTTACGATCTCAAATTCGATTTTCGACAAGGAATTAGAAAATTTTTACATAATACAAAAACTATAAATCCTAAAAATATCTGTTGAAGGTAATATTCTAATCAGTTAGGTACTTAACTGATTTTTGAAAAAAATAATTTTTAAAATATTTACCTACTACGTAGTAGATATGTAATTCCTGTCACCGCCGTCCGCTTTGATTAGGCACTGTGCTGCCGGCTATCAAAGCTTTCGACTTAGCGACAGAGGGAACCGCCAATAGTTCCAAAAGGGCGGTAGGCCCGTGTCGGCACTGCAGAGGGCTTGTAACCGCCCCCACCGCTGTTCACTGGAGACTATATAAAGAGCGCTCCACTAAGCCCGAGGTGATTCGATTCGAATTTTCTACAGTAGACGAGACATTCAATATTGGCACACGGCAACCGGACTCCAAGGAAGGCTTATCGGTAACCCCGCAAGAGAGAAGATGATGCTTCCACTCGCCGATCCGACACCGTAAGCCGTCGCCCGGGACCGTCATCGCCCACTGCGGCGAGCTATGCCCACAGCGGTTTCTCGACCGAGCGTTGCGCCCCCCGGATCCCGACGAAGCAGCCATCGACGCACTACTGCGAGATAAGAAGATGACGTCTCCGCTGGACGACAACATCCCGTGTCACCACCACAATGACTACGGCCGACACATCTCGCCCAGATGACCACCGCTTTAACGGTTTTTTCAGGGCTCCAAACATTTAAGGTTTTCCACATCACATAATGTCGCTATCCGGTGACAGTCCTAAACCGCAAAATCGTAAGATTGTTTATTTAGGAAATGCGTATGGTAGGAGAGGGAATTTTTCATCAAAGCTATTCTGTTAAGTGTTTCCGCTAAAAAGATGTTTTTTGCTTGCACCCATTTATAGAGAAACATTACATGAAGGTAAAAAAATCTGGTGTGATACATTCACACTACTTTCTCTTGTCATTGTAAATAATGAAACATATAACCTACGTTTAATCATAAAAGTATATGATTAAACTCAGTACCATATAGTTCAGTATGTATATAATTTCATAAAAGAAGCTGAATCATATAGCTATGTGGATTTTGCGCGTAGTACAGTTTAAAGCATTTTGAAATAAAAAATAAAATCGTTGATGTGTTAATCAAAACACCGAATGAGAAGGAAAGTAAAGAACCAACTGGACGAAGTAAATTGATGAAGTTGTGAGAAGAACAATAGCCTTCATGATATTCATAAAACAAACGCTAAATGGCCAACATTATATTAAATATTACTCCCCGTTCTGCAGTGGAGAATTAAATCCAAATAACCACACATTTACGAATGGTTACTGCGGAAAATGATTAAAGCTATGAGATTCAGATGGAGAAAGGCAAAAGGCAATTGAACATTGTTAATCAAGAAATTGACACCGGGACTCGAGACTGAAGTATCAGTACCGCATTACAAAAGGGAAGGACAACCAATCATTTACAGCGACAAAACATACGTACATGTTTTACACGTGTAGTCCCGTGCATGGTCGGATTATACAGAATCAGGTATTTCAAAAACGATTTCTAAAGCAATTTCAATGGCGCAGTTTAGTTTACAAGTCTAGTATGAAACGGGATATTATCCAATGGAGGATTTAGGGGCGCCACATGGGGCATGACCCCCTCAAAATTAAAAAAAAAATTGTTTTATTAGGTTTTTGTATTTTTATAAATACAAAATTTGCCCATAACAAGCAGGTGGAGTTTTAAATTATTTGAGCTCTGCTAGTTCGAGGGCTACAAAAATTTGTTTTGTTTTGTTGTCACATGATCTGATCACCCAATTATATGACTGAAGCATTTAAGAACAGAAGAGGTAGAGGTGTAAAAGATACTAGTCAGAGTTATCTCCTCTGAGAGTAATGAATTTCATCATTATACAGCCAGATCCTGTGGTGAATGAATGAAGGTGTCACGTGCAGGGCGGAAAATAGGTGCTTTTCAGAGGGCCTGGCATGCTGATAAGGATACTTTTCCACTCATTGAGTAATGGTAAATAACCTCACTCCTCGTTTTACTTAGTAAAGCCTTTAGAGGTTCAAACCACCCGTTCGGTTGAGAACCTAAACGATTGTTGAAGTACAATATTTCACCTTAACATAATTTCTTTGTATTTTTTTAAAACTAAGAGCACTGATTAGTTTTTGTGTAAAGATGTACTTAATCATACTGTCTCAACAGTTTATTTTATACAAATAAATTAAAGTGTAGTAGGTATGTAATTCTTTTCTTGATTTTTCCCCTTTCGTAATTCTACAAATTTGATCATGTGCTTTTATTTATTATAATTTATTTTCTTACACAATACTGATACAGCAAAATAAGCACCCAACAAAATATATTTTAATTACTTATTTAGTAAGTCCCTAACATTTCAAAATGATAAAAAGGTCTATCTTAGTAGAATAGTACTGAATAGTACACTTTTAGAAAGAGAGGGAAACACGATTTTAATTTCTTGTCTATCCCTCCTTCTCATACCGACTCGCCGTCCCTTTCTTTACATTTTTACAAGCTTGTTCGTAAAACATTTTTTTTTTTTTTTGGTTTAACGTCCTACTGTTCTGCAATTACTGCTAATACAGACGGTGAAGGATGAAATGATTTGTGCAACGTATGAAAATATGGCGTGCCTGAATGGGATTTGAACCCAAGACCGCATAATGAGAGGCGAGCACGTTACCAACTACGCCAATGACAAATGACCTACACTTTAAAACAAATGATGTACACCATATTTTTTTGCTCTTTCGTACAAATAAGTAACGGCCACGTCTGAGGTTGAAAATATTGTGCATCTGTTTCTTTATGTTATATCCAATAGTAATTATTTTATTCAAAATTTAGCATTTTAAATTATTTTACACATACGGATATTTGTATGAGGGATTCGGTTTTCAATTTGATATGTTGTTTTTCGAATTTGTAACTCAATAAATATTTCACAACTCTACGGGCCCTTTTAATAACTCCCTAATAAGAACATTTATTTTTTTAAGCTATATTTTTGCGGTTGGACCGGATAATTATACTTTATTCCTCGAAATTTTAGGATTATGTGTATACACAGGTATTAAAACGTTACAACTGTGTCAAATGAATTACGGACACTAAAACGAAGGTAAAATTTTATAAGTTATTTTAGGCTTACTTGAGAGATCATTTCCATGAAGAAACTGAATTAGAGTTCACCTTTGTACTTTCAGTAAGTAACAAGACAAAGCTCTTAATAAAACAAGTTACAGTGGCAACTAGTCGTAATGTTTGGAGGCATTTCAGTCAAGATAAATAAAGACACATTGTCAAGACGAATTTCACGGCTGATATGTTAGGACAACGGACTTTGTATTCAAACATGACATTTCCTTTGTTAATACAGATTAAGCAACTATTCTCAGTTGATAAGAAGAATAGGTCTATTGTGTAAAGTCATTCGTGTGGCTATAATAATTGTTCTGTGTTTCCGTCAACGAAATAACTGACATAACATCTGTTTATTTCTAATTCCACCTTGAAACCTATTCAATGATTGCGTGCCTCAATATCACTGAGATTGAAATAATTCCCATTTATTACCATCATGATAATTATCCAATACTCCTTTGAAATAGTGAACATCAATATTTTTATATTAAAAATCTGGTGTGAAACACTCACACAACTTTCTCTTGCCAATGCAAATAATTAACAATAAACCTAACATTAGTATTAAAACATTAGAAATGAACAAAAACTAACCTCAAAAACATAACCTTATTTTAATCATGAGTGAATGACGCAAAATGACAATCAAACTCAGTTTGGCTTAAAAATACGGAAAATCACGCTTTCACGCTAAACTAGGCTCTGTAGAGAAAAATGCTCTAAACAAAAGTTGTAGATCTTTTAATTTTCTATAAATTTAATTATATACACTTTTGTCGTAAAATGCATACTAAGACCGAAATGTTAAAAAATCGATTTTTCTCACGTTTTCGTGAGAAAAAAAACAGAAAATCGCAAATTACCGCTAAACTAAGCGTTATACAAAAAAATGTTTGAAACAGAAGTTGTAGGTTTTTAAATTCTCTACAACTTTTATTATATAAGTTTTTGCGCTAAAATTTATATTAAAGCTGTAATCTTAAAAAAACAACGTTTTTACGTGAAAACAGCCTCACCGAGAATTTCAGCAAACATGGCGCCTACCCTATCTTGTAGAGAATAAAAAATTGAGTAAAATAGGCGATTTTAAAAAAAATCGTAGGACCAGTTTTTGAGAAAATCGCAAAAAACTGAAAAATTATACGAATAAACTACTACTTCCGGTTGACCGATTTTGATGAAAATGTTCGTGTCGCGTCCGGTAGTGGTATGTAACTTAAGTTTCAAGTTTCAAGTTCGTACGATGTTCCGTTCTTGAGATATTCTGTTCACACACACACACACACACACACACAGACCAATCGCTAAAAACATGTTTTTTGGGTTCAGGGGATCTGAAAACGTATAGATCCGGTGAAAACTCGATTTCGAAAAATCGACATGAAAACAATACTTTCCTTCCTATATATTCATATAGGCAAGAGAAAGTAAAAAGTGCACCTACATGGAAGTATTGCTTTCGATTCAGATAGTAAGAGTAATCAGTTCTGGCATAAAAAGGTTTTGTGGGACAATCTTTCATGAAAGTTATTAAAATTATGATCAAATAAAATGCAGAATGATTAAAAATTATCCAAAACAATCTAATAACTACAACCATAGATATTATATAGACTACTTGTTGTTGTTGTTGTTTAGGTCATCCGCCGAAAGGCTGGTTTGAACCTCTAGAGGCTTATCGTAAATAAATAAAACTGAAAGAGTTTCCGTCTCTCCCAGATATCTTGCAAATGTCTTTGTACTTTTTAGGGTCCGCCTATCAGAAGTTTAAAGGAACACTTGGACAACATTTTAATTGTTTTTGATAGTTTTATTTCGATTTCATTCTTTAAGATATTTTCTTTTATCCAATGCCTTCTATGAAACAAAATATGTCTTTCGTATCAGAGAGATTATTATATTGCGTAGATGGTGAACTTTTTTACTTTCTCTATCCTATATGAATATTTAAAAAGGAAAGTATTGTTTACATGTCGATTTTTCACCGGACCAACTTATTAGATTTTGTACCGTAGTTCAGAATTGGTGAATTTTAAGTGTAATTATTTCAAATCCTATCCGAGAATTGAACCCGTGACTTTCCGGTTTGCAGTGGGCAGCGCTTTTTAAAGCTCTAACCACCAGGCCATGGAGGTGACCAAACTCTTTAATTTTTTTGTTTTAGTTTATTTAAATTTGCATCAACATCTTGGTTATTAGGGACTACTTTGAATTAAAAAACGGTGGGTTTGAATGCGTAATAATATTCCAAACCCTGGCCGCGAATCAAACCTGGGACCTCCGCTTTGTAGCGAGGACGCTAACTCCTGGGTCACGGAGACGGCCAAATTTTGGGTACCAAAGATTACTTTGTAAAGGACTCTAAATAGGTAGGTACTGCTATAGTTAAAATACAAGAAAGAATGGACTTAAACATTACATGCATGAATATTTTCAAGTTTAAATAAATAACATATTGTTTTTAATTGTATACTTGATTGTTCAAGTCTGTGGGTTTATAATATAAACCCACAGACTATGCGATAAAATTTTACATGTTGCATGGAATTACAATTTAAAAATAATAACTGTTTCCCTTGTGGTACGAACTTAAGTTCCAAGTTTCAATTTCGTACGATATTCCTTTCTCTAGAGATATTTTGTTCATACTAACCAATCGCTAAAAACATGGTCTTTGAATTCAGGGAACTGAAAACGTGAACAGCCGGTGAAAACTCGATTTCAAAAATTTTATTTGAAAACTACTCTCTACATTAATATTTGGCAAGAAAAAGTAAAAAGCAGCTAATAAAAATCACTATAATTAATTGAGTAATGATTAACAATAACCGTGAAAGAAAAATATCTTAGTAATACAAAGTTATTACGTTAATAACTAGTACCTATTAAAAACAATGGTGAACGCTTTTCGATAGTCTGGGTGAATCATTTTTATTTTAAATGCTGTCTATTTCTCTTTTAATCGGCGTTGTTACTGGCCGCTTAGTAACCTACTAATGCCAGCGCACAGCAAACCGACTATTATGAAGGCAGAGGCAGTGAAAAGAACGTTTTTCTCCGTCAGTAACTTTGCATCGGCTGCGATAGCTGGTTGGCCGCTCGGTAACATTCAATCCAGTACGAGTACAACACACTATTTATCAAGTAAACAGAAGCAACAAACTATGAAAAACGTTTGACTTCAGCTACAACTTGCGTTGGTTGCTCGGTAGGTACGATACGTTATTCAATGCAACTGCGCGGCAGGCATATTCATTTTGGATACCAGTTACTTTACTATATTTATCATGGTGTTTCTGATAAGAGTTACGTGGGTAACAGGTTATCGGTGAATAACTCGGTTATTTATCCTAATACGTTTTATACTATCAATCCTATAAGTTTATTCCTTGGTATAGTTTAAGGTTCTAATCATTATGTCGTAATTGTGGTTAGAACTGCTGTAATTATAATACCAATGTTAATATTTCGTACCCAAAGGTAAGGAAAATCATAACGCGTTTAGTTCGTATTATCATGTTCATGGTTAAATTTCTTTATCAATTAAAATATTAACTTTCATTACATGGTAACTGAACCATAACGTTGATTGATCTCAAGTAAGTATAATTACATTAAGTTCAGTATTAAATAAAACTTGGTTTAAACTTGAAAACTAATTTTTTTTTAATATGACTTACGGGGCTGATAGAAAATTCTCGTTAAAGTGTCATTAAGAAAAGGTCGGTAATTTAATGCGAATACGTCGCAGGGAAATATCTATAATATTTAAAATGTTTCCTGGTATCATCATAACCTAACTACAATACTGTAATCGATGTAATAACCTAATCAAATTTTCTAGTATTAGATTTTTTATTAATTTTGTTCGATAAACTTTGCACCTCTACAAGAAATATTTTGTTACAGAATGTTAAAGGACTAGCCTAACCAAAATCTAATACTTTAAAAATTCATTCGTTAGTTTAAAATTTTTCAGTATTCGTATTCTAAATTCAATTATCTTATTTGCAGATATGTGTAGAAATATGACCAATTAACTGTGTTGTGTTATAGACATATTGTCTCTGATTTTCTGTTTTACTGGGATTTAAATTTACATTGTCTATCAAACATATCCATTGGAAGAAGTAATTCATTTATTTTTCAAACAAGATGTGATAATTCCAGATTTATTTCACACAATACTTTTAGCGTGTTAATAAACCAACATAATATTTTTTATACCAGAAATTTTAACGACTACTACCTTACTACTTAAATTAATATTTGGAATAGTTTGGATTTTTTATTGCTAACAGGCCAAAACAGCTGTGCTGGTAAAAACTATTTCTTAATCATATGTTTAAATTTCTCTTATAGTTCTCAAATTTTTTGCAGCCTTATTTTATTCACTCTGGTTTTCTTTTTTTCTTCATCAGAGCGTTCAGCTCTGTCTGTGAATTTGCAAAATTAATCTCAATGCTGTAAACTAATTTTGTTAAATTTTTACAAGTTATAAAATTCTCTTGTGTTATTCTTAATTTTTTATTTTTTCCTTTAGTTACTTTATCAAATATTGTTGTGTTTTATCTATTTTAATTCTTTCTTCCCATGTGTCCATGAAACCTGATTTCTTTTCCTGTCATTGCTCCTTCTATTGTTTCTATTTTTTTGATTTGACAATTTCTTATGACTTCTATACTTTTTCTGGGACCATACATTTTACAAATAATTTTTTTTTAATTTTCCTCAATTTCTCCAAGGTTGTTCTCTTACAGTGTGTTGTCTCGATTCTATTTAAGACTACTGATTTCAAAACTGTCTTATACAGCCTTGCCTTAAGGCCTATGTCCGCAACGTTAGTTTACTAGCTGCTAGTACTTCTAGGACCTGTAGCTTGTCAGTGACGTTTCCCACAGAGCTAGTTAATTATTGCCAGTGCTCTGAAAACGTATGTGAGTTCTGGGGTTTTTTCCGTTTTCTGTATGCCACTATCAAATCAGAATTCGCTGAAGGGCTGCACACTTGTTCATTTCTCCCACTCCCTTACTGAAAACTCATACTGAGGCAGACACACTCAAGTACGTGCCCACACGTCTTTTCCAGTCCCATTATATAGTACTATTTTACATATTCTGTTGTTTTATTTCATATTTTTATTATTTTATTTTGCTATTACTACATTACTATTAAGTTGTATTTTTTATTTTAATTCTTACTTATTCATGTTTCGGTGGATCCACCATCTTCAGAGTAAATAAAAAATTGAAACTAAAAACTCTTTATCTCACTTAAGTTATTTAAAATTTACAGAAGATGATACATTTTCAGTCACTTGTATAAAACTGATTTAAAATTTATTTATTTTTGTAATTAATTACAGTAATTTTGTAATTAATTTATTTTGTATTTTAAAACAAATATTAATTTTAAATCAGTTTTATACAAGTGACTGAAGATGTATCATCTTCTGTAAATTTTAAATAAGCGAGATAAAAAATTTTTAGTTTCAATTTTTTATTTACTCTGATGGTGGATCCACCGAAACACGTGTAAGTAAGAATTAAAATAAAGGTGACGCGGTTTAAAAAGAAGGTTGGTGAAATTATATTTTTTAATTGAATTTTTCACTTTTATTAGGCTACATTATACTATTATGTTACTTGTTTAATTATTTACGTTGGGAAGAGAAAGTGGTGTGAGTGTTTCACACATACTTATTTAGTTATTACATTTTCTGGGATTGTATAATAACCCCTTTTCCTGAAGGACCTCTGCAGCATCTTCCTCCGGCCGATTATTATTAAGTAACTCTACAAAATTCGTAGTAGACTGTGTAGTAACTTACTGTGAAATCGGAGTGGAGTTGACACTATGCAGGAATATTGGTTGTCAGATTGGCGCGCTAGATGCAGGAGTGGTAGAATTGTGTTCCCTTCTGGGAATTCGGATTTAATAGTGGTATACAGAAAACGGAAAAGACCCAAGTTGTGTTCTGTATTGCTGTACAAAGTAAAGCTTAATATCAACTAGCGACGTTTCCAAACATTCACACCTATCTAGTTTACTAGTGCGAGTCAACCACATGACCTTTTCTCTTTTACTAGCGTTAGTAAAATCAAACATATTCAAATTCACTAGTGCGCTAGTGAATACTAGCTGCTAGTTGTTTGTTCCCATGAGGCTACTACTATCTGCTAGTAAACTGGCGTCATAGGAATAGGCCTTTAGTGTTTATTATTATGTTTCTTTTGTTGACCTGTATAAATTCTTCATTAGTTGAATTGTCTTTTCAAATTGTCAGTTCTTTCATTCATGGGTGGATGATTTTTATCCCGAATATTTAAAGTTTGTGAAATGTTTATTTACTAATTCACACATAAGAGTATGATAACTTAAATTTATTTGCCAGCTGCATTGGCGTAGTTGGTAACGTGCGCGCCTCTCATTATGCGGTTTTGGGTTTGAATCCCATTCAGGTATGGCATATTTTCATACGTTACAAAAAATCATTTCATCCTTCACCGTGCAGTAATTGCCGAAGAGTTGGACGGTAAACCAAAAAAAAAAACTTAAATTTATTTACCACAGGGAGCGATATTTGTAGTATAATGTCAAGTACTTACTTTTATTCTCATCTTTACTTTTCTAGTTCTATAAATGATTGTTGAAGTACATGTACATAAATCTTCAGACCATTCAGAAGAATGACTTTATAAATCAAAAGGATTTAACTTGTATTGTAGTGAAATTATGAGTACCTACATAACTTGTACATGTTATATATTTTATTCTAGTTGTGAATTTGAAGCTTCATTAAGTTATTTGTTATATTTCCTAATTGATTACGTTTTAGCGAAATAGTTATGGTGCCGTGATGGATAGAACTGAACAATGTAGATGCAAAAGACACATAATAAGGATTTTACTGTAATACTTAAAACTTTGTTTAAGAAATGTTTTTATTTAATGTGATTTTCATCTTCAATATTATTTAGGTATTATTATATTGATTATGGACATTTGTAAAATAAAAAATTTAAACGTGTAAAATTTTTATGTTCCAGTATGAGCTGTATGTTTCGGATGAAGAGGGCGAATTAATCAGAGTTGATATACAAGTGGTTGATATTAATGACAACCCTCCACTTCTAGAACGACCCCTATATCGTACCCAAATCACTGAAGAAGATGATCGCAATTTACCCAAAAGAGTACTTCAGGTAAATTTGAAACAGTTTAAATTATAATTTACTGACTATTCCTAAATTGGTTAAATTTATCTGATGTGAAATTGGGACATTTTAAGGTGCTACTATAGTACGCGGCCTACTGCGTTATGTTTAGTGAAATTTGTATTTCTTGATGTGGTAGCACTGTCCACTAGCACTTGTGGCACGTAAATATTCACATATTTTACAGGTTGTGTAATATTAAGAAAAAATGTCAAATTACATACAATGATTATAATAATATACTTTTTTAATTATTATGATAATTACATACAAAAATTTGCAATAGCAAATAATACTATAAGGATTCACCCAATTATTTTTTGTCAGTCTGCACACGGTACACACTGTGAATATCATTGAGAAAAGCAACAAACAAATCAGGTTCTACTTTTCTCATAACTTTCCATGGTATATGGTCGAGGTGCGAATGAAATAATTCTTTCGGAACGCCTCTTTTTTGTTTAAGAATGTTTACTATTGCGTCCAACCACGATCTCTCAATTGCTTGTGTATTAGCTCCTGTTTATGGATCTTCATAATTTCGCTGATGGTTAACCGTTAAATGCAGGTAACCTAATGCAGTTCACATAACCTGTAAAATATGTAAATATTTTTGAAAACCTAATGTTCACATAACCTTTGTAGTTCACATAACCTGTAAAATACGTGAATATTTATGCATCAAAAGTGCTAGTGGACAGTGCTACCACATCAAGAAATACAAATTTCACTAAACATAACGCGGTAGGCCACATACTATAGTAATACCCATTTTAATCAGAAATAGGAGCACAGATAGAAATGACTAAGACAACCTTATTAAAGACTTAAGTATTTATTAAGTAACAGAGATTCAAGTCCTATTCAGATTCATGAGGTGGTATTGATAGTAAGTCATGAGAGTACCTTTTGCGTATGAATTGGCTGTTAGGAAGGGAAGAGAAATCTGACAGTGCTGCCAACCTTAACAGTGAGACACTACACCGTGCCATTGCACCGTTTGTTAACCACATACTGCCTTTCAATTAATATACTTCGTTGTGACTGACCCTTTTTCACTTAAACTTCATTTCTTTTAAAATTTTTCTTAACGTACAAAGTTTTCAACAAAATTTAGCCTTTCTTTCAAAACCAGTAATAACGTTTCATGTGTCGGCATCACTTTCTTATTGATATAACCGTTTCCTTTTTTTACCAGGTGTCAAAAAAACTGTTAATGAAGAATTATCTTCTTCACCATCTTTAACTTCCTTCTTTATATTTTGAATTGTGGAATGAGAAACATCACAATAGTTAGCCGCTCGCTTATGGCTTTTGTCAGAGGCCCAGAAAGGTATTTTTGTTAAGCTTCAACTTCACAGCATTGTATTTCATTGCATATTAGATTTTGTTCAGCACTGTGAACAATTCGACCACGTTTTCGTGAAACCAACATTTCCGTTATCAGTAACAAACTGTTATACTGATACAGTTCACCTACAAAAGGTTCCGCAATATACTGTTGGTTGTCTAAGTATAGTTTACGTTGTTGTGGTGGTGAACTGATACTTAAGCAGTCACGCATGCGCACTGATGCTTTCCCCCCTTACCCCCTCGTTAAAACCAAAGGTAAACTTGTGACTCAAGTAACTACACAAATTTTCTGTTCTATTGAATGGAATGGAGGCTTGAATTCTAAAGAAAACGAGAAATTAACAAAATTTAAGCCATTGAATTATGGGTAAATCAACATATGTTAAGGATACCATGGATAGAGAAAAGAACAGATGTGGAAGTCTTACATGAGTTAAATTAAAAGCTAAATTTGATAAAGGTCATATTGATAAAAAAAAATAATAATGCAAGACTGGGATCATTGTTTCTCTGTGAAACTACTTAGTGTAGCAGTATCAAAAGTAATAATTGCTGTTGCGATCATCAATCTCCGTTAGGAATTTTACAAAGAAAAATATATATTTGTGCCATTTTCTGATAGTTGAAATTCATTTGATAATTATGTAAAATGTAGGAAGCTCCAAAAGCGTATCAGTAAAAACGATTATTAATAGAAATTGTTATCAAACAGGATATTCTTTTGGTACGAATATGAATATTTTTTTAATTAATCCCTTCATTAGGATATTTCTGAAAGTCTGTGATTTGGACTGCATGACCCAACATAGCTTTGGGCTTCATTTCAGTGTTTAGTGCATATTATCCACTTTTTTAAAAAACTTTTTCAAATTTTTTTTTTTTTTCAAGTAATTGTTAAGGTTTTCCTTTTCATTTTTACCAGTTAAATATTATTTCAAAATTCACAAATACACAATAATCTATGGTTTAATTAAGTTATAAATTTTATTACTATTTTTATATGAATACAAAACCCTCTCTGACAGACTAACTTTCTCATCATTAATACTCTAACTTCCCAGTAGCACAGAGAGGTGAACTTCACCACATTTGTTCCTTAGATAATGATGATAAAATTAAAGTAATTCCATTTTGCATCACGTATGCCTAAGGGATAAAAAGGGTGTACTACCCTAAATCAATAGGTATTATATCTATACCTTCAAAAAGAGCCATAAAGCTAAAAATATGTGTGCATGTTCTTCAAGTAATACCTAGGAAAAGTAAAACATGTGAATTTCATGAAGCTTTAGGATGGAAAGGGGTAACTTATTTTGAAACGGTTAATTATTTACCATAAAATAAAGTTACTTGAGACCAACAGAAAAATTTATTTTTGTAGCCTACAGCTAAATGGAATACTACGGTTTCAGTGTGATGTAATTATAGTGGTTGATGCTGAAATTAAAATCAATAATTCTCCAGAATTAGTTAAAGAAGGTTTACTTATCTGTCATATAGATTTTAGAATAATGATGAATCTACTTTTTTTCATATCCGACCTTTTTTTATTATTCTGCCTTTATGAATTACAAAAACAATGAAAATAGATTCTGCTTTGAACATGTAAAAGTTACTTTAAATTTCAAGTAATAAATATTTTTGTGCATTTTTACTTTCTCTTGCCTATATGAATATATAGGAAAGAAAGTATTGTTTTCATGTCAATTTTTTGAAATCAAGTTTTCACTGGATCTACACATTTTCAGACCCCCTGAACCCAAAAAAACATGTTTTTAGCGATTGGTCTGTGTGTGTGTGTGTGTGCGCGCGCGCGCGCGCGTGTGTGAACAGAATATCTCAAGAACGGAAAATCGTACAAACTTGAAACTTGAAACTTAAGTTAGATACCACTAGAGAACCCAAACATTTAGAACCACTAGAGACAGGAACATTTTCATTAAAATCAGTCAACTGGAATTAGTAGTTTATTCGTGTAATATTTAACTTTTTTGCGATTTTCTCAAAAACGGCTCCTAAAGTTTTTTCAAAAACGCCTCCATTCACTAAATTTATTATGCTCTACAAGATAGAGTAGGTAGATAAGTAGGTTTTTCTCGTAAAAAAGTTGTTTTTTTAACATTGCGACTTTAATATGTATTTTAGCACAAAAATGTGTATAATAAAAGTTGTAGAAATTTAAAACCCTACAACTTTGATTTCAAACATTTTTTTGTAAAACGCTTAATTAGCGGTAATTAACGATTTTCTGTTTTTTCTCACAAAAACTTGTAAAAAATTGATTTTGTTTAAAGATTTCAGCCATAGTATGCACTTTACAATAAAAGTGTTTATAACAAAATTTATAGGAAATTAAAAGATCTATAACTTTTATTTACAGCATTTTTCTCAACAGCGTAGTTTAGCATGAAAGATTGATTTTCTGTATTTTAAGCCAAACTGAGGTTGATTTTCATTTTGCGTCATTCATTCATGATTAAAATAAAGTTATATTTTTTGTTTATTTCTAATTTTTTATTACTAATCTTAGGTTATATTGTTCATTAATTGCATTGGCAAGAAAAAAATCGAGTGAGTGTTTCACACCAAATTTTTTAATTTAATGTGTGAATAAAAGATTCTTATTTTTATGATTTAGAAAGTAATTAATTGTACATATTTTTATTATATATTTAAATGATCCTTATTAAAATATTTATCAAAAATATTTAAGACAGAAGGAATAGTCATTAAGAATTTAATGACAGAATAGTAGTGTTACGTAATGTTATGTATATAGCATGAGAGTGCATTTATTTTGACATAGTGCGTTCATTTTGCATGTGTAACCAACTAGGCTGCTGTTGTATGTACTGTGATTTTATGTTCTTGGTTGCTCTAAAGAAAAAGGTTAGGTAGAAATATACGTACAAAATTCAAAGCACCTGCTACAGAAAAGATATGAATATTGTAAGATCAGCAATTTCTAAAGGAAAACCATGTCGTAGGAATATTCCATTGCTATTTTACTCATGTAAAATATGACAGAATGTATGTTTAACCTATATATCTAGTACTCTTTTCTATTAACTTACGTATTTTTGTGCGATAACTTGGAATTTCTCATTTACTAGTTTAATAATAGACTATCTCCTGATATAAAATTTTATGTTAGTCACTGTATGGATCAGTATTATTAAAAATATTGCCATGTATGAACAGTGCGTTTTATTATGAATTATTTTTTTGGAACAAGAATTTATGTTTTTAAATGAAAAAAATTTTCTGAATTTTTATGTTGTAAGTAACCTTTAAAGTAGTCTAGTACTAATATAAAATTAGAATTAATAATAATTTAGTAATCGTTTTACATGATTTTTTGTGTGTTTAATATTTTAATAGCAGGTAAGACTGTTATTATTATTGTATTGTTTTAACAATTGCTTTAAATTACCTTAGTACAAACTACCTCATACTTTTTTTAAGATCCTTGAGTTTCTTCAATATCGTTTAGAATTGTGACCCAAGTATTGATATTTTTCACTTAATATTTTACAATGTTAGGCAGTTAATTTCGGTCAATGACTTCCTACATCATTATTATTGTTAGATGAATATTTCATTTCGATCTTGTTGAAGTCATACTAATACGGTTATTCAAAAAAAAACGCCGGTTTTGATATATTAAATTATGAACTTTATTATTTCAAAAAACATTAACAAATTACATAAACATGTTCATCTAAGCTTCCCATTTCAAGTATGGAAAATGGTTTCAGGCATATGACCTCCTCTACTGCCCCTGGCATGCGAGAACTTTGTCTGTGAAATTTGCTATGACTGTGCAACAAGTTTCCGCTTGGATGTTGCTGACAACTCATCGAATTTCCTCGAAGTCACGGATATTTTGGGTTTATTGATGTATGCTAATGATTTTAGAGAACCCTGAAAGATAAAAGTCACAAGGAGTTAAGTCACATGACCGTGATGGCCATTGATGGTCAGCATTATGCAAAGTGAGGCAATCCTGGAACCGTTCACGAAGCAACTGAATTGTTTCACAGGAAGCGTGGCAAGTGGCACCATTCTGCTGAAACCATAGTTGTTGATTTTCTATTCCATTTAAATTTGGCTGCAAAAACTCTCTTTATCATCATACAGTATCGGTTTCCATTAACTGTCACAGCTTGTCCTGTCTTATCTTCAAAAAAAAATAAGGGCTGTTGATGCCACCTGCCCAAAAGCCACACCAAACTGTCGCTCCTTGTGAATACATGTATCGCTCCATGACTTAGTTACAGATTGAGACAACAATTCCAAATGTTTATGGAAACAGCTACAGTGTACAGCATTGTTGCCAACCGACGAGCAAAAATTTCCCTCGTAATTCAAAACCGGTGCTTTTTTTGAAAGACTCTTAAGTTTTTCTATTATTTTACCATAATTTAAGGCCTCTCATTATGAAATGTAATATTTATGATCTACGCTGTTATTAAGCTGTTTAATTAGTATTGGTTTTTTTAACCCTTCGCAGACTATTGATGAATATATTTATCAAAAAATCTTTCCCACAGGTTGTTTTATGCTTATAGTTTTGAATGGTTATAGTCGTTAGCGGATATATCCTCACATTTGCAAATCAAATTAAAAAAGATTTTGATTAAATTTATCTTAATATTCATAAAAAATATCCCAGAATATCTAAATATTCCAGGAAATTTTCACCTGTCGTCACTGTTTCTTGGCTAACACGAGGCCAGTGTTACATTCAGTCAGTTACATTCATACAGTCTGTTGTACTCTGTTAATTACTACGTATGTCAGTTACATTCAACCAATTTAATAATAGTATTTCTTTAAACAATCCTTGTTTCCTCCTTTTATTTTGCTATTCAACATACAAATAATGTTTTTTAGTCAGTTCTATGTATAAATATATCCGCATAAGTCATCACTCAGGACTTAAGACAAATATCTCCGGATCCATATTATTGAAAAAAAGTGAAGAGAAAAATATTTGATGTAATTTTCCTGGATTCTGAGCCTTAAAAAACAGTTTTCTATTCAGGAAAACATATTTCTCTAAAAAAAATTTACCCCAACCACTAAATACCCTGGTGATATAAAACTATAATATGTTCAACGAAAGATGAAGCACGTGTTTGGAACTGTGTATCTCACAAAGTAAGAAACAGAAAAATGTTTGGTAAAGCTCGTTTAAAAGCTTGGTTTTTTTTATATTTTATTCGCGTAAATTACGCAACCTAGAAATGTATTAGACATTTTCTGGCGATTTGGAAACAAAGTATGTACCCGGTTTTTAGCCCATTTTTCACTTCACGTCCATGTTTCAGAACATGTAGCACGATCAATTGAAATAAGAGGAAAAATATGGTGTTTTAGAGGAGTGTTCCTAGATGCTTTCTTATTAATTTCAGCTGAAATTCAGCCTTTTAATACGAAGGGTAAAGGAATGAAAGCTTTTTTAAAGCAAATTGTTATTTTTGTTCCCGATGGACGTAACAAGTTAGAACCAACGCTATATTCCTATAAATTATTAGGAAATACAATTTCACTACAAATAAATGTTCTAAATATGAAGGTTTTTTCAGTTGCATAGCAAATATTGAAAAAACATGTATTAAAATGTGCAGTGAGTTGTTAACGTTCATGTTATGCTGCAGATGAACGCTGTGCAGTCTGGTTTTGAACTAAGCAGAAGTACCCACTTGCGAATCTTTCATTTTATGTAGTTACATTGTATCTGTCTCATGTTTGACACAAAACAGAGCGTATAATGCGACACCACTTCACTGCTTACTTACCCACTACGTAGCCCACTGCTCGCTTTGAATTAATAAAATTCTTGTAAAATTCTACCTTTTTTTTTTTTTTAAAAATTTGTTAAATTTAAAATAATTATTTTTAGTGTAATTTCATTCCCTTATTAATTCAAGGGATACAGTGTTGGGTCTAACTTATTTCCATTGGGAATAAAAATAACAATTTGTTTAAAAACACTCGTTAATTCCTTCATCCTTTGTACTAAAAGGCTGAATTTTAGCTGCCATTAATAAGAAAACATGCAGGAACACTTCTCTAAAATGCCATATTTTTCTCTTAAAATTGATCGTGCGACATGTTCTGAAAAATAGGCTAAAAATCGGGGACATATTTTGTTCCCATATCACTAGAAAAAACCTAACACACTTATGTGTTTTATAATTTATACGAATAAAATAACAAAAAATCAAGCTTTAAAAGAGTTGTATCTGAAATTTTTCTGTTTTTTACTTGATGAGATACGTGGTTCCCAACACAGACTTCATCTTTGTTGCACACACAATAATACCATACACGAAGGGTTAACAATTACAGCTTTAATGTTAACTAATAGTGTATATCCTTGTAAATGGGCATAAACGTTATGATAAGTTGTAAATTATTATTATTGTAATTAAATAAGTTGTTAAGTATTTTAATTTAAAGTTGTTTTTTATTTGCAGGTTGCAGCCGTTGATGGAGATAAGGACAGACCTCAGAATATCGTATATTTCTTATCTGGTCCTGGAATTGATCCAGACAGCCCAGCTAACAGTAATTTTTATATTAACAAGCAAACTGGAGAAATATTTGTTAGGAAAGTAAGTACTTTTTTCTTACTCTTACACTAACCTAATGAAGAATGTCTGACTCGTTGGTGTAGTGATCAGCGCAACTGGCTTTTATGTCAGAGGTCCCGGATTCAGTTATTGGTTAGATCTGAAATTTTTTCAACTATCATCTGTCACCTTCTGTATTTGCCTTAATGAGCATAATAGACAAACTAAAAATTAGTAAACTACTAGTATTAGTAGTAGGCCAAATTCCTTCAGCCCGAATTAATTTGTGTCCGTCAGGGTTTACTGTTTTTAATTTCCTTTTTCTTATGAATCAGAGATAAGTTATGAAACAAATTCATATAATAATTGTAATGTAACTGCATTTGGAAAGAAATGGTTTATGAAGAATTGTATTCTTTTGACCCAGCATTAGAATTAAAACTCCTTTGAAAGGTAGTGTTGATTTTCAGAATATTTATTATATTTTTGATAATGTTGTTATTTGGAAGGATTTAACTAAGTTTTGAATGTAGTCAGGAATTTGTGTTAAAGATTTTCTTTACTTTTATAAATGTTTATTTAGTTCATTTAAATTCAGTGCAATACAAAAAATTTAATTGTTTCCTAAAAGAAGAGCTCTACATTTTTGTAGAGTAAGCATTAGGAAGAGATAGAGTGAAGAGGTGGTGGGAGGTGGAAGAAAGTGTATGTTGATGGGTGATTTGATCTTGCCATTTCTATATCACAACCGGTTTGCAATATTGTATTCTCTCTTTGCTACAGTGCTTTAAAATGTAGTTTATTTTTAAGTATTCTCTCTCCCTATCTGTTTCTTTCTTTCTTTTAATGTGTATTAACCTTGCCTATATGAATATTTAGGAAGGAAAGTATTATTTTCATGTCGATTTTTTGAAATTGAGTTTTCACCGGATCTACACGTTTTCTGACCCCCTGAACTCAAAAAACATGTTTTTAGCGATTGGTCTGTGTGTGTGCGCGCATGCGTGTGAACAGAATATCTCAAGAACGGAACATCATACAAACTTGAAACTTATGTTATATACCACTACCGATCCGTCATGAACATTTTCATCAAAATCGGTCAACCGGCAGTAGTGGTTTATTCGTGTAATTTTTCACTCTTTTGTGATTTTCTCAAAAACAGCTGCTACGATTTTTTTTTAAATCGCCTCATTTACTAAATTTTTTATGCTCTACAAGATAGGGTAGGTGCCATGTCTGCTGAAATTCTTGGGGAAATTGTTTTCTCATAAAATTTTTTTGTTTTAAATTGCGACTTAAATATCCATTTTAGCACAAAAATGTATGTAATAAAACTTGTAGAGAATTTAAAATCCTACAACTTTTATTTCAAACATATTTTTGTACAACGCTTAATTTAGCGGTAATTAGTGATTTTATGTTTTGTTCTCACGAAAATGTGTAAAAAATCGATTTTTTTAAGATGCCTTAGCATGCATTTTTCGACAATAGTGTATATAATAAAATATATAGAAAATTAAAAGACCTACAACTTTATTTAGAGCATTTTTCTCTACCGAGCCTAGTTTGACGTGAAAGAGTGATTTTTTGTATTTTTAAGCCAAACTGAGGTTGATTTTAATTTTGCGTCTTTTGCTCATGATTAAAATTAGGTTATGTTTATTGAGGTTAGTTCTTTTGTTATTTCTAATGTTAGATTATAGGCTATTGTTAACTATGCATTGGCGAGAGAAAGTTGTATGAGTGTTTCACACCAAATTTTTTAATTTACATGATAATATAAACCTAATCAGAGTTATCTCCTCTGGACGTAATTAATTTCATTATACAGTTAGACCCTGTGATGAATGAAGTGAAGGTGTCATTTCCTGGGTGGAAAATATGTGCTTTTCCACCCTTGGCTTGGCATGCTGATAAGCATACTTTTCAAATCAGTGAGGAAGGCAATTGTAAACCACCTCACTCCTCGTTTTACTCAGTAAAACTTCTACTGGTTCAAACCAGCCTTTCGGCTGATGACCTAAACTACACAATATAAACCTTAAATTAAATATCAACACAGTATTGATATGAGGTTTCTAAGAGCGGTGAAGGGCTGTACCCTGTATCTGGGAGGATTGGCTAAGGAATGAGGATACACTTGAGGAGATAAGCATTACTAGTCTAGATGAGAGAATGAAAATTTACAAGAGGTACTAGTGCAGCCATTAGGAACAGATGATGAAGGGCCGCTTGCCCCATTTAGCTTACGAGTAGAAATAAGATGGTTTCTGGAACAGGCCAACCTGCCTCATCCATAATGTGGAGAAGAAGAATAAGTGTAGAAATAAACATCCAGCTAATTTATACTGCTTTAAGTCTGTAATTATATCTTCATCTAGAATACATTGCAAATAGAGGGCGAGAGAAGTAAACTATTTTGTAAATTAAAACTACATGTCTCTTAATCCTCTGCATTTTATAAAGTTAAATAACTTTGCATCTGACTGTTCTAAAATGCAAAAGAAACAGAATGTGTAAATAAAAGCTTCAAAAGAAGGATTTACTTGATGTAATTTTCCGTGTAAAAATAACATTACTTTATGTAATTAAAGATAAAATTTTGTTCTTAATAACTTAAAACACCCATAAAAGTAATTTACATTTTAACATTTTGTGTAATGCAAGTTTTTTTATTTGAAATATTAAGCTCTTGTCATGGCACTTAAAATAAAAATAATATTTTATTTTTTAATTACTGTTCTTTTTATGTATTTATTTATAAATTTATTAGTGTATAATTTTGGGAAATGAAAAATTTGTCTAATTAAAGAACTTTTTTAATGACATTTCTGTAATTCAGGAAAAGTTCTTTGCGTCAATTGCTAAAATTTCATGGAAATACTCTTCGAAACTTTTTAAGTTAATATTATAACTTTCTCACATTTTATGAATTGATATTAAATATGTAAGTATTTAGAATACATTACATTTTTCAGCTCGGTGGAAAATTAAGTTCAATAAAATGAATAATTAACTGCTGAGAAAAGATGCTTGGTAAAGTTTTTTTCACAAAAAATATATGAAATTTATTATTCTTTCAAACTTCCATGTATCAGTTTTTTAATGGATACTGGTTTTAAAATTTAATTTCAATGTTTTATTATTTATTATTAAATTATGTATTTTCTGTCTCGGTAAATTTTTTTGTAAAGTATACATTGTAGTGTAGAAACCCCCATATTCCGGATACAAAAAAAATCCAGATGTAGGAAGAACAAAATGTACAAGGGCCATTTTTTCCAACTTCTGATACACCATAAGTGTAAGACAAGTGAATATAGAAAAAATGCTTTATTACTAATAGTTAGGCACACTTGTGGCTATTTTTTGACATCACTTTGATGATTAAAGCATTTGTCGTACCGTAGACAGGCTTTCCAACACCCTTTTCATAAAATGATGCCGCAAATCAATTTAAATGAATTTTTATGTTCTCTTGAAGTTCCTCGTTGTGTTTCTTGTGGAGTTTATACAGCCGGGGATTACGATTAACGCCGCTATTTGTTGTGAAACCTTGCAAATTTTGTGGAGAGCCGTTCAAAATAAAAGAAGAAGCTTCCTGAATCCTGGAATTGTTCTGATCTATGACAGCACCCGTCCTCGCAGTCCTGGTGCAACCCAACGACTCTTTAAACTATTTCAATGGGATATTTTCATCATCCACCATACTGTCCAATATGAGATGAGAGTAGTATGTAAAATAACAAACATGATGCAAAGACACCATAATTTCACATTTTGTTTGACATGCTGATTTTTTCTTTAAGGCTGTCATACTTTTCATACTTTTTAAACTTTTGCTATTATACATTTTTTTATAGATTTTCATGAAAGAAAAACCGAAAATCACTAATTGTCGCTAAAGTAAGCGTTGTAAAAAAATATTTGAACTGAAGGTTGTTGGTTTTTGAATGTTCTACTACTTTGATTGTATACACTTTTGCCCTAGAATCCATATTCTTAATGAAACCAGTTTTTTCAACAAGAGCTCAGGCCTTCCTAGAATTTCAGCTCACATGCCATATATCTTGTAGACCATAAAAAACGTAGTAAATGAGGCAATTTTTAAACCAATCGTAAGAGCCGTTTTTAAAAAAATCACAAAAAAGTAAAAAATAGCACGAATAAACCACTACTTCCAGTTGACCGATTTTGATGAATCATAGCTAAGTACAATCGATCAAGTCACCTTTTGAACAAAAAAACTAATCGAAATTGGTTCATTTGTTTGGAAGCTGCGATGCCACCGACAGATATAAATTATTGATTATGTTTTTTTTTAATATTCCTGCCTTAATTATCCAGTTTAGAGCAAAAGTGTGTATAATTAAAGTTGCAGAACTAAAAAAAGTTGAATTAAAAGCCTACAACTTTTAATTCAAACAATTTTTTTGTACAATGCTTAGTTTAGCGGTAATTAGTTATTTTCTGTTTTTTACTTTCTCTTGCCTATTTGAATATATAGGAAGGAAAGTATTATTTTCATGTCGATTTTTCGAAATCAAGTTTTCAACAGATCTACACGTTTTCAGACCCACTGAACCCAAAAAAACATGTTTTTAATGATTGGTCTGTGTGTGAACAGAATATCTGAATAACGGAACATCATATGAACTTGAAACTTAAGTTAGATACTGGACCCGACACGAATGTTTTCATAAAATACGATCAACTGGTAGTAGTAGTTAATTCATGTCATTTTTCACTTTTTTGAGATTTTCTCAAAAAGTTGTAGAGAATTTAAAATCCTACAAATTTTAATTCTGACATTTTTTGTATAACGCTTAGCTTAGCGGTAATTAGCGATTTTCTGTTTTTTCTCACAGAAACGTGTAAAAAAATCCATTGTTTTAAGACTTCAGCTTAGTATCCATTTTACAACAAGTATATAATCAAATTTATAGGAAATTGAAAGATCTACAACTTTCATTCAGCATTTTTCTCTACAGATCAGGTTTAGCGTGAAAGAGTGATTTTCCATATTTTTAAGCCAAAATGAGGTTGATATTCACTCATGATTAAAATAAGATTATGTTTTTTGAGGTTAGTTTTTTGTTTATTTCTGTTTTATTACTAATGTGAGGTTATATTGTTAATTTTTTGCATTGGTTAGAGAAAGTTGTGTGTGTTTCACACCAGATTTTTTTTTAAATTTTTTATAGCTCAGAACCACTCAATCAAGTCACCTTTCAAACTAAAAAAAAATGAATCAAAATTGATTTATCTGTTTGGGAGCTATGATGCCACAGTTACACATGTTAAACGTATAGCACCCTTCTTTTCTATCAGGCATTAAAAACAACATGAAATGTGATGTGAACACAAGACTATAATTTTTGTTTTAACTCATCACTTTTCAGACTTATTGAAGTATCAATTGTAAACATTCAATTGATTGTATGGTGTAATTCTTAACTTTCATATTTACCAACATCTATGAGGTGGATTTCAGCTGGAAATCAGATATATGTACCGTATTGTTCTGAATACAAGCCGTAGTTGTTTCCTAAAAATCGGTTCCATAATTTGACCTGCGGCTTGCATTCACGCTTTAATAATATTAATGGTTTCTTATTAAGCATAAGTAGGTATGACCAGAGAGACACACACTCCTCGTATGCTGTCACCGACAGGGGCCGACGACACGTGGCAAAACCTTGTTTGGAAAATTAGTGGCCCTGAAAAGGGCCGTTGTTGGCGATTGGAAGCGGTGAGCCGGCGTGGTAGAAGCGGAGCCCAAAGAGTGACGGTTTGGCTACCGGATTCAGGCCTAGCCTTCCCTAAGCGGCAGTTGGGTCCCCACTGCAGCATGGCAGTGGTGGCCCCCAGAGCCCCACAGTGTCGGGACGGCGTAGGCCGTTTGCCGATAGCGCGGCCGAGGCGGTTCTCTCCGGGTCGGTGAAGGCTGACCGATCCGGGAATGTAGCTTCCGCCACCGGTAGCGTAGACCAGGGATGGTGTGTCTGCTCTTGGTTGAGCTCTTCTTCTTGAGTCTATAGCTCTCCTTTTCTGGTCTTCTCCGGTTGAGAGAGTTGATTTAAGAGTTACTCTCGCAGGCCAGGGCTGTCGCTTAAAGGTGGAGGGGAGATGCTGTAGGCTCTGTGCGTCTGTAGTGCTACTCGAGGCAGGTACTGGGACTGTCTTCAGGTGCTAATGTTGGTAGAGGAGTCGGCGACAATGCACACTTCTTATGTAGTGCGGTTTTTTTTTTTTAACATCCAACTATTCTTATACAGTGCATGTACAATCATTATGATCAGTTTGGTGTTATAGTATAAAGTTTCGTCGCAGTTTTCTTATATTTCATTTTGTATTTTTATGCGATCATTTGTTTTTCGTTGTTTTTTTTTTGTATTTTATATATCGCCATGAGTGATGTTATATGGGTTAAGGGTACTTCGTCTATACAAATACCAAAAAATCAGCGCAGGACTTACGATACTAATTTCAAATTAATCATAATTAACTACACGGAAAAGACATCCACTAAAGAAGCCGGAAGAAAATACCTATAGTGTTGATGAATCTTGTGTTCGGCATTGAAAAAAAAATAAAAAAACAACTAGTAAGTGTATTTGTTTGTTCAGTAATTTTTTCTTATGAAATATAATATTTTCAAAAACGTACAAGTACTGTATTTGAAATTTGTTTTCCTAGTTTTGATCATAAATTTTCCGATGTAGCTTAAATTCAGGTGTGGCTTGTTTCAGAATAATGCGGTATTCTTTTCCAAGTTTTTGAATTAGTGTTTTTATTTTTGTTTGGTATTTACAGCCATTGGATAGAGATGAACCTGGTGGTAGACCGCAGTGGAGGTTTACAGTATTTGCTCAAGATGAAGGAGGTGAAGGTTTGGTCGGCTATGCTGATATTCAGATAAATCTTAAAGATATTAATGATAATGCACCTATTTTTCCTCAGCCCATATACTATGGAAACATTACTGAAAATGGAACTGCAGGTATACTATTTTAATCAACTAAATATTTATTGTTTAGTGACAAACTGTGCAATAACTGTGTAATAATAAAATAAGTAGAATACTGTGAAGATAAATTCAGTGCAGACAGTAAGGATACAAGTGCAGTTGTACAGTCATTTCTCGTTATAACTGCATACCCTCGCTACTGTATGATTAGGGCTATATTCGTTGGCCTAATGTGCGTATTGTTATACTTGATCATAACATAACAATTCGTATTTGTTTTATAAACAAATCTTTTTTTGTTAGAGAGTTTTGTGAATAAAACCGTACTTTTAATTTGTATTTTGGGTAACATTTGGCTGAGTAAAATTTTTTTGTTTACTTAAGATTATTTACTATAACGAGCTTAAATTTCAGTTAAGCAAAAATTTATAATACATGTTTTGTAGAAAAGAGTTTACTAAATAAATGTATATTTTTCATTTAAATTTCCGTAAATATTTGACAAAATTACAGCTTGTTCAAAGGATGGTATTTTACATTCTTTACGGTGACTTCACAGAGCCGTTATTACATCTTGGTTACAGCTGTAAGCAACTGTAATGTAGGAAATTCTTTTCTCTACAACAACATTTTTTGAACAATTCTGTACAAGGGGTAAGATGGAAGCCGTTACAATTTCCTTGCAACCTTGCAAAGTGTTAAATTTTTTGACTGGGTGATGGTAAACCCCCTCCTGAACAGTAAAATGAACTCATCTGAAGGGCGAATTCCGTCACAGAATCGTCATAGCTTCAACACAAACTAAAGAACATGCATGTACGATGGCTTACACACAAGCTGGATGGACTTCCATTCAAAACAAACAATCAATGCTACCTACACACTATAGAGGGAATAAAAACTTTCCCTTTTATGATATTCTATTTCTGTAAACACTATTAGATGCATTAAAGAATTCCCTACTAGAAATACAATATTTACCATTTTCCGACTTAAACTGATCTAGCTGTAGCACGTTTGTCGCCTCCCCCACCATCAATTGTGCACGGCCTAAAATAAGATCAACCATTTGAACTGGGTTAAAGTGATTACACTATGGCGATCTAACTATGATTTTTACCTCTGGGCTCAATAACATGTTGAGCCCAGTTAATTTTGGATAAAACAGAGGGTTGTGTCAATGTACAACACAAATGTATGAATGTATTAATGGTTGTGTATACTCAACATGTTAGAGAAGATCAAATGTTCTTGATTAAAAATATTTACTCATCTTTAAAACTGTAGAACTGAAGCTGAAAAAGTATAAATGTATTTTTAAGTAAAATTTCTTTTTTACTGATATTTGATGAATTAATTGTACCCTTTATAGTATAGTGACTATATTTATCGGTAAAACTTTTTCCATTTATACTGTAAAAATAACAAGTTTCAAATTTTACAGTTGATGGATTTTTTAATCTTTTCATGCATTTCAAACACTTCGAATATAAGCATGAAATCAAAAAAAAAGTTGATAATATTTTTGTACAAACTTTCAACATTTGACAACATTAATGGTATCAGAACTTCACTACTCAGTGAGAATATAATAAAAATACATATTTAATTTTATTAACTTTTTCAATAAAGTTTAACTTCCAGTTTTTTCATTGTGTTTTAATTTCAAGTAAAAAAGTATTGAAATTCAACAATTTTATAAATTCAATGAAAACAAAACAATATTTTGATATGGAAAAATAAAGGCTTACTTTTTGAAGAGAAATATCGTTTGATATATTAAATTGAAGTTGGCTATATTAAATTTATTTTTGTTTTACACATTAATTTTTTGTCGTAAAAATGGAACTGTGGAAACTTTATGATTATTTAAATGTTTACTTTATAACTTCATTTCGTAAACTTTTTTCTTGTGAAAGAAACACTTTTTCCTTATTTGCAAACTCCTGTTCATAGTTAGATGTAACAGTATAAACACTGTGATATATTTTTGAATGTTTGAAAAATTTTAATAGACTAATATAAAAGTTGTTCATGAAATTAATATTTCCTCTGACCCAGTTTCGTAGAAAATTAAAACTGGTAATAAGAAATTTTTTATATTTATTATATAAATTTTGTTATACACACCCAAGTTAATTTGAATTACAATATTTACTACTGTTCAAAGTATTTTGTAGCCTAACATTGGTAGTATTTTTAGTTTAATGGTAGTACATTTTTTAAATTATCATCTTTCATTTTGTTTGTTGTATGTAGGCCTATTTTGTTTTGTGTTTTGTTTTTTTATTACACCCATATGTCAGAAACTACAAGAGAAAGCAACAAACGATTTTTGGATACGTAATATACACAAAAGTTAGTGAGCCTAAAATGGGTTTCGGCGTGGCCGAATTGACAGTGCTTTTTTTGCAATGGACATGAGCCGATTAGTTGTGTATATGGCTACCAATGAAGTTTTTTTGTTTGCAGTTTCGTGTGTTATTGGAAATGCCGTTCGGGTCATCCCCACTCCTACATGCTGCGCGGCTTCCTTTGATCCCGACCGACAACCAGTTGGTTTGGGATCGGCACGAGGCATGGTCGCTCGGCACACTGTGGGACTAACCGACTGTGTCCACATTTATCACTCGGCAAAGCCGATCTATGCCATTCGGCATTGTGGGGATGCAGCTTAATACACGCCCTTTACCATCTACACTACCTCCTTGTCTACAACCCTGTCCTCAAGCTCACTTTATTCAGCCCCTATATGTATACTGTCTGTGACTTTCCTTTATCCAATAACCAACTGAGAAACACAACCAACCTTTTATATACTTATGCCTCTTAAAGTTACTAAGTTCTGTTGTTCTATAAATCTTTGAACTAATTTTGTTCTGTTCTTGAACTGGTTGGAATAAAGACTGTATGTGCATTTTGGGTAAATGATTACATGAGAATTTATTTGTAACATTTATTTTTCTGTAAGACAGCTAAGCTAATGTAATTTTAATCTGTTTCGTAAAAATTTTTAGAAATTCAGTCCAAAACTGGTTTTATTATTCTAAAATTCTAAGGCTTTTTAGCAGACAATTGTAATGTGTTTTTTTTAATGACTCCAAAATGTCTTTCTGAGTTTATTCAATTTTAGGCACCCAAATTTTTTTTGGTTTTATTCGAGTCATAAAAACTTCTTTTCGTTTTGTCTGTATTTATTATTAAGAAGGTTGATGAAAGTTTTTTTAAGAATTTTTCTGGAAATTTAAATAAATTTAGAAATCTTAGCCTTAAGTAAAAAACATATATTTTCTTCGTGATTTTTTTTCTTTAATATTGATTATAATCAGGTAATTAATTATTTTTTTTATTTTTAGGTCTAGAAGTAATGAAAATGACTGCAGTTGATTACGATGACCCAGAAGAAGGATTAAATGCAATTTTAGTTTATTCTATTGAAAAAAATGTAATTGAAGAAGACACAGGTAGACCTATATTTAGGATAAATCCTGAAACAGGTGTTATAACAACTGCCATTTGCTGTTTGGATCGTGAAAAAACTCCTGATTATTTAATACAAGTTGTTGCTATGGATGGTGGAGGATTGAAAGGTAAAAACAGTTCACAAATGCTTTTTACTCTACGCTAAACTATCTTGGTTTTATTTGTGAATTGATTTATTAAACCTGTGAATTGAGATATTATTAAAACCAGCCAGTGAGATGTACAGTCATCTGCTGTACACCAGTTTTTGTTTGTAGATTGAGTGTGACTCTGTCCTGTTAGTTATTGGAGACATATTACCTTTTTTCTTTACGTAGGTGCAATACAAGATAATCACCCATACGTGCTGTCTTTTTATATTATTTTTACTTTCTCTTGCCTATATGAATATATAGGAAGGAAAGTATTGTTTTCATGTTGATTTTTCGAAACCGAGTTTTCACCGGATCTATACATTTTCAAACCCCCTGAACCCAAAAACCATGTTTTTAGCGATTGGTCTGTGTGTGTGTCTGTGTGTGTGTGTGTGTGTGTGTATACAAAATATCTCAAGAACGGAACATCGTACGAACTTGAAACTTAAGTTACATACCACTACCGGTCCCGACACGAACATTTTCATCAAAATCGGTCAAACGGAAGTAGTAGTTTATTCGTGTAATTTTTCACTTTTTTGCGATTTTCTCAAAAACTGGTCCTACGATTTTTTTTAAAATCGCCTCATTTACTCAATTTTTTATTCTCTACAAGATAGGGTAGGCGTCATGTTTGCTGAAATTCTGGGTGAGGCTGTTTTCACGTAAAAACGAAGTTTTTTAAAGATTACGGCTTTAATATGCAATTTAGAGCAAAAATTTATATAATAAAAGTTGTAGAGAATTTAAAATCCTACAACTTTTATTTCAAACATTTTTTTGTATAACGCTTAGTTTAGTGGTAATTTGCGATTTTCTGTTTTTTTCTCACGATAATGTGAGAAAAATCGATTTTTTTAACATTTCGGCTTTAGTATGCATTTTGCGACAAAAGTGTATATAATAAAATTTATAGAAAATTAAGAGATCTAAAACTTTTATTTAGAGAATTTTTCTCTACAGAGCCTAGTTTAGCGTGAAAGTGTAATTTTCCGTTTTTTTTAAGCCAAATTGAGTTCGATTTTCATTTTGCGTCATTTAGTCATGATTAAAATAAGGTTATGTTTTTGAGGTTAGTTTTTGTTTATTTCTAATATTTTATTAATAATGTTAGGTTTATTATTAATTATTTGCATTGGCAAGAGAAAGTCGTGTGAGTGTTTCACACCAGATTTTTTTTAATTATAACATATTAGGCCACCTACGTGATCCAGGTTAGTGTGCTAAACTATAAAGCGGAGGTCCCGGGTTCGATACCTGGCCAAGGTCTGTGATATTATCACAAGTTCAAACCCACCAGTTTGCCTCATTTTTGGTGGTAATTTTTTTTTTTTTTAACTGAAGCCATAATATACATTCTTAAAAAAGTGTATGTAATCAAAGTTAGAGAAAAATTAAAAAGCCTACAACTTTTGTTTTAAGCATTTATTTTTCGACAGAGCCTAAAGGCCATTTCACATTGGCATAGCGTCGCTTGAGCAACGTTTTCAGAAAATATTGCTTGGATCGATTATTAATACTCGATATATGGACTGACCAGATCAATTTTATAACATTTAAATTCATTAGATTGTCTTTTGTTTTATTAAACGTTTTTATTTTGTTTCTTATTTCAGTGTTTTTCATTTGCAATTAGATTTTAAGTTGCTAGTGTAAAAAGTGATAGTTATTTTATACAGTGTAATAAAAAGTTGTTAAGTTGATACTAAACAAAAATGCCTTACTGTATCTCTTAACAAAAGCCATGAGCAAGCAGCGAATTACTGTGATGTTTTTCTCTTTCCACAATTTGAAGTGAATAACGAAGGAAGTTTATGAAAGTGAAAAGCTAATTCATCTACAGGTTTTTTGACACTTAGTAAAAAATAGAAATGGCCAGAATATATGAATGCATCATTGGACAGCTTTGACAGATATGTGGTTGACAAAATTATGGAGGATTTTTATATCAATTAGAAAGTGGTGAGGACATGTGAAAAGTTATTATCGGTTTTAAAAGAAAGGCTAAATTTTGTTGGAAAATTAGTACGTTAAGAAAAATCTTAAAGGAAATGAGTTTGTGTCAGTTGCAAAGGGAAAAATTTTAATATTGAAAGGAAACTTGTGGTTAACAAACGGTAAAATTGCACGTTAGTGTCTCACTTTTGAGGTTGGTAGCACTGTCAGATTTTCTCTTTCCATCCTCACGGCCCATTCATTCATACACAAAAGGCAATCTCATGACTCAAGTAGCTATACTTGACAATTACATTATAAACTATTGTTTAAAAAATAATAAATATTTTAAATTTCAGGTACAGGCACAGCGTCAATACGAGTTGAAGATGTAAATGACATGCCTCCTATGTTTACTAAACAAGAATGGATTGCTGAAGTGGATGAAATGGATGGAGACAGTATGCCAAAAAATGATCGTCCTGTACTTACAGTAACTGTTCATGATGAAGATGAATTCAATATGTTTCAATACAAAGTAAAAAACATAATAATTTTTAGAAGTTTTAACTAATTTTATTTAATTATTATTTTTTAGAAGAATTTTTAGAAAAGCACCATTTCATGAAAATATACAAAATATCAATTTTCAGGTTTAAGCACTAATGCTCAGTGTGAAATCCCCTCTTTAACCCTTTGCTGCCAAAGTATATTTTCGTACATGTGTCCCCTGAGGCTGGGTTTTCACATAGTCAGGAATTGTATTATCATCACTTCTTGGACTTTGTGTAGACGGATCATAAACACCAGATAGGTTTTTCACATGCTCATGGGTAACAATGCCATTTTCAAACTGGTTAGTTTTAACCCAGTTCAAACTATTGATCTAATTTTAGGCCATGCACAATTGATGGTGGGGGAGGCGACAAAACGTGCTGCAGCTAGTTAAGTATAAGTTGGAAACCGGTAAATATTGTTATTTTTTAGTAGGGAATTCTTTAATGCATCTAATAGTATTTACATAAATAGAATATCATAAAAGGGAAAATTTTTATACCTCTATAGTGTGTAGGTAGCATTGATGGTTTGGGAATTGTTTGTTTTGAATGGAAGTCCATCCAGCTCGTGTGTAAGTCAACGTACATGCATGTCCTTTAGTTAGTGTTGAAGTTATGACATTTCTTTGACGGAATTTGCCCTTGAAGGGGGAAGACAAGTCCATTTTACTGTTTAGGAGGGGTTTACCAACACAGAGGCAAAAAATTTGACACTGCAGGGTTGCAAAGGACGTGTAACAGCTTCCTTCTAACCGCACCTACAGAATTTTCAAAACACGTGGTTGAAGGGAAAAAAAATTTTCTATATTGCTTTGCTTACAGCTGCAACCTAAATATAATAGTGGCTCTGTGATGTCACCGTAAAGAATGTAAAATACCATCCCTTCATGCTTCCCTGTGATGGGAAAATAGACTCATGTTGAACATTTTGTAACTTTGTCAAATAACGGGTGATTCAAAAAGAGCGCCGGTTTTTAAACGGCTGGTAAATTTTTGTTTATCGGTTGGCAACATTGTTAGACCTCATTTCTATTTCGGAGAACATTCCGATTGACGATTCAGTTGTAGTTTCTCTTGTTCGCAGTGTAGTACTCTCGCAGTCTGTGTCTAACCATGGAGAAGTTTACTATTGCACAACGAGTGTTAATCGTCAAAACATTTTACCAGAGTGAAGAGAGTTATGCGGCTACTGTCAGGCGACTTCACGGTACTCTAGGACGTAATGAAGCACCGAATGAAGCAACAGTTTGCAGGCTCATGAAAAAGTTTTTTGAGACGGGTTCAACAGTCGACCTTAAAAGTTCTGGACGTCGTCGTTCTGGCCGAACTGAGCAGAACGTTGCGTTGGTTCGTGACAGTGTGGCTGTTAGCCCAGCAAAATCAATACGTCGCCGTTCTCAACAATTGGGTTTACGATGTTCTTCTGTACGGAGAATTCTTCGGTAAGATCTCCAATATCACCCGTATAAAATTCAGTTGACGCAACATTTGAAAGTGGCAGACCATCAGAAGAGACGACAGTTTGTTGACTGGGTATTGAGAAAACGGCAGGATGATGACACCTTCGCAAACAAAATCATTTTCAGTAATGAGGCGCACTTCCACTTAAACGGTTTTGTTAATAAACAGAACTGCCGTATGTGGGGTTTAGAAAACTCTCGCGTGGTTAATGAAAGGGAAATGTATGCACAGCGAGTGACAGTTTGGTGCGGCTTTTGGTCGGGCGGTGTCATCGGCCCTTACTTTTTTGAAAATCAAGAAGGACAAGCCGTGACAGTAAATGGAGACCGATACCGTACGATGATTAGGGAGTTTTTGTGGCGTCATTTGGATGGAATGGACATTGACGAGTTGTGGTTTCAGCAGGATGGTGCCACCTGTCACGCTGCACGAGAAACAATGTTGTTGCTCCGTGAACGGTTCCAGGATCGCATCATTTCTCGTAATTCCGACCATCAATGGCCACCAAGGTCGTGTGACTTGACGCCTTGTGACTTTCATCTTTGGGGTCATCTGAAGTCATTGGTGTATGCCAATAAACCCCGAAACATCAATGACTTGAAGGAGGAAATTCGACGGGTTATCGGGCAAATGGAAGTTGAAACTTGTCGTGCAGTAATATCCGATTTCATGGACAGAGTTGATGCGTGCCAGCGCAGTAGAGGAGGACAAATGCATGAAATCATTTTTCATACATGAAATCGGAAGGAAAGATGAACTTGTTGATATATTTATTTTCAGTTTTTCAATAAAATAAATCTCTTAATTTGATATATCAAAACCGGCGCTCTTTTTGAATCACCCTATATTTACAGAAATTTAAATAAAAAATAACATTTATTCAGTAAACTGTTTGTCTACAAAACATGTTTAAAATTTTTTTTGCTAAACTGAAATTTAAGCCGGTTATAGTGAAAAATTTAAAGTAAACACAAAAATTTTCGCGGATGAAAATTTCGCTCGCCTGAATGCAAAGAATTATGAAGCAATTTTCTTGTAATTATATTCAAAAGGCACGTACATATTCTTTGAATCAACTGTAATTTTTTCAGAATTTTTCATCAGTAATGACGTTAGATAAAACAGTTGTTTTTAGAGCACGTTTTGATTTTCGCAATTCTTCTGTTTAACGAGAAACGGTCCGTTTTGTAAGGGTTAAAATAACTAATCACAAATTCATTGAATCACTTTCACAATCCGAATATTCTCCCAAATAAATTTCAGTCTCATCCTCTTTCAAAGCCATTGTCATAATGTTAAATTACACAAAATATAATAACACTTATGTATACACTATCAAAACACACTAATAAATACGTTGTAATAAAACTAATAGCACTAAAAATGCTCGATACAAACAACAACAATTCATGCACAAACTGAAACCGCAGATAGGTTATGAAATGCAAAAATCAGCTGTTTACTGCTGCCTGTATTTCGTTCCATCACGGTTTCAAGTTGGTGAATAATTTTGACGAGTTATAAAGTAGACAACTAAAAGACCATAGAAGTGCATATCTATAGTCATTTACATACAGGGTGTTTGGAAAAGAACTCCCTAGTTTTAAGTAAAAATTTATGGGTGAAATTAATTAAAAACTATATCAACGTGTACATACAATTAAAGAGTGTACCTTCAAGTTTTGTTTAATGTTAGTAGACTTCAACATGGGATCCATTTGTAGCTCTGCACACGTCGAGACGATATTCCACCTCTCTCCACGTATTCAGCAACATAACAGGTGTAACTGTCCCAACCGCCGCGACGATTCTTTCCCGTAAATGATTGATGTTTCGGATCTTTTCACCATACACTAAATTTTTTATGTGGCCTCAAAAGAAAAAATCCAGTGGGGTTAAGTCTGGGCTTCGTGGTGGCCAAGCGATTGGGCCAGACCTGCCTATCCACCTTCCCGGAAAGCGAGTATCAAGAGCCGCGCGCACTTGGTTACTGTAATGAGGTGGGGCGCCATCTTGTTGGAAAAACACTAGCCCTTTTTCTACCTCAATAACGTCTATTTGGGGAAAGACATACTCAGTCAACAGGTCGTGGTAAATGTTCCCGTTTATTGTTCCTTCTATAAAAATGAAAGGACCTATCACACGATCTTCCATCAAACTGAACTGAACTAAGCATTGCTGCGTCTCAAGGTCAAGCAGGCCTGCCAGCTGCATGAGAGCAAAACTTGGACAGTTGATGAATCAAACACCACAAACTACAATAGTGTATGTCGCTTTGTACAGATTTTACGACACATTGAAACTAGAGAGTTCTTTTCCAAACACCCGGTATATCAATAGTATTATACGACCGCAGAATTCAAAACTCTCAAAAACGAGTATACTCAGGCATGGCCTCTCGCGGCACCTAGGTCATTGCGAGTATACTTGGTTGTGGCCAGCAAAGGGTTAAAATAGAGGTAAAATAATGAAAATTTGACAATCCTATGAATAATCATATTTTTTCTTAGGTGTAATGCGCTTTTGAATTCACCATTTTACATGTAAATTTTTTCTGTATACTTCAATAATATTTTTAGCTAGTATTTTGTTACTCTTTCAGAAATATTTTTTGTTATTCTTTTGTATGTGTTGGTTAGCCTAATTCCATATTTGGTAATGTAAAAACTTGTTGATATTTTTTCTATGTAAACTGTAATTCTTATTTACCAAAAATCTTATTTATTTATCAACTTCAGGTATACGTATTTCAGTTACTATTTAAAGAAATTTGCTTTAAATTTTTAGAACATTTTGGATAAAGGTGGGGACAACAAAATGTTGTGTTCTTTTTTCAGCTTGACAAGCAAACTTTATTTTAAAAATTCTTAAAAACCTTATTAAGTTTAAAAAAATTAAGATGATTTGTTAAACGATAGAACCAATGTGAATTTTAATTAAAAAATTCATGAAGTGATTTCAAATAGTTAGACAGATATATACCTAAATTAACATTTTAAGATGGCCCACCAGTCTCGACAATATAACACAAGGTTTCTTCTTTTAAAATTGTCGTTTTTTAAATTTATTTTAAGGCTTGTACAGTTTTGTAAAAATTAAATGGTGAATTATGTTGTGAACAATTTCTTTGATCAAAAACTAAATATAGTTTGAATTTACTGGGTTATTTACATTTATGATGTCAGTGAAATAGCGAATTTCTGTCAGTGGTCTTGAATTTTTCTCTGAATTATTGACAATCATATTCTATATTTGTTTAATTTTTATTCTTTTTAATATGTTTTGCTTCAGGTAGTACAAGGTAGTGGATATGGTGCTGATAAATTTGTAATGGTAAGAAATCCAGATGGTACTGGTTCATTGAAAATAGCTCAGCCATTGGATTATGAAGATCCATTACAAAGAGCGGGATTTCGATTCAATATTGAAGTTAGTGATAAGGTAAATAATTAGCACATTGAATTTCTTATTTTTGTTTTCACTGCTTAATCTTCCTAAAATTGTTTTCAATCAACTTAATTTTATTGTTATCACAATCCTTCTTTGTAATCAAATATAAAGAAGTTGAAATATTGAAATATATAATATATTTCTAACCACCAGAATACGGTAACAGAAAACACTTACCAATGTTAATAGCGCTTAGAATAGTTTATAGCGCTTAAAAATAATTTTTTTAAGGAAAAAAAGAATTTTTTTCTTTAAAAATTCTTTGAAAATTGTTTCACATCAAAATGTAAAACTTCCTACTCCTACCATGATAGGTAGATAAGGAATACATTCCTTATCTACCATGGTAGGAGTAGGAAGTTTTAAATTTTGATTTAAAACCATGATAGGTAGATAAGGAATACATTCCTTATCTACCATGGTAGGAGTAGGAAGTTTTAAATTTTGACGTGAAAAAAATTTTTAAAGAATTTTTTTTTTAATGAAGCTTTGTACAAGATAATCGAAAGCGCTATAAACATTGGTAAGTGTTTTCTGTTACCGTATTCTGGTGGTTAGAAATATTTATTTCAATTTTAAATAATACGGCTGTATAATCCTACATAGGATGTTTAATAAAATAATATAAAGAAGTATGTTTGTGTATTTTGTTGTTTGTTGAGGTAATCTCAAAAACTACTTGTAACCTATTTCAGAAGTTCTTTCACTGATGGAAAGGTTAAAGCTTCTGAATAGCATAAGTCATATAGTATCATGTAATTTTTTAATTTAAAAAAAATTTGATTGTTAATATGAAGTCATCTTTTATTTTATTTGTTTGGTATTAGGTCTTTGGGATGGTCAGTTCTTTTTCACTACCTAATGTTGTATTATGCAGTTAGGTATCAGGTATGGTGGTGTACCATCGTGCAATATGTAAGCTTTTTTTCAAAATTTTGGAGTATTATTTACTAAACAACTGTTTGGATAAATGGCCTATTCAAAAAATAATGTCGTGCGATTTCTTAAAAAAAGTTATCTTGTTGTTGTTTAGGTCATCAGCCGAAAGGCTGGTTTGAACCTCTAGAGGCTTTACTAAGTAAAATAAGAAGTGAGGTGGTTTACCAATGCCTTCCTCGCTGAGTAGAATATGGTTATCAGCTCGCTAGGCCCTCTGAAAAGCATCTGCTTTCCACTCCCCAAATGACACGTTCACATCATTCACCACTGGGTCTGGCTGTATAATGAAATTCATTACTCTCGAATGAGATAACGCTTGACTATTGTCTTTTACACCTCTATGTCTTCTGTTTTCAAATACTTCAGTCATATAATTAGCTGACCATGTGATAAGAAATAGAACTATTTTTTGTAGCCCTGGAACTAGCAGATCAAGTGAAAATAGTTTAACTCTCCACCTGTCTGTTATGGACAGAAAGTTATCCTAATCTTCTAAAAATCAGATACCATTTTTTGAGAAATAGATTTTACCTTACCTGCATTGTTTATAAAGAAGTTTCAAATTAAATCTAAATTTAATTAATTTTGTTGTAAGCTGTGAAGTTCAGCAAACGGGAGTTTATTGCTAAAAATGTATCATGTAAAAAATTATTTACTACAAATTATTTGAACTTTCTGGTTTATGTTTACTAAGCCGTGATTTTTAAATGCATCACATTCACTATGGATTACATTTATGTTTATCTGGAGATTAGATGTATGCCACTTGTAATACTTTCAGGACGGCACCCGTTTACGATACGGGCGCGCCATTTTGATCAGCTGGACGGCACCCGTTTACGATACGGGCGCGTCATTTTGATCAGCTGGACGGCACCTGTATACGATACGGGCACGTATTTCACTTGGTTTTATATCCATTAGCTCGTATTGTATACGATTGCCGTCTATGCTGTCACTTAATTTAGTTCATTCTAAATCTAATAGAGTACACTCATAGTCCTAATGTTGTCAGATTATCGAATGTATCGACTTTTACAGCATCGATGTTATCAAGCGTGAGCAAGCGATCTGCCGGTACTTCTGCCCGTTGTTAGTTTGTTATTGTAATACTTAGTTTTTTTTAAATTTTTATTTAAGAAATAAAAAAGTAAATTGGTTATTAGAAATAGGTAATTAGTTTGTAAGAATTTAACTCATATAATTAATTTTATTTTTCATATGTAGTATCATTATACAGTGAAAAAATTTTTAATTGAAGAAAACATACCTCTCTTCAGTCAAACATCTTTATCATTATAATTTAAGTAATCCTAATTTAAAAAATGAAAAGTAATCTACTAATTATGATCTTTAATTTAATCTTTACTTTTTGAATTTATGACCAATAGTTAAATTGTTACAATTTTTTTTAAATCCCCGAAAAATGGCAGCCTCGAGCAAAACAACAAAAAAAAATGTCAGTCTTCAAAGTGTTAAATAAGAACTAGTTAATTTTGTTTGGCTTCCAGACTGACGACGATGATGATAAATTTCATGTAGCACAATCAAGAGTGGTTGTAAAATTACGAGATATCAATGATAACACACCTCAGTTTGAACGATCAGAAATGGAAGTTTCAGTAAAAGAAAATGCCACAGTTGGTCGATTTCTTGGACGACTTCATGCCATAGATCCTGATGAAGGTGGCAACACGAAAATATCGTACAGTATAGATAAATCTACTGATCCAAAAAGGCAATTTAGAATCGATAAGGAAGGTACTGTGACAATTCAGAGAAAACTGGATAGAGAAAAATCAACTAAACATGAGGTAATTTATGTTAATTATTGAAAATTAAATTATTTATTATATTATTTTACCTATTATAATTTCTGGATATCTATTCACAAAATGTGATTCCATTTCAAGAGTAATGACACACTAGTATGTGATTATGTGGTTTAACAAAACATTAATATACTAATGTTGTTAATTTAATTTACCATGGTGTGTCTTATAAGTTATTTATTAGAGATATATGCAGTAGATTATTGCTTACATTAGTACACAAAGCCAATGTTTGTGTAATATTGTGAGGTAATTAACCCACTCAGTTTAGATTTAATTCTATTTCATATAATAAATTTATTTGAAATAGAGTTGATTTCATGCTGCATTATGCATTATTAGGCTTTGTTTTGGATTTAATTGTTTAAACATTTTAAAGAAACTTCTTTATACATTTTTTAACATAATAATTCATATAGTATGCCAACTAGAATAAATATATTTAGTCACTGGATGATTAGTTTCAGTTCCAGTAATTATTTTTTAGTTTATTTAAAGTCACATCAACAGCTGGGTTATTAGCAACTGCCGTCAGTTTTTGGTACTGTAATGGTGGGTTTTAACGTGTTAAAATTTTCAGCCCTAACCAGGAATCGAACCCAGGACCATTTGCTTTGTAGGCTAGTGTGCTAGTCACAATGCCATGGAGGTGGTCACATTAAATTTTTGTTATCATGTAGTAATTAATACTATTTTACTACTAAAATAGATTTACTTTGAACATATCGTGTTTGTTAGTAAATATAACCCTTTCATGGGTCATCTACAAAACTTAAATAGTATCCATCAAGACCATCAATCATCCATATTTGTTAAGAAAGGAAACATTTACAAGAAGGCAAAGAAGCAAAAAATAGACTGTACATGAATATTTAATAACAGAAAGTATATTATATTAGTTAACTCTGTACTATTTAAGTTCTAATAAATTTTTTTAAAATGCAAGAAATAACTGATGAAAACCAAACACGTGCGAAAAACCAAATGGCACATGGTTACAGAAAAATAACAAATTGTCAGTCCAATTATAAAGAAATTAATGTATCCTATTAAAAAGTTCAGTCCAATGGTTATCAATCTATAGCTTGTCAAAATTTCAACTGCGCTTGCAAGGTATCTTGATGTTACCCAGTTAGTCAAGTATCTATTCAGAACACACGTTGTAAGATGTCGAAAGGTTAATAAAGAAATTTTGTTCAAATAATTGTTGCTTTAGATCAGCATGTTGTTGATCAGCTCTGATTTTCGAAGAACTGCTGTTTAAATTCAGCTTGTTGCAAACTTTGCTGCCGTACAATGGTTGCTTGTTGTTCTGCAAACACCACAAACCGTGCAGCCATTTTTTCATTTTCCTCCTGACCCAATCTGAAAGGTTTCACCATTTGATTTCAATAAAACATGTAATTCATTCGAGACGCCACATATGTGATGTTCCACCTTTGGTTGTTATTAGAATCACATAAAATATTAATACTCGTCTGAAACTTATTAAAGATAAAAAAATTGGTTAATAAATAAATCAGGTTTATGTTATTTTAATTTTGTTTTCTTTAATTCCAAACGGATTAATGATATAACAATTCTTGATTATATTTTGTATGTTATTTATTATAATTCGCGTTTATTACTTACATAATTTAAACTAGGCCTTGGCCATTCTTATTCAACAAAACACAACTTCACTGTTCGACTTCTAGGACATCAGGCAAATATAAAAAGTTATTCTTATAAAATAAAGATTTTAAACAATGAACATTTGAAATATATAAATTGATATTAAATCAAATGATTATAACTGAAAAAATTATTAAAATAATATAAAAATGATTGATGATCGAACTATTAATTAATAAAACATAATTTGGTTAAATTATCAAATTTAAATAAAAAAATAAATAATTTAACGATCACATGTATGTATCATTACAATTATATGTTTTTTTTTCTAGATAAAAGTTTTAGCGGCTGATAATGGAATGCCAAGAAGAACTGGTACAGCAACTATGACAATATTCGTTGAAGATGTAAATGATAATGCTCCTGATTTTTTGGAAGATTATCAACCAGTTTTATTAGAAAATTCAACCCCAACTAAGATACTCACAATTAAAGCAAAAGACTCCGATGATTATTATAAAGGAAATGGACCGCCTTTCAGATTTAAATTAGATCCAAATGCAGATGTTCTTGTCAAACAACTATTTAAGTTGGATTATAATAGTAGTAAGTGAAATTTTGTAGTTCTTCTTTATTTTTTACTTACTTTAAGATTCTGTACCAAGAATCAATCTCAAGAACATGAGGTTACCATCTACTATCTCTACCAATGTTCCACAAGGCAGTCTTTGTGTAATTTTATGTGTTCATGGTTGTTTTTATTGAAAATTATTACATTAAACAATTTTGACATTGTTTTGCTGCTGTTAATAAATTTGAAATTAGTTCTATGGGTGGATGTAAGGTGTCTTGACATTTCCGATACTCCCTTTTGGAGTCTCCTGGATACAATTAAAAAAAACTGTCATGTTGTCCTGTTTGAGAATATATCTATAGTAGCCATTACATCAAGACATGTCATCTCTATATTTGTTGTAGTCAACTATGAACTTTAAGCAACATTTTACCTTTGTATCACATTCCTGTTGCAGTCTTAATCTTAGTAGTATTGATCGCCATCTTCTTCTTCTTGGCATGCCTATCCATTTTGGATTTTGACAATCATCGTGGCTATTTTGACTTTGTTTGTCACTATCCGAAACAAAATTCTGCAGAGCTCTTACCTAACCAGTCCCTCAAATTGCAAGCCAAGATTCCTTTCCTTCTATTTTCCTTTGCAGAATTATATAGATTAGCATATTTTTATACCAATATCTTACTGAACTCCAGAAAAATTTTGTTGTAAAAATATAGTTGTCATTTGTTTTCAGTATAAATTGTGAATTACAATAAAAATTTTTGTTCTTAGTTTTTGTTTCTTTAAGTTACATCAATTGTTTAATCATACTCCATGGTGTTATGAAACCTCAGTGTGGAAATTTTCCAAAGACTAGCCAAGAAAGAAACAACCTGAATAAAGTAGGGTTAGGATCAGTGCATTACTGACAGATCTGAGACAGCCTTATTAATTTCCATTTTTGCTACCCTGTTTTTCTACTACTGAATATAACAATTAATTTGGTTAAATTTTAGGTGCTGGTGTGGCAACGGTATCATCACTCCAAATGATGGATAGAGAACAACAGAAGAAATATTATATACCAATCATAGTATCGGATTCTGGAATACCACCGATGTCAGCCACTAGAACGCTTACTGTTACTATCGGTGATGAAAATGATAACACGATGGAACATGGTTCCAAAAATATTCATGTTTATAATTACAAGGTACAAATATTATTTGTAATATGTATACAACTTTTTGTTAAATTTAAACTAGAATTTGCGTGTGCTGTCCACAGGCTTATTGCTAGCCTCGGAAGGTTTGCAATTAAATTGGGGTAGTAAATACCACAGGAGTTGATTACGCCATGTAGTTATTAAAACAAATGTTATAATGCAATAAATAGATTAGTTATCTCAATAACTAGACAAAATATTATAAAAACTAACAAAATGGTGCTTATCAGTAGCTAAAAAGGCGAGTGGGTTCATAATGGAGAAAAAAAATTAATATAGAAAATCAAATTCCTGTAAAAAATCTGATTAAATGCCGAAAATCAGCAGTTTTAACAGCTAGTCAATAGTTACAGTGTACTTTAATGGTTGGGGTTCAGTTAAACATACACTACACCATTGCCGGTCCGTTAGCGTAGTGCAACTGGCTTCTACGCCGGGGTCCCGGGTTTTATGCTGGTTTCATCGCTCATCTTCAGCTGTCATCCTTATCACCGTCTGAATGAGCAGTAATTGAATAGTCATACACAAAAACCAGACAAAAAAAGTTAATATATTCTGTTATGAATGGTCAGCCTGAGTCTGTACAAGACTACATCTCATTTACTAATTAGACATATCATCTTCATCTCATCGGGTCATGATTGTATAAAACATTTATTTTTTTATGTCCTTTGTTAATTAGGAATTACGAAATAATTATGATAGATAATGGCAAATGTGTGTGTGAAGAGCTTGATTTTAAGAAAAGACTGACTGGAACCAGTCCAGTGGGAGCTGAGATGAAACTGGACAAATGAAACCTTATATATTTAGTAATAAAGAGACTTGGATGTAAAAGTTGAATGTAATTAAAAAGTTATTTAATTGAAGTCTACATGTTGTTTTCCTATAAGTCAAACAATATAATTTTATTTGTAATGAAAAAACAACTTAAATCTTATTTGTTTACAGGGTCAAACTGCTGATGTTGAAATCGGAACAGTATTTGTTCAAGATGCAGATGACTGGGATTCTGAAGACAAACATTATATTTGGCAAGGTCAGGGAAATGCTAGATTTATTTTAGACGAAGACACTGGAATGATTCGTATGAGGCCAAATACACCTGCCGGACAATATTCTTTACAATTTTTTGTTAACGATATGAAACATGAACAGAATGATATTCCAGCTAATGTCAGTGTAACTGTTAAACTTATTTCTCATCAAACAGTTGCTCAAGCTGGATCTGTTCGTATAGCAGGCATTTCTGACATTGATTTCATTAAAGTTTGGAATTACAAGGTAAGAAATTAAATAAAATCTCATTCTTATTTCGTTTCTGTTTGATAGCGTTTTTAAAAATGTTATAACAAACTCAATTGAATTCCCATTTCAAAAGCCGATAATATGTTTATTTGTTATGAACATATTATACGAGGGCGAATCAAATATAAACGGTAATTTTTAAAATTATATTTATTGAATAATATTATATAAAAACTATGCCTTCAACATTTTTCAATATAGTCTCCTGCATTATCTACACACTTCTGCCACCGATTTGGAAGCTTGAATATTGCCTGTTCATAAAAAGATTGAGGGAGAGTTGTCAACCAATCGCGCACGTGCTTCTCGACATCTTCATTGCTTTCAAATCGTTTTCCTCCAAGTGATTCTTTCAGAGGCGCAAACGAAAAGTAGTCACAAGGGGACAAGTCTGGACTGTAAGGAGGGTATTTGAGAGTTTCCCAGCCCATTTCTTCCAATTTATCCCTTGTCAACAATGCGGTGGGAGGCCTTGCGTTGTCATGGAGAAGGATGACATCTCTAATGGGCACACCTCGTCTTTTGTTTCGGTAACTGGTTTTTGCCGACTGTAGCACCTGGCAGTAGTAAGCCGCATTCACTGTTCGTTGATCGTGAAGAAAATCAATGAGTAGAACTCCTCTTGAGACAAAAAAATTGTTGCAAGAACTTTTCCGGCTGAGAGACGAGTTTTGGCTTTCACAGGGCAGCCTTCATCCTTCCTTCCCCACTCCTTACTTGCCATTTTCGATTCGGGAGTGTAATGGTGGACCCACGTCTCATCACATGTGACGATGTGCCTCAAAAAATCTTCATCTTCTTCTTGAAATCGATGCAGAAGTCTCCCGGCGATCTCCGACCTGACCTGTTTTTGATTTCCGGACAGCAACCTCGGAACCCATCGACCACTAATCTTTCTGAAGCCAAGGTGGTCTGTGATTGCAGACTGAAAACTCCCGTAGCTGATACCAATTTCTGACGAGATTTCTTGAACAGTTAACCGGCGATCACCTTCAATAAGCTCTCAAATGGCACTAATGTTGTCATCTGTGAGACTTGACCTTGGGGGTCGACGGTGACTTTCGTTTTCAACACGTTCTCGCCCACCCCTAAATTCTCTGGCCCACGTATTCACTCGATTCTTAAACAGAGTAGTGTCCCCAAACTGTGCCCGCAAACGAGTAAAAATTTCCGAAGGCTTAACACGTTCATTTGCTAAAATTTTATGACGATTCGTTGCGCAACAGATGGATGTACCTCTCGCTCGGTCATGGCTGTACTGACGGCAGAACGCAACAATGCTGGGAAGTAAGCTGTTCCCCCCACTCCTATTAAACAAAACAACAACTGCTCACCGCCACATCTGGTCCGAACGTGTTTGGTACAGTCAACAGCAAAATTACCGTTTATACTTGATTCGCCCTCGTAATTACTGTGACATCCAGTTTCAGTGGAAACCCTTATCAACAGTTCATACTGACCAAACCAGTTGGTGTTCAGTTTCAGTGGAAACTTATCAACAGTTCATACTGACCAAACCAGTTGGTATTCTAAACTAATAATCTAACTCTTTACAACTGCAGAAAGAACAATGATCTTGATCCTATAATATAAATCATAGGAATGTGAACTTTTCTATGATTATGGAGTTGTCAGATTTTTTGCTTTACCCGAATGATTGAGCAACTCTGATCAATCATCATTGTCAACTCTTTAATTTATTAATAATTTGTTCTAGAAATTAAGTTTTATAAATTCCCTTTCATTGATACTTTTCCCTGTTAGTAGGTATACTACCACAAACACCTCTTGTTTGTTATTGCTCTTGTAATTTTTAATTGCATTCACTAAAAATGAGCAAATAAAGATTATACTTGGCAAACATTAGAATTTTTTTAACCCAAATGTGTGTATGTTGCAATTTTTCAATGTAGAAGAGTAAACTTCCTCATGACCCAATGAGATGAGGATGATATGTATGATGTGTAAATGATATATAGTCTGACTCAGGCCAACCATTCCTGAGAAAATATAGTTAATTGATGACCAACTATCAAAGTACATCAGTAACCACTGTCTAGTATTCAACTCCACATAAAAGTAAATATTATCTTTTCTGGAATTTGAACCTTGGAACCTTCATCTCAGTATATCAGCTGACGGGCAGTGACGACTGTACCACAAGACCAATCCGTAGGGTTAACATTAGAATATATTATTTGACAGTTTAAAAAAGATTGAAAGCGTGGTGTCTTTCTCTGCGTGTACTGTTTTCGTCTCCCAATACTGTCCATTGATACTATTCCCCTACTGTCAATCATCACTGGCACTACTCCGAGTACCACAAAGAACCAGTTAAAGGGGGAACTCTTCCCTAGTCTTTAGTTGGCACATAAGCAGAGGCAATTTTTAACTATGACTTTTGTTATAACAAGATAAGTTTAAGTGTAATTACTGATTTGAAAATCTATAAATATTTAAACCTATTATATTTCATTAATAATAAAAACACAGCTTTACTAAATAATCAGTATGAAAAATAAAACAGTAAAAAACTGAATCTTTACACACAAAGGTACCATTAAAATTGTGTATAACTTGCACCGTATTACAGCTTAATAAGGAAACCCAACTTAATCAATTCACATAAATTTATAGTCCTGTGGAATAAAAAAGGCAATCGATATCAGTTTTGTAATTGTTATATCCCTCATATCAATAATAGTACACAGGTACCACAAATGTGACAATGTCAATTGGTACATGAAAGTTCATATTTTTGTGATTTTTGTTATTGCATATACAAGTATAATGTTGTGTTTGTTAGGTAATAGGTATAAAAAACTTTCCTAGAGAAGGTGCTGTAGAGCTATTCCATATACTGTATACAATACTACTGTCTGTATACAAAGATCAAACATTTTCCTTTTAAGTTTTTATGTGTTTCCTTGCCAAGGGAAGTCATAGGTTAGGTTCTTGTTGCCAGGTTCCCAAAGAACCTGGCAACATATTAACCTAACCAATTGTATTAACCATATCTGTTGATACTGAGCTCTTTCTAGGTTGCAAGACTCTTTAAAACATAAATATTTAATTAATTTCTTTGAACTTATGATTTAATTTGCTCAAGAAAAATTATTTACAGAGGCTGGTCTCCCTCAAATATCAGACAATACGGGTGCTTTGTAAAGCATGTGAATCTGTCCTGGAAGTAGAATTATCAGAAGTTTGTGACAAGAGATCTTGTTGTCTTCTGCCAATTTAGTAACCTTAACTTAATTACTTAGGAAAAATAAACTAGGATTAGACTAATGATTAAAAAATTTTAATTAAATTTGCTATGAAATAGTTGTTACGTTAATGGTGAAATAACGTAATTTTAAATAAGTGAGAGAAGAATGGGCCTCTGTAGGTTTTGCACAGAATTCAAATTTCAAACACCAAGAATTATCTGCTGGAAATCATTAAATTTTATAAATTCAGTTTTTGAAGGGATCAAAATCTTAACAACTATAAAATAGTCTCTGTTAAAATAAAATACAACTATGTTTTATGAAAGCATATTTTTAACTGTTAAATTATTTAACAGAAATTTTTTTAATTACTTATTTTGTAATTTTCCATAAAACTTTATTGAACATTTTGTAAAAAAATTATAAACCAAAAAGTATTCGTAAGTTTTTGTGATAGTCTGTGTAACAAATTTAATTCGTGTAAATTAAGTTACAATTAAGTTACAAATTAAGTTACATTTTAACTTTCAATTTTCCTTTTAACAGACAAAAACCACATCTAGAAGTTACCTAGATAAATTTCAAGAAAAAACTGCAAGTATATTAAAAGTTGATAAAAGAAAGCTGGAGGTGTTTAATATTCAATCATTTTATAATAAAGGCGTACAGTATACTGATGTGAGATTCTCTTTGCCAAATACTACTTTCCAATCAAGTGTCAAAGTCAATGGATTGTTACTCATGCATAGAGAAGAGGTAATATAGTTAACTTTTTATGTAATTAATTATATTGGATATTACTATTATAATAAAAATCAGCTTGGCTGTGATTACAGGGCTGTCAGATGATTCACTTATAAGTTTTTATTAGAGTAATCAATGTTTACCTGGGCCTTATTGCAACTGTGTTCAAGCATCATGGATATCTCTATTTTTATAGTTACTAAATGTAGACAACAAGTAAGTGATCCCTCATCCCGAAATGATACATAGTGATATGGTGAGTTAGAAAATATCCAATGTAATTCAGTTTAATTATACTTTTAATGTTTTGGAATACAGTATGTATATTTTTTGGCAGATAATTAAATATTAAATCACCATAAAACATAATGTGTATGGTTTTACATTTAAATTACTTACCCAAGGTGTGGCAATTAAGTTCCAGGAATTTAGTTATAACTCAAGAATTGGCAACATTGCGTTGTTCGTAAACATATGACCGGATTTTTTTTTTTTTGTTTAACATTCGATTGTTTTGCAATTACTGCTAATGCAGACAATGAGAAGGATGATAGATGAAAATGAGTGATGAAAAAATGCCAGACGTGACTGGGAATCGAACCCGGGACCCCGGTGTAGAAGCTAGTAGCGCTTACTACTATGCCAATGGGCCAGCCAAACAGACCGGAAATAGGGATCTTCCTTTTGTTGCAGTCGAAGTTTGAAGTCGATAGCACATTTGGTGTGTGTTTTTCAAAAGTAAATTTTTTAGTGGTGTCGTGAAAATGAGTGACTCACATTACAAGTGAGGTTAGCGAGGATTTGTTTTCCCGCATTCAGAGCAACTGCAAAGATTGGTTGTATCAGGTAGTCACTCGAGATGAGACCTGGATGTTTGAGTATGATCCCGAGACCCGTAAATAAAGTCAGCAGTGGGTAGTAAAAGGTGGGGAGCGGCCAACAAAAGCGAGGATGTCCTGTTCGCAACTGAAGGCAATTTTGATAGTTTTTTTTATATCTGCGGCATCCTGAAGCGACTGCGAGCACGCATTTTATGTGTGCGGCCCGAACTCACAGAGAATGGCTGAATCTTGCACCATGACAACACGCCAGCCCATTCATCATTCATTGTGCAAGCATTTTTGGCAAAAAAAGGCATTCCAACATTGCTGCACCGCTACGAGGGTGCAGCATTGCTACGAGGGTGGTCCCAAAAGTACCTGTACCAACAAAAATTTTGGTAAAGAATAAATTTATTTTTTAACATATTCTCCTTTCACTTTTTCCGAGCAATGTTTAATAAATTTTATACCCTTTTTATAATAATAACTGTCTTGCTCCTCAAAATAGCCATTAACTGCTGACATCACTTCTTCATCGTTGGAACATTTTTGACCATTGAGCCATTTTTTCAAGTTTGGGAACAGTAAATAATCTGAGGGGGCTAAATCTGGCGAATAGGGTGCATGAGGTAGCAATGCAAACTTTAATTCATTAATTTTGGCCATTGCAAGAACGGATTTGTGAGCTGGTGCATTGTCTAGATGAATCAACACTTTCTTCTTAGTCAAATGTAGCCGTTTTTGCTTTATTTCTTTGTTCAAACATTGCAATAAGTTTGCATAATACTCTTCGTTGATACTCAATGAAAGTTATCCCATGCGCATCCCAAAAAACCATCGCCATGACCTTGCCTGCAGATGGAACAGTCTTTGCCTTCTTTGGAGCCAGTTCTCCCTTTTCAGCCCATTGTTTTGATTGTTCTTTTGTCTCTGATATGAAGTGATAGACCCATGTTTCATCCATGGTTATGAAACGGCGCAAAAAATCTGCTTTGTTGCTGTGAAACTTCACTAAACACTCAATTGAAACATCTTCACGACACTGTTTTTGGCTCGAGTGTGACCAAACGCGGCACCCATCTTGCACTCAGCTTTCTCATGTCCAAATTTTCAGATAATATGCAATGTACCGTACTTTTTTAAATGCCTGCTATTTCTACTAGCTCGCGCAGTTTCACTTGACAATCTGCTTTGTGGATTTTCTTCACCATTTCTGGAGTCATCACCTCATTTGGTCGACCACTGCGATGCTCGTACAGCCTCGTTTAAACTCTGCTACCCAATATTTTACTGTTGTAAACAAAGGAGCAGACTCACCCAGAGTAGAATCTAGTTCAGCTTTTACATTGGTTGGACTGAGTGAGGCCTTTCAAATTAAATTATTGTATCACAACTATGACCAATTTTCACAAATTCACTGAAAACGTTCCCTATTGATAGCTGCCAAATAAATAATAAACAACATAGCATCTTCAAACTTGAAACAGTGTACTATCTAATACAATGATATTTTTCAAACAACTACCACCATCTCTAGGTCAGGCCGGGTACTTATGAGACCACCTTCAATATCGCCCTTGCAACTTCTTATTCCCCAAGATGACGTAGCATCTCAAGGGAACTCATCATGGTGGCGTACAGGAGGTCAAGGAAGCTGTAACCACGGTGCTGAATGAAGTAACTTCGGAGGATTACCAAGGGTGCTTCCAATCGTGGGAGCAACATTTGAATCGTTGTGTAGAGTTAGAGAGAGACTATTGTGAAGGTTGATAATAAAAATTTTTCTTGTAACTTAATTTTCTTGTATTTTATTGACGAATTCCCGAAACTTAATTGCCTCACCTTGTATGTATGTTTATACATTTAGATTACTTAGACATATTATATCATAAAAAGTTTAAACTGTTTTCGCTAATTGAAAGTTGTAAATTTGTTTGACCAGTTAGAATCATATGTTGGAGTTAACATCACCATGATTGGTATAGATGAATGTTTATATGAAGGCCAAAATTGTGACGGAAGTTGTACCAATATGATTAACATATCCAATGCATTGCATCTTGTAAATGCTAACCAGACTTCATTAGTCGGTCCTAGAGTAACGTTACGTGCCGAATGTATCTGTGCTGCCAGGAATTTTACTCGAGAAGAAACTTGTCAAAATTTTCCTTGTTATAACGGTGGACAGTGTTTAAAAACAAGAGGTGGAGTAAGGTTTGTATTTATGTAATTTCTTACAAATAAATCTTTTATAATTTTGTAATAGTTATTTCAAATAAAATATAAATATCTAAGTTGGGAATTAAGTATAAAATAATTCATCAAAATTTTTCTTGTGGTTACTTACATGTCTTTATTCTGATCTGAGTTTCACTGTCGGTGTAAATAGAATCATCAACCAATGATATGCATTCTACATAAAAGTAATCTAGAGCCTTTTTCTGTTTTTCTTTTTTTTAATAATTGTGCTGTTCAGAATGCCTGTTATAGCCTTTGTGATCCACCTGGTCTTGTTGTGTACCATTTACCGCTTTATTTGAGCTCTGGGTGTCCTGACTGAACCAACTATTAAGGTGTTTAGTCCTCAGCATAACACTTTTGAAATAATTTTTGGTATAATGGTGTGCTCTAAACTAAAAAAAATAAACACTGTTGCTTTGTTTTGTAAGGAGGCTTCAGTCTCAATTAACATTGCCACTGCTCCCAGGTGTGTAGTTGTAAAATGTCCAATGTGGTAAATCTAAAAATTTTGGGGATATTGGGAAATTGTTTTGAATATCTAGTTTGTTATTCTAGTGAATTATTTTACAATTCTTTTAATAAAAATATCAGAACTAGTAAATATATCATGTGTTTGTTTAGGTCATCAGCCGAAAAGCTGGTTTGAACCTGTAGAGGTTTTACCAAGTAAAACGAGGAGTGAGGTGGTTTACCATTGCCTTCCTCACTGAATAGAAAAATACGCTTATCAGCATGCCGGGCCCTCTGAAAAGCACATATTTTCCACTCTGCAAATGACACCTTCACTTCATTCACCACAGGGTCTGGCTGTATAATGAAATCCATTACTTTCAGAGGAGATAACTCTGATTAGTGTCTTTTACACCTCTGCCTCTTCTGTTCTTAAATGATTCAGTCATTTAATTGGCTGACCATGTGATAAGAAACAGAACTATTTATTTTAGCCCTGCAACGAACAGGTTGAGAGTAAATAATTTGACACTCCACCTGTCTGTTATGGGCAGAAATATATCATAAAACAGATTTTTGAAATATATATTTAATTTCTACAAAAAATTTTTAATGAAGTAGGCAGCTGCCCCATGTCAGGGGGCACACCCCTGACTGCTTCAGTTGATTTTTTCACCTTTGTTCCAACACTGCTGAAATTATTCGATTGTTTTTGTTATCCAATTCTAACTTTTACTAGTATAATTACATGCATCAGTGCTGTAGGGATCATAATTTTCTGAATTGACCATCATTAGAAATTACTGTTTATTACGCTGCTTGTATAATGAACTGGTGATTTTATCAAGGAACAGTAAATATAATGCATGTGCAAACAGTCAGTGGGTCCATGTGCAAATTATTAAATAAAGATTCAGAAATTGGAAAGTAAATTATAAATTTATAATATAATTATCTTTGTAGATGTCGCTTATTTATTTTAAGAAAATTATGTATAATGCATATTTTTTGCCAACACTTACATAATATGTAGCAGAATTGTAGGCAGGTGGAAGGAAGGCAGAGAAGAGTGGAATACAGGCAACAGAAATGAAATTCAAGAGGAGTATTCTGGGAAAGACAAAAAGAGATAAAATAAGAAATTATGTAATTGGAGTACAACTAAAATGGACAGATAAAGTTTTGATCATTTGGTTAAGTCAGTAAGATGGAGGAGGAAAGAGATTATACAAAAAGGCTGTACTTATGGATGGAGGAAAAGAGTAAAGTGAATCGGTTCAGTTGTGGATGAAGTGAGAAAAAATATGATGCTTAGAGAAAAATGGAGGAGAGACATTTCAGTGATAGTCGGGTTGGGCCCGACCCAAGGAAATTTGGAATTATTTTAAAGAGGATAATGATGATGAATGTAATTTTGTGGGAAAATTCTAAAAGAATAAATAATTTCACTAATTTGTGTTTATATTTAATTTATAGCTGTTGGTGTCCTGAAGGAGATCTTGGACCCAGATGTCAGCAAAGAACTCGTAGTTTCCATGGTAATGGATGGGCGTGGTATGCGCCATTGGAAGTTTGTGCTGAATCACATCTTAGTCTTGAATTTATCACAACAACAGCAGATGGCCAGCTTCTGTATAATGGACCTATCACTCCTCCAAAAATGAAAGAAATAATCATCTCAGGTCATTCAGTTTTTCATAATTTTTTCTGTAATTTATTATTGATATAGTTAAAGTTGATATAATTAAATAATCATAAATATTGATCGTCAGCTAATTATTATAATTCATTCTTTTATTCACTGAGTAAGTATTTTTTACTGTGCAAAAGAATAATTGAAAAATAATAATTTAAATTTCTTGGATCAGTATTTTGTAGATTAACTTTTTTTGACGTGGAAGATTAATTTTATGAAACAAGTTTTTACATTTACCCGATAAATATAATCCAATATACAACGAAATTGTATGTTATTTATAATTGTATGCACCAATCATATACTAAATATTTTAATCTTTCAGTAAAATTGTGCAACAAACTTAGTGTCTTAAATTTGTATTGTCATTCCAGTTAGGTGATTTCAAATCTTGTTGTTGTTTAGGTCATCAGCCAAAAGGCTGGTTTCAACTTCTAGAGGCTTTACTAAGTAAAACAAGGAGTAAGGTGGTGTAGTACACTTGCCTTCCTCACCGAGTGGAAAAGTTTGCTTATCAGCACGCCAGACCCTCTGAAAAGCATCTACTTTCCACCTTGTATAATGAAATTCATTACTCTTAGAGGAGATAACTCTGCTAGTATCTTTTACACCTCTCCTCTTGTGTTCTTAAATGCTTCATTCACATAATTGGCTGACTATGTGATTAGAAACAGAGCTATTTTTTGTAGCCCTGGAACTAGCAGATTAAGTACAAATAATTTAACATTCCTGCCTTTTATAAACAATTAAAATTTTATAACAATGTGCATTAATAAAACTGAAATGTTAGATAAAATTTTTTAAAAATTAACTCAAATAATAGAATTAACTTAGTATTAATAGAAACAGTATTAACTTTAATGTAAACCCTTGCAAGCATAGAGTGGATTGGACGGAAGGAAAGAATGTAGATTATACTAGAAGTAGAGAAATTTTATATTAATCATTCAATGAAGGAAATATAATTGGTTAAGACACATACCAAAAGGAAAAGACTTAATAATGACTTAGTTATAAATACCAGTAAAAGGTAAAAGGAAAAGATGATGTCGAAAAATAAATGTTATAGATGATTTAAAAAACTATCAAGTAATTAATACAGTGGCAGTAAACAGAATTCTGCCATGATTGCTTTACTAGAGAAACTCTAATGAGTCTTTAATGTGGTGGGTTCCCGTTACTTACCACATTCTTACGCCGTTGACCATTTACTGGTTCATCCGCCTTTGGAGCCAATTTTTCAACTCCAGGACAAAGGAGTGCCCTACCACCTACCAGCTCATCCGCCAAGAGCCGTTGGCCAGTAAGTGGGGGATTACTTATACCGGAAATCACTCGGTTTTGCTGGTGTTTGGTTCGCCCCGTCTTCTACGGTAACCACCATATCTGGTGACCATTCCCCTATCCACCACCCGGGGAGGCGCCTGATGGGAGACCAGCTCTAACTCCACACAGAAAGATTATGGGCAAACGATCGGTTGGAAGAAGAAGAACCTCCTGGCTACGGAACCTGCGAGAGTGGTTTAATTTGTCATCCATCGACCTATTTAGAGCTACAGTTTCCAAGGTCAGGATTGCCATGATGCTAGCACACCTTCGTAATGGAGATGCTACATGAAGAAGAAGTAAACAGAAAAAGTTCGAGACAAACATGCCTGAGGACATTTAACCACATGGTAGTAATGAAGAAATTTTTGTATTATAATTATGTGAATGCTGATTGAAATCATGATTATTGGTTCATACATTTTTTAAGATAATGTGAGATTAAATTTAAAGTATTTTAAATATGTAGATTAATTTTTCAGTATGTATGTGTACAGATTTCATATCAATCGAGCTGGAACAAGGATATCCAAGATTGCTACTTGACTTTGGATCGGGTACGCTCGAGCTGAAAGTCAAGACTAAGAAGAAGCTGGATGATGGTGAATGGCACAGATTGGATATCTTATGGGATGCTGAGGTATATATTTATGTTCAGTAATTTTAGTTTAAAGAAAGTGAGCCTATTTTACCTTGTACGCCTATTACAATCAAGATGATTTACCAAACTTTTTACTTGTGTTATTTAGGTCATGAGCTGAAAGGCTGGTTTGAAACTCTAGAGGCTTTATTAGGTAAAATAAGAAGTTAGGTGGTTTACCTTTGCCTTCCTCACTGAGCAGAAAAGTATGCTTATCAGCATGCCTGGTGTATGAAAAGCATCTACTCTTTAAGTTCAAAATTACACCTTCACTTCATTCACCTTAGGTTCTGGCTGTATAATAAAATTCATTACTCTCAGAGGAGATAACTCTGATTAGTGTCTTTTACACCTCTATCAATGACAACTATTATCTTTCTTTGCTCATTTTGCATACGTACTAGGTACTAAAAGTATCAGTAGGGTTTACCTAATTTTCTAGGAACAGAAAATCCTGTTCCAATCCAAGATTAATTTTATGTGCTTTTAGACCTTAATCAGGAATTAAAACTCAAACCTTTTACTTTGCAGTTTATCACTATAACCTCTGTGCCGTATTGTCAGCGTCTTATAGTTCTTGATTAGTTTATTTTATATAGTTTATAAATACAGTTTAATATTTTCTTTGTTATTTTTATTTTCCAGACAGCTCGTTTAATAGTTGACCAGTGTCAATCTGCAGATATTACCGAAATGGAAGATGGATCTCCAGCTGAATTTGATGCATCACATTGTCAAGCGCAAGGAAATATACCTCCTTTCAATGAACAGCTCAATGTAAATACTCCTCTACAAATAGGTGGAGTGCATATACAAACATTTAATGCCTCTCATTACAGCTGGTCTGGTATGCCGGGAGGTATTGGGTTCGAAGGGTGCATTAAAAATATCTACCATAACAGCAAAGTAAGTAATTTTGTTCATAATTCAAATATTATTGTTAGCTTATTTTAATTTTATCTGTGCTAATGATTATTCGTAAGAAAGTTGTTTAACAAAAACTACAAACAAAAATGAATCGTGTATTTCAGAGGGAGAACCCAGTCACCTTTTGTGCATTTTTCAGGTTAAGACGTATTTTCAATCTTTAAAGGAATATACATATTACAAAGTAAAATGGACATTGCTATAAATACACATTTTGAGTGGAAGAAATGATATAGCTTTATTAAGGTTCAGAATGGTAATTCAACCTGTGATTTTTCATACCTCTCCAACACATGCAACAGCACTGTCTGCCGAGCATCAATTATATTTAATCAGTTGTTACAAGCAAGAATCAAGATTACACTTTCTGTATCTTGAGTTTATTCTGTACCGGTGTTACATTCAAAGGAAATTTGTAAAATTGAAAAATTCTGGAAATCCAAAAAAAATATTAGAAACAAAGGATGACAAATCCGAAGAATTATAAATTAGACATAACTAAAAAATGTAGCGTTAGTAGGAACTCAATAATTTGTCTATGATGGGAAGGTTAAACAATATGCGTTATCCTTCAGGATAATGAATGAATAAAAATTACAACATCAAAATTTTTGTGCCAAGTACAATTTTTTGTATTAAGTTATTTCCATGATAGGTGATAGTGACAAAAATGTCCTTAGCTAAAACTAGCCATGAGCCTGCAAAGTGAATAGTTTAAAACTTGTAAAAGTGATGAAGATACCATCCTGAAATAATTATTCAAATAACTTGTGTTAACTAATAATATCACAAAAAATTTTTAAATGTCATAAGGCTGTTGTATTGATAACAAAGCACTTAAAAATCATAGCAATAAAAATTCTTGTGCCAGTATAACCTCCACTGCAAAATACTGTTGATGAATACTCAAGCAGCAGCCATCAATTCTGAAGAGAGTAATCTTATCATGCCCTCTCCGACCGGAGGTTGGAAATCATGACGGCTATTCGAACCTTGGACTCTACAGCTCTGCTGAGGTACAATGAAACCAGTCGTGAATACTCTTCAACCAGGGGAGTAATCTGAATTATTAATATCATATTGATGCATGTCTGGATTTATACTAAATTTACTGAAAAGAGATTTGATTCGAACAAATCATCCATGAACTGGCAAAGGGGCGTATCTTAAAGAATTTGATTTATAGATAAGCCAACTAGATACTCAATTTTTTTTTTTTTTTTTTTTTTTTTTTTTTTAGCTTGTTTGACTTTAATGGACCACTCTAGTCAACCTTCTGGTTCGCTTCCCATGTACTTCATTGGCTCGCCGTTTTTGCCAATACCTCCTCATGTTTTCAGATCTTGCTTTTCGTTGTTCGTCAGTTACCCGCACAACTCTAGCCACCTTGTCCACATTAAAACATTTTGCATTTAGAAACGCCCTTATCTTTGGTTTATTTGTCGCATCTTCAATCCTCAATTTTTATACTTTATTGACTGGCAAAGAGGTGTATGTTGCTTATAATATAAGCATGCAATGGATATTGAGCACAAAAAATGAGTATGTTCCAGCTTATCTAAAAATCAAATGTTTTTAGACATGCCTCCTTGCCAGTTCACGGACAAAATGTTTGTTCAAGAACTACGGGTATAGTGAATTCATTCAAATGTTGTGAACTCGGTAATGGGACGTGGCCTTAATAAAATCACCCTCTGTAATTCAGTGTCGATAGCTTTCTGAAATCCATCATCTAATAACAATGTAAATAGTTAAAATTATATGTTATTATTTCTAAATGTATAAACCAAACAGGGACAAGAGATTCAGACTACAAGCCTTTACTAAAGAAGCATGTAGCCTACTTGTTCCTAAATACACATTTATTTTAATTTGTTATTTTTTCAGTTGTATGATTTGGCGCAAGATGCAAGTCATTTAGTGGGCGGCAGTGTATCTGGTTGTCCTCGGGTTGACGAGTTATGTAGTATTGATACTACCACAAGACATTGCCAATATTGTGCGGCTAGTTTTTCAAGTGCTCAATGTCATTGTTTACCTGGATACCATGGTGCTACATGCACACTACCAACCATACCAACTACATTTACTGCTCAAAGTTATATTAAATTTACACTTTCATTTGAGCCTGACCAGTTCTCCACGCAACTACAATTACGGTTTCGCACGAGAGAAATTACCGGTGAACTTTTTAGAATATCTGATCAGCATAACAGAGAATATGCCATCCTTGAGGTAACTCATTGCAATTATATTATTACTACATTTCCTTTTATATATAAACGTTTAAAAATGCATCATGCAGCTTGTAATTAATCTAAGTGACAACATGCTATTAGTTTTAGTTTTCATCAACCTGTATTCTCAATTCTGCGTGAATTTTCTTCTTATTTGTTGATCCTGTTGTAAAATTATTTAATTTTTTACTGATCTCTTATAGTTGTTCATCACTTGTTTTTTTATATTTTTTTTATATAAACCTACTTTTTACTGACATGTTTTGGTAGATGCACCATCATCAGAGAACATAAAATTGAAACTAAACTTTGTAAAATTTATTAAAATTTTTAGAAGATGTATTATCTAAAGTCATTCATATAAAACTTTTTAAATTTTAAAACGTTAAGTTTCAATTTTATGTGCCCTGATGGTGGTGGATCCACCGAAAAAAATTTGTAGATTGTAGTATTAACTAAAGAAGTAAAAACAAGGAAGTGTTGTTATAGCAACTGCTACAGGTCAGTGGAAAATTAAAATATAGTTTTACTAAAACTGAGTTTAGGCTTCAGGATGCATTAAAAAGATTTAATTGTATATTTATTTATTTTTGTTTTTACTAACACGTTTTGTTAGATCTTAAATCATCAGAGTACATACAACATTCAAATTGAAACCAATTAATTCTTTAAACTTTTTCAGAAAATGTTGTCTCTTCAGTCACTTTGTCTTTACAATGTTACTACAGTTTTATTATCAATATGTGTATTTCACTAGTACTACATCTAATTTTTTATATAGATTGTTTGTAAAATGTAATGACAACTCATGGCTTAGTCAACAACGTAGCTAACCGTGAGATCTCAGGTTCATTACTCACTGTGGGTGATTCATTGCAGCTGTTAACTTACTGTGAAGAAAAAATTAAGTTATTAACTAAATAATTCTGAAACACATAGTTTTATGTGGATCAAACCAATTTGATTTACAAATCATAAATATTATTGTAATATGGTGTAAACTAAAGGGTGATACGATACTATTTCTATGCTAGTCCGTCGTTAGTGTTTTGGCCGTTGTAGGCGCTGCAAGAGCTGTGAGGTGGTTGCTTCTGCTACCTTAAGATAGTACAGACCGAAACTTCTCACAGTACTTTTAGGACTATGAGTAGATAGCACATACGGCAGGAATCGGCTAATTGAAGAAGTGAATTCCGGAGAAGGCCGTCAGTCAGTCAGTATCAATCTTCTCTACAAGAAGGTCAAGACGGAGAGAGATTGAAACGCTCGACATTGATTATATTCTTTTGCTCTCCACACTAACCTCTTCCCTTGATTCACCAGCGGCCGCTCCTCTCCGAGGCCGCAGCAAAGGTTCCCCCCCCTTTCAAACTCACGTACACCGCTGGATGCCCTGCCGCTTCGGCCACCTAACTCTACCGATTGGACTACAGCCACCGCAACAAGGGTATTAACTACAATCACATTTAAATTAATACATCAAAATATATAGGCACTGTGATGCGTATGCAGACTATACTGAGGGGAAAATCTTTTGTCATGAAGGGTTACACCTGCCTACACTTTTTTAACCAAATCATAGCAATTACTTTGTTTGTAATGGATAAAATAATCAATACCATTTCTTGGTAAGAAGTCAATGGCGTAACTATGTATAGGGGAAAAAATTAAGGAATACTATTCTAGATAATAGTAATTAATAACAACATGCACATTATCACATATGTGTTAACAAGAGGAGAAAGATGATCAGTAAAGTAATAATGCTCTTCCACACAACGAACAATTTCTTTCCTGGTCAAGTCTAGTGATGTAGAAACAATACATTAATATTTTGAAGCTGAAGCCCAAGTATTCTCGGACCTTCATATTTTACTGTGTAAAATCTCCTATGATATTCTTTTCGTTATTCAGCCATTGCCTAATACATACAGTCTTGAATCTTACGGGTAATGAAAAATGCAAATGGCACACTAGGGCTCCATGGAGTTATAAGAATTTGTACATCTGCGAGTTAAAATTTAAGGTGAGTGGTTCACCTCTGTTTTTTTACATTAATGACATTACATTATTTGAAACTTCCTCTTTAAAATTGTGGTAATTTTGTACAATCAGATGGATATAACTTTTATTAATTTACTTTTCTGCCGTTGTCACAACAAATTCAAGTAAGCGTCAATTTATTAGTTATTCTTATCTTTAAAGTGGAATTGCCAAAAATCTCATTTTCTGAAATTAAATTTTACTTTTCTCAGTTTCTAGTAAAGATATCAGTGTGAAATTTTTACAGCTTGGTTCTTACAGTAAGATATCTGTTTTAACATATCCAAATGTAAAAATATTGTATAAAAGATGAAATTTTTTTTTAATCTGTGAGAAACAACCATTTAAAAAAATTGTAACTACGATATTACAAATTATGCATAAAACATAAAATGCATTTATGTTAATGTGTATAGCAAATTTTATAGTTTTATATAAACAGAAAACAAGTAAAATATCGATATTAATGGTTCTTGAGAAAAGTGCATTTTCATTAACATGGTGTAGTATAGGGTGAACCACTGTCCTTAATTGTTTTTCTTGGTCATTGCCTACAATCCCAGGCACCCAGGCCAAGCACAAGTTAAAATTACTAGGTTTCAAAGTGTTAAATTGTTTGTGTCTCATGTTGTTGCATCTCTCATCTTGTTGCTTCAAATTATGTAGTAGTATATGAATCTTAGAATCTTTTTTTATTTTTTCAGATCATAAACAAACATCTTCATTTTTATTTCAACCTTGATAGTTTCCGTCCTAACGTAAAAGATATATGGCTGACTTCCGTTGATGTTAATGATGGCCAGTGGCATGTAGTAAAAGTAAGTTGTTTTTATAATATTAGTTTTTATACTGTTTAGTTTTTTTCTGTAAAGTATTACAGAAGGTTTTTTTGCATTAATTATTCTGAGTATTTCAACTGTAGTGAATTTCTCAATCCCGATCTCAGTTTTATCAATTTCTCTCTGGGTATAATGTGAAATGCCCACTACTACCCGTACAGGGGCTGCTTCACTCACCGTATCCTGCTAATTTATTCAGTTTATATCATTCCTGTTGTATTTTATAGATTTTTACATACTGTCTGTGTAAGAGTAATGAAAGTTGCTAATAAATTGTTTTGCAGTAATCAAACATTTATTGTTAGAGTAACATGTACTTTATGGTATGAAACCTGGTAGATTGTAAACACAGATTTGGCAGGGAAATTTTCAGTAAAATGTATATTTCAGGAACGGTTTTCAGTAAAATTTAACTGAACGAATAAGCATAAGAGCAACTTTTTTGTAGTGAAACTCATAATGTGATTAAGCACTGCATTGGTGTGGTAAATATTCCAAAACCTGGCTCATACAGAAATGTTCAGTTTTTATTACCTCCTTTATTCAGGATGTAGGAAATAATAACAATGATGGGTGGTGGGAAATCCACGTGGAGAGGGTAATGTTACAAAATAGCTAATCCTAATGAGTACTGTGGGAGCTGAAACCAAATTGACAATAACCTTCATATCATTTTTGTCATCAAAAATTTAATAGAAAAATCATAAAATGAGTTTTTGGGTAATAGACGTTATACTTTTCTCAGATTTACCATAGCATAGATTTGCACAGCAATTTTTTTTTAAATTTTAAGATAATTTTAGTGAATTGAAAGAGAAAGTTTTAAAGAGTTGAAATTTTGTGTTACAGTTATGAAAAACAAGCAATATTGGGCTTTGACATGCACTTATTTAATTTAAAAATTATATTTTGTATTTTTTTTTTTAAAAAGTTAAAAATTAATCTTGAGTGTATTTCAGTTATCACTAGATTATTATCTTTGTATTTCCAAATGGAAATTTTGTCTTTTGAGCCTAAAAATAATTAAATATTTAAGTTTTACAAGAGCTGCTCATCTATTTTTCGTGTTATTTTAATCTACATATTCTACATTGAAAGTTGGCTGAATGTAATTTTTGTCCATTCTTATTTAAATTATTTACCTGGTCATATAATAGAAATGAAATGGTGTTTAATAATGCTCCTTATCGATAGTGTAAAACATTATTTCATAACAAATCTTTTGTGCTTTATGTCAATAGGTTTCACGCTACGGTTCAACAGCCACACTTGAACTTGATGGAGGTGAAGGGCGTAGATTTAATGAATCCTTTTATTTTGAAGGCCACCAATGGCTTCTCGCTGATAAACAAGAAGGAATATTTGCTGGTGGTAAACCTGAATATTCTGGGATGCACAATTTTGTTGTCTTATCCGATTTTCAAAAAGGTAATGTAGTACATGAATTTTGGTTTTGTTGTTGAACAGATTAACAATCAAAAGTTTGATTTGAACCCCTAGAGGTTTTATTATGAACAGAACAACTGCTTATCAGTAGGCCAAACTTTTTGAACAGCACATATAATCTCCTCCCTGCAAATATGACACCTTCACTACATGCATTTTATATAATCCGGTTTTAAAATAAAATGTATGCTGTAAAATATCTACATCATATCTAAATTATACTTGAATGGTAAGGTGTTATATACTTCCATTATTGTTATATGGCGCAGAAGCTTGGGCTCAATAGCAAACATTAACCCGACAAGAACGGAGATTTTCAAGATCCCGCGGACTGTCATTTTACGCCTAATAAAAACTCTTTTATTTCAAAAAATTACCATTTATTTATAAAGAACATATTATTTATAAACATTAACCCGACAAGAACGGAGATTTTCAAGATCCCGCGGACTGTCATTTTACGCCTAATAAAAACTCTTTTATTTCATTTAGTTTTATTTCAAAAAATTACCATTTATTTATAAAGAATTGGTTATTAGAACAACGTTTAAATCAAATTTTTCCGTTTTCATTTACAACCAGAATAAAAATTGAAATTTAAGAAAAAATATTTTCTTTTAGTAATATCACTTTACGTACGAAAAAGTGTCACAAAATCAGTAAAAAATACAAAAACATATGTTTAGCTATGTATACATAAATAAAGCAATTCATTGCATAAAAAACCGTTTAGGTATTGCAAATTGATAGACGCATTTAAAAGATATCACACTTTTTGTTCAACAAAGTAACGTGCTGGATGAAAAAATCGTCTCAAAATAATGTGGTGTCTTTTCAATTTTTATTTACTCTTCTTCTATGCAAGTTCTATCTCTTTTACGCATGTTGCTTTGTGTATTATCCTTTTCTAAACAGGATAGCATAAATCAAAATATGTTATCATTCATTTTGACGCTAATTGTAAGGTTTAACGAGGGGTAGACAAGACAGGTAGTGTTAACCTTCTTTGTTCGATTTTAGGGTCATAAAATTTGTCGCCGGCACTTTTAATTTATTGATTTTGATTGTTACATTTTAAGCTAACTGATGATGTCATTCCCTAACAAATACGTTTTTTTGTTGAAAAGTTATGGATAAAAACGTTCAAATTTTAGTACTGGCTGTTCAAAAATAATATATTTTTTTCGCGTAACACCATGTCGTCAATTTTCATTGTACAAATATGCAAGATACATCAAATGAAAGAAGAAAAAAGTCTATCTAATAAAACTTTCTATTAAAACGTTTGAGGTGTAAGGCAAACTTAGGAGCTTTGGGGTTGACCTTCAATTACCCGCATCTACAAACGGAAAAATATATTCAACAGTTTGAACCTTTTTTTGTGTCCTCCGAATTAGACGAATAATAGGAATAGAGTTTTACTATATAAACGGACTGGTTGAACTCTACTGAAGAGAAAGCATGAGGTAATATTCCTCCACACAAAACATGTTAAGAATACAAATACTGAAAAAGAGACTTTTCATTTATATAGTTTTATGTTTGTAATTAACTAATTTTGTTTCATGTTACAGGTTGTATAGATGATGTACGATTAGAGGGTAAATTACTTCCACTACCCCCACATAATAATGGAACAAAATGGGCTCAGGCCCCAACTGCTCATAACGTTGAACAACATTGTCCATCCAATAAACCTTGTGTAAATATTGATTGTCCTGAACCATTTCAATGTGTCGATCTTTGGAATGATTATGGATGCATGTAAGTACTTCATGTATGAATATTGTACATGTAGTATCTTGTTAATTTTTATAAATGTATGTTGTACTGTATTGTTAACTTCATTACTTTTCAGGCACTACCAACCTAAATGAAAATTTAGCAAACCAATCAATAAAAATTAGAATAATTCATAATATAGTAGAATCGATTTTGCTAATTTTGTTATTTGTCGCGTCTGAGAATCACTTTCGTTTGAGGTCACTATACAATACATTTAGTTTAACGGGTGATCAATATAACCACTTGATTTCTTTGAAGAAGACAAAGGTGATGGGTTTCAGGGGTACTAATAATCTCAAAGTAGTTTTGATGGACAAGACCAAGGTGTATCTTTTAAGTTCATCGTCACCTGCGAAGTGCTTACCACCCAAAAGTTCTTTCAATTTGCCAAACAAATAGTATGAAGGCTAAATCTGGATTGTACGGTGGGTGACTGAAAATTTCCCATCCAAATCTTCTCAGTAAATTGAGCGTCTTACCTGCCACATGTGGATATGCATTATCATGCGAAAGTACAATGCCATTTGTAAGTTGTCAAAGGCGCTGATTTTAAATGGCATGTCATAACTTACGTAGATTTTCACAGTAGGCCTAATACTCTGTATTTACAGTCGTTCCGCTAGGCGTAAAGTCAATGAACTGTATGTATGCCAAATGGATCCCAATAGACCGTGGCCATCAATTTCCTTCCAAACGGCAGTGGCTTGATCTTTGTTGGTTTCGTTGATGACGGAGGATGACGCCATTCACATGACAGCCGTTTTCCTTCTGGTGTGTAATAAGAAATCCACGTTTCATCGCCCGTAACTATTGAATTAAGGAATTCATCACCATTTGCTCTGTAGCGCATCAGAAATTCCAATGCAGATCCCATTCAGATTTGTTTGTTAGTTCTGATAACGCATACGGCACCAACGTGCACAAACCTTTCCCAAGCCTAAATGGTCATGCACAATGCGACCAATAACAGATCTTGAAACATCAGGAAAACTAAGGGCCAATTCAGATATTGTCAAGCGATGATTGTTTTTGAATTCTTCATCAACTTTTTCAACACGTCCTTGTTGTTTATTGAGGGCCTCCCCGAATGTTCTTCATCATACACATTAACTCTCGTATTTCTAAACCTTTCATACTATTTTCAAACGTTTCTTTCATTCATTACATTATCACTGTACACAGCAACCAATTAACTGCTTATGAATTTCAACCGGTTTAATGTTTTGATGGTTTAAAAAACCATCAAAAATGAATCACTCCACGGATTTCACAATCGGCGGTAACATCAATTACCTTAATCATTTCAAAGTGTAATAACACAAAATGTAAATAAAGATACAACAACGCAACAACTGATAAACAATCCATTGTGTATATTATGAGACAATCCTTTCACCGCACAGGTTAGCCAACCTCAAGGCGAGAAATTTTTCAACAGTCTTTACTTCAGAGATGATCCTCGTACGTTCTGAAATGTATCGCTAACACAAAAATTTATGACACAATTTTCTCTTAACTGATGTTTCTAAAATTGTTACAGGTGTGGCAATGGTCAAACAATTTCACAAGATGGCAAAGGGTGTGTAGATAGAAATAAGTGCCTAGACCAACCTTGTCTCAATGGTGGTCTCTGTGTTAACCAAGACTCTCAACTACATTATCGCTGCATTTGTCCTCTCACACATTGGGGTGACAATTGTGAATTTTCAAATCAAAATCAAACCTTAAAATTAGGAGCTGGTGCTATATTCACAATACTTATATCTGTCATCATTATTGCATGTAAGTTACAAGTATTTCATTGGTTTTACATAGGCTTCAATAATAATAAAATTTATATTTACTGTAATATTTATTTTTTAATTTTATTTTTCAAAATGTGTGTAGACTTGTGTCAGTGAGTATTTAAAAATAAATAAAAACAACACATTAAAAAACTAACAGTTCATTACACAGTTCATAACTACATTCATAACTACAGTTCATTAAGTTATAAAATTTTGCAGACTTGGTATGAAAATGGTTTTTGTACTAAGTTTGTTAAGTATTTTGTATGTCTACAGGTGAATTTGTATAAGTCAAGGTGAATTGTGTTGTCATAGCCCGGTTGGTGACATGACCCTATTGTTTCCTTAATAAAATAGACTAATAGTAGTTATGTTAAATTATTAAAATTCCATCTACAAAAACAAAACTAGGCCTAAATGAAAGAAATAAATGTTAGTAGATTATTTATTTAGGATTAACACATTTGAGTGTATAAGTAAAACTAAATTACATATTTACTCAAAATGTGTTCCATCTACGCAAGAATTTACTGTTAATTTTAGGCGAGTAAAAGTTGAAGGCAGCACAAATTTTTTATTGTTCTAAATTTTTGCCACCTTGTCATTCAGTTGGACATAAAGTAAGCAACCACCATCAGATGATTTCTTTGGTGGTTTTTTTTTTGTTTTAAGGCAGGGAAGTGTATCCCCTCCTTTTATTACAACTGTTAACGCCACTTCCCCCCCCCGTCTAACAATTACTAATTATTATCGTTGTTAAATACACTGATTTTGTATTAATAACCTTTTTCCCGCCTCCGCCTGTATACTTGTCTTGACTTCCGATGGTGACCTCAGTTCATGACGTAATTTTTCTCCCTCTACTCACATTCCTTTCTTCCCGGTTCAACTCACTCACTGGTTAGATTCTGCGACATGTAGACTGTTCGTGCCTTCTCTGCGCCGGCCATCCTATGGCGTCGCTTCTGCAATTGTCGTTATGCTTCGTTCGTTTCTGATGTACCATACATCATTTTCAAGTGTGATTTTGCTTATGTGTGTAATTTATAATCATTTACAATTGTTCTTGTTTTCGTATCAAACATTAAAGTTACAGTGTGAATCGAACCCCGGACACGGGTCGCGTGGACGCCGTTTCTACACTTCAGGCCATTCAACAGGTAAGCGAATTAGTCTATTTTGTTGTACGCTTTCTGATTTTGTGTTTGAGTTGACCAGTGATGTCCTGCTGTTCCAGCAGTTACTTATCGTTTTACCTTTGCCTCCCGCAGTGTACTTTCTATCGTTGTATCTTGCTTATTCAGTCGTTCCGCCGTTGGTTTCTGGCGCCATTAAATGAAACTAGGTCCTCCGAAATAAGTCGTTTATGCTTCAGTTTACATTAATCTGCCATTAGTCGTGGATAGTGGGTTGATGTCCTACAGTTACAAGTCGGCTTACCGCATCACTCGTTTTATCCAATATATTTTTGGGTTAATTTCAAAACTCCTGCCATCAAGGCTCTAACATTTGGTCCGTCGCGGGCAGGATATTTATCAGTGCATATTTGAAAATACAGTCTATTGTCTTAATTTTTCAATCGTCAACAATTTCAGTATTTTGTTTAATTCGTCGTTACATGGTGTTACATTACATTCATCGTGTCATTTATTGTGTTTCGTGCCTTACATGTGTTCAATATATTAATAAAAACATTAATAAAATTATTAATATTAAAAAACAATTTCATTTATTCAGTTAAAAAATACGGGGTTGAGTTGCATAACAAATGCAACGCATTATCAGTTTGTTGTGACGCGTTCATTCAATACAAGTTGCAACCAACGCTATGCTGACGTCACAGTAGATCGGTTCAGTGCTATATCTTTCGACACGGCCAGAATTTGGCTAGAGTCGCCATTTTTTCCTTCGTTCTTGTTAACTGGTTCACGCAGCTTACAGCGCATGCGTGCCCTCTCTCTCATTCACTCTCTCTCGTGTTGTCCGTCGATACTGCTAGCGCTGAGAGAATCACTTCGCTTGTGTCGTCTGCAACATACACATCATAGTTGCAACTAACCTAGATTCAATAAACAGCTGTGTTTTGTTTACATTCTATTATTTGTTTTTCGCTCGCTGTCTTCGTTCATTATTTTCAACATGGACGATTTACAATCTTTAATCAAAAAACGCAACGTTGTTAGTAATCATCTTTCTCGTTTTAATAATTTTCTTCAATCTGACGTTGAAGTTAACCAAGTCAAATTACGACTTGACAAATTCTTAGACCTCTGGTGTGACTTCGAACAGATACAAACGAATATCGAATTACTTCAACCCGAAACAGATTTCGAATCAGAACGCACTGCATTCGAAACTCATTATTTCCAGTTAATTGATCGCGCCCAGAAATTAATTGAATCTCTGGACAATACAATCGTTTTACAAAATCAAGTCAAGTCTTCTAATTCGCAATTAATACAATTACCTCGAATTCGTCTACCTTCATTCGACGGAGATGTTGCAAAATTCCAGAATTTCATCAGCTTGTTCAATGATTTAATTCACAATAATTCTGAGTTATCATTTGTTCAAAAACTTCATTATTTGAGGTGCTCATTAGTCGGTGAACCACTGCGTCTAATAGAACACCTGCCTCTCTCGCTTGAAAATTATACGTTAGCGTACAATTTAATTGTTGAGCGCTACTCCAACTCAAGGCGCATAGCAAATGTTCACTTAAATCAGATATTCAATTTCGTTAAATCTGACACTCCGTCCTATCAATCGTTAAAAGGTTTTCTTAATATCCACGAATCATCAATCGGAGCCTTACGTCTGCTAAATATAAATTTACTTGAATATTTACTTTTTGAGATAGCCTATTCTAATTTGGATCCTGTAACAAAGCAAGCGTTCGAGGATTCAAATCCTAATTCAGCCGTGCCTACATACGAGGCCTTAATGTCATTCGTTACCGCTAAGATGCATGCTTTCGAGCTCTCGAATTCATCTCAACCTACAGATAACGCTAGTTCTTCTTATACTAGCAAATCCAACGTCGATAAACCGGCTAGTCACAGACCGGTGTTCCGTAAACAACCAATGTCTCCTACAACGCCTAAAAAACAGCATTCGGTTTTATTAGGTAGTAATCTTGCTAATTCAAATAGTGAACCGCTATACAAATGTCCGTTTTGTGGCTCTATTAATCACAACATTTTCAATTGTACCGAGTTTCTCGCCATGTCCGTTGAAGAACGGCACAAACAAGTGTTTCAGCTTCGTAAATGTTTTGCCTGCTTAGGAAAACACTCTCGCAAAGATTGTAAATCTATCAAGTCTTGTCGTTTATGTGGTTCTACTAATCATCACACACTGTTGCACGAATCCTCTACTCCAGTCGATTCTACCACTCGTAATTCTGCATCAAGTAATTTTAATTACAAATCAATTACTACTAACTCTAATCGTAATACTACTTCTCCCGTTGTTAATTCTTCTGATTGCGATTCCTCTAACAATAACGTTGTTAATAGACATCCTTCTGTAGGACTATCTACACCCAGTAGCGCGCATTTAAGTACCGCTGCTGAAAATACCGTGCCTATTTTTGATTCTTCCAACAGCAATTCGCTATCGTGTCGCACTGGTTCACAAAAGGTTTTGCTAGGTACTGCTACGGTGCTGTTGCAAACTCAATTTGGCAACTTTCACGCTTTCCGCGCTGTACTTGACTGCGGTTCTGAAGTGAACTTAATAACATCTCGCGCCGCAGAGCAAATTGGCGCAAAAACAATTCCGTGTCGTCAAAACTTGTTAGGCATATCAGCCGCCACTACTCAAATACAAGGTACTTCTCAGATTACCATCGCTTCTAAACAAAACAGCGATTTTCGTCTCGATACCACTGCGCTAGTAATTCCTAAAATTACTAACAATTTACCATCTGTCTGCATTTCTCACGAAGTTTTACAGCTGCACTCCGGTAAAATTCTTGCTGATCCTGAATTTATCCACTCCGCCCCTGTAGACATTTTACTGGGCGCCGAAGTGTTTCCTGATCTAATTATTCAACACAATAATTCCATAATCAAAGGCAGTCCTTCTGCCATTTCTACAGTTTTCGGTTGGGTAATTTTTGGTAAATTACCAGCACTTTCTATGGTTTCAAATAACCAACCACCTAGCTCGTTACTCACTTCTGTCGATACGCTGTCTCAAACTATGCAGCGCTTCTGGGAGTCGGAAGAAATCTTCGCTCCCCCTGCTACCAATCCGGACGATGACTACTGTGAAAAGTTATTCTCCGAAACCACCACTCGTGATAGTAACGGACGTTATATTGTTGCGCTTCCGTTCAAAAACAATTCTGTATCGTTGTCTTCTAATCGTCATGTCGCAAGTCGTGCTGCTACAAAATTTACTGTTAAAATTTCTCAGCAGCCTGCAGTTCAACAAAAATACCACGATTTTATGCGTGAGTATCTTACTCTCAACCACATGTCGCCTGCTTCTTCTATCGCTGAATACATAATTCCGCATCACGGCGTATTCAAAACAGCCGACCCTAATGGGAAAATTCGTGTCGTATTTAATGCTTCTTTCTCTGATCTTCACGGCAATTCACTTAATAGCCAACTGTTACCTGGTCCTAAGTTACAAAAGGACATCTGTAATATTTTAACAACTTTTCGTAAACATCCAATCGTCGTCTGCTCGGACATCAAGATGATGTATCGGCAAATTCTCGTGCGTCCTGAAGATCGTTTTCATCAACATATTTTCTATTGTTCCGATTCAAACTCCACACCGCAAGAATTCGAACTGAATACGGTAACCTACGGAGTTAAACCGTCTGCTTATTTAGCACAACGTACTTTACTTCAGTTAGTAGAAGATGAAGGCTCTTCGTTTCCTCTTGCGTCCGAGGCTGTTCGTTCCAGTACTTACGTCGACGACATACTGACCGGTGCTTCCGATTTCAAGGAGGCTGAACTTCTAGTCGATCAACTCATCGAGTTACTCGCCTTGGGAGGTTTTCAATTACGGAAATGGTCTTCCAATCATCCTGACCTTCTGCAACGATTTCCGCACGATCATCTAGAAAATCCTATCTGTTTCTCAGATGAAACTTCATCGATTAAAATCTTAGGGCTTCAGTGGAACCCCACCTCCGATTCCTTTTCGTATCACGTAACTCCTTTCGATTCTACGGTCACCAAACGTACTGTGCTCTCCTATCTCGCAAAAATCTTCGATCCTCTCGGATTTCTAACTCCAGTCACCTTCTGGGTAAAACACTTTCTAAAACAATTATGGAACAACAATTTACAGTGGGACGACCAGTTACCGCCGATTTTCGACCACGCCTGGCGTAAATTTAGTACTGATCTCTCTGCTCTACAAGATTTTCGTCTTCCTCGATTAATTTCTGTTAACGGCGCTGAATACCGAATTCTTGGATTCTGCGACGCCTCCGAAAAGGGCTACGCCGCTTGTGTATACCTTCATGTACAAACCAATACATTTTCTGATATGTTTTTGCTCAAAGCCAAAAGTCGAGTCTCTCCGCTAAAAAACGTTACAATTCCTCGTCTTGAACTGTGCGCTGCACTCTTGTTATCTCGTTTAATTTCTTCTGTTTCTGATTTTGCGAACTCTATTTCTTGTTGTGACATGCGATTATTCACCGATGCTAGTATAGTGTTAGCCTGGCTGCAAACGCCGCAACACCGCTTAAAAATGTTTATTGCCAACCGTGTGCAACAAATTCTTTCATTAACCGATCTTGACTCTTGGTCTCACATCTCTACTGACCAAAACCCTGCTGATGTTGCATCTCGTGGTGCCAATTGTACCGATTTGATCAATCACTCGTTGTGGTGGCAAGGGCCGCCTATTTATCGTGCGCTATCTACCGAATGGCCTACGATTAATATTCCTTCCGTTTCTACTGACAAGCTCGATCTCCGGCAAGAAAAAATTTGTCTCGCCGTCTCAACTGATCCTTCGTTTCCCGACGAAATTTTATTAAAATTTTCATCGTTTTCTCGCCTAACGCGAATCCTGGCTTATGTTCTGCGCTTCGTGAAAAAACTCAAAACGCCTTCCGTAGTTTTTTCTTCGTTCCTGACTTCAAGCGAAATCTGCGCTGCTACCAATGTCTGCGTAAAATTGACTCAACTGCGCTACTTCTCCGACGACATCAATGCTGTCTCCAAGGGAAAAATACCGTCTAAGTCACTCGTTTCTTTGTCACCGTTGCTTAACAACCACGGCATTCTAACTGTCGGCGGTCGTCTATGCCGTTCTGCGCTTAGCACTACTGCACAGCATCCCATACTGCTGCCAAAACATAGCCACTTAACCAACTTAATATGTGACTATTATCATCAACTGTCGTTCCATTCGGGACCTCGTACAACACAGGCGTTGATCGTTCAACAATTCTGGATTTTATCTGCTAGAACGGTCATCCGACAAAGAATTCATCGCTGCGTTCGCTGCATTAGATACAACGGACGACCTTCTCAACCTATGATGTCTACGCTTCCATCTTCTCGTGTCACCGCTTCCCGTGCATTCTCATCTACTGGTGTTGATTATGCCGGCCCGTTCTTCGTCAAAACCAGTCGTCTTCGTAAATCTTCCTTATCTAAAGGTTACCTGTGCGTCTTCGTGTGCATGTCCACCAAGGCTGTTCATCTCGAATTTGTGTCTGATCTTTCTACTGATGCTTTCCTTGCTGCACTCGATCGTTTTGTGTCTCGTCGAGGTCTGCCTTCGGACATCTACTCCGACAACGGCACCAACTTCGTTGGCGCCAAAAATAAATTTGTCGAAATTTATAATCTGCTTCGTCGATCGTCTCCTGCTATTGGAAGTCATCTCGCTGCATTAAAAATTACTTGGCACTTCAATCCACCTTCTGCGCCAAACTTCGGCGGATTATGGGAAGCCGCCGTCAAATCGGCCAAACATTGTCTACTTCGGCTCATCGGAGACAAACCACTGCTCTTCGAGGAGTACATAACTTTATTCGCTCGTATCGAGGCCGTATTAAACAGCCGACCTCTGTTTCAATTCTCATCTGACCCCAATGAGGAGAGATGTATGCTGACTCCTGGGCATTTCCTCATCGGATCGTCTCTGTTACAACCACCTGAACATAGCACAATTGATCAACTCCAGCCGGCCTCGCGCTGGCAGCAAGTCAAAGTTCTAGTTAAGTCGTTCTGGAAACAATGGTCCCTGAACTACCTGCACACGCTAACTCAGCGCAATAAATGGACTCGTGCTCGTGACAACCTACAAATTGGTCGTGTTGTCATCGTGCAAAACCTCGACACTGCTCCTGCATCATGGCCATTAGGCACAGTTACCGATGTCTTTCCTGGCAGAGACCGCACAGTTCGTACCGCCGAGGTAAGAACTATTCATGGTACTTACATTCGACCCGTGTCAAAGCTAATTGTCCTGCCTGACAATTAGGCTTTACCTTCGTTCTCAACTCTACGTCTTCTTCTCACCGCTGTCTGCTCCGCATGTGTCGTCTTATTTCTCTCCTAGAGATTCAATTTTCTGAGTAGGCTGCTACTGATCAACCGCTGCGTATATTGTATGTATTGATTCATACAATCTTTCAACAAAAGTTTCCTTTAACAACTTAAAGAATTCACTCCTGACACATACAAATACACATTCATGTATTCGTCTTTTCATTCGCCTGTTCCCTTGCTGGAACTCTACCTTGCTCCGTTGTTCTTCGATTCTTCTTCTGCGTCGCTTCTGGTTGTCAACCCTTGTTGGCAATCACCTCAAGATCGTTCCGTTACTCGTTGGCTTCCGCGCAAGCCGTGGAAGATGTTCCGTTCGTCGTTGGCCGGGCAAACCCGTGCGTTTGTCACGCCACCTCAAGATGCTCCGTTCTTCGCTTCATTCGATTCTTCTTCGTCGTCTTCTTTGCTTCGTACTCTTCGTTTGCTACGTTTTCCGCTCCCTGTTGCTTCAGGGCGGGCGGCTTCATTCTTCGTCTTCTTCCTGCGTTTTCCGCTCCCTGGTTGTTTCAGGGCGGGCGGCTTCGTTCTTCGATCTTCTCTGCTAGTTTTGTTTCTGTAAATCGCTTTCATCGATTTAGGCGGGCGGTATGTTAACGCCACTTCCCCCCCCGTCTAACAATTACTAATTATTATCGTTGTTAAATACACTGATTTTGTATTAATAACCTTTTTCCCGCCTCCGCCTGTATACTTGTCTTGACTTCCGATGGTGACCTCAGTTCATGACGTAATTTTTCTCCCTCTACTCACATTCCTTTCTTCCCGGTTCAACTCACTCACTGGTTAGATTCTGCGACATGTAGACTGTTCGTGCCTTCTCTGCGCCGGCCATCCTATGGCGTCGCTTCTGCAATTGTCGTTATGCTTCGTTCGTTTCTGATGTACCATACATCATTTTCAAGTGTGATTTTGCTTATGTGTGTAATTTATAATCATTTACAATTGTTCTTGTTTTCGTATCAAACATTAAAGTTACAGTGTGAATCGAACCCCGGACACGGGTCGCGTGGACGCCGTTTCTACACTTCAGGCCATTCAACAGGTAAGCGAATTAGTCTATTTTGTTGTACGCTTTCTGATTTTGTGTTTGAGTTGACCAGTGATGTCCTGCTGTTCCAGCAGTTACTTATCGTTTTACCTTTGCCTCCCGCAGTGTACTTTCTATCGTTGTATCTTGCTTATTCAGTCGTTCCGCCGTTGGTTTCTGGCGCCATTAAATGAAACTAGGTCCTCCGAAATAAGTCGTTTATGCTTCAGTTTACATTAATCTGCCATTAGTCGTGGATAGTGGGTTGATGTCCTACAGTTACAAGTCGGCTTACCGCATCACTCGTTTTATCCAATATATTTTTGGGTTAATTTCAAAACTCCTGCCATCAAGGCTCTAACAACAACTATATGCATTACAGAAAAAGAGAAGAACCTCAAAGAAAATACTAGGAGTTTATTGTTTGCAGGTAATCTTTTTAAATGGGGGAAAGTCAGAGGAAAAGGTGGAATGGGCACTAGAGTTGTGGAATGAAGAGATTGTGAAGTATGTTTTGAAATTCAGTGAGGAAAGTTAAAGTGTTGGCTCTGAAAAGTTGTGAGGAAGGAAGGCCAGGACATAAATTGAGGCAAAATGGTAGAATGCTGGAGGAAATTAAGGAATTCAATGATATGAGGACTGTTTTCTCATAAGGTAGAAATTTAAAAAAAGAAGTTAAATGATAGGGTGTAGAAAGTAAGTGAATTCTTCTAAAATGCGAGAAGTCTAGTTTGGGATCAATAAATTTCAATGTATTGTAAGAAAAATATGTGTAATATTTTGTTACAATACTGACTCCACGAAAAATATTGACAGATGGAAGGAAGGCAAAGATTAGAATGCAGGTGGCAGAAATGAACTTCAAGAGGAGTATATTAAGAAAGACAAAAAGAAATCATAAAATTAGATAACAATAGAGGATGGACAGCCTGACAAGAAAAATTGGATAGACAAAGCTGAAACGGTTTGGTCATGTCAGTAGGACAAAAGAGGATAGGCTGCAAAAAAGAATGTTTTCTTGAAATTTGATGGAAAAAGATTAAGGAGCAGACCAAGAATGAAGTAATGGGTTTAGTTATGGGATGAATTGGGAAAATATAACTAAGAGTGTTTGAAATATTTTTAGGCAGTAGTTTAATACTCAGTTGAGGGTTAGACCCTAAAATTCCGTCGAACTGTAACTTTAAAAATATGAGAGAACTTCGTCAGGTATACTGTTATATTATTAACTTTTATCAATAACTATTAATATTTTATTATTGGTTTTAATTTTGTTTTTAAATGGTTTTGATCATAAAATATTTCTTTTATCCAGTTGTTGCATTACTATTAGTAATGTGCAGTCGAAGAAGAGAAGGTCATTTAAAATATGGTAAAGGCCCTGATGTTGATGTTAGAGAAAACATTATAAAATACAATGATGATGGCGAAGGTGAGGAAGATATGACTGCGTCAACGAAATTACAGCGGTGCACGAAACAGTTAACAGATGTGTCGGAAATGATACAATGTAAGTTAAAATTAACTATATTTGTATTAATGTGAAATTATTTATTTACTCAAAATATTTGGATTAAATCTTTTATTAAGTTTAAAGAAGTTAAAAATTAAAAGTGCCTAAATGAACCAACTTTCATGTCTCAAACAATGATTTTTACACAAAAAAATTATTATTTTTTTTTTTTTTAATTACTTAAACTCTAATAATCTTAGTACAATTTTTGTTGTACTGTTTGTTGAATTTCGAGAAATTATAATAATGCATTAACCCATTGACTGATTATGACAAGTCAGACTCATCGCCATTTAAAAACACAATGGTGACTTTGACGAGCTGGACTCACCACTTTCATCGCTTAACTGTCTTTGGTGATAACTGCTCACTATGTATTTTTAATGTAATTTCAGTTATTTGTAATAGTTCTGAGAGGGTCCGCTAGATCTTGGTAGCAGTTCGGTACTGATGTATGAGGGTTTTCCAGAAAATAACCTCTGTTTCGAAATAAAAAGTAAACGAGTGAAGATACAAAAACTTTATTATATACATATTAAAACTACAGTTTTTCTCTATTTTTCAACATAGTCGCCAAACAGATTCAACCACTTGTCGTACCTTGGAACAGTCTTTGAAATACCCTCTGCATAAAAATCTGCCGCCTGTGAATGTAGCCAACCATTCTCGGCGTTTTGAAGCTCTTCGTCATTGGCGAACCGCTGAGATGCAAGCCACCACTTCATGTTCGGGAACAGGTGAAAGTCACTAGGAGCCAAGTTCAGGCTGTATGGAGGATGATCGAAAATGTCCCATTTAAACTTGACCAAAAGTTCATTTGTTCTTCGAGCTGTATGAAGGCAAGCTTTGCCTTCATACAGCTCGAAGCACAAACACAACACCTTACTCATCTTACTCGTTGATTTTATGGAACGTGGAACGACCATCACTTCTGCTGTCTACTGTGAAACTTTAACAGACTAAGAAGAGCGATCCAAAACAAGCTTCGTGGCCTTCTGACACGTGGTGTTGTGTTTGTGCATGACAATGCTCGCCCTCATACAGCTCGAAGAACAAATTAACTTTTGGCCAAGTTTAAATGAGACGTTTTCGATCATCCCCCATTCAGCCCGGACTTGGCTCCTAGTGATTTTCACCTTTTTCCAAGCATGAAGCGGTTGGCTACATTCACAGGCGGCAGATTTTTATGCAGAGGGTATTTCAAAGACTGTTCCAAGGTACGACAAGTGCTTGAATCTGTTTGGCGACTATGTCGAAAAATAGAGAAAAACTGTAGTTTTAATATGTATATAATAAAGTATTTGTATCTTCATTCGTTTACTTTTTATTTCAAAACGGAGGTTATTTTCTGGATAACCCTCGTATATGTATTTAGTCCGTATGATTTCCATTGTTGTCGATGTAGAAACTAACTGTGTTTCAGTGTTGACAAAATGAGTTCAGGATATAATATTGAACCTTGCAGATAAATTGATTGAAGAGTTATTATTATTTAGTGATGACAAAGAAACATTCGTCAAAGATTTTGAAATTTAAATTTAAAAATTCAGAATTTTGAAATTTAAATTTTAAATTTGAATAAAATCGTTAAACAAAAGGAGAAATATTTTAAAATTATTTTTCTGCAATTTTAAGTGTTTTTTTTTACATCAAAATTAAAAAAAAATATCTTTTAGAACAAAATAGATCATCAGAAAATTGGTCAGTCAATGAGATAACTGTGTTTATGAACTTTAAAAATTATGTTTTTCTCAGTTTTATTCTGTAATATGTTGTTATATAATTGAAGACCTTAGTGCAACAACCGGCTATCTCCAAAAATGGAAATTTTTCAGAAGATACAAAAAACTTTGCCAAAAAATCAGATTCAAAAAGTTTAGAGAACGTTTAAATGCAGAGGCAACTCCTTTCTCTTTATACCAACTAAACATATGATTGGATTTGACCGTTTGTTGCACCAAACAATAGAGCGATTTTTTTACTGTAAGAATGGATCATAATCGAAAAAAAGAGATGGCCAGTCGTTGCATTGTCTTCAATTATATATCAATAATTTTTATAGTCACTAAATAGCCTTTGTTGTTGATGTGACTTTAAAATAATAGATAGGTAAATTAAAGTAAAAAAAATTGAAATCTGTAGAGATTGCTTTATGCAATTTTAAGGAAATATGTATTTGTGACAATGTACTGTACACTTGCAGCAAAATATTTATTTTTGCTCTTCCAAGATTTTGAGTGGAATTAGTAAAATTGTAAATAAAAATTTTCAATGAGAAGAAATTTGAGTAAAACTATTTTTAAAATAAAGTTATATAAATGCATAGGAATGTTCTTTCATTTGGAGTTTTATGAATATTCTAAAACTTTGCTTTTCTTTGATAATTATCAACCTTAAAATGCTGTGAACTTACATTATCATCAAGTCTTGGATACAACTTTGTTTCTTCAGACAAAACAAAATATATTATATAAATAAACAGAAAAAGCAATCTTTCCTTAGCAGATTGCCCTCAAGATTTGTTAGTCTGAAAATTGTGACCACACATCTGATAATAAAGTGGGAGGAAACGCCCTCCCTGGCACTATATAGTCTGTATATTGCTTTATCCACTGAAGATCTCAGGTTATGTAAATACAGGGTGATTCACGAAGATATGCAGAAACTTTGGGAGCTCATTGTACATGTAAAAAAAATGAAAAAACTTTATAAACACGGGTCCGGAAATGCTTCGTTACCGAGTTACGGCTAGCAGAAGATTTCGCCCGGATTTCAGCTCACCAGGTGAAATGAGGTCTTCCTAAAATTCTGGTAAGGTAGATTAAGGGGTGAATTCAATCGTTTCTTATGATTTTTGACCTGATAAATTGAAGAAAACAGGTCCCAGAACTGTAAGTTAAGTAGTTTTTGAGAAAACCAGTGTCAAATGCAAAATATGGAGTGAAAAAAACAGATTTTTTCATCTTTGTGCAACAATAACTATGTTATTTCACCAAGAAATAGATAAAAATTTTGAATTAAACTTGTAGAAAATGTTATTCTCAACAAAACGGTGTAAATAAAGTACACAGAAAGCGAATAGATGTTTGATTAAATGAATTTTTATTCATAACAGTACAAAGTAAAATTAATCGGAAAAACATTAATCTAAACCTGTTCAACCAAATGACTGTAAATTTTCAAAAGTTTCTCTGCCGACTTCAATGCATTTTTCTGCTCGTTTAAGGATAGCTCTTGTTGCTTTCCACAGTTCAACAGAGCTTTCCTTTAACGGTGTAAAAGCTTCATTAATATGTCTTAAGTATTAATGTTATTTTAAAAAATGATTTTTCACTCCATTTTTTGCATTGACACTGTATTTCTCAAAAACTACAAAACTTACAGTTCTGGGACCTGTTTTATTACATTTATCATGTCAAAAACCATAAGAAATGATTAAATTCGCCCCTTAATCTACCTTACCAGAATTTCAGGAAGACCTCATTTCACCTGGTGAGCTGAAATCCGGGCGAAATCTTTCGCTAGCCGTAACTCAGTAACGAAGCATTTCCAGACCCATGTTTATATAAACTTTTTTAATTATTTTGACATGTACAATGAGCTCCCAAAGTTTCTGCATATCTTCGTGAATCACCCTGTATATCCTGAGATGACAGTGTCTTGTCGATATCCCCACAGCATGTTCCACTCAGAGACAGCTCCTGAAATATATACACCTGTATAAAAAGGGTAGTAATTGTAATTTAATCTGTCTTTACAGTACAGCCATTAGAACTTGGTACAACTATTAGTAACCATAAAGAAGCAGCAGATAGTGATCAAAGCGCTCCACCATTTGATGATTTAAGAAATTATGCATATGAGGGTGGTAGTACTGCAGCTGGTTCACTTTCATCGTTAACTTCAGGTAATGGTAATGTTCAAAGTAATATTGTGTAAAGTTACAGTAAATTATTTAAGTGGTTATAGTACGTAAAATATCATATTATGCAAGACCAAGATATGAAATTGTGTTTTTTGTGTAAATTGTTGGAGTTATCTCTGATTAATTTCTAAATAAAACAATCTAAATCAAACCATTCAATGCAGGAAAGAAAAGGTTTTAATTTTTAGTGCATTGTTCAAAAATATTTGTTTTTTTTTTAGATAAATTTCTTGTAACGAGTGTGGGAAGGTGGCATGCGACATCGCACTTCTAATCAAAAGTCAAACAAGAAAGTGCACGAGTGTGAACATACCTAATGTATGTTGGAACTACAGACATTGGGTGTTTTCCTCTTTATACTTAGTAGGGTTGAGTAATTTGTTGTAGTTATATCACAGGATAATTGTTCTGGGATTAGTCATTGTGAAATTTTATGTACAATGACTTGGCTTTTTCTTTTACTATTAGAATTTCTAATTATAATTATTAATCATTTTTGTATTTTGTTGCATAGATTTTGAGTCAAGCAGTCGAGATGTCACATTCTTCAAAGATCTAGGACCAAAATTTTTTAAATTAGCAAGCTTATCAGTATCAGAAGATAAAGTGAGTAATATTGAGACTAGATGAGAAAGCTCACTATAATAATGATTGATCTGTGATTTAAAACAATATTTGTAAAATAATTTTAAAAATTGTTATAATTTTATAAGGTTGTATAAAAGTGTTCAGTAATTTAAAAACAATTTTTTTCTTTGTGTAATTATATTATGTACTTAATTTGTTATAATCTATAATGCTTTTCATGGTTAATGAGCTCTGCTGTTCCATGCCTTTAGACCAATCAGAATGTTTGCCAGCGTTGACAGATTGTACGAATGTATCAGCTTGACAAACATTACGCGCGCATACGTGTAAGAGCCACAGTAGTTCACTTGTGCTGAACATATCAATTATAGAGGGCGTTAACATGCAATCTTCTTCTTCAGGTGCCTTCTCCATTACGAAGCTTGGCTATCATCATGGTTAGTCATACCTTGTCCACTGCTGCTCTGAAAAGGTCATGCGACGAGCAGTTAAACGCTTCTCTCAGGTTTCTTAACCAGGATATTTGTCTGCGTCCCACCGAGCGTTTACCAGCAAGTTTCCCTTGAATTATGAGATGCAGAATCTCGTATTTAAGCCCCTTCATGATGTGTCCAAAGTAAGTCAGTTTTCTTATCTTTATGCTCTACAGGATTTCCAGCTCTTTTCCCATTCTTCTGAGGACCTCTTTATTTGTGACCCTATCCGTCCAAGGTATTCGAAGTATTCTCCGGTAGGTCCATATTTCAAACGCTTGTAGTCAGGTCTCACATTCTTTGGTGAGTGTCCACGCCTCTACCCCATACAAGAGGATGGGAAAGACGTAGCACTTCAAGAGGCGGGTCCTGGTTTCGAGGCTCAGGTCGCAGATCGATAGAAGAGGTCTCCTTTTTAGGAATGCTGGCCTGGCCTTTTCAATTCTGATCTTTATTTCTGGCAGGTGGCTTGCACTGCAATTGACTCGGGTTCCCAGATAGTTATAGGCTTCCACTTGTTCGATTCTGTCTTGCCCAGCAAAAAGTAGTTCTTGTGGATTGTCTCGTTTAGTAATGACCATGTATTTTAATGACATGCAATACTTTATAATAATCGGCTGGTTGTATGTTCATAGATTATAATTGTTATTGAATGACCAAAAAATGGCTGATGAAATATATTACAGAGCTATGAGAGCAAATATTGGCAATGTTGCTGGCAAGTCATTGGCTAGCTATGAAGTCGGTAGGGGGCAATATCTACATTCAGAGCTCATCAGCTTTGAAAAATAATATAGTCATTCTTTAATATTTTATGATACATTTAAATGAAAATTTTTACCGTTATTTTTTATTTTATTAAATTTGTTATTAGAAAATTTACTGTAACAGTAGTCTCACTAATCTGAACTTGGGATCGGATCACTGAAAGTGCGAATTAAACAATATTTTCCAAAAAAATGTACATAATACGTGTTATGGATGGGTAAAACTATAAAAAAATTAACTAGGAGTTAAAATCAAGATCTTTTAAAATCACAAAAGATCTTTTAGGTCGCGGTGAGGAGGGGCTGCAGAAGCCTGAACGCCCTGGTTGTAAAGTAAAGTAAGTAAGATCTTTTAACCCATTCTGCACGAAGCTACTTCAGTGGCTACAGCAATGGGTACTGCAGTACGCGATAAAACTTGTTGTAATGAGATCAATATAACTCTGAAACTGGTCATTATTACATTTATTTTGTAGAGAATTATTTAACACAACTAATAGCATTTACAGAAATAGAATATGTTGACAGGGAAATAATTTATTATAGTTTTAGTGTGGTGGGTAGGCTAGATTATTGAAAAAATTTGATGTGAAAAGGTATCGCATGCAGGCTGTCCATAAGTCAACATATAAACATGATTCTTAGTTTCTGTCAATGCTGTGATGTTTTTTTCTTTAGGAATTAGCCCTAGTTTTAACAGTTGGATCTATTGTTCATTATAGCAAGGGGGGTAGTGGCCCACAAAAAATACCACCCTCATGTCATTCTCCTGCACCCTACAGAATTGTGAATTACATGTACATCTAGCTAAAATTATGCTTATAAATGGTTTTTCCACAAGTAATATCCAACTATATGAATGTGTGTGTAACATCATGGAAAGGGATGTAATACAGCCGCTGTTTTAGAAGTGAAAGCGTTTGCAAAAAGTCAGAGCCTTATGGGTTAATGTTTCATTGAATTTTAGTTTGATTGCTTTCAACATTACACTGGGTGGCGGAATACCCTCTTCTTCTTGTTGACAAAACTAAACATTACAATGCCTTATCTAAAATGTGGTTTTTTTAATGTACTTGTGTTGCCTAAATTGTTTTTGCTAACCATTTTGGCACAAAAAATCTTCATTTTCTTTTCGTTTTTTCTGGCCAAAACAGTTTATTTTCCCACACCTTAGTTATTTGCGATTGTTCTTGGTGATTTCTCTGCATTAATACAAAACAAAGCTTGGAGGTTTTGCACCATTTTTACAGTTACGTTCTTCCAATTCTACACACAAACACTTACCTTGAATGGTACGTAAACACAACAAAACATATATGATATATAATGAACAGCCAAAAACAAAACAAATAAAATTTACCTCAGAGTATTACATGTAATACTCTACACATGTAATACTCTGAGGTGAGTGTTAAATTTAATTTGTTTTGTTTTTGGCTGTTCATTATATATATCATATATGTAGTGGTGCAAACAAAGGAAAATAATATTTAATAAAGTAAAAACAACAAAATATAACAGACTCTTGATTAGCGTGGTAAAAGTATCAATTGACAACTGAAATAAAAGACTAAAAACACCTGTAAGGAGTGAGTTAGTTCCTGGAAAACACTCGCTGACTTCTTTGTCTGCACTTTCTCAGTAGCAAACTAGACTTAAATTTTTCACAAAGAATTATTTTTGTACCGACTTCTCACTTTAGTAAATCCTGTTATTTTTTCCCATCCAGATTAACCAAATGTTTGGATTAGTGGGATTCTACTGAGTATGGGTTTTGTTTGCAACGTGTAAAATATTTATTTTCATTACAGGCAGATCTTGCGTGCCTTCATTTGAGAAATGTTATCCAAAATTTTATGAATTGTGTAATAATGTATATTTTAAAAGTAGTAGATATAAGTAATGCCATTATGAAACTTAAATTTATATTGTTCTTTGTTCTAAACAATGTGATTTGTAGAGGTCAATCTTAAGAAAATAATATTGCAATTGCATTCTGTGTCTAACTTGTAAATTGTATTTAACGTGTGTGTTTGAATGAGTTTGTTATAAAAAAAAGGTACATGGAATTAACCTCTTATGGTAATGATAATCATGTTAAGAATCCAGAAAACCTGGAATAATTTAGGAAAATGTTTCTAGAGATAAATACTTTCATTTTTTTTCATTCCTGATGCAATTTTAAAATTAAAAGTTATCAGTATTGGTTTTTCCATATAGAGCCAATTTTAGAACATAACAGTGACTTTCTGTGACATTTCTGGAAGCACTTTTTACACCCCATATTTTTAACATTCGTTCATTTATCTATAGGTCTTTTTCTCTCCATCCAGTATTCTGTTCAAATCATTTTATTGTCTCAGTTTGTTCCAGTTTTCTCAATACCCCTTCTGACTTATTCAACACTTAGCCCGCGAGCGTCGTCAATTGATGACAGACGAAGTTTTGTGATTTCTGCGGATGTCGTCATATGACGACGGCCATTTTTAGTTGTTTATAAATGGACTACGTCACTATATGATGACGATACATCGCTTTGAACGAATAGTTTAGATATTTTAGTCATTATTTCTACCGTTAGATGTCTCTGTTAACTTTTAGTTTCTTTGTATTTGATGTACTATGTGGTCGAATCAAGCGCGTAGGTTATATCTGTTTGTTTACACCGTAGCGTGTATGCATTGTGTCAAAAACCAATGAATTGTGCTTGACTATAGTGTTTTAATAACTTAACATAGTATATATTAAACCATTTTAAAGAAAAAATTCCATGGAATAACATCATGTAAGTACCAAATTTATAACTATAATACAACATTTACTGCATGATTTCAAAAACTTGACATTTTACAGAAATAGGGTACACTGGAGTGAATAGAATAGTACATAATGACTCAGCAGGCTAAGTGTTAAACTACGTATCTGATACCTTGGGTCTATTTTTTTGTATGTTAAAAATTTTGTTTTTTGTTCATTCTATTTAGGTGTCCATTGAATACTACTTTTCTAATCATTTGTTTTTCTTATCATAACTGGTTCTGGCCATCTTCTATCTGTGAACCCATTACGATTTTCTCTTAAATTTCTCTGGTTCTCTTATATTTGGCTTCCAAGTCATTCTAAAGCACTCACTCATGTACAGACACTATATCCATTGTATGTGTTTACAAAAATTCAAGTAATTCTATAAGTTTACATAAAAACATAGTATGAGGTGTGGCAATTAAATAATGAGACTGACATAAAAAATTTAATTTTAATTTTATACATAATTACTTATTGTCACCTTCAATGTACACTTCTCTATCCTTACAACGCTCCATGCAAATTTTCCATTGTTGGAAACAGTGCTGGAAGTCATCTTCTGTCAGCTCCTTCAGGACACGTGCCGCTTTCTCTTTTACAGCTTCCACAGACTCAAATCTTGCCCCTTTTTATGCAGATTTCACCTAAAGAAACTGGTCGAAGATAATAACTTGTGATAAAATGTGGCTTTTTACTTATTATCAGGAAATGAAGCGCCAATCCATGCACTGGAAGAGCCGAACTTCACCAAGAGCCAAAAAAGCTCGAATGAGCAAGTCAAAATTTAAAGCAATGATGATTGTTTTTTTTATATCCATGGGATCGTGTACCTTCACTGGGTTCCTGAAGGTCAAACAATTAATCAATATTACTACCTTGAGGTACTTACTAAACTATGTCAAAGAGTAAGGAAAAACGCCCCGAAATGTGGAAGGACAAATCATGGGTTCTCCACCAAGACATGTGCCAGCTCATTCTATGTTATCTGTCAAGAGGTTCCTAGCCAAGTACAGCATCTCAGTGTTAGAACATCCACCTTATTCACCAGATCTTGCACCATGTGACTTCTACCTGTTCCATAAGGTGAAATCTGCATTAAAAGGGACAAGATTTGAGTCTGTGGAAGCTGTAAAAGAGAAAGCGGCATATGTCGTGAAGGAGCTGACAGAAGATGACTTCCAGCACTGTTTCCAAAAATGGAAAATTCACATGGAGTGTTGTAGAGATAGAGGAGGAGTGTATATTGAAGGTGACGATAAGTGATAATGTATAAAATAAAAATAAATTTTTTACGTCAGTCTTGTTATTAAATAGCCACACCTCGTAAATGAAATATTACATTTAACTAGAAAAATTTGTGTTTACATATCGACCTAAATTCATTGTCGATGTAAATATAATTGCCAATTATAATAATTCATATAGTCATTTTAATCTATATGACTGAATGGAAACACCTTTCTGAATTTTTATTTTAAAATCCACCGAATCGTGCGTAAGTTTTTTAAACTAAAAAGCAACCAAAGGTAAGGTAATAAATTTCATTTATACTGTAACATATAATGTTTTTTTGTGATTGATCCACCATTTCTTATTATCTACGTTGTAGGTTTGTAATGAATTATTACTGAGTTTTCCGTTAATAATTTTAAATACTTGTTATTAAGTAAATTGTAATGAAGAACTTCTCTATCTTCCATGCTTTCAAAATTTTATCAGATTTTTACTGTACATTTTTCTCAATTAGGGGTGAGCTGTAATGCTTTTCACATTTGATGAGCTTTGCTGTTCCACGTGTTTAGACCAATCAGAACGTTTGCCAGCATTGTCAGTTTGTACGAATCTAACAGCTTGACAAAAATTACGCGCGCATGCGTATAAGTCGTTGTAGTTCACTCATGCCTTGCATTTTGTACTGAACACATCGATTATAGAGCGCGTTAACATGTAATACTTTATAATATAATCAGCTAGTTGTATATTCATAGGTTGTAATTGTTATTGAAAGACCAAGAAAATGACTGACAAAATATATAACAGAGCTCCAAGAGCAAGTATTGGCAACATTGCTGGCAAGTCTTTGGCTAGCTATGAAGTGGGGAGGGGCAATGCATACGTTCAGAGCTCATCAGCTTTGAAAAATAATATAAGTGGTACTGTGTCATTATCTGATTGTTAGTTTATGGTATATTTAAGTCTCTTATCCAACAACATTAACACATATCCAAAATTTTAAATTTAGAACTCTTTCAAGTGTTAAAATTCAGAAAATTCAAAGTTGTAACCAATTACATTTTGAAAAAACAACTCAAAACTTTCAAGTATCAGGTCAATGAGTTTTGGGCTATACGTATAAATATGTTAGTGACTTTTTTAATAAGTACTTTTTATTTTTTCTTTAAAATTGTTTTGTATGTACAAAAGTTTTGAAAGCATGGGAAATGTTTATAAAAACATTACAACTTTTTTTTTAATTTTGTGAAGGTTCTCGCTTATGCAATAAGGGGACAATAACAGAGGGATGGAAAGTCCAGACCTGATTAGGAATTGAACCCAAGACCCTATGGCATAGAAGCCAAATGCACCATAGGCTTGTTGGATGGATGGTTGATATAAATGGTTTAAAACTAGGTTAAAATAATTTCCTTGTATTTTAAAGTTTAATAACTATTGCAATTCTTTAGCAATTAAAAAAAAATCAAAAATTGGGGAGAGAGTCATATGTATAACTTCATATTTAATGCATAATTAGTCCATCAGGACAAAGCTTTCTTGTTTAAATAGATTAAATATTTATTTTTGTTTACAAAGAGTGTATGTAATTGTGTTACATGTAAATCTATATCAAATTAGTTATTTTATAAAATCACATTGTAAAAAAATTCAAGATTTTAATGTATTATGTTATATTGTTACGAATCAACTTTTATGTATATTTGTAATAGAATTTATATTATCGGAATAACATTTTATATTATATTTTTATAGAAAGACACTCAGTGTAATTAATTTTCCTCTTTACTTATCCTTAGAATAAAAATAAACCTAAAAGGATGTATACGTTCTAGGAAGCAGAAGGATGTACACTGGCAAGACACTTTGTTATTGTTGACAAAATTATTCAAAACAATAATATAAAATGTTTACTTGTAAATGTTTTTATTTTATTTTAGGTACTTTATTTAGAAATCACATCAACAGCGGGTTCATTAGCGACGACGGTGGGTTTTACCGTGTGAAAATTCCCAGACCCTGGCCGGGAATCGAACCCGGGAAACCTCCGCGTGGTAGGCTAGCACGCTGCCACTACGCTGTGGAGGCGGCCTTCTTGTTTATTTACTTGTAAATGTAAATAAACAAAAAAAAATATATTAGGCCGGAAATCGAACCGGGGACCTCCGCGTGGTAGGTTAGCGCGCTTCCACTACGCTGTGAAGGCGGCCTTCTTGTTTATTTACTTGTAAATGTAAATAAACAAAAAATATGATTTTTGTAAAATATGATATATTTTAGGACACGCGGAGGTCCCGGGTTCGATTCCTGGCCAGGGTCTGGAAATTATAACAAGTCATAAACCACTGTAGCCGCGAATGACCAAGCTGTTGATGTTGTTAACAAATAAACTAAAACAAACTGATCTTACAGTATAAATACATGAACACAAAAATACTATTTTTTTTTATTCAAAACATTATTAAATACAAACCTATAAACTTAAATACTGTACATTATAATACATAATAATTATTTTAGGGATGTGTTTTCTAAGATAAAAGATTTTTAATATTAATACAGTTGGGTAATTTTGGCTTGGGGGAGTAAAATATGTCATGAAGTAACTGATTTGACGTATCCGTAAAAGGAACGAGTCTAAATAAATCGATTAAGGGGGGAGTATACGTTGAAAATTATTTTTTTAAATATAAAACTTATGTTGTTCTTTGTTATTAGATACATTTTTATGCTATAAGAGAAATGTAAAATTATAATCACCAACCCTTAAAATAATTTCACAACCCCTAATAATCGGTATAATATGGTGGAAACAGTATGTTGCTAGGACGAGCATAACTTCACCAAAAATGAATCAATCACCTTCAAATTAGTGTTATTTGAAAGATCTAAGTTTGTTTTATGATCCCATAGAAGATTTGCTAAAGAATTCTGTTTCTAAGCAACTATACAAATTTTTTGTTTTGTTTTTTGTTTAACAAAAAAATTATTTCTGTTATACTTCTTTTTTAAAATTTTTATGAAATAAAACATTAAATATGGCTCTATAGGATCACAAATCAAGAAATTCTGAGCATTTAAAAAAAAATTATGTTTCTAGGAAGCTCAGAACCAAAGTTATGTTCGTCCTAGCAAATCAAAACGCGAAGAAAGTAAATTTCCGGAAAACGGCAAAACAAAATTAAATGCATAAATTGATTTGTAACTCACCAATAACTAGAATTGCCCTGCTTCATACGTTACACCTTCCTTTTCTATTTTCTTTTCTTCATCTTGTAAGTTCTTCAACCTTAGTCTTTTTCTTCGTTCTTGATACATAGCTGACCTTATCGAAACCATTTTCCTCTTCCTTTTGTTGTCTCTTCTACGTCCAAGAACGTTTGAAGAATATCCAGGGGAAACACCAGCTCTGTCCATAGCAGATAAAATTGATATGCTTCCAAAATTGAATTCTCCTACCCCTTCTGCTACAGCTGTTTCGACAATTTTGCGGGACACACTCCACGTTTTGTTGCACCGTCGCCATATGCAATTGTGCAAACTTTCGTTGGCATTTTGGGTTTGCCCTCTAATACATCTTTCAAGCAATCTGTTGTCACTCAGTCGATTGTAGATAGGTGCAATATGCTTTAATACTGTCAGGTTTATGGGGGTTTTCACATGATCTACATGTTTTCCAGGAGTTTTACCGAGTGCCAAGCGCTCTGTTATAGAAGCACCATGATTCTTCTCCAGCAGGGCATTCATGATGTCCTGGACTTTCATCTGTTGATGAGCAGTGACGAAGTGTAGCTATAATAGATTTTTTCATGGTGCTTACACTTTTATTGGTGTTAGCCAAAACCGCATTTTGGTAATACTTTGTCAATTTGACAATAGTAGACTCCTTCAGGCTCCCGTATGATTTTCCACCAAGAGTTACCTTATTTGCTCGACAAGTTTTAACTAAGGTTCGTAGAGCAGTACCAAGGCGTTTCGCCACGTGGTTCACACACTCATCTTTCACTAAGTTTGTATTATCCCCATAAACATGTAAATTTTCTAAGTTTGAGAACACTTTTGAGTCGCCATCACTTAAAATTGTAGTGTACCTAAACTTGTAGTTAATTGACCTCTTCCAGAGTACCTCAGCAGCAGCTGTCTCCATGCTTGGGGATGACCCATCATAATTTTTATCACAATATATTTTGTGGGTTTCATACCAATTATTAAAATGTGCTGGATTCTGACGAAATTTGTGCTTTTTTAAAGCACAATTTCTGCAGAATTTCGATAAAACACAGTCTAAAACTAACCCTGTGTCTATGTGGATAACTACTCCTACACCATACTTGGAAGTAAATCCGCGATTATGCCAGCTACCGTCGTAACTGACAGCTAGATCCAGAACACTATCATCTGTTATGGATGGATTCAATTCTCTGTAGTAGTCCCTCACTCTTTTTCTAGCTTTGACCAGAGTTTGTAGTCCGGAACATTTTGTGGCTTTAAAAACCTTTTTGGAGTTTTCATGAAAAGAATTTTTTGACATGGCATTCATGTTCATTACCATTGAAAATGTTTCTAATGAACCGTACCCCTTGCTTATAGATAAAAACGCTTTTGTTATTCTCAAATTTACATCATAAGCTTTGAATGGTGATGCCACTTTGGAGGAGGTGTATGCGGAATGAACTTCTTCTTCACATTTATTACAATATACAGACATATTTTCAGCAAACCCAAAATTGTTTTTAGTTGAAAGTTCAATACCGGTATTATGACATTTAGGACAAGCCAAGATTTGAAACAAGTTTTTTAAAATTGCAAAGTCTACAAGTACATACCTTCGTGCTTCTTCTGTAGTACTTTTTTCTGATAAATCAGTAACAAAAAAATCAGATTTTCTAGTATTATCTAAACCAGATATTGTATTATCTAAGTTATCTTTAGAGCTACTAGGCATAGAAAGAATATTGGAAGAAGACGTACTTGGAATATTTTCAGTATCACCATATCTATTTGGTAAACATACTGGTACATCAGAAAGTGTTTTATCAGATTTTTTTTTTCTGGCTAACTCCAGCCTCTTTTTTATCGAAGAGCAATACGATTTTCTTCCTTTTATAGTCCGTTGTTTTCTTGGATTCATAGTGTAAAATAAAACTACACAAATAACTTATAATAAACTAACACTCCCCACAATCACTGAAACTAAGAAAAATAATAAAACAACACTCACCACAGTCACTAAATCAAAGAAAATTACAGAACTAACCTAAACACACGTAACCTATAATTCTACTAGCAATTTTTACCACGTATATCATAAAAAATAAGTTTTAATAATCAATTATATTACTAAATAATGTTTTAAAAAGTCTACACAAATAACTTATAATAAACTAACACTCCCCACAGTCACTAAAACTAAGAAAAATAATAAAACAACACTCACCACATAACTAAATCAAAGAAAATTACAGAACTAACCTAAACACACGTAACCTATAATTCTACTAGCAATTTTTACCACGTATATCATAAAAAATAAGTTTTAATAATCAACTATATTACTAAACTATGTTTTAAAAAGTCAAAAAAGATAAAATGTACTATTTTCTGAATAAAAACTAATAAATAACCTAAAATGTTCCACAAGTTGCGGCAACGCACGACCATAGCACATGTTTCATGTAAACAAAGAATGCTACTCAGTGCTACCAGAACAGGGAAAGTTAAAAGTATAGTTCAATAGAAAAGAAATTTCCCTTTAAAATGAACCAAAATTTACCTTTCTAGCTTATGTACTTCGTAAGTTATTGAAATTTGAAAATTATGCTTTTTTTCCGTAGAAAACGAAAAAATCAGCTGGACATGCCATAAGTTTTTATTTTTTTTCTATTATTTATAGTTAACGTAGATCAAAAGAAAATATATCACTGTTTTCAGGAGATTTCAAAGAACAAATTACAATTAAAAAAAAAAAAATTAGGTTTCCAACGTATACTCCCCCCTTAACAGAATAATATTTTCAACCAATACGCATTTGTTTGTGTATTGTGTTGTTTAATTTGAAATAATATCAGAATACGTACAACAGCTGATTGTAGACCAAAGTTGTTGTATTTTAATAAAAATGTAAAATTTTGAGGACTGCGGTACTTTTAAATGTTGACATTACTGTATTTCATTGAATGCGAATTACGTATAGCAAAGATCACGTGATCTACCAGATAGTTGTAATATGAAAATAATTATTAAGGCCTCTATCGATATAACAAAAAGGGAAATTTTTATAATGGTAGGTAAATTTTTCGTAAAAATGGGAAAAACAGACCTCAAACAGCTATATAAGTAAAGTATCAACGTCAGGTTTGCGCCGTAGTACTACCTCAACTTTCTTCTGTTCAAACTGCCCCTGAAGCCATCACCACAATTATTGCATCCCTCCCTTCCCTCCTCGCCTAAGTTATGGCATTTCGCGTCCTATCGTGGAACGGAAACGGAATCGCCCGACAAAAACACGACCTACACCGACTGCTGACAGACTATGACGTAGATATAGCTCTTGTCCAAGAAACACACTTCCTACCTGACACCCGCTTCAAATTATCCCCATACATAATCTATCGCACCGACCGCCCTCCTGCTAACAACCGCCAAGCAGCAGGAGGGGTAGCTATCCTGATTCACAAACGACACACCCATAACCTCATAGACAATCCCCCTATCCCGTCCATTGAACACGTCGCTGTTACAGTCCCCCTCTTCTCCAAATTAGTAACTTTCATTTCAGTCTACCACCCGCCACGCCCTCAAAACTACCACCCCACCGCTCTTGCTCAGCTCTTCGACCAACAGCATCCAGTGTTTGCGGCCGGCGACTGGAACAGCAAGCACACGGACATCGGCTGCCGATCAACAAATGCTGCAGGCACCTCCCTACTCACCTTCTTGGATGAAAATCCCGTCCCCTTAGCACTTCACGTACCAAACTCTCCTACCAGGGTACCTCCAACCACTTACCACCAACCAGACATCCTGGATTATGCCATATCGGCTAATCTATCTACCCTCCCCGATATTGATGTTCTGCCTGAACTCAGTTCTGACCACCTCCCTGTCTTATTCACCTTTTCCTCCCCCGCTGGTAATACTCTCCCTCCACCTGTTAAACACAAAATTTCCTGGCCCTCTTTCTATAGCTCAGTTGACTCTCTACTCCCCCCTCAACCTCCTCCAATTAACACCATACCAGAGCTGGAAACACATCTCCAAACAATCACCTCACTCCTCTCCCAATGCATTCAGGATAATTCCACTCCACGCCCCCCTCAGACCAGATCATCCCTCCCACCTGCAGTAAGGGCGGCAATAGCAGACAGACGGCGGTTTCGACGGCTCTGGCAGCGTACACGTGATCCCCACCATCGTGACTTGTTCAACAGTGCTGCTGCCAGATGCAAACATCTGCTCGACGATCACCGTGCCAGTCGCTGGGAAGACTTTCTTGAACGAGCGGAAGACTCCGGGAAGCCATGGGAGGCTGCACGCTGTCTCCTGGCCACCCAAAGGAAGACTCATCCCCTGAGAACGCCAACGGGACTTGCCTACTCAGCGCAAGAGACAGCGAACGTCTTCGCTTCACACTTCAAGCTCCACTTCACTACCCCACCTCCCGATCATCTTCACGAAGATGATCCTATCCATGAATTTGTCAACGAAATTCTACTCGACCCCACTCCCTGTCACCTACAGCCCTTCACGATGGATGACATTACCTCGGTAATTAAATCCATCAATCCCAAAAAAGCCCCCGGTCCCGACAACATTTCCGGGTACGCCATCCTCAACGCCCCGCCAGAACTCAAGTCTCATCTATTAACAATTTTCAACGCAGTCCTAGCACTGCAACACTTCCCCGCTTCTTGGAAAATTTCCAACATCATCACAATCTTGAAACCTCACAAGCCCCCTACGGACCCCGATAGTTACAGGCCAATCTCGCTTCTGCCAATTTTATCGAAACTTTTCGAAAGACTATTTCTCCCGCGTATGCGCAAAACAATCTATTCAATACTCCCACCCGAACAATTCGGATTTCGGCAAGGACATTCTACTACCACCCAACTCCTCCGCATCGTAACGGCACTAGTAGATGCCAAAAACTCCCACAGCAATACGACGGCTGTGCTGCTTGATTTTAAAGCAGCATTTGACAGAGTATGGCATGTGGGACTCCTGTATAAACTGGCACATTTCTTTCCTCCTCCAATGGTAAGGCTCATAAATTCATACCTATCAGACAGGAAATTCCAAGTCACCGCCCGTGATCGAAACTTCTACTCAATCAAGTCCCCACTTACCCCATCTGCCGCAGGTGTACCTCAGGGCTCAGTCCTTGGGCCACTCCTCTACTTACTGTACACCTACGATTTTCCAGTCAGGGAACCTATTAAATTCGGACTGTTTGCTGATGACGCTATTTTGTACCGTCACAGCAAATGCCTCCGCCTTAACCGTAGTGCATTACAAAACCAACTCCTACTCATCACTAAATGGTGTCGTACCTGGAAACTCACCCTCAATCCCAAGAAGTGTGAAGCTATTCACTTCACGACGAAGAGGAAACTTCCACAACCACTTCAATTGGAAGGACAACCACTCCCATGGAAGAACAGCGTCCGCTACCTCGGAGTACAACTGGACCAGAAGCTGACTCTCAGAGAACACGCCGAGGACAAACTGAGCAAGGGCAGAGTCCTCTCCGCCACACTCTCTCCCTTATTTAATTCGAAATCCTTCCCTCAAAAATTTAAAATTCTTATATATTCTTCTATCCTCAGGCCCTACCTTCTTTACGGGTCACCAGTATGGTGGCCCCTCCTCTGCAAAACAATGAAACAAAAAACTTCCGCTTTCCAAAACAAAATCCTTCGAAGAATCACAAAATTCCACTACCGCATCTCGAACAAAACAATACACGAACACCTACACTTCCCTTCCATCGAAGACTATATCTACAATACCTCACGGAAACTACACGACGCTGGAAAGACCTCCAGTATCGACATCGTCCGACAACTATATGAAACGCCACACCCACCAGAAGACTACTTGACTCTACCGTTTCACGATTTCCTCTAACCCCTAATATCTGTTAAAAAAAAAAAGGCCAACTGAAAAATATATAAAAAAAAAAAAAAAAAAAAAAAAAAAAAAAAAAAAAAAAAATCAACAAAAATTAAAAGAGCCGTTTCCAACCCTAACACCTTTCCACCATCCTCTAATATTCACCTCCACCTCAAATTAACTCATTCCAACCACACAAATTAACACCCTAATAAGAAACTTCCGCCTCACACACTTATTCCATAACTTCTTAGACGCCATGCTCCCTTCCCCAAGCAAATCCTGAATCCAATATTACTTTCATCTATACAATTCACCTCAATTCCCGAGTTGCATTAGTTCTGTAATTATATTCAACGAGCGACCAGGTGTTCCTTAACACGATGTTGCCAACATAGGGCTTCTTAGCCCTCTCAACATGGATTTGGATTTTCAGGTTTGCGGGGAGGAGTGCGCATCTGACGCTTGTGTAGTCAAGGTGTGCTCCGTTTCTAAAAGTTTGCTAGGCGTTGCCTAGCAACCGTTTTTATTTGTTGATTGTTGTTCACATATTGTGTTGTTGTGTATGTACTTTTTTTTTCTGTTTGTGTGCGTGTTTTTATGTAATCGTGTTATTGACACTGTATATTGATTACGATGGACGATCTTCCGAAACGGAAAAGGCGTAAGGAGGGTCTGCCAGTTATTCTGGAGGGCTCCTCCGATGAATTCATTTCCACGCCTGTTGTTGAGAACGGCACTTCCAACGACATCATGGAGCCGGATGCGCCTGTGGTAGCCACTCCAGCCATTCCTCACGCATCAGCCATCATTCCTACAGGTAGTAGCAGTGCAAGCAAGATCCCGCCACTTGTTTTTAAGGCACCAGGGAACTGGAGCCAACTATCCCGGCTGGTGACTGGTGCTGTCACGGGGAAGATCAAAGTGACGTCACGTGGTTCGACCTACATGTTGTTCACCTCGAGCGTGGTGGATTTCCATGCCGTTAGGAAACTGTTTGTTTCTAACGGCATATATTATCACACCTACCACGTCTCCGAGTCGAATGAAGTCAAGGTAGCCCTTAAGGGACTTCACTATTCACATGACCCGGCGGATGTTGCATCTGCTTTAACTGACGCCGGGTTCATTGTCAACCACGTGCAACCGATCAAGGGCAGGGGTGGGCATCACCTGAATGTCTTCCTCGTCCGATTGCAGAAGACGGCGAACGTCGCTGAAATATACAAGCTGAACAGCTTATTCCATGTGGCCATCACTGTGGCACCATTTAAACCCAGACCGGGCTTGCCACAGTGCTATAACTGCCAACGCTATGGCCACGCGTCCGTCAACTGCAGTCATGCCCCTCGCTGTGTCAAGTGCGGCGGGGAGCACGACGCAAAGATGTGCAGTAAACAGCAAGAGGAAGCTCCGGTGTGCTGTAATTGTCGGGGTGCCCACCCTGCGAACTATAAGGGATGCCCTACGCACAAAAAATTGCTAACGGTGCGTAGGGAAAAAGGCCAACAATCTCGGCCTACGACTGAATCTGGTCCTTCTCAGCCCCCTAGAGAATCAGTAGCTGCACGCTCTCCCCCCCCCCTATTAGGAAGTATGTACGAAAGACAATCACAAAGAGCACACCCCAGCGTGCTCCCATCCAAAAGAACTCTTTCCCTCAGGTACAGCCGCTTATATTAACACCTAGTAAACCGGTGTTCAATTTCAGTGCTACTGATTTTCCACCCCTTCCTCAACCGGCCTCGCAACCGATCGCCACAGCACCAAGTGCCTCCCCACTCATCGACCTGGTAACGTCGACAAAGTTTATCACATGGGCAATTTCGACGTTGCAGAAACTGTCCAGCGCCACGTCTATACAGGATGTCATCGCCACTGTAATTTCTAGCCTTCCCGCACTTCTGGTGTAATGCCGTTCACGGTAGTTACGTGGAATTGCGCAGGCATCGCCCGGCGGAAAAACGATTTTCGGCGCTTCCTGGAGGACTACAACGTGGATGTAGCACTCGTACAGGAGACTCATCTCGTTCCCAACGAAGCCTTTAAGCTCGCCCCTTATGTCATCTACAGGTCTGACCGTATAGCGGCTCATGCTGGTGGCGGTGTCGCTATACTGGTCCATCGGCGCCATGTACATCGTCTGTTGCGGTATCCTCCGATACCCCTCCTTGAGTCTCTTGCAGTAATCATTCCTCTTAATTCAGTTCCGGTTACTTTTGTTTCACTATATAGGTCTCCCGCTAATGGTACTTATCACCCCACTGCCCTTGCATCTTTATTCGGCCTTCAACGCCCTTTGTTTGTTGGCGGCGATTGGAATTCAAAACATCTCGATTTAGGATGTCGTAGTACTGATAGGGCCGGTGCTACGCTCCTAAGGTTTCTCCACCAATCTGATCTCCCCTTTTCCCTACATGTCCCTGACTCCCCCACCCGAATTCCATCATTTCCTGGTCATTCTCCTAGTCTTCTCGACTATGGAATTTCTGTTTCATTGCCTCTCCTCCCAGATACGCACGTCATCAATGATCTAGATTCGGATCACCTCCCTGTCCTTTTTACGTTTTTCCCCCCGACTCTCCGATCTTTTAATCCCCCTTCCGTTACTAAGACCTCCTGGAAAGATTTTCATTCCGATCTAGATCGTGCCCTGCCCCCTCAGCCGCCAACAATAGTCACTACTACCCAACTAGATTTCCACGCTACCAATCTATCGACAACTATTCAGCATAGCCTCCGAGTCTCGACTCACACTGCCCCTCCGAACACACGCTCCAGCCTCCCTCCTGAAATACGAAACGCTATAGCCGATCGGCGGCGTAGCCGCCGGCTATGGCAACTTACTCGGGACCCGCGCCATCGCACTCTATTTAACAGAGCTGTAGCGAGGTGCCGCTTCCTTTTGACTCAGCATCGTCGTCGAGGATGGGAGGAGTACCTGACCTCCGTTCAAGATTCTGGTTCTCCATGGAACACTACACGACGCCTTCTGGGAAAGCAGCGGTCTCACCACCCGCTGAATTCACCTGGAGGACTCATCTTTTCAGCGGGTGAGATTGCGGAGAGATTCGCCTCGCACTTCGAATCCCACTTCACACCGAATACCACTCCTTCCGACCCAGCGCACGAACAATTTGTTGATGATATGGTCAACACTACTCTTTCTGACCCGACGCCCCTTCATCTAGCACCGTTCACTGAAGACGATTTATCTGATGTGATACGCTGCCTCAATCCAAGGAAAGCCCCTGGTCCGGATGATATCACTGGGAGAGTGTTATTTAATTCTCCTTCTAGGATTAAAGCGCACCTTCTCCAGATTTTCAATGCAGTGCTTTCTCTGCAGCATTTCCCTTCTTATTGGAAAACTTCCAAGATCATAGTGATTCTGAAGCCTTTCAAACCACCTTCTGATCCGGCCAGTTACCGCCCAATTTCTCTTCTGCCATTGTTCTCGAAACTGTTTGAACGACTCCTGCTATCGCGGCTTCAAACAGTTATAGACCCTGTCCTCCGTCCGGAGCAGTTTGGCTTTCGGCGGGGGCATTCGACCACTCTTCAGCTCCTTCGTGTTGTCACTGACATCTTGGATTCTTGGAATGCCAGGCGCCAGACGACGGCGGTACTTCTCGACTTTCAGGCAGCATTCGATCGTGTCTGGCACCTGGGTCTCCTATATAAGCTTTCGCTTATTTTTCCTCCCCCAATAGTGCGTCTACTGCACTCGTATTTGACCGGAAGGCAATTCTTTGTCTCTCCGAATTACCCTGGGCTCCGTGATACCGCTTCTAGTGTAAAACCCATCTCGGCAGGAGTTCCCCAAGGATCGGTTCTTGGACCGATCCTTTACCTCGTCTACTCAAATGATTTTCCACTTGAGCCCGGTATCCGCGCTGGTGTCTACGCCGACGACATAATCTTGTACAGGTCCAGCCCCAGTCTCCCATTCAACGTTAACAGGCTTCAACGTCAAATACAGCTCCTTGTGGAGTGGTGCGACAGGTGGAAGTTATCCCTTAACCCCACGAAGTGTGAGGCTATCTGCTTCACCAGAAGAAGGAAGATGCCTGCTCAACTGGAGATATCAGGACATCGACTGGAATGGGCCTCTAGTGTGAGATACTTAGGGGTGACGCTGGATAGGTGTCTCACTTTCACCAAATTCGCGAAGGATAGGGTACGCCAGGGTAGGGTCCTCTTCTTCATCCTGGCTCCTCTTCTACGTTCTACTTGCCTGAACAAATCTATCAGACTCCTGATCTACACAGCCGTCATTCGGTCGTTTCTGTTGTATGGCTCGCCCGTTTGGTGGCCATTGCTGTCCCCGTCTAACAAGAGCAATTTTTGCGCTCTACATAATAGGATCCTTCGAGCTATTTCAAACTTTCACTACCTCATCCCCAATTCTATTGTTCAGGAGCACCTTCTTCTGCCCTCGATTGAGGACTTCATCCACAACACCTCTCGGAAGCTACACGACGTGGGAAAGGATTCTCCATTTCCCAGCATTAATTCCATCTATGCTACGCCGCATCCGCCGGAAGTACTACGGAACCTGCCATTCCACGGCTACGTTTAACCACAGATAGCCCTACAGACCTCTTCTTCTTTGTAGTCCGCCCTTCACTGAAACTGAATCCCACATTAAATACAAAATAAATAATAATAAATAAGGCCGTACATAATAACATTTAAAAGAGCCGTACAAAAAAAAAAAAAAAGGCCACTGACACATTAAAAATTTAAAGAGCCGTAAAAAAAAGGCCGCACATATACACTACACTCACATTTAAAAGAGCCGCCATTTATTGAAATTAAAATTTACACACACTTTCTTCGTTTAAAATTTTCTCTGAAGTATCCCGCTCCTTACAATTTCTACGAGCGATCGGTTGGTGACCCCCAAGGTATCGCCTTCATCAAATCTTCAACACGGATTCAGATTCAGGTTTGCGGGGAGTGCGCATCTGACGCTTGTGTAGTCAAGGTGTGCTCCGTTTCTAAAAGTTTGCTAGGCGTTGCCTAGCAACCGTTTTTATTTGTTGATTGTTGTTCACATATTGTGTTGTTGTGTATGTACTTTTTTTCTGTTTGTGTGCGTGTTTTTATGTAATCGTGTTATTGACACTGTATATTGATTACGATGGACGATCTTCCGAAACGGAAAAGGCGTAAGGAGGGTCTGCCAGTTATTCTGGAGGGCTCCTCCGATGAATTCATTTCCACGCCTGTTGTTGAGAACGGCACTTCCAACGACATCATGGAGCCGGATGCGCCTGTGGTAGCCACTCCAGCCATTCCTCACGCATCAGCCATCATTCCTACAGGTAGTAGCAGTGCAAGCAAGATCCCGCCACTTGTTTTTAAGGCACCAGGGAACTGGAGCCAACTATCCCGGCTGGTGACTGGTGCTGTCACGGGGAAGATCAAAGTGACGTCACGTGGTTCGACCTACATGTTGTTCACCTCGAGCGTGGTGGATTTCCATGCCGTTAGGAAACTGTTTGTTTCTAACGGCATATATTATCACACCTACCACGTCTCCGAGTCGAATGAAGTCAAGGTAGCCCTTAAGGGACTTCACTATTCACATGACCCGGCGGATGTTGCATCTGCTTTAACTGACGCCGGGTTCATTGTCAACCACGTGCAACCGATCAAGGGCAGGGGTGGGCATCACCTGAATGTCTTCCTCGTCCGATTGCAGAAGACGGCGAACGTCGCTGAAATATACAAGCTGAACAGCTTATTCCATGTGGCCATCACTGTGGCACCATTTAAACCCAGACCGGGCTTGCCACAGTGCTATAACTGCCAACGCTATGGCCACGCGTCCGTCAACTGCAGTCATGCCCCTCGCTGTGTCAAGTGCGGCGGGGAGCACGACGCAAAGATGTGCAGTAAACAGCAAGAGGAAGCTCCGGTGTGCTGTAATTGTCGGGGTGCCCACCCTGCGAACTATAAGGGATGCCCTACGCACAAAAAATTGCTAACGGTGCGTAGGGAAAAAGGCCAACAATCTCGGCCTACGACTGAATCTGGTCCTTCTCAGCCCCCTAGAGAATCAGTAGCTGCACGCTCTCCCCCCCCCCTATTAGGAAGTATGTACGAAAGACAATCACAAAGAGCACACCCCAGCGTGCTCCCATCCAAAAGAACTCTTTCCCTCAGGTACAGCCGCTTATATTAACACCTAGTAAACCGGTGTTCAATTTCAGTGCTACTGATTTTCCACCCCTTCCTCAACCGGCCTCGCAACCGATCGCCACAGCACCAAGTGCCTCCCCACTCATCGACCTGGTAACGTCGACAAAGTTTATCACATGGGCAATTTCGACGTTGCAGAAACTGTCCAGCGCCACGTCTATACAGGATGTCATCGCCACTGTAATTTCTAGCCTTCCCGCACTTCTGGTGTAATGCCGTTCACGGTAGTTACGTGGAATTGCGCAGGCATCGCCCGGCGGAAAAACGATTTTCGGCGCTTCCTGGAGGACTACAACGTGGATGTAGCACTCGTACAGGAGACTCATCTCGTTCCCAACGAAGCCTTTAAGCTCGCCCCTTATGTCATCTACAGGTCTGACCGTATAGCGGCTCATGCTGGTGGCGGTGTCGCTATACTGGTCCATCGGCGCCATGTACATCGTCTGTTGCGGTATCCTCCGATACCCCTCCTTGAGTCTCTTGCAGTAATCATTCCTCTTAATTCAGTTCCGGTTACTTTTGTTTCACTATATAGGTCTCCCGCTAATGGTACTTATCACCCCACTGCCCTTGCATCTTTATTCGGCCTTCAACGCCCTTTGTTTGTTGGCGGCGATTGGAATTCAAAACATCTCGATTTAGGATGTCGTAGTACTGATAGGGCCGGTGCTACGCTCCTAAGGTTTCTCCACCAATCTGATCTCCCCTTTTCCCTACATGTCCCTGACTCCCCCACCCGAATTCCATCATTTCCTGGTCATTCTCCTAGTCTTCTCGACTATGGAATTTCTGTTTCATTGCCTCTCCTCCCAGATACGCACGTCATCAATGATCTAGATTCGGATCACCTCCCTGTCCTTTTTACGTTTTTCCCCCCGACTCTCCGATCTTTTAATCCCCCTTCCGTTACTAAGACCTCCTGGAAAGATTTTCATTCCGATCTAGATCGTGCCCTGCCCCCTCAGCCGCCAACAATAGTCACTACTACCCAACTAGATTTCCACGCTACCAATCTATCGACAACTATTCAGCATAGCCTCCGAGTCTCGACTCACACTGCCCCTCCGAACACACGCTCCAGCCTCCCTCCTGAAATACGAAACGCTATAGCCGATCGGCGGCGTAGCCGCCGGCTATGGCAACTTACTCGGGACCCGCGCCATCGCACTCTATTTAACAGAGCTGTAGCGAGGTGCCGCTTCCTTTTGACTCAGCATCGTCGTCGAGGATGGGAGGAGTACCTGACCTCCGTTCAAGATTCTGGTTCTCCATGGAACACTACACGACGCCTTCTGGGAAAGCAGCGGTCTCACCACCCGCTGAATTCACCTGGAGGACTCATCTTTTCAGCGGGTGAGATTGCGGAGAGATTCGCCTCGCACTTCGAATCCCACTTCACACCGAATACCACTCCTTCCGACCCAGCGCACGAACAATTTGTTGATGATATGGTCAACACTACTCTTTCTGACCCGACGCCCCTTCATCTAGCACCGTTCACTGAAGACGATTTATCTGATGTGATACGCTGCCTCAATCCAAGGAAAGCCCCTGGTCCGGATGATATCACTGGGAGAGTGTTATTTAATTCTCCTTCTAGGATTAAAGCGCACCTTCTCCAGATTTTCAATGCAGTGCTTTCTCTGCAGCATTTCCCTTCTTATTGGAAAACTTCCAAGATCATAGTGATTCTGAAGCCTTTCAAACCACCTTCTGATCCGGCCAGTTACCGCCCAATTTCTCTTCTGCCATTGTTCTCGAAACTGTTTGAACGACTCCTGCTATCGCGGCTTCAAACAGTTATAGACCCTGTCCTCCGTCCGGAGCAGTTTGGCTTTCGGCGGGGGCATTCGACCACTCTTCAGCTCCTTCGTGTTGTCACTGACATCTTGGATTCTTGGAATGCCAGGCGCCAGACGACGGCGGTACTTCTCGACTTTCAGGCAGCATTCGATCGTGTCTGGCACCTGGGTCTCCTATATAAGCTTTCGCTTATTTTTCCTCCCCCAATAGTGCGTCTACTGCACTCGTATTTGACCGGAAGGCAATTCTTTGTCTCTCCGAATTACCCTGGGCTCCGTGATACCGCTTCTAGTGTAAAACCCATCTCGGCAGGAGTTCCCCAAGGATCGGTTCTTGGACCGATCCTTTACCTCGTCTATTCAAATGATTTTCCACTTGAGCCCGGTATCCGCGCTGGTGTCTACGCCGACGACATAATCTTGTACAGGTCCAGCCCCAGTCTCCCATTCAACGTTAACAGGCTTCAACGTCAAATACAGCTCCTTGTGGAGTGGTGCGACAGGTGGAAGTTATCCCTTAACCCCACGAAGTGTGAGGCTATCTGCTTCACCAGAAGAAGGAAGATGCCTGCTCAACTGGAGATATCAGGACATCGACTGGAATGGGCCTCTAGTGTGAGATACTTAGGGGTGACGCTGGATAGGTGTCTCACTTTCACCAAATTCGCGAAGGATAGGGTACGCCAGGGTAGGGTCCTCTTCTTCATCCTGGCTCCTCTTCTACGTTCTACTTGCCTGAACAAATCTATCAGACTCCTGATCTACACAGCCGTCATTCGGTCGTTTCTGTTGTATGGCTCGCCCGTTTGGTGGCCATTGCTGTCCCCGTCTAACAAGAGCAATTTTTGCGCTCTACATAATAGGATCCTTCGAGCTATTTCAAACTTCCACTACCTCATCCCCAATTCTATTGTTCAGGAGCACCTTCTTCTGCCCTCGATTGAGGACTTCATCCACAACACCTCTCGGAAGCTACACGACGTGGGAAAGGATTCTCCATTTCCCAGCATTAATTCCATCTATGCTACGCCGCATCCGCCGGAAGTACTACGGAACCTGCCATTCCACGGCTACGTTTAACCACAGATAGCCCTACTGACCTCTTCTTCTTTGTAGTCCGCCCTTCACTGAAACTGAATCCCACATTAAATACAAAATAAATAATAATAAATAAGGCCGTACATAATAACATTTAAAAGAGCCGTACAAAAAAAAAAGGCCACTGACACATTAAAAATTTAAAGAGCCGTAAAAAAAAAAGGCCGCACATATACACTACACTCACATTTAAAAGAGCCGCCATTTATTGAAATTAAAATTTACACACACTTTCTTCGTTTAAAATTTTCTCTGAAGTATCCCGCTCCTTACAATTTCTACGAGCGATCGGTTGGTGACCCCCAAGGTATCGCCTTCATCAAATCTTCAACACGGATTCAGATTCAGATTCAGGTTTGCGGGTGGGGTAACGGTATAACGGGTACTGGAAGGACGATCGTGAATTGGCCAGACAATCTTAATAATGTTACAATTTTAATACACCGTCGTACGTAGTTGAAAGGAATGTTATATGTTTTTCCGGCGTCCGCTAGATTGCATAAGAATGAACTTTTACAAACTATAGTCCTAATGAGATTCAATAGATGGCGTGAGAATGTACTTTCTGCAATCAAGTGATTTATTATATTTTATACATTACGTTTATTTTCTTATGTTAGGTTCTTTATTTAAGTAGCTTTATAGAATGTTCGTAAATCATTAGCAGTACTAATATTACTATTAGCGTTCTAATGGCCCATATGCAACTTTTCTTGACATGTCTCTTATACTTACTTATTTGTTGTTTCTCATGAATGCAATTACATAACAGGTTTTCATGTAATTTTTTGCAAAAGTATGTTTTCAAATATTTTTTTTGTTTACTATTTTTGTGAATTATAAAAGTGTGTCAATGGATTCTAGTTAAATACATAAATAACATTAAGTTATTTTGTTTTCTCAATGTTTGTAATTTTTTAAACTGGATTTTTTAGTTCATTACGTTGTAGTTTTATTTATTTATTTACTTTTACAATTATTGGTTATAGCTATTACCTGAATAATTCCTACTGTAAATTACTTACAAGAATTCAATCTGCAACTTATGTTCAGGAAAGTAAACTGGAATCATTGCAAAATACTTACAACTTTTATATCTAAGAAGCATTTTACAAAAATTAAAATTAGACATTTTTTGTCTGTTGCTAAATAAATAAATAAACTTTATTGTCACTTAAATAAAACACATTATACATGACAAATCATAAGTATTTTGAAGTAGGAAATTGGAAGCATGGAATGCGTATAGGAGACTGATCAGGCAGGCATTAACTAGGAGAGGTCAAGGAAAACGATTATGAAAACATTGATCTCTTATGCGAGAGAAATATATTTACACAAAATTTTTTCTTAAGCTATCTGCATTTGCACTTCCTTGCGAGACTCTCCTGTTATTTTGTACATTTTATAAAACTATCAGTTTTGGTAAGTGCAGTTCATTTTTATTGCTATATTTTTCGATAGACACATAATTTTTATAAAAAAAAATTAACAGTTATACATAGTTTCTATTTTCCTCCAAAGTTTTTATTAAATTTTTAGTTTATATTCTTACTTTCTCTTGCCCTGTATAAATATACCAGTATCCCACAGAATTTAAACCATAGGGAAACAGCATTGATTTTCATTAGTTTGTAAATATTTTCTTCCCATGAATAAATGAAGCCTTATTATAATCAGGAATCATTAGAAAACATTGAGACCTTTAAACAATATCAATTTTGATACATTTTAAGCTGTATTTTAGCTTAAAATATATAAATTCGTAAACAGTTTTCTATTTAAGTATTGTACATTTTATGAGTAGGTCACACTGTATGTTTGGAGTAATGGTTACATTGTGGTGTGGAAACGTACATATATATGTGGGTCAAAGCCATATGCGGAATTTTTTTTATTGTTAATAAAATATTTGAAATATTAAAAAAGTTATTTATTTATTTTGACAATTTTGTTTTATCATCTAAAATTAATGCAACATTCAGCTGTCTGAAAATTAATATTACTGAAAAAAATATATTAGCTATTTTAAATAATACTGAATTTGCTTACAAAAAATAAATTTTTTAAGTGAATAATTTATGATTTAGATGATTAAACAAACTGTTATAATTAAATAATAAATAAATAATTACTTTTTTTATTATTTCAAATATTGTTCAACAATAAAGAATTTTCCGCAGTTGGATTCAACCCACTTATCTCTACATCTCCACACCACAACATCACCAAACACGCAATGCGACTGGTTCATAAAATTTACAATACATAAATAGAAAATGGTTATAAATTCATAAATTTTGAATGAAAATACAGCTTACAATGTAACAAAATTTATATTTCTTAAAAGATCCAAATATGTTCTAATGATTCCTGATTATAACAAGTATTCATTTATTCGCGGGAAGAAAATATTAACAAACTAATAAAAATCAACGCTATTTCCTTATGGTTCAAATTCTGTGGGACACCTGATATAGTGATGGAAAGTATAGTTTTCATTTACATTTTTCCAAATTGAGTTTTTACCTGAAATACTTGTTTTCAGGCCCCTTCAACCCAAGACCAAACACCAAAACTTGCTTAAGGGAGGAGTCTATTAAAAAAATGTTTTTTTATTCTCTTTAGATAATTAATCTGTTTGTTTTGCAAGTGAATAAACATTAAATTTTAAATTTTTTCATTTAAGAAAAATGTTAATTTTGCCTAATACAACCCCAAATATAAGGGGCGGAAGAGGGAAAATCATATCTTCGTTATTTGCTTATAACTTAGTTAATTTTAGAGGTACAGACCTGGTTTTTATGTCAAAATAATCAGAAAATTATGCTCTTTTTTGAAGGTTCCATTTATACATTTAACTTTATAATGGAGAGAAAATTATTTTTTAAATATTTTCCCCCAAAATACAGATAAGGTAATTATTTTTTTATTTTTTAAAAACTCGTATAATAAGTTTCAACATGGCCAACCAACAAATAAAAGGGCAATAAATTCTGAATACAGTGGAAAAAAATCATCAAGATAGAATTTATATAAAGAAAGTTATAAGGATTTTATCATGAAGGAAATATTAAATGCCGAGAAAATTCAATGTAAAGTTTCACTTACGCTTACACCAATTATGTAAAATAATGTTTAACAAATTTCTAGTTATCGTACATAAAAACAAAATATATAGCTGAATTAAGAAAATTCTGAAGTTTTATAATAAAAAAAAAATTTTTTTTCATTATTTTTTAATTTTTAGTGATAAAACTGGGTAGACTCCGCCCCTAAACCAGCATAGTTCACAATAACATTAAATGACCATAAAGTTGTGAAAATCTCCTCAGACATTATACAATAGGGGAATTTTGGAAAAAATAGCCAGAATCATCTTCGTGGGTGAAAATTAAAAGAAGAGTCATGAATCCTGAAACATGGAACAACTTAAGAAGGAAAGATCTGAAAGAATGAAAAGATTATGAGAGAAACGGAAATGTGAGCAAAACATGAAGTAATTAAAATATTGATTTGGCAAGATAAAGGAATATAAGAGGAGGAAAATTTATCTAGAATAAAATTATAGCAATTAAAATAAATTACACTAACCAAAGGTATACTGAACAATTTTTTTTAAATTGTAGAAAATCCTTGGTAAATAGCACAACAAAATGACAAATGCACAAAGTATAAAATTACAAATCTTGATAAAATGTTTCTCACACATACATCAAAAGTAGAGATGTGTCGATTCACAATACCACTGATAGATACTTTAAAAAATAATCTGTTTTGAGAATCCACAGTAAAAAGTAGATTCTTAGATACCAATTCTCTAGTTTCCCTACTGTGGCAAAACTGCTGTAATTTTCTACGATAAAAGACATTAAATAATAATACAGTTGGGTATTTATAGCAAAATCGGTTAACCAGAAGCAGTAGTTAATTCGTGTGATTTTCTCAAAAATGGCTCCAAAGATTTTTTTTTAAATCGCCTCATTTAGTACTTTTTTATGCTCTACAATACGGTAAGCGCCCGTATTTGCTGAAATTCTTGGGGATGGATTTTTTCTATCAAAATCAATAAAAAATTGGATTCTTCAATATTGCAGCCTTAGTATACATTTTATGACTAAAGTGTTTATAACTTAGATGACAGAAAATTAAAAAATCTACGACTTTTATTTCAAGCATTTTCTATTATACAGCCTAGTTTAGCGTCAATTAGTGATTTCCCATATTTTTAAGAACTACAGATTGTTTTTCATTTTACGGAATTAATTCTCAATTAAAATTAGTTTTGTTTTTCTATTTTACATTGGAAAGAGAAAGTCGTGTGAGTGTTTCATACCAGATTTTAACTTTGATTATATTTCGCAATTTTAAATTTAATTATACAGTTTTATTTTATTAGTGGCACTAAAAAGATGGATTTTTAAGTGTGGAAGTGTCACCGTCGTGTTTGATTAGGTACTGTGCTCCCAGCTTGATAGCTGAGCTAAGTTGGAAGCTTTGATAAGCTTCCAACTTAGCTACAGAGGAAAGCTGCCAATAGTTCCGACAGGGGCGGTTGGCCTGAATCAGCATTGTAGAGGGCTTGTAACCACCCCCACCGCTGTGCACTGGAGACTAAATAAAGAGCGCTCCACTTAGCCCAAAGTCATTCGATTCCAATCTACTCAACAGCAGACGAGACATTCACATCGGCACACGGGTAACCCAGACTCCAACGAACACTCATCAATGACCCCGCAAGAGAGAAGATGATGCTTCCACTCACCGACTCGACACTGTAAGCCGTAAACTGGGACCGTCATTGCCCGCTCCCACGAGCGATGCCCACAGTGGTCCCTCGACCAAGCCTTGCGCCCACCAGATCCCAACGAAGCTGCCATCGACGCACTACTGTGAGGCAAGAAGATGACGTCTTCACGACACGCCGTGTCACCCACTTACTCGACCGCCACGACGACTACGATTCACACATCCCACCTAGACGACATGGTTGGGTTGAGACTTAATTGTCCCTTTTCAGGGCCCTAAACATTTAAGGTTTCCCCACGCCACATAATGTTGCCATTCGGTGACAGAAAGATTTTTAATTATTTTGTTGCTTAATTTATTTTTACAATTGTTTGATTTTTGTATCTGAATCGAGAATAGACTTCTTGTTTATTGGTATCGATAAATGAAAAATATTGGTATCGACACATCACTAATATTTGCATATAACATTACTCTTGAAAACAACCATTAGTAAAGTTTTTTAAGCATTTTTATTACATAATATTTATAAAATAACTGTCTAGTAATTGACTAATAATTTTTTCACCATATTTTTTAAATACAATTAACATTGATTAATTAACACACTATGGCCATTTCTGTAATCAGCAAGTCATTTTTTAACCAGACATTCCAAAAATAAGAATATTGCTTTAAAAGATGTGAAATTCCTTATTTTTGTTCAGACATTGATTTAACCCATTGACTGATTATGATGAGACAGACTCGCCGCCATTTAAAAACACAATGATGATTTTGACTACAACTGCTCGCTGAGTATTTTTAATGTAATTTTGGTTATTTGTAATAAATCTGAAAGGGTCCAGTAGACCTTAGTTCTGACGTTCAGTTCTAATGTGTATGTATTTAGTCCAGATGATTTTCTTTACTGTTGGTGAAGAAACCTAACTGTGTCACGCGTGTTTCATTGTTTAGAAAACATGTTGGGGATATAAAATTGCAAACCTTGTGGACAAAATAACTGAAGAGTTATTTTATTTAGTAATGATGAAGAAACATATAACAAAGATTTTGAAAATTCAAAATTTTAAATTTGAAAAAATCTGTCATTTAGAACAAAATAAATCATCAAAAAATTGAGTCAATGGGTTAAAATAAGGAAGTGCAACTATTTTATGGTCATTCACACTTTTCAATTTTATTTCTCACAAATAAAAATCAGATGTCTTATCTTGGTGCAAGAAACGTAATATTACAAAGAATTTAAATAATCTAACAATACCAAATGGATATTTAAAGTTGAAAGATCAACACCAGATTACTAGATTTTTAATATTCATAAAAATATTGGGAAGTCGGTATTTATTTCATGTGGCCCAACCAGATAAACTAGAAGACTGAAGAAAATAGAAAGACTGAAGGAAAATCTGAATCAAAACAAATTTTTGACTGAAAGGCTGAACTAAAGTGAAATCATGTAGGCTGTTATAAGCTTGACAGCCTTAATGCTTACAACCATTTGAAATATATCAACATGGGGTACACAAAACAATATTACCCCAGGTGGTAAAACATGCATGATTAACACAGTTGTAAATTGACTGAAACAAGAAACGGTACTTCGGGAACAGTATTTTTAAAAAATGTAGCAAAGTTATAAATATAATTTGTGACAGTTTAAATTGGTCATGATAGTAGAATAAATATTTACTTTCGGTGGTAATTTATAATAGCACACAGTGTTATTTGTAAAATAATTGACATATTTTAGGTTCATTTTACAACAGTACAATGATTTAAAGTTCCTATGCAGTAAGTGTTACTATCTGAACTATTTTCATTAAATTAATTGTTCATTAATCTATTACAATGATTCTAAAATAAACCCAAAAACTTTAGAAAGATTGTTTACAAACGGTTCAGTGCACAACAATACAAATATATTTTTTTAACGTAATGTATTACGGCATAGGAACTTTTTAGACTTACTGTACTTAATAAATACAAAACATGCACACAATTATGAAACAAAAATAACTAATTCATAAGCAGACATATTGCAATAATAGAAACTGTCATAAATGTTATAATACTCCAAAATAATATAAGGGTTTTTTAACGTATTGGAAATGGCTGATGTCTGTCAGGTATTATTGTTCTTTTGTATTTCTACAGCTGTTATTTCTTTGCCAGCAGCTAGTTAGGTGTTTAGTTTTGCCATAGATCATTTTAAGATATGGCTCTCAGTTATTTTTTTCATTTTGAAATGTCAGTTTGTTTACGATTGCTACTAGTTTCCACCAGTTTTTGCTTTATAATCACGGGTTCTTACTAATAATTATCTTAAGATTTAATATTTACAAAAAAAAGAAAGATCCATTGAAATATTTATTTTGATTTTGAATTTAAATGAAAATTATATATTAAACATGATTCATTCATGGTGACAGACAACAATTGAGAATTGTCAAGTCTCGGAATTAGTGCAAACAGGTTCATCAAAGCATATAACTTCTAACTACTCAAGTTGCATTCAATATGTTAATTTCAGAATAATTACATAGAAATTTAGAAGCAGTTACAAAATTTACTAAATTACATTAAACAAGATTAAAGCTACCTATTTTACAGTATTTACACAAAGAAATATACATACTTTAATGCACAATAATTAAAAACCAATTTTTTTTTGTCTTGTGAAATAATCTAACAATAGTTTGATTATTATAAAAAAAACATACATAAAATCTTTTCATTTTACATAAAATAATACTGTTTATTAAAATTAGATTGGCACAGACTAATTTTTCAAAAATAGAAAGCCAGTAACAAAAACTGCAACTAAAAGTAAAATATTTATTCATTTTTATTCAACAGGAAGTATGATGGGAATTGACTGACTTAATTTTAGAATTGAAATTAGTCCGTTTTAGTTTTATATACTTAGATCTGATGGCTATACAAACTGCACAACATGATTGCAAAACGTAACAGTTTGTAGATAACTATACCAAACAAACTCATAGAGTAAACTAAGAATGTAATTTTAAATTCACTAGAGTAAATTACTGAGATAAATTGATAATACTGTTGACCAGACCAACACATGAATACACTTTACTGATTTATGAATTTCTAAATATTCATCTACTTATTATGATGAAATAATTAATTAAATAAAATTTAAATTATTGTTTTTGTACCAGTTCATGAATTATAGTTTTCCGGAATTATGTTGTACACCGGAATATAATTTACTACGTTTAATAGTCTTGTAAAAGGTTGTTGTAGCCATTATCAATATCTTTTAACAGCTTTTACAGAGCAACTGTGGGATATCACAGTGGAATATACACAAACCAAACCAGAGGTTTCATCATAAAAAAAACAGTCAGTGGTGGAGCTAGTACAAATAAAAACTATCAATAAACTTTAATTTATAACGGTTAGCGCAGTTTCACAGATTCGATCTTTGAAAACTCGACAATTTGTATTTCTTGACAGATTTTTAGTCTCCTGGGTGTAGTTATTAAAAAATATAAATATACACAAGCAGAGTCAAATATATATTTAAGCAGAGTCTGTGATATTTTCTAACTTGTAAACTAATTGTAACTTGTACGTGAGTTTACCACCTAAAAAATACCGACTGTATTTTAGGGCTAGATTAATGAAGCAAATATGCAATATGTCTGAACACACATACATAAAAAACAAACAATAAATACTCTCTCAAACATTAACACACTCACAAACATTCATTAGTGAGATTCTTATACTAGATTCTGAATACTTAAGCTTTAAGCTTGGTGTCAGTCAAAAAAAATTAATTTTAAAGCTATATGATAAATTTCTATAAAAATAGTAAATTCTATTGACTTAAATGTAATGTTTAAATTAAAGATTAATAATAATTAATCACGAATTCAGAAGGCACTTAATTCTATTCATCTTATTAACATAAGCAGCTTGTAAAATGGTTCCTGTTTCTAAGAGAAGAGTGTCCCAAATTGACATAGTAATTTTATTTTTAATAGCTGTTTCATCCTGTGAAAAGTCAGTCCATTCTTGTTCTTCTTCTTGAGATTCCCTAACTAATAATTCATCTACTTTATCTCGTTTCTTTTTAGACCATCTAATAATAAAATTCTCTTTAACAGTTCTATTTTCGAACCCGAATAAAACTTTAACTCTATCAGACACAATATGTTTTACAATTTCGTCCGTTTTACGTGGAATCCAACATTTTCTTTTATATTCAGTTTTGTCCCATGGTAATAAATTTTCGTCCTTACCGGAATCGATAGCTTCGAGTATTAATTGACGGATTAAATCGAATAAAAATTTCTTATAAATACTTCTTGGAGAATCATCTAAAGCTTGAAGTTTACTAGGAGGTTGTAATTTGGAGAGGTCATCACCTTGGGAATGTGCCGAGTAGAGGTAGTCGATGGCTGTATTGATAATCACCAATACATCTTTCTGATTGGTTGGGATGCAAGCCTGTCCAGGAGGCGTGTATGGAGGCGGTGGTTTATTTGGAATTTCTCGAACGTAGTAATACGATGGAATGTGTTCATCGTAACTAACCTGACCTGCACTAGCTCGCTCCAGCTGTTGAATCTATAGAACAATAAAATCAATCGTAAATAAGATTATAACACCACATTACATACCATTAACTATCAAAAATTAAAGGCTCACGAGCAGAACAGGCTCAGTTGCATTTAATAAATTTTTCAGGAAACAATTTTTAAATTTTCCAAGTCACCACTACTCTATTTTTGATATTTTTCTTTGTATTAATAAGTTAACACATGCCTACAGATATTGAGATAATATTTTGGTTGGTTTTTAATCAAACTCACATAGAAGTGACAAAAATGATAAAACTCTTCATACTACAATGAAACCACGGAAAAATAGGCAAAGTCCTTTGACTGAGTCTGTTTTTCTCCAGGATATCAGATCAAAATAGATGTAGTCATGATATTAATGGACTTTATTAAAAGTTATTTATTTTGCTAAATATGTAACCAACATCTATACACATACAAATTTGTTAATTTTATTACAAATTTTTCTTAAGATAACACTTAGATAATAAAAATTGAATGAAAAAAAATGAAAAGCTCAATATAAATAAAGAAAAGTGTTTTTGGTTTGTTTACAGGTTGCTTTATCGTTGTTAAGTCGTGTTTACTCTTAGAATAAAATATTTTTATGCCAGCCGCATTGGCGTAGTTGGTAATGTGCTCGTCTCTCATCATGCGGTCTTTGATTCAAATCCCACTCAGGCACTGCTTTTAAAAAGTTTTTAAATACGAGGGTAGGCTGATAAGTAATGCACACATGCTTGTAGAAGACGAACAAAAAGAAATAGCAAGATGGGGTAAATAACAAATTAAAGTACAAATCTTAACCTACCAAATTATCTATTTATTTTTCAATATAGTCACCGTTAAGCATTACACATTTCTCCCAACGTTTAACAAGTTTTTTCATTCCGTCACTGAAAAATTCTTCCGACTTTCCTCGAACCCAGGACGCAATAGCTGCCTTCACCTCATTGTCCGAGCTGTAATGATTACCCTTAAGGTCTCTCTTCAGTAGAGGAAAAAAATAAAAATCGCAAGGCGCAAGGTCGGGAGAATACGGAGGGTGTAAAATTGGTTGAAACTTCAGGTTTCTCAGAGCCTCTCCAGTTGCACGCGAAGTGTGTGGACGAGCATTGTCGTGTTGCAAAATTATTGGCGCCAGGTTGCCTCTAACACGACAAACTCGACGTCGGAGGTGTTTCAGAGTCTGTATATACTGAGCAGAATTTACCGTTGCCCCTCGTTCCAGATAATCAGTCACATAAACTCGGCGAGCATCCCAAAACACAGTCAAAAGAATTTTTTTTGCGGACGGTTGTGTTTTGAACTTTTTCACAACAGGAGAATGTGGATGACGATATTCAGCGCTCTGCCTTTTTTCTTCGGGATCGTAATGATGAACCCATGACTCGTCCCCCGTCACAATATTCAAAAGAAAGTCGTCTCCTTCGTCACGGTAGCGCTTCAAAAGTTGTTCACAGCATTCCAATCGACGCTGTTTATTCTCGTCTGTCACACGGCGTGGTACCCATCGTGCACAGATTTTACGGTATCCCAATTGTTCAATAATGAAGCCAACACGTTCCTTAGATATTCCAATTTGGTTTGCGATACGCTGTTGAGTGATTCGCCGGTCATTTTGAATCAAATCATCGATGAGTTTGCGACGATTATCGTCTGAGGCAGTGATTGGTCGTCCACTGCGTGTTTTGTCAACAATTAAGGCTTTTCCAGGTTGGCAATCACGAAATTTTATTACCCAACGATTCACAGTAGACCTATCAACAGTATCGTCACAATAAACAGCCTTTAAACGACGATAAATCTCACTAGGATTCACTTTCTCAGCAGTTAAAAATTCGATAACAGCGCGTTGTTTAATTCTCGTTGACATAGCACCAGAACACGACGCCATACTTCCACTACTCAAAACAAACTGAATGAAAGCAACGCCTTCAAACTGCGCAGGCTTGTAGAAGAGAAATAGTACTTCCACATGCCACCAGGCGCGCTACTGAAGTTTATTTAGTTGTCTTCTACAAGCATGTGTGCATTACTTATCAGCCTACCCTCGTAGTTATTACACATTGGACATAGCCTATTTTTACAAAAAACGATTAGATGATAAAATAGTCTATAAAATTATCTAACAGATGGCAGCAAAACCCGATTTTACAAATATTGTGATTAAGCCTGTTGTTCCCATAAGCCCTTCAAAAACGTTTAAGAAATTACATCTCGCTCAAAACAAGGAAGAGCAGGATATTCTTTGCCGGCCGCATTGGCGTAGTTGGTAACGTGCTCGCCTCTCATCATGCGGTCTTGGGTTTGAATCCCATTCAGGCATGCCATATTTTCATATGTTACAAAATATCATTTCATCATTCATCGTCTGCATTAGCAGTAATTGCAGAACAGTCGGATATTAAACAAAAAAAAGAATATTCTTTTGTTTAGGCTACTACAACCTTAGAAACTGTACATTTGATTGTACACTTAAAAACTGAAAATACTGTTTTCATTATTTATAAAAAATTGATAAATTTGTTTAGAAAGAAACTAGACCTAATTTCTTTTAAGCAAGAATAAAAAATTTGGTAACTTTACTTTTAAGAGTCATTTTAATAAAGACTTTAGCTATACAAATGTACATCCCCACTCCCAACTAACTGTGTCTGATTTACTCCCCTTAGCTAGGACACACGTATACACTTTTAAGACAAACACCACAATAATGAACATGTAACTGTACACAGAGATGAGGTGTCAGAGACAACAACTGCAACTGTGGTGATGGGACAAAGTACAGCTTACTAGCAACATTTCCAAATGTTCACATTGAGCGAGTTTACTAGCGCTAGTCAATCATGAGACCTTTTCTCCCCTACTAGCGCTAGTCATGCAACGTTTCCAAATGTTCACACAGAGCTAGTTTACTAATGCTAATCAATTGCGTAACCTTTTCTCCTCCTACTACTGCTAGTAAAATCAAACATGTTCAAGGTCACTAGCGCACTAGTGAGTACTAGCGCTTTAACTAAACTAGCTGCTAGTTGTTCGTAACCCTAGTAAACAAGCGTCATGGGAGGCCTTAACTGAAAGGCATTAGAAATACCTGCCTAAATTAATCAGGCAGTTTATCTAGAACTTTCTTCCAGATTACCTAGTTCATATTAGCAAGCAGTTTTACCAGAGCTGTTCAAATGCCACATATCTGATACTCAAGTAAAATAGCCCTAAATGATGAAAATTAGGAACAGCTTAACAGACAGCCATAGAAAAACAACAAGCCTAACATAAACATTGTAGGATTTTAATGTTTAATATTTGTACAGATGTACTAATTTATACTATTTTACTGTTGGTAAAAAGTACAATTAATCTTCTTCAATGCTGTACAATAATTAATAACTGACTAAGTGATCAAGTAAAGAACTTTTTAGCTCTAAAAAGCCTATTGTACTACCTCATCCTTCCCATAGCACATATTTCCAGGTCTGTGAACTGGAAAACCAGAAGACATTTATTCACTACTCTAACCTTTATACAAGAATGTAATGAGGAAAGCAGTCTCATTCTTCCTCACCATGTACATACACAATGAGTTTCCATTACATTGAAAAACATGTTTTTTTTTATTTGTCCAAAAATGACTAATCAACAAGTCCACAGTACAACATGCTATTGTTAACATAAACCAAATATGTCAGTGAAATGGTAGAATATGGTTTCCATTATCTTCTTACTGGGCCTATACTAAACAATCTGGTTCCAATACCTCTAGGGTACCTTCATTTATAAATTGCTTATGTTAACAAAAAACCAATAGGTAATCATTGTAGTTGTTTTGAAACAATTTAATTATTTGAATAAATCATACTCAATTTTGCTCTTTGGTTAATTTCAAAGATCCCAAGGTAGAATCATAAAAAACTTTCAAACTGGTCTATTTTCTAAAAGGATTGAGTTTTAATTAAACACTTACTCAACAAACATGTTACTTGAACAGTCAAGAATCAAATTGTACTTAATTTAGGTGGATTAAAAATTGAATAGCTGATTTTCTTACCTCTTCTTCAATCTGGAGCTGCTGTAATCTTAGTTCTTCAGCCTCCTTGCAGGTGCGTCCCAATCCCATACCCTCATCCAACCACAATTTTTTTACATCCACCTGAAATTTGGAAAAATCATTTTTTAGTAAAATAGTTAAAACAAATTTTTACATAAGGTTAAAAGAGTGATTATGGGAAATATTATAAAAGAACATTGATGGAAAACGATGAAAAATTACGGTTTAATGATATAAAGGAATTAATAATAGGATATGGTCCTCGAAAATAAGCGTACAGATGGAAAAGATGATTTATGGGGCGGTAGTGGAGCCGATTATTACTTATGCTTCAGAATACTGGCAGATAAGTAGACGGAATGAGCCTTTTAAAGCTCTGGAGATGGATTTTTTAAAGACCTTACGGTGTCTCCGGGTTGGAAAGTGTATGAAATAAAGTGACAAGGGGAATGTCAGATGTGCAGGACATTGTGGTAGGAAATAATGTAAATAAGGTGTAAAAGATAAATAATTTAAAAATACTATAATAATAAAGTAAATAAGGTAATAATACCTTATTATAACATAAATATGTTGTATGTATTATAGAACTTTTAACTTTGTAATGAATACCTTAATGGGATCTATAAAAAAAAGTTATGAGAAAGCCTCAATCCATATTTGTTTTGGACACATAAAGGTTTGGTTTATCAATTTTAAAACAACTGTAGTAATGTAACACAATATTTTGTTCAAATGAAGAGAATTCAATATTCTATAACATGAGTAATTGTAGGTAGATAATTGATATTTCTATGGTTATTTTATAACATGGAAACTTTGGACTAAAACAATGTAAAATTGTAAGTGTATAGTATTTTAATAATTAATGTTTTAAATACTAACACTGGTTAAACAAATTTTAAAAATACTAATTTCAAATTTATGAAATATGTTATATGGTTATAATAAAACCATAAATTTAACTTTTTTTAGAATAAAAGCAAAAAGGATAAAGTACATACTTATTAATAAAGCATAAATATCTTTATGGAAGTTTAATTGCATAATTAGATTTGAAATAATACAGAAAACCAAAAAAATGATATTTGTTAATATATAATAATTATAATGACATTGATTTATCCCAAAAGAATTATACAGTAACTCCTAGAAATGGTTCCTCGGGAGTACCAAAATACAATTTTTGTGTTTCATCTCATAGAAAATGACAGTGAAGTAAAACTGGCACCGTAGGGAAATATTATAAGTGTATATATATTCTGTTTGTTTATTTAAATCTGAATGCATGGAACCTATTTTGGCAGTGAATATTATTATTATATAAATAAGTAAAATTGTTGAGAAAATAATATTTTATTTTAATTATTAAATATACTGCAAGGCCAAGCTACAAAGCTGAAAATCCCAGATTTTACTCCAGCTAAGTAAGGATTAATCCAATGTTGCTAAAAAAACAATCATACTGAACAAGTATTACATCAGATTAACAAAGAAAAAAATATATTTTAAAGAAAACATGATTAATTTTTATACGTCAATACTTACAGTTTTTTGAAGTTTTAATGATATTTTATCTGATAAAATATACAATGAAAAACAAGCCATTTTAAATTACACTTAGGCCTATTAAAATAAATTGTTTCCATTTTTTTTAAAAAAAACTATTTTTGTTTAATTTTATTTCACTTATTAACGAACACTCCTTTGTTTTGTCCAATTATTTTATACTGTTTAAAATTAAAAGTACTACATAACTGAATTTTTTTGAAAAAGCAACAATTTAAAAAAAAGCACAACTGAGTTAATGAAATGGAAATTAAGTGGTGAGTAAATAAAAATGGAAAAATTAAGAGATAGTTCTTTCACTGGGCCATTAGACAAGTTTCTAATCTGGCAGACAGTTATACACTGAGGTGCGTAAACTGTAGCAGAATAGTACTATACTATTAATACAATCAAAACATCCTTTCCTTACAGCCTGTCCACTCTACAGAAACATTAACACTAATTTAACTAAATAAAATACAAAACACACATGTATACTAAAACATAGTTAAAAGAAAAAATCAGACAGATTTCTAAACAGAAACACGGGTAGAAGAAAAACCATAAGTGTATTTTTTTACTAAAAAGTTATGTAAAATAAAAATTTAAAGACATCTTTCAAGTTGTTATTAAGAATTGTGCTTAATTTAAACATAAATACTTTCATTATGATTTTATACTCCTTCGTTTAACATTTTTGTAAATTTATACATAAATTATTATAAAAATTACATAGGAATGATGCTCATGAAAATTTAATATCATTAAAAATGTTTCATACTTTTATAAAATTTTAAATGAACCATGACATTTTACATAAATTTTTTTAAAATAATATACTACTACAAACAGTTTTTTCATTCATAGTTGTCAAAAATTTACAAAATATTAATACAGAAAATCTTTACTACTATTTAATCCAAATTAATCTGTATAAATGCAACCTACTTCTTGCAATCAATCCAAATGAGAAAAAACATTAATAGCCTTCACTAACCTGTACTTTTTGTAATACAGTTTAAATTTTTTTATTTATTGATGGAAATTTTTAAAATTGTCATCGATCATTTTTCTATGTGCATCCATCTGTCACAATCAGATGTCAGAAACGACAAGAGAAAGCAACCAATGGTTTTCAGATTCGCAATCTACACAAAAAATTAGTGGGCCTGGATTGGGTTTGAAGTTCTGGTTTCGAACAGAAGTGGGCCAAACCAGAAGTCAAGAAATCAAAGTCGGAATTTGGTAACCAAAATAGCGTCACTTGATTCCTCTTAAAGAGTAGATACACAAATCACTAATGGTTTTTACCGGTTTCGACCAAAGTCAAGAAATCAAAGACGAAATTTGGAAACAAAAATAGTGTTATTTGATTCCTCTTACAGAGTAGATACAGAAATCACTAATGGTTTTTGCCATAAGTCAAAGGTAAGCCTTTTTCATTCTCACAAAAGCTAAGCGGGTAAAATCTCTTACAATTTCTTTCGAAAAAATTACCACAAGCCAAGAGAGAGTCTCATGAAAGGGATTGTTTTATCCACTAATATGTTTCACTGGATCCACTATCATCAGAATATCCAATCCATACAAACTAAAACTAATTACTTATTAAAACTTTTCTAGAACATGTTATCTCTTTAGTCATTTGTAAGTTCTAATAGAAAATTAATTTGTATGGTTTGTATACATTGATGATGGTGAATCCATCAAAAGATGTTACTAAAAACTAATAAATATGAAAAAAATTAAAGTAGTATTACAAGCTAATAAGTGTTTTTCATTTCCACTATCTAATAGTTAACTTTTTCTATAAAGGTTATGTTAGGTACTAATGGATATAAGAAAAATTATAATGGTGGGTTTAGTTCCACATTAAGAATCAAAATTGCCGGCCGCATTGGCGCAGTTGGTAACGTGCTCGCCTCTCATCATGCGGTCCTGGGTTCGAATCCCACTCAGGCGCGGCATATTTTCATACGTTACAAAAAATCATTTCATCCTTCATTGTACAATAGTTACACCCCAACGTCGTCGCTAATGACCGTTGTAGTTAATGCAACGTTAAATAAATGAATTTAAAAAAAAAAAGAATCGAAATTGAGACCTTCAGCTTAGAAATCTACGTGGTATTCATTGAGTGTTACAAATAACTGCTTCAGCCAATGACTGTGACTGAATTTCATACGATAAACTGCCATCATACGTAGATTTTATATTGTCATCCAACCCGTAAAATGTTTTTGAGTTGATTACAGCTTCAAGTTTGCCACTTCTCACATCTCAAACACCATTTTTCTCTACCATGCCAATCCTCCTCTGCCAGCCCTCTCCTGTCCATTAACTCCATGAAACCATCAATCCACTTCCTTGATAGACAACCTTTTCTTTGTCTCTCCCATTCTTCGCAGGTGCTCATACCACTGTAAACTTTTACTCTCTTACACTTTTTATGAAGTATTAAGTTTCCTCCCATAAATTATAAATAAATTACAAATAAACTGTTAATTAAATACCGTCACCTGTGAACCAGTACTCATGCTGTAACTCCATAAGCATTAATGTCACCTCTGGTGGAATGAATGAGACATTATGTTTTTGAATAAGCAATGAGTATTAACAAAAGAATAATTTAATAAGCAAAAAGAACTATCAGAAAAATTTTAATAGTAAATTCAAAAAATTTGGCACACAAAGGAAATTAATTCACAATCATACTAACAATTTTTATGTCTATAAAAAATAAATGTCTTTTTTACTTTCGCTTGCCTATAAGAATGAATATATAAGAAAGGAAGTACTGTTTAACGTCAATTTTTAAAAATCGAGTTTACACCAGATATACACGTTTTCAGACATCCTGAACCCAAAGAACATGTTTCTAGCAATTGGTGCATGTGTGTGTGTGTGTGTGTGTGTGTGTGTGTGTCTGTGTCTGTGCGTGAACAAAATATTGCAAGAATAGAACATCGTACCAACTTGAAACTTAAGTTAGGTACAGGACCCGACACAAACATTTTCATCAAAATTGGTCAACCGGAAGTAATAGTTTATTTGTGTCATTTTTAATGATTTTCTCAAAAACGACTCCTACGATTTTTTTTAAATTGCCTCATACTAAATTTTTTATGCTCTACAAGACAGGGTACGCGCCATGTCTGCTGAAACTCTTGGAAAGGCTGTTTTCTTGTAAAAATTTTGTTTTTTTAAGATTGTGGCTTTAATATGCATTTTAGCGCAAAAAATACATATACTATAATAAAAGTTGTAGAGAATTTAAAATCCTACAACTTTTATTTAAAACATTTTTTTTGTATAACGCTTAGTTTACGGTAATTTGTAATTTTCTGTTTTTTTCTCACGAAAACATGTAAAAAAATCAATTTTTTTAAGATTTCAGCCTTAGTATCCATTTTACGACAAAAGTGTATATAATCAAATTTGTAGAATATTAAAAGATCTACAACTTTTATTTAGAGCATTTTCTCTGCAGAGCCTACTTTAGCGTGAAAGAGTGATTTTCCGTATTTTTAAGCCAAACAGGTTGATTTTAGTTTGCATCATTCACTCATGATTAAAATAAGGTTATGTTTTTTTAAGGTTAGTTTTTTGTTTATTTCTTATGTTTTATTGCTAATGTTAGGTTGTATTGTTAATTATTTGCATTGGCAAGAGAAATTTGTGTGTTTCACACCAGATTTTTTCATATCAATATACCAAGATTAAAAAGTTCAGGGAAAAAATTAAAAAGGCTTAGAGGAAAGATAATAAATACTAATAAAAAAAGAAAACATTTGGTCCGAGAAATAAATAATTTATTGTGGTTCTGAGTAGGCAGAAACAATAAAAGATGTTGAAGAAAAATTAAATAATTTTTTTTTATACATATTTATTTAACGTCGCATCAACTGCAATGGTCATTAGCGACGACGTTGGGATGGAACTTTATGCAATGTAGGATGAAATAATTTTTTGTAACGTATGAAAATATGCCGTGTGCTTGAGTGGGATTCGAACCCAGGACCGCATGATGAGAGGCGAGCACGTTACCAACTGCGCCAATGTGGCCGACTAAAATAATTTTTGATTGCAAATAAAACGTAGTCTATCTGATACAAAAGATTTTCGTGGTTAGAACATTAAAACACCATGTTTCACAATTGTACACGCTGATATATTGAAGTGATGTTACATGCGCGCATTGAAAATAACTACAAAATAAATACATATAACAGACAACAAAATAATATTCAAAATACAGATAAATAAATTGATGAGAAGATTGATGAAATTAATTTAGTTTTTACATTAAAACAGAAACTTGAAATATATATTTCTAACCACCAGAATACGGTAACATAAAACACTTACCAATATTTATAGCGCTTTCATGTATCTTGTAAACATTTTCAGTAAATTAAAATTTTTTTACATCAAAATTTAAAACTTCCTACTCCTACCATGGCAGATAAGGACCTTTCTCTGGTGATTCCTTATCTACCATGGTAAGAGTAGGAAGTTTTTGATGTAAAAAAATTTTAATTTACTGAAGATGTGTACAAGATACACGAAAGCGCTATAAACATTGGTAAGTGTTTTATGTTACCGTATTCTGGCGGTTAGAAATATATATTTCAATTTTAAATAATACGGCTGTTTAAAATCCTACATAGGATGTTTGATAAAATAATAAAACAGAAACATATAAATAGAATAAGAAAGATTTATAATTGAAGGGTAATTAACAAAATTACTCAATACAATGCCCAGATATTAAAAGTAGTAATTCATTTTTTTTTTTTAAGAACAATCAATTAATAAATTAGTAATAAAATCAGGTAGAAAACAGACCGGTCTAGCCAACTATTAATAATAACATTTAATGTGGGTGTATGTTTGGCTATTTGCGTTTCTGGCGATCAGCCAATGAAAAGATAGAGAAGATAGGAATAGAAATATAGCAAGGGAAAAGACAGAGAAGGAATCATCTCATGACCCACGTGTAAACACAATATACAACAAAATAACACACATATATATTATAAATATATCACTTGCACACACTCACACACACACATACATTGAGACAAGAGTAAGAGCCTCTTCAAAAACAAAGACAGAGATACTGTTCTGGCACAGTCAGCATGACAACATCCATTAGATACAGATCTAATTTACACAACACTTATAGCTCAAGTTCTTATAAGTTAATATACATGTACAAATCACTGGTTACAGTAGACAGATATAAGAAGTCTTTACTTCAAATCTATGTTACTAATATTTTTACAATGAACGGAATAAATATTCCTTAATATAAATTAACAACTAGCAACCCCCGCTCGCTTTGCTTCACAGCAGCTAATGAAGGCCTCATTAAATTATTTTAAAAACCTCTCTATATACAATATTTGTGGTTTTGTTGCCCTGTGGCAGCAAAATAAATTGTTTTTCTGCACTTCCAGAAAGTTCTCTAGAAAGTTTGACATAAAATTGTCCATGAGTGAAGGAAGCATTCTTGTCTCAAATCGATGTCCACCGTTTTAAATGTTTGTCCCTGCGATTTACAGAATTGAATAGAATACATAGAAGAATACCGATGGAAAAGAAAGAGACAGGTGATATATGGCTAAGATAAGAGACAGTAATACGTTGGTACGGTATGCAGAGTATTTGAAAATATGTGACTCATTCACTACCTGTCGAATGAAAACAAATATATGAAAATACAGAACAAAAATAAAAATTTTGAATATTTCCGAATTTTTGATGTTTTTGGAATCGAATATTATTCTTCACGTTTTTCTATGAAATATAAATGTTGAATCTTCTAGCCTAAAAAATACACCATCCAGAGGACTTTTAAAAAAATAAAAATAAAAAATAAAAGTGCTATGCACTCGATAAACTAAAACATGCGACATCGCCACAGTTTAAGTTGGTTAACTCGCTTAATTAAAGTTACTTAAAGTTGCAAAATAGCCTATATTGATCAGGAAGCTCCAAGCTATAAAACAATAAAAGATTTTTTAAAATCAGTTCAGTAGTTTCTGAGATTACCTCAAACAAACAAACAGACATTTCTTCTTTATTGTATTAGTATAGACAATAAATTATTGTGTATGTCATCAGCCGAAAGGCTGGTTTGAACCTGTAGAGGTTTTACTAAGTAAAACAAAGAGTAAGGTGGTTTACCATTATCTTACTCACTGAGTGGAAAATTACGCTTATCAGCATGTCAGGCCCTCTGAAAAGTACATATTTTCCACTCTGCAAATGACACCTTCACTTCATTCACCACAGGATCTGGCTGTATAATGAAATTCATTACTTTCAGAGGAGATAACTCTGATTAGTGTCTTTTACACCTCTACCTCTTCTATTCTTAAATGATTCAGTCATTTAATTGGCTGACCATGAGATAAGAAACAGAACAATTTATTTTAGCATTGCAACGAACAGATTGAGTGTAAATAATTTGACACTCCATATTTTTTTTAATATTCAATATTTTAATTCCTTTTCAATTTCCTTAAATTATTTCGTTTTTATTATATTTTCCTAAAACTTTCGTTACTCTGTTTCATTCATTCAATAGATACATACATATACAACTTAATCTTCTTTTCTAAAATTATACTTCTACCTTATCACAATTTTTATAACTTTTTCCTTTTCTTATAATTTATATATTCCATTTTCATACTTTACTTTGCCTTCCTACAAAATTTTTTGTAAACATTCTGCACCATAAAGGTCTTTTCAAGAACTAGTTTTACAATGTCTTAATTTAAAATTTTTAGATTTATAATAGATATTTTATAAGATGATAATATATTCATTATTTAAATTTATTAAAAAAAAATGGAAAATTTGAAATAATTACGGCTTTCCTTTTTTATAATTCTGCATAACTAGATTTATTATATTACGTAATTAAATTTTTAAAACATCTAATTATATAATATGCTTAATTTTCTGGCTATTTTTATCTTCTCCAGTAAAAAGAATTAAAATATCATCCAGCCATTTTTTCACTAGAGAAGATGAAACCGGCCAGAAAATAAAGCAACTGAATTTTCACTACATCTCGGTTATTTACCGCCCGATTTTTAAAATGAAATAACTTTTTGTTAACAATAAGCTTAACATTTCAGATAATAAAAAGCATTTCGACAAAACGTTTGGTTTTGAAAATTTTCATTTGGCCGCAATTTTAAAAATATGGAAATTCATGGATTGTATATTTTTATTTTTTAGAGTACAAGATGCAAATATTTAAATCAAATTTCAATAAAAAATTTCAATCCTTTTACAGGATATAATGGTTTTCCAGAAAAATACAAAATGGCGGATAGAATGAGAACAAAGGGTTAATCGACATTTTCTCATATGAAATATTTTGTTTGTTTTGGTACACAGAATACAAAAATTAAGCGCACACTAAGGCATTTTGAAACACCTGGTATATTGTTTGGATTTTTTTTTAAATAAATAAGGCAAAGCAAAATATCCTGGGTTTCTTAGTTACAAATTTAACTCATTATAACCCATACAAGCTGTTAACGCCCAAGATGTAGATGAAATTTTAAAATATATACAAGTATAGTGAGCAAATTATGAAAAGGAACTTTTAGATTGGATAGACTTGTACTAAAATTAAACTTTTGTATTAAAAAACTATATTTAAACTAATTATACAAATATTAAATCATTATTAGAAGGAGATGTACAGAGAACAAGAATATTAGAGTATAGTACAAGATGATCAAATAACTACTTCCTGTCTATGATTATAATAATAATTTTAGGCGCCATATATCTTTGGCGCGATGCCTAAAAACCGTCTACTCCACTTTCTTCTTTACTGGTTCTGGCAAAGGAAGAGCTTGGTCAAAGCTAACAGCCAAATAACCATCAACCTGACTGTCTACTAAATATATATATACACATATATAAACAAATGCGCACGCAATCTCTGCACACACAACCACACGTGTTCAAACATAAGATTGAATGAGGTCATACCTTTGACCCATGTTTGTTCATTCACACACCACAACTAAACACTTCCCTCTACTTACCTACACAAATGTTTTTCTTAATGATCACTTATTTACAAATTACATAATAAACTGTTTTTTTAACAACTCAATGCAATTTGTATTTCTAATTTTACAAAGTTCATCTAAAAAATTTTAAAATACTATTAACAAAGTAATAATTTATCAAAAGTGACAAAAGAAATATGTAAAATATTTATATTTTAAATTTACGATACTTTTTTTATAAGAATTCAGTCACATGGTCTTCACGACAACAATATGGAATTTCCCCTCCTTCCTACGTTTCTCATCTGGATCTTTACCTTCTCTGATTTCATTCCTCTCCAGAAATCAGATTTATTTTTCCTAGCCACTTATAATCTGAACTTTCTCACATCTTCCAAAAGCTGCCATTTCTTTTTTGTGGTTTTCTTAATCTCGACAAGAATTAATAATCCATAAAATTTGTTTCTGAATTAAATCTTATTGAACTATTCAAATGCATCAAATCCCAGCTATTTATTTCCAATTATTGTGATTAAAGTTAATTTTGTTCCTATGTATTTATAAGGAAACATCTGGAGTGAAACACTCACACGACTTTCTCTCGCCAATGCATATAATTAACAATAAAACCTAACATTAGAAATAAACAAAAAAACTAAAATCAAAAAACATAACCTCAAATAATCATGAGTGAAAGACGCAAAATGAAAATAAACCTCAGTTTGGCTTAAAAATACAGAAAATCACTCTTTCACGCTAAACTAGGCTCTGTAGAGAAAAATGCTCTTCATAGTTGTAGATCTTTTAATTTCCTATAAATTTGATTATATACACTTTTGTCATAAAATGCATACTATGGCTGAAATCTTAAAAAAATTGATTTTTTACAAGTTTTCATGAGAAAAAAACAGAAAATTGCTAATTGCCGCTAAACTAAGCATTATACAAAGAATTGTTTGAAATAAAAGTTGTAGGATTTTAAATTCTCTACAACTTTTATTAGATACTTTTTTTCGCTAAAATGCATATTTAAGTCACAATCTTAAAAAAACAATTTTTTACAAGAAAACAACTTCCCCAAGAATTTTAGCAGACATGACACCTACTTTATCTTGTAGAGCATAAAAAAATTTAGTAAATGAGGTGATTTTTAACAAAATCGTAGGAGCCATTTTTGAGAAAATTGCAAAAAAGTGAAAAATGACTCGAGTAAACTACTACTTCTGGTTGACCGATTTTGATGAAAATGTTCGTGTCGGGTCCTCTAGTGGTACCTAACTTAAGTTTCAGTTCATACGATGTTCCGTTCTCAAGATATTCTGTTCACACACGTGCACGCGCACACACACACACATCAATCACTAAAAACATGTTTTTTTGGGTTCAGTTGGTCTGAAAACATTTTTTTTTGCATCCAGGAGACTCCAAAGGGAGTATAGGACATGTAGATTCGACAGAAACTTAATTTGGAAAAATCTACACGAAAATAAAACTTTCCTTCCTATACAATCATGTAGGCAAGAGAAAGTAAAAATTAATTTTTATATTTGTAATTCATATTGTTACTGGATAACTAGATCAATTTAAATTTTGGCCACCTCTGTACTGCAGTGTGCACTAGCATATTAGATTCCTGGCTAGTGTCTGAAAATTTACACAAGTCAAAACCCACCGCAGTCGCTAATAACCGAGCTGTTGATGTAACTTTATAAATAAACTAAAAAGAAATTTTAATTTCATTAAAACTGTTTGGATACTAATAAAATTTGATGATCACCAAATTAAGTAACCTATAATTAAAATTTCAGATTAAGAAGATAATAGTTAATAATAGAAGGTACTATTTATTTTTAATTCACCAATTTGATTAAAAATTTATTAATTTACCGTACACTGATAAGTCACCTTGGTTTTTAAGAATAATTTTAAATTAAATAAAAATCTAAATAAAACCGTTTTTGGCATGAAGGTAAAACACTTGAAGCTGAAGGTCCCAGTTGAGGTCTAGAAATACTTAATAAACTTGAAAACAATAAGTAGTGAAAAAAGAGAGGTAAAAACTGAAAATAAATCTGTTAAAAAATATGAATATACAAAAACAACATAAGCTTTTAGTCAAAAAAATACACACAATAAAAAATTAAGAGCTGGCCGCATTGGCGCAGTTCGTAACTTGCTCGCCTCTCATCATGCGGTCCTGGGTTCGAATCCCACTCAGGCATGGCATATTTTCATACGTTACAAAAAATCATTTCATCCTCCATTGTAAACAGTTCCACCCCAATGTCGTCGCTAATGACCGTTGTACGAGGGTAGGCTGATAAGTAATGCACACATGCTTGTAGAAGACGAACAAAAAGAAATAGCAAGATGGGGTAAATAACAAATTAAAGTACAAATCTTAACCTACCAAATTATCTATTTATTTTTCAATATAGTCACCGTTAAGCATTACACATTTCTCCCAACGTTTAACAAGTTTTTTCATTCCGTCACTGAAAAATTCTTCCGACTTTCCTCGAACCCAGGACGCAATAGCTGCCTTCACCTCATTGTCCGAGCTGTAATGATTACCCTTAAGGTCTCTCTTCAGTAGAGGAAAAAAATAAAAATCGCAAGGCGCAAGGTCGGGAGAATACGGAGGGTGTAAAATTGGTTGAAACTTCAGGTTTCTCAGAGCCTCTCCAGTTGCACGCGAAGTGTGTGGACGAGCATTGTCGTGTTGCAAAATTATTGGCGCCAGGTTGCCTCTAACACGACAAACTCGACGTCGGAGGTGTTTCAGAGTCTGTATATACTGAGCAGAATTTACCGTTGCCCCTCGTTCCAGATAATCAGTCACATAAACTCGGCGAGCATCCCAAAACACAGTCAAAAGAATTTTTTTTGCGGACGGTTGTGTTTTGAACTTTTTCACAACAGGAGAATGTGGATGACGATATTCAGCGCTCTGCCTTTTTTCTTCGGGATCGTAATGATGAACCCATGACTCGTCCCCCGTCACAATATTCAAAAGAAAGTCGTCTCCTTCGTCACGGTAGCGCTTCAAAAGTTGTTCACAGCATTCCAATCGACGCTGTTTATTCTCGTCTGTCAGACGGCGTGGTACCCATCGTGCACAGATTTTACGGTATCCCAATTGTTCAATAATGAAGCCAACACGTTCCTTAGATATTCCAATTTGGTTTGCGATACGCTGTTGAGTGATTCGCCGGTCATTTTGAATCAAATCATCGATGAGTTTGCGACGATTATCGTCTGAGGCAGTGATTGGTCGTCCACTGCGTGTTTTGTCAACAATTAAGGCTTTTCCAGGTTGGCAATCACGAAATTTTATTACCCAACGATTCACAGTAGACCTATCAACAGTATCGTCACAATAAACAGCCTTTAAACGACGATAAATCTCACTAGGATTCACTTTCTCAGCAGTTAAAAATTCGATAACAGCGCGTTGTTTAATTCTCGTTGACATAGCACCAGAACACGACGCCATACTTCCACTACTCAAAACAAACTGAATGAAAGCAACGCCTTCAAACTGCGCAGGCTTGTAGAGGAGAAATAGTACTTCCACATGCCACCAGGCGCGCTACTGAAGTTTATTTAGTTGTCTTCTACAAGCATGTGTGCATTACTTATCAGCCTACCCTCGTAGTTGATGCGACGTTAAACAAAAAAAAAAAATTAAGAAAATCAAAATGTATAAAACAGAACAAAAATATAAATATTAGAAATTAATTAAGCTATAAATAGAAAAATGAAAAGAAACATTTTTTAATTTGTAAAAGAACAATATGATCTGTAAAATGACATACCTTTTTCTCATCACCATCGTCTGTTTCCTTAAAACTGTCATCAGAATTATTAGGAGAATGGTAAATTAGAAAAGTTTGATCTTTTACATTCGAAGACATTTCTGAAAATAAATATAAACATAATTACATCTGATCTTTTAAAAAATAATACACTAAAATCATATTTTGGCTTTTAATTCTTATGTAGGTTACCAAACATGACAAAGATTCTAAACACAGATCATATTTTCCATAATTTTATGGCCCATATTCCAGCAGAGTTTATGTGTGTTGATGTTACTGGTTTTTCACCAAGAATTGTCAATGCATTGAGAACTTACATCTGGCTGTGAAGAATGTTACCCTTCATGTACATAAAACGTGCACATCATCAATTCAACAGAATTCTGTGTCATCCCAGACCTTGCGACCTTAGTATGAATTTTTAATATAATTTACTAAAACTTAGTATGAATTAGTGATTTTCCATATTTTTAGATTCTACAATGGCAGGTTTTCATTTTACCACATTTACTCTTATTAAAATTGAAATGAAAAATGGTTTTCATTTTACATCATTTAGTAAAGATTAAACATTTACATTATATTTTTCATTATTTATATTGGCAAAAGAAAATCATGAGAGTGTTTCACACCATTTTTTTTTTATCTACCTGTTGAATATGCTCAATAATTTATAACCTAACTTGATAAAATGTTATAAACAAAGTTACAATGATTGGTGGTAATTTTCAAAACTGTCATCTATCATTTTGTTTTGTCCGTCCATTTGCCACACCCAGATGTCACAAAGTACAAGAGATAGCAACAAACGGTTTTCAGATTCATAATCTACACAAAAAGTTAACAGGCCTGGATTGGGTTTGAAGTTTGTTTTGACTGGAAATCAAGAATCAAAGTCAGAATTTGGAAACAAAAATAGTGTAATTTGATTCGTCTAAAAGAGTAGATACAGAAATCACTATAATATTTTTCAGGGCTGATGAGCTCTGAACGTACGCATTGCCCTCTACCCACTTCATAGCTAGCCAATAACTTGCCAGCAACATTACCAATACTTGCACTCGTAGCTCTGTTACATATTTCAAGCCATTTTTTTGGTCTTTAATAACAATTATAACCTATGAACATACAACCAGCTGATTATATTATAAAGTAGTGCATGTTAAAGCCTGATTTTTGTAAGGAGAGCGCTGGGCAAAACATGCGTCTGCATTAATATAGTCTTGTATGTACCGCAATAGTGCAGTGTATGTAATCAACAATGGAACAGCATACCTACAAAATACAATAGGTGTTGTCAATTTTCAACAACACTCTGACTGTACATCTAACTGTAGGTCGGAGGGGGGGGCACGCCCCAGACCACCCAGAGCGTGCCCATAGAACTACAGTTTAGCTGCCCAATCATCACTGCTTTGAGGTAACGAGCGCTGGCTGTAGCACCTCTGTGTGCTATTCGTAGTACACGGTTGTGCGCAGAACATGCATGTGTGGTAGAGCCACGTGCAAAGCATTAGCTGCGTAACGAGCTCGACGGTGACTCGTCCAACGTTTACACGAGCACTGAGGGGAGTGGGGCGCCCTGCGGACGTGACCGCACCCACTCATTTGGGTTGGCCTCTCAGGGGCTGTGGGTTCCTGGGTAGCTCTCAAGAGCCACTAGGCTGCTTAAATTCCTTTGGAAAGGGCGTAGCTGGCAACGGATAGGTGAATACGCATGTAGGTTGGAGGGGTATGCAGGGTCCAAGCCAAGTATGCGCATGCGTAGCCCAGCGCTCACAGCAATTGGATTGGCCTTTAACGCACTCTATAATCGATGTGTTCAGTATGAGATACAAGACACGAGTGAACTATTGTGGCTCTTATACGCTCACAGCAATTGGATTGGCCTTTAACGCACTCTATAATCGATGTGTTCAGTATGAGATACAAGACACGAGTGAACTATTGTGGCTCTTATACGCTCACAGCAATTGTATTGGCCTTTAACGCACTCTATAATCGATGTGTTCAGTATGAGATACAAGACACGAGTGAACTATTGTGGCTCTTATACGCTCACAGCAATTGGATTGGCCTTTAACGCACTCTATAATCGATGTGTTCAGTATGAGATACAAGACACGAGTGAACTATTGTGGCTCTTATACGCTCACAGCAATTGGATTGGCCTTTAACGCACTCTATAATCAATGTGTTCAGTATGAGATAAAAGACACGAGTGAACTATTGTGGCTCTTATACGCATGCGCGCCTAATATTTGTAACGCTGATGGATTCGTACAATCTGATAACGCTGGCAAACATTCTGATTGGTCTAAACGCATGAAACAGCAGAGCTCGTCAACCGTGAAAAGCATTATAATGGTTTTTTCTATAAGTCAAAGGTAAGCCTTTTTAAAAATTTCCACCAGCCATGAGACGCATCATCTCATGAAAGGGATTTTTATAAAATAAAATATTTTACAACCTGTAAACTCACCTGAAAAATTGATAGCTTGTTCAGCTGCATTAACTGAATCATACGATTTTTCATTACTACTACCAAAAGCTAATAACAATTGAGCATCAGTAACTTTGCTTTTATTCTGATAAATTTCAAACATACTATCTGTAGCTTCTTTGACTGATTTTTGAAGAACATTATCCATAACATTTTCTAAATTATTTATTGCTTCACGTTCTTGTTCTTTTTTAAGTGCAGTAATGAATGGTGTTTCTACATCTGTGGAATTATAGTTTGGATACTTATCAACATTCGTATTTTCTGCCAAAGTTTCAGAAGAGTATATTTTTTTAGAAAATGATAACGAATCTTTTAATAAATCGGCTAAAATTTTATCAGTTATTCTATCAACACGTTTACTTTTCAAATTATTGTCGTTATTTTTATTCACAAGTAAAGTCTCATCAACATCTACTTCATTATAATTATTTGCATCGTTATTGTCTTCATTAATATTGCTTACATCTTGATCCTCATCAATAATCTTGTTAATCTTTTCTTTTTCTGTTACAAACACTTTAATCACATCGTCCATTTTGTTACTGAAATCATCCTCTGGGAGAGAAAGTGATTTATCACTATCACTAGTAATGTTTTGAGATTTGCCATTAAAATTTATAGTATTGTCAGATTCAGTACCATTGCTTTTCGTTTCGAATGAATCTTCTGGTTTCAAACCGAGATTTAATTTATTAATATCATCAATATCAGATTTCATTTTAACAACTTCTTCTTCTTCAATATTTTCCTCAATGTCATCGTCATCTATAATTACTTCATTATTGTGATCATTAATAACTTTACTTTTATCATTTAAAATTACAGAGTTCATACCATATGTTATAACTTCAGAAGAACAACTTTCAGAATTACTTGTCAATGAAACATCAAGTAAATTAGTATCAGAAACTTTTGATTCAAAATTATTCGAAGGAATTATGTTATCAGAATGTAAAGGTACATTTTCTTCAGGAACTTCTTCATTATTATCTAACATGTTACTTTCTAAATTATCACCAAACGGTAAAGGAAACTTATCATCTAAAATATCCGAAAAAGATTTGTCAGTTTGTTTTTCTGATTTGTCAGACTGTTTTTCTGATTTGTCAGATTGTTTTTCTGATTTATCAGAAGGAACATTTTTGTACTCAGATTCATTATCCGATGTTTCAATATCGCTTTCAAAAGTATCATTTTGTGAATTTTCGGAATGTAGAGTAGGAACTTCATTATTAATTAAGGAACTATTTTTATCATTATCAGAATTAATTGATTTTAATACGTGTTCAGATTTTTCTTGCTCTAAACTTAATTGTGAATTTTCTGAATTCAGATAATCGCTCTGTACACTTTTCAATGAGTTATCATCCGAATCAAAATGTTCACTTTTCTTCAATGAATGAGATAAATTATCTTCGTTGTTAGACAATTTTGGTGAATTATCGATTGTTCTGTTGGTTGATTGTGGTGAATCGAGACTTTTATTAGATCTAGGTGAATCATCAAAATTGGAATGTTCACTTTGTATAGGTTCAAATGAAGCACCAGCTTCAATAGTTTCTTGTGAATGAATGGAGCCTGAATGTTCAGTTTTCAATGATTCATCATTTTCTAAATTATCTCCCAAAGATTCTACGACTGATAATTTATCAGTATCTTCATCATTGATAACTTCAGATGGTTCATCCAAAAAGCTTTCTTGTTCAACTTCAGGTGATTTATAAGATTCTTTAATTTCAATTTTATCACTATTTAAATCCTGTGAGATTTGTGTCTCAATATTATCAGATGAAGAAGTTTTTGGTAATTCATTCAGTTGTCTATCAGATAATTGTTCTTGTGATAATTCTGTATCGATTTTGCTGGTGGCAGAGTCTAGTGATTCTGTTTCAACTTTATCTGTCACTGAATCTTGAGATAATTCTGTTTCTACATTATCCGTTAACAAATCCGGAGATAATTCAGTTTCTATTTTATCATCGAATATATCAGTTTTAACGTTATTGCTTTCAACACTTTTTACTTGTTCTAATATATCTTCGGTTACAGAATGTTTACTTTCTTCTATACATTCTTCAACACTAGGTATTTTTTCATTAAAAAATTCACTGGCTTCAATCCATTTTTCTGAAGGGGATTTTCCAGACAGTTTTGCATCAGATTTATCGCTAATTTCAAGAGATTCAGTTATAATATCTACTGTTTTCTGTAACATATTTCCATTATCAGTTTCTTTGGATTGTACTGAATGACCAGCGCTGTGAATTGTAGTTTCCAAGCTAGAACCTTCAGATATTGATTCATCTGAAATAACAGATTTCTTTTCTTGCTTCAGTGCTTTGTTTGCTGCACTTTCAGGTCGTCGAAGTGTAACTCGTGTCTGTTTAATTAGTGGTTTCATTACAGGTACAACAGAAGTATCTAGGTCCTGTTCTAAATCTTTACGCACTTGTTCTATGTATGCATCATAAGCCTGAAAAAACAACAACAAATATTACAATCAAAATTGGAATAAGTACATAAAGAAAAATAAATACATTTTGTCAGAAGTTAAAATACAATTTTGAAAAAGATAGATATGTAAAATAATAATAACCCCCCCGTCGGAATTTTTAGAGAGAAGGGAATTAAAGTGGTTTGAACATGTGTTACGCATGAGCGAGGAATGACTGCCGAAATATCTAATGGAGGCCAGGCCGGGTACGGGTAAAGATAGAGGAAAACCACACATGGAATAGGAGAAATGTATCCAGGGAATGGCGGAACGAAGAGGAAGGAGCCTTCAGGGAATGAAGAGATTAGCTGCGGATAGAAGAGAGTATGGGAAATGGATGGACACCCCGACACTTCATGGCACAAAAGGGGAAGATGAAAAAGAAGAAGAGAAGAAAAATAATAAAATCTAAAATTTAACCTTTTATTCTATAATTTAACCTTTTGTTGAGCACTGACATACTGGACCATCAGTATGCTAGCATCCCGCTCAGAGCACTGACAATCCAGTACGTCTTCAACATAACCATTAAGGCTGTCACGCAGAAACGCTCTTTAGATACATTTTTATTTTATTTAATAATTTTTAAGGCATGTATTGTAATCTGTTATTAATATTTTAATATGTTTCTATTTTTAAAGCTTTGTTATGTTGTCATTACATCACAGGTTTTTAGTGCCGGTTGCATGTTTACATGTACTTTATGTATTGTATAATATAAAAAAACCACCAAAAATGCAATAGACTCTCACTGATTAAAAAGTAACTTTGTCCTTTCGGATATCATGTATTCATCTTCAGTTGTAATAAAAAAACATCAATGCATGCATGTTTTATATTGCAAATGAAGATGGTTACATGATATCTGAAAGGAACTATTGACTTTTATTAATCAGGTAACAGTTATCAATTGTATATTTCACAATTTTTAATATTATATAATTGTAAACAATACACAAGAAAATGTTTAACAAAGGTATTGTACACATAGAATATTCTAACCCATCCCGATAAAAAGTGTATCTGTTACATCCTACAGCTAATTACAAATTATTGTTTATATAATAATTACAGTAGGCAAAGAGCTCATAGGCCAGTAACAATTTTGTTTGTGTTCAAGGGGTTAGTTTTGCTTAACGTAATTACTTAATGTTAACATCACTAGTCATAAGATTTGTATTTAAAAAACTACAAGATGTCAAACTTAATTCAACTCAAAAGCACAAGTTCTAGAACAAGACTCATCATCAAGGCTTCATTAGAGCACACCTATTTATATATGTTGCTCAGTTAGCCTTCTAGAAGTTTCCAAATAGATTACACACTACTAAAACAACGTAAAAAAAAGTATGCAAGTGCATTCAGATAATTACAAAATACGAGCTACATCAACATCTTGAACTAGAATTATCATACTGAATAAAACATGAAAGAAAAAACCCGGGATATTTACTTTCTACACTACAAATATATTTTTTTCTATAAAGTAATAAAATTTAGGTTATTTATAAAAGTTCTAACTAAGAGATGAGTAACTGTTGTGCATTTTACTTAACAGTTAAAACGCTTAAAAACCAAACACAAACACACACAAAAGTAGTAGTGGTAACTGTTATTAATTTACATTACATCCTAGTGTCAGATCAAGACATCAAACTATTTGTTTTGTTTTTTTTTTGTAACTTTCATTCAAACTACGGTACAGTGGCAGTGGTACAAAATGTTGTACAGGTATTCAGACCAATACCATAAATGCTACATGAAAATTGTTTTTAATTAGTTGTTACCAGGAAATTTGTAGTGTGTGCTCAGAAATCATAGGGTAATATAAATTTTAATTGTGAATAAAATTTTCAGATATAAATTTTGAGGATCACTAGATAACAAATGAAAACATTAAAGATGTATAGCTTATTAATCACTGAATACACAAAAAAAATCATTTGTGTATGTAGATGACCTGACAGACAATTTTTTCACTACAATCACATGGCAATACATATCAACCCTCCAATGGTAAACTCGTGAACGTGCAAATTTTGCGAATATGAGTTTGTTAGTCCACGCAGATGTATAAAACCCAACGCATGTTGTAGTAAACTCGCGAACATGTATCTTGTTCAGTTAGGGAGATACAGCCTTTGTAAAGTTACAAAAATACATGAAGTGTGTTAAAGAAGAAAGCATTGAATTTGTTTTTTGCTCTCCTGTAAAACTGAGAATTTGCATATTCGCGAGTTTACCATTGGATGGACGATATATGATTTTTGCCTTGTCAACATTTTGTAATGAAGTTATAAAACAAAATTAATGTTATCCACACAATTACGTCAAAGCAATTTTTCATAATAAAAACTTAATTATAAGTTAACTGGATTGTTATGAATCATACCTGAATTTGTTTGATTAAAGACTGTTCTTTTGCTTTTAATCGTTCCCTCTGAGCACGTTTTTGTTCCCTACGTAATTTTTCAGCCTCTAGCTTTCTTTGTCGCAATTGTTCATGTAGTGCTGATAACCTAACTTCCATGTCACTTTGTTCAGAGAAAGTTTCTAAAGAGATAAAAACAAAATTTGAACAAAACGAATGACTATCATTTGAAACTTGGAATACTTATTAAAAATCTATAGAAAAAATTACATCTTCAGTCAACAATATAAAACTAAATCTAAATTTTTACATAGATAATTGGAGATGTAATATATTCTATAGATTTTAAATAAACACTTTATGTTTCAAATAATATTGTGTACTCTGATTATGGTAGATCCACCAAAACACGTGTAAGTAGTGTACAGTAGAGATCAAGGCAGCTTAAAAAAGTTAGTGAAATATATTGTATAAATTTATTACATAAAATAGAATTGATTTCAAGCTGCAGGATGCATTGTAAGGATTTATTTTTAAAACAAAGACATTAAAATTGTATTTCATTAATAATACAACATTTAGTTATAACTATTTCATAAAATTTTACTGATTTTTTACAACTGCCTTGATCCCTCACATCTACTACTTACATGTGTTTCAGTGGATCCATCATCATCATCAGAGTATATAAAACATTGTCTGAAACCTAAACTTTTTTTTTTAAACCAGTTGTTGCATCTTCAGTCATCTATATAAATAAAATGAATGAATATAGAGGACTGAAGATACAACATCTTCTGTAGGTTTATAAAAAAAATTAAGTTTCATGTGATATTTTATAAACTCTGATGGTGGATCCAACGAAACATGTGTACGTAGAAAGGAGCAGCTGAAAAAGTTAGTAAAATTTATAACATTCATAAAACAGAACTGATTTCAACCTGCAGGATGCATTAAAAGTTGTTTAGGTCATCAGCCGAACAGCTAGTTTGAACCTCTAGAGGCTTTACTAAGTAAAATGAGGAGTGAGGTGGTTTACCATTGTCTTCCTCACTGAGTGGAAAAGTATGCTTATCAGAATTTCATGCCCTCTGAAAAGCATCTACTTTCCACCCTGCAAATGACACATGACGGGGTTCATTTATTTTATTCACCACAGGGTCTGGCTGTAAAATGAAATTCATTACTCTCAGAGGTGATCACCCTGACTGGTGTCTTTTACACCCCTACCTCTTCTGTTCTTAAATGCTTCAGCCGTATAATTGGCTATCATGTGATAAGAAACAGAACTATTTTTTGTAGCCCTAGAACTAGCAGATCAAGTGTAAATAATTGAACACTCCACTTGCCTGTTATGGGCATATGCATTAAATATACATATTTATTTAGTACGTTTCATTACATCAACATATTGTTACATTAACCCAATACCAAAATGAAAAATAAACAATATCAGGTTAATTTTTTATAAATAAATTATTATAAACACATTTAACTGCATTAAATGATTATTTTAAAATAGTTTACAAAAATTATTACGAAATCAGGACTTCATCCAAGGTCAATTAATACTGATATGTGTACCTAATTGGAAAATCAGGAAAGAAATAAAAATTTAAAAATGGAAACTTTATTTTATTCCTTCAACATCAATAAAATTGTTTAGATGTCACACATATATGTGTAGCCCTGAATTAAAGCTAAAACTGTTAAGGCTCTAGTTCGCTACAAACAGTACCAATGGACATAATTATAAGAACACATCTTAGTGTTAAATAATCATTAGTATTGTAGACACTAATCCAATCTTACCATTTTGTGATAATATAATTGACTCATCTGATCCTGATGAGTACCTTTTACGAGTTCTACAACTTCCAGGCTGTAATTGTGGAGTTAATGGAACTTTGATAGGCACTTGATATTGCTTACTGACTGATGATGCAGAACCTCTATTCTGGTTAGGAGATACTGGTGCAGATGACAAAGACTAAAACAGATGAAATGACTTACATTTTTATTTATTACAAAAATGTATTAAATACCAATTAATAAAAAATTAAACACAAATATATATATAATACATATAATTATTATTGTATTATATTATAGCTGTATGACAAGTTGGTAGGTGAACTGAGCCTGCCAGCGTTATTAAGTCATATTGGATTCTCATTTTGTTAATTTCATTTACTTGTTTAATAGCTTGTTGGTTTTACTTGTTGTTAATTGATTCTCCTTTGAGTTTCCCTGTTAAGTGAAGTACCACTGCCAATTCCTGCACAAGTTTACATGAATAAAAACAGTTATTTATGTGTTTCGACATCGTAATAGCATTTTATGTACAGCATTTTCAAGGATTTCTATCTGTTGCTACACTTCTTTTACTTAAGCAAGTCTTCCCCACTTCCTTGTTAGTTTCTTTCATGGAGGTTGAGATGGCTGCAAGGCGTGAGTGAAAGCCATAAAAAAATTATTACATATTTTTTTATATTTAATAATTTTATTTTATTTTTAGGTTAATTTATACTTTTCATTGATGTACCTGTCCTCAATAACTGATAAAACCAGAACATTAGATACCAATAATCAATTACTTAAATATCTGAATATATTTAAAGGGATAAGTAATTTATGAGTTCGGTCTCAGCTTTCACCAGAATGATAAAGGTCAGGAATTTATTAAAATGAAGCTCTCGGTGTATAGATTTGCCATTACCTATTGTTATTATTCCAAAATTCTTGATTAACGTAAAAAAATGAATGGTAATTTATAACCTGTTTTTCTAAAATTTTACTGTATCGATCCCCCAATTAATCAATTTATGACCTCCATGAAGACTAAGTGATGATGTTTAATGGGAGTTTTTATTGTTCCAGATAAAATTATACTGTTTTGAAAAATCTGAAAATCTTCAACGAGCTGACAGATTCAGTACAACCAAAAAAATTCAAGTCACTGTATTTATTGAAAGGTACACTCTATTGTTTTGCTGACCTTATTTTCAGAATCTAAAACAAAAATATGAGAGCAAAGTGGTATTCATTTTTGGTTTCTACCAATTTTTTCTAAGTTATTTTTGTTATGTTGTGGTTAAAACCTTTCTTAACATATTATGAGTGATTTTTTTTGTTTTGTCCATTATTTTATTATCAGATTTTTTATTGGCATCTAATTTTCTACTTTATTTTTTTTCTTTCAATATGAACCCATCCACCTTTTGAGTCATTGAACCAAACCTGGATTTTGAGTCAATCCACCTTTTTTATTACTTATTATTTGGTTAATTGTTTTGACGACTGATGATATTTGCAACCTCAATTCTATTGCAACCCCTCTGAGGCTAGAGGCTAGCAATAAACTTGTACTGCGCATTAGCAGAACTGGTAGTTAACATTTATTCACATAAAGTGTTCACTTTGGTAATTTAGTCTAAACATTCAATCATTTGGTGGTTTTCCACACTTGCTGAGGCAAAATGCATCAGTAAAAGGGAGAGCTTTTATTTATACAATCTCCTTCAATAAAAAAAAACATTTACTTGGCCAAGCACTGATACATTGTGTTCATGTACTAGATTACCATACTAAAAACAAATTTGACAACTTCAGTTGAAAAAATAATATCTCTGTAATTAAGACATACCTCATTCTTTGAATGGAATGTACAACTACCACGAGTTGCTGATGACAAAGGAGATTCAAAATTATCACTGTACTGTGAAGGAAGACCTTTCAAGTCTAATGTGTTCTCATCATTCAATAACTCTTCAGAAATCTCTTCCTGTACCTGTGATCCAGATCCTGACCTGAAAGTAAATCAAAATTTTATCAATATACAGGGTTTCTTTTTTTTTAATACCTGGGATGTGATTTAACATACGCTAGAAATGTAGACATGATCAATAAAAAGAATCGTTTAGTATATCTGTCGGACAATAGTAAAATCACAGGAAAAAAAGAGTTTGAAAAGAAACTCAGTTAAAGTTTTACAAAATTTTGGCTGTTCCAGTATTGCTGTATGGCAGTGAGTCCTGGGTACTTGGAAGGAAATATGAATATTGGATCCAGGCAGCAGAAATGTGGGTCCATTTAAATGTCTCCACTTTCTTAGAAACAGTTGGTAAATACAAAGAGGAATGGGAGAAATATTTAATTCAAATGACTGAGGATAAATGAGCAAAACTAGCATTGAACTACATACTCGATGGATGAAGAGATGTGGGTAGGCTGTGAAAAGATGAAGGGGTAAAAAAGGTAGAACAGTTTGGAAGGTCTAATCCATTACATGAAGAAGAACAAGAAGTATGTACACCAAATTGTCGAAGTCAAAGAATGTTATCAGCATCATGTTGACTTTGCATCTGCCGACACATGATTTCTTTGGTCTGGGAGACGATGTTGTGTGCCACTCGAATGATTGCTGTTTTGTCTCCGAGTCATAGGCAAACACTCAAAACTCATCACCAGTGATGATCTGTTGGAGGAACATAGGGTCCTTCAAACTTATCTCAAACAGCTCGCTGGAAATTGTCATGCGATATTCCATCTGATCGTGTTCAACAGCCTTAGAACAAACTTTGCACTGACACGTCTCATCTTCAAATCATCGGGTAAAATGGCATGAATTGATCCCTATGAGACATCATTTATGTTCGCCAACTCCGCAATTTTTATTTTTTGATCATCTAGAATCAGTTGTTTCACTTTTACAATTATTTCATAATTTTGGGATGTCGACAGTCTCATGCTGCGCTCATTGTCCTCTAATGTCTCCTGTTCTTTCTTTAAACCATTTAAACCAGTCATAAACAGCAGATTTTTTAATGCATTATTACCGTAAACTTGCTTCAGAGCCAACAGCGTCTCTGAAGCCAACTTTCCCAATTTGCACATGAACTTGATGTTCACACGCTGTTTAAACTCCGACATTGTGTGGATTGACAACCACTCACATCCACGTCGCAGCATGAAGCACTGACACCAAAATGCACTGTCCAAACATATTCAAACAAGAGTATGCATGCAATCATTTTACTAGTCCGGCTAACTTATCACTTAATTGACGACAGCAAGGCAATTCCGGGAACTTTTTGAACCCTTGTACACATTTATGTAATCATTTTATTTGAATACAATTTTATTACACATCTATTATTATTTTGTTATCTAAAGCATCATAAAATTAGAGCATTAAAATTCTGATACCTAGTCATCTGGTAGGTTAATTTACTAGTTGGTTATTGTACCAACAGGCCAGCTCATTACCTCATATCATTACCTACGCACAACTCAAGGCATATGTGGGGATCATCAACATTTATACATTTATGCATATTCTCCATACTGGAATCCTCTCAAACACATGCAAGCTGACGGCACACCAGTACTTATAGAAATAAAAGTTAAAAATTATCAGTGATATTAAAGCAAGAAAACAAGTCACTTTTTTTACATTTGGGTTCTTAAATTTAACAAAAAATATTGTGACAGATTAATTTCTTTAAAAAAAAATAATACAAATTATAAATTAAGAATTTACATTACCTCCTTGAGAGTTCCTCTGGTATGCTACTAACTAGATCATCTTGCCCAGTATGAATACTGTTGCTCAATTTACCCGTATTATCCGCAATAGATGTAATTGGATCAGTTGCAGTTGAAATAACAGATTTAGTTCCATTTGGTTTCTCCAGATTCGAATCAATAGGTGTCAATTGAAATGGAGATGTACTTCTATCTAAAACTACACCTACATAAACAAATAAAACCAATGAATAAGTTTATTCATTCCCAAGGTTTCAGCAAAATATATAGTTACAACTTTTTATTAAAACTTTACAAAGATCTTCGGAATTTAGTATTAACTGTAAGCCAAAGATAATAATTTCAGTAAATAATGATATATTGTAATAAGTTAAATTTTCTAAAGCAATAAAATTTCGTACATAAATTTTAATTACCAAAATATAAAATAATGATTCTTTTGAGAGAAAGATCTTTTAATAATGGATCTGAAAGTAGAAGACAGACAAAATAGATAACAATACGAGGACAAGAAGAACTGAAGAACAAAACAATTAGAAAAAAAGACTAACACTTAATGGACACCTGTTAGAATAGATGACAAAACAAAATTCTAAGACACTAAACAATAGACCTAAGGTATCAGTTAAGTTTAGTTTTATCCGGACCCAAGGTATCGGATAAGTGATTCAAAGAAATTCGAAGGGATACTGAGAAAACTGGAATAAACTGAGAAAACATAATGGTCTGAACCAAATTCAGACAAGACTTTCAGGGCTTCCATGAAGAGCAAAAATAGAATATCGGGTGGATGGAAGAAATGAGAAAAGCCCACAGTGAATGACTGCACAGAATATGCGTTAGAAAATGAGCTTCCAGAGATCTCTAAAGGCACTTCACGTGGTCTTAAGTATGCTCTACATGGAAAAAAAATAACAATTCTATTACATAATTGGAAATGAAGACTTATAGATCAAATACCACAGTAGAGATACTGTAAATAAACAGAAACAGTAAACTGATCTTAACAGATCTTGAAAATACTTATGATCTTAAATACTTCATGAAAACACTTGGGAGATTTTATGTGTATTACAAATTTTTCCACAGGAGGGGACCTCAGCCACAGAAGAGGAAAAGTAGCTGGGATTCAACATGATACACATACATTAGTATATTGATTTTGGAACAGAAAACACTGTAAGTTTTAGCTGTACCAATATTATGTCCATGTAGTTATTAGTTTTATTGGCTTTAATGTAACACAATGTATAATCTTGAAGATTGTAAGATGATTCTGACATGATTTATACACCTAAAAGGTAATACAGTAAAAATCAAAACTCAACCTTCTTAATCTGCAATTTTATACAATGTAAACAAAAAGGTACACATACATAATAAATTTTGTACATTTTTTTAGTACAGGAAGTTTTTCTATAGAAAGAGGCGGTTCTTTGAATCTCTTAACACTGCAGCTTTAGAGAACTATTGTATGAGGCATGTCCAGGAAATAAATACCGTTTTGAAAAAAAAAATACTAATATATTTTTTCAAGAAAGATACTTCAAACTACTTTTCTACTTTGTTTCTATCAGTCTTCAGGCACTTGTGTCACAGCATGTGACCAACTTATCTAAACCTTGCTCAAAAAAAAACATACCACCAGTGAAGACGGCCCTAACATTACAGCATTCTTGCACCATCATAGCATTTAAAGCACTTATCACCAAGCTCACCCTTAATGTGCAGGAATAAGTGGTAGTTAAACCAAACAGGGTCAAGGACCATGGTAGGAGTCAAGAGTAGCAAGTAATAATTTTTTGTTGAATTTGTCTACTCGGAAAAATTCAATAAAAAAATTTAGCAAGCATTTTCCAAGAAAATCTAGCAATTTTCAACTTTCGAGAGAATACAAATTAATTGTTTAATTGTAAATACAGAAAAAATACAATATTAAAATAAGTCTGACTTATATTTTCACAAAAAAATTACAAACGATAGAATTACTATAATTTTTATTTTTTAATACACAAAAAAAATTCCTTAAACCACACGTATTAAAATTGATTAAGAATATTACATACGAGGTCGAGATATTTGCTGTTTTAGTTCTTCCCAGTTTGACTCGTGTTGATCTGATAAAGACGCAGCCGTATCACTAACATCAGTTCTTCTTTTATTAACACTTAAACTTGACTGTGACTTGTTCAAGATAATTTTGTCACTGTTGCTACTAATTCTTTCATCACTTGCCTCTGTACTACGATTTTTTCTGGAACAGAATTATATTGGCTAATTACACATAAAAATTATATTAATTAAATAACAACTTGTCCTGAACCTTAGCTAGTTTTACGTTATGATCACTAAATTTTCTTTAAGACATAAAAAATTAAATAGGGCAATAGATGTAAATTGTATCATGTAGTTTACCCACAAATTACAGTTACTTGTAAATACATCAGTGAAGCCACATCAGGTTAAAATTATATTATGCTGGAGTAAATCTGTCCTTCCATATGTCAACATACAGCAAAACCCTGCTTATCGAAACCTCAGTCAACCTCAACCCAGTTTAACCGAAATGAATGCAATTTTTTTTAATTTGGTTATTACTGTCATGTATTTAAATACTACATAAAATGCGCAGTACTGAATTTAAATTGAAATATGTAGTCGTTAAGGTACACAAAAGAGTCCAATGAAATAAAGTGTTCTTGGAATTCATTTACTAATCCGTATATAGAATGCACCTTTTTTTTTTTATTTTGTTTTAGGTTGGCTTACATTTTGTTGAACAGTGGAATCGTTACCATCAGATCTGGTGTGAACACTCGCACAACTTTCTCTTGCTAATGCAAATAATGAACAATATAACCTAACATTAGAAATTAACAAAAAACTAACCTCAATAAACATAGCCTAATTTTAATCATGAGTAAAAGACGCAAAATGAAAATAAACCTCAGTTTGGCTTAAAAATACGGAAAATAACTCTTTCACGCTAAACTAGGCTCTGATGCATAACACAAATTGTAGTCTATAAAAATTTTTAAAAATAAAGCGATAAATAGTGTGCCAAACAGACATTAGAATCTCAATAATTAACGAATTATATCTCGCCCATCTCTTGAATTTACCAAGATTGTATTAGTAATGTGTTGTTGGGTCAACAGCTGAAAGGCTGGTTTGAACCTCTAGAGGTTTTACTAAGTGAAAACGAGGAGTGAGGTGGTTTACTATTGCCTTCCTCACTGAGTTGAAAGAGTATGCTTGTCAGCATGCCAGGCCAAAAAGCATCCACTTTCCACCCTGCAAATGACACCTTCACTACATTCACCACAGGGTCTGGCTATATAGTAAAATTCATTACTCTCAGACGAGAGAACTCTGACTAGTGTCTTTTACACCTTTACCTCTTCTGTTCTTAAATAGTTTAGTCATATAACTGGCTGACTATGTGATAACAGAATTAGTTTTTGTAACCCTGGAACCAACAGATCGAGTGCAATTAATTTAACACTCCAACTGCCCGTTATTAGCAATGTATATTCTTTTTATTCAAAATTTTTGAAAAAATTCTATCCTTCAAAATTCGTACACATTATCCTAGATTTCAGTTACAATTACACAAATTTCTTAATTATTTTAACAGAAAATAATATAAAATAATTTCTTCATGAATATTTTTCATAAAAGAGACTGAATACCTTTCAAGCTGCTGTCGGCTAAAATGTTTTTGTGCAACTGGTTTTGACTCATTTCCACTGCTTTCTGGTAGTGAAGACATCGAGGCACATTTACGAGCAACATAGGAACCAGATGATTTCTGTTAACACAAACAAAATTACCAATATCTTGCAATACAATTTTTATAATATTTTTGTTTTTAGCTTTAACAATTATCCACCAGCACCTGCTTATAGACAATCTCTATAAATAACAATAACTCCTTCATATAGTTTTGTTTACAATTAAATTTGAGTTGCCGGCCGCATTGGCGCAGTTGGTAACATGCTCGCCTCTCATCATGCGGTCCTGGGTTCGAATCCCACTCAGGCACGGCATATTTTCATACGTTACAAAAAATCATTTCATCCTCCATTGTACAATAGTTACACCCCAGCATCGTCACTAATTACCGTTGTAGTTGATGCGTCGTTAAATAAATAAATTTAAAAAAAAATTTGAGTTACCACAAGAAAGAAACAAGATCAATATTAACTGTATACAACTATAAAAATCATAGTTTAATATAATCAATTGTATTGACTTTGGGTCTAAAATGAACAAAATTATTTTATAAACATTTTATTAAAATAAAAAATAGACTTGCGTAAGCAGTATCCTAAAGCTTATACAAGCAGGGGTCTTTTGTGAGTCAATAACGATGGATGGAATAATACAACATACTCTATAAAGCTGTGGTGGTAAAAGAGTGAAGAGGCTGCCTCTATACCATAAAATAAATCACCTATTAACAAAAGAAATTAAATAATTTGAATATATTGTTCTATTTTAAAATATTGTGACAATATCGAAGAAGGGCATGGTTCGCGAAATTTCTAGTATTTCATTCATAAAATGGTAAAGAGTAGATAATAGAGTGAAAAAGTAACAATAGGGCAATAGTAACAATAAAAGTGTACCTATTTATAAAAGGTTATTGTTGTACAAATATTTATGAAAGGGCCGGTTGATTAACTGTAACTCTTTCTATTTACAATAGATCTAATACTTGTTTACAATACAGGTAGTTAAGACCTGTAGTTAAGACTTTTCCAGTAAAAAGGGTTTTTGTACTTTATTATTTTCATGGAACTTCTCTGCCACTCTGGAATTATCTTTTTGATCGAATTTCTGTGTCCTTTGAGAAACCTCTTTCATCTAACCTATATAAAGGGAGCCCCGGGTGCGGTCGAGAGTTAGTATTCGTTTGATCTTTGATGAGTGTTTACTACATGTGTTAGAAGGTAACTCCGTTAGAACAGGTCAACGGGTTTCCGAAGCATTGTTATTCAGTCGTATTGTATTTGTACATATTGTATTCAGTTTTATTATGAATGTGCATCCTATATAATTTTATTTGTAAATAGTATTAAGTAATTTATTTATTGTATTACTTCATTATAATTAGTTTATTATTTATTCTGTAAATCTTTTAGTGTAATAAATATTTGTAATTGTAAACTTTAGTGTATTAATTATTTAATAACCTACATTCCGAAACGGACCTTAGGGATAAGTGTCACAATATTAAAACAGAAAATATGATTTAAGTAAATTAAATTTATTATTAATACCTTTTGTAATGCTCCTCCACTAGCAGTAAAATTAGATATAGCAGTTTTCATCTTTCTTACAGTATTTTTTGTAGTCATTTGCATTTTCACCAAATTCTGTTGTTGTACTAGCATCATTAGTCTTTCTTGTGATATTAATTCTTCTGCACTCCTCTGTCTGAAATTCATATAAAATTTGTAAAACAATTTGATATATCCACAGTATAGGTTATTAGTTTCTATTACGAAAGTTGGAATTTCAACGGAACATATTTCTATTAAAATTAATCTGTACGGTCTAAAAAATATTTTTTATCATGAATCTGAACCTCAAAGCATGTTAGATACTAGTTTGGTTCATTTACTTCAAAATCTGGTATGAAACACTAACATGACTTCCTCATGCCAAATTGAATAATGAAAAATATAACACATGTTTAATCATTAAATAAACGTATAATGAAAAACAACCTAATTTTAATGAGACAAGATGAAAATCGACCGTCTGTAGAAATAAAAATACGCCGACCACATTGGCATAGTTGGTAACGTGCTCGTCTCGCATCATGCGGCCGTGGGTTCGAATCCCACTCAGGCTCAGCATATTTTCATACGTTACAAAAAATCATTTCATCCTCGCACAGTTACACCCCAACGTCATCGCTAATGAACATTGCAGTTGATGCGACATTAAATAAATTAATTAAAAAAATACGGAAAATCACTAATTGACATTAAACTAGAAGACTGTAGAGGAAAATGCTTGAAATAAAAATTGTAGATTTTTTAATTTTCTATAACTTACATTATATATGCTTTTGTCGCAAAATTCATACTAAGACCACAATCTTCGAAAATCCCATTTTTTCAGTGATTTTAATGAGAAAAGTATATAAAATCACTAATTGACGCTAAACTAAGCGTTGTAGAAAAAAAGCCCTTGAAATAAAAGTTTTAGATTTTTGTAAGCTCCTACAACTTTAATTTCTTATTCTTTTGCCCTAAAATGCATATTTCAGCCGCAATCTTAAAATCCATTTTTTATCATGAGAGTACAGACCCCACAAGAATTTCAGCAGACATAGTGGACACTATCTTGTAGAGCATAAAAACAGTACTAAATGACAAGATTTTTAAACAAAATCATAGCTAAGCCATTTTTGAGAAAATTGCATGATAAGCTACAACTTCCAGTATTAAACTGATTTTGATGAAAATGATTGTCAGGTCCCCCTTGTGGTACCTAACTTATGTTTGAAGTTTCAACTTTGTACGATATTCCATTCTTGCAATATTTTGTTCACACACGCACGCACGCGTACGCGTGCGCACACACACACACACACACACACACACACACACTGTAACCGATGGCTAAAACCATGTTTTTTTGGTTTCAGCTTACCTAAAAACATGTATTTTTAATGACAACTAGATCTGAAAAATCAATCTGAAAACAATACTTTCCTTTCTTATATATTCTCAAGCCAAGAGAAAGTAAAAATCAGACTCTGTAGCACTAAAAAAACCAAGCCAAAACAATCGTTTTCTATGAAGAAAAATATAAAATTATTAAACAAATGAGTTTTACAGTATGTCATACAGACATTTTTGGTTCAGCGCTGCACAGTAATATTCAATAAAAATTGACAATGTCAGACTGGGTAAATATTCATCTCAGTTGTTATCTCTCACTAACAGGATATCGTCCAAGAGAATCTTACGCTTCACTAAAGTAGCTGCCATGACACTTAATCTTGTGAAAGAATACTAATTCTAATTTCATACATTAACTCCCTTGATCATATCTTCATTTTGCTGAACGGTGATTTAAATAAATAAATAAACGATTAAAAATACCTCATAATAGAATCATGATCTTCCTTCCATTTTAATAAAACTCCTCGTTGTTTCTTTTTTATATTCTTCACCTGATCTTCTAAACCTTTTTCACGTAAACATCTAAAAATGATCAAACACACACAAAACATTTAAATTAATTATTCAATATAAAAAACAACAAGTTGATATGAAGCAATATATTTATTTGCACACCAAAAAAAACAAATTTTTATCAAATGTCACTTTACTTCTAGAAAAGTTAATTAAGTTATAAAACACCACATCATTTGTAAGCTTTAAGACCAATCAGATGATGAAATGAAAACTTCAATGAATTATCCTAATAAATGGAAAAAATTAGGTATTATCAGGAACTAATAAGAAATAATGTGGCAGAAGGAATCAAACAAACGTTTCTAATAGTTTCAATTTTTGAGAATTCCTATTCATAACATTTCATTCATTGTAACCATTATTCTTGTTAAATATAAAACTCTTCATACAATACACAATGAATTTCATTAACCATTTCTAAAATATCACAAACTTTTATTATTATTAATGTCACAATATTAATCCCCAATATTTTTATACTATCTTCAATGTTTCAGGAAGTAGCAACACAATACATTCGGTTTTTGTGGTAGCCCTGAAAAGGGCCGGGTGTGTTTTGTTGTTAGCCCTGAAAAGGGCCATTATAGATGTTTGGAAGCGACGAGCCGGCATGTTGAAAGCGGTGCCCGAAATGTGACGGCTCAGCTACTGGGTTCAGGCCTAGCTCTCCCTCAGCAGTTGAGTCCCCGCTGCAGCATGACAGTGGTGGCCCCCAAAGCCCCGCAGGGTCAGGTCAGCGTGGCTGAGGCGGTTCTCTTCGGTCCCGCGCTGAAATCAATCTTCACTGTGGTGTCATCAGGCACGCACAGGCTTCCGTTGGCAAGCAGGTAGGCGAAGGGTGACCAGGGATGATGCGCCCGGTCGCAGCTGGGCTCTTCTTCTTCTTCTCTGTTCAGGAGCTGGATGTCGAATGCGACTGGCAGGCCAGTACAGCTGCTTAAATCTCACCTGGTAAGTCACTGTACAGTAGAGGGGAGGCACTGCTGGCTGCATGTTGTAGCACTTCCCACGGCAGGTTCTGGGACCGTATATGCAGCGCTGTTAATGGTGGGGAGCACTGGCGACAATACATTTATACCGAGACAAATGAGCTTAGCAAAGTGGCCTAACAATTTAATAAATAAAATATCATAAAAAAATCAATTACCTCCTCTGGACTTCTAATAAAGTAATTTCAGCTTTGGTACGATCGCGTAATGCCTTTTCTCGTAATTTGAAAGCCACCTGCTGTTGTTCAGACCTTAGTTTTTGTTCATTAATGAGTTGATCAAACTGTAATTAAAAAGACAATCATAATATATTAAAAATGGTTACCCAAGATTAATGATACAACGAATGAACTAGATGTTTCTTTCGTTTACTAAACTTTACTAAGTATAAGTCTAATATATAAGTACAAGGTGTGATAAAAAATTACGGTGAATAATTTTATTACAAACAAAGAAATAAGCGTATATGCAATTTGATTAATCTTCTTCAAAGAACTTTCCTTGGCTAGCAATGTACTTATCCCAACGGTAATTCCATGATTGGAAGCATTTCTGAAAGGCTTCTTTTGGAAGGGTCTTCAGCTCCTCTGTCGTGGCCCTCTCAATGTTGGGAATGGGTTCAAAACGTTTTCCTTTCTGCACGGTTTTTATTTTTGGAAAAAGCCAGAGTCACATGGTGCTAAAGCCGGAGAGTGAGATGGATAAGGACAGACAAAAATCTTTCTTTTGGCCAAAAACTTACGAATCAGAATTGAGGTGTAGTACGGTGCGACAAAAGTCTGGAAACAAATTTTGTAATCACTCATCTCATTTACAAATTATCGGTTATAATATGCTTTGCATGGACCCGTACCAAATGTTCAATTCTTTGGTAAGCTGTCGAATAGTCAATTAGCTTTTTGAATGAATCAGTGTTGCTACTTTTTGCATGTTTTCATCTGTTTTTGAGGTCGAAGGATGTCTCGACCGTTCCTTGTCTTCAATCAACTCATTTACGCGTTTTAATCGCTCATACCACTTGTAAACAGTCTTTAGAGTTACCAAATTATTGCCATACACTAATTTTAACATTTCATGAGCTTCTTTGCCACTGTTTTTGCAACTTTAAACAAAACTTAATGTTAACGCATTGTTCAAAATGTATGATGCGCAACTGACGCGGTAAACACGACCTCACTCTTCCAGCTCTGGATGTCGACTTGCAATTTACAAAATTTGTTCTAACTTGACACAGACTATTCTCAAAGAATCAGGCTATCAGACTTATTTCTTTAAATGGATGTATCGTCAGCAATTTTCTGGTAGTAAAATTATTCACTGTATTTTTTGATCCCACCTCGTATACAATCAAATAATACAGCACTCTCTTGATTGTTCAAGGTGTTATAAGATGAGGAAGACAACGGGTAACTGAAAACCATGGTTAAGATCACTAGGATCTTAAGCTTAAGATAACTACATTAATTAATTATAAATTTTAATATCACACATTTTTATGCACTGCCTTGTAATAATAAGATTTGCTAACATCCAATCTCATTATAATATTTCAAGCTTTTATTAAATAAAAAACAACATTCCCGTTGGTTTTGGAAATGTTAAAAGTTCACTATTAGGCATTAGAACTGACTTAAAAAAAAGACTAATTAAAAACTTCAAAAAGAAAACTAAAAAATGGGAAAATAATAAAAATAAATAATATTCCAAGCTTAGCTCTTAGGCCATAGTTTTAAATAAAACTTTCATCACTAACTCTGCCAACGCAAAATACAAGAAATAATATCACTAGTACCTAGAGCAAGAGAAAACTATATACACACAGGTTAGATGATTTATTGATGGAAACAGTTTTCAAAATACAGAATTTGTAGAAACTGAAGTGAAAGTGGATAAACGAAAGAGCGAGATATAGCGTGCCGAAATAATAGGTGGCAACCATTCCTCTTCTTTATCTTTCTCCTTCCTTCTCTTCTTCTTCTTCACGTGCCATCTCCATGACGGAGGTCGGCTATCATAATGGCGATACGAATTTTGTTGACCGCTGCTTTAAAAAGTTCGTTTGAGGAACACCTGAACCACCTTCTCAAATTACACAGCCAGGATATCCTTCTCCTGCCCACCGATCTTTTTCCTAATATTTTGCCTTGAATGATGAGATGAAATATTTGATACTTTGGTCCCCTCATAACATGACCAAGGTACCTTAATTTTCGTGCCTTAACTTCCACCATGAGTTCCAGCTGCTTTCCCATTCTACTGAGGACCTCTTCATTCGTGACATGCTCAGTATATGAGATCCTCAACATTCTACGGTAGGTCCACAGCTCAAAAGCCTGTAGTTTCTTCTCACTGAATCTATTGAGAGTCCAAGCTTCCACACCGTACAACAGGACAGGGAACACGAAACATTTAAGGAGACGCATTCGTAATTCGAGATTTATATCTCGTGATGTTAGTACCTTCTTCATTCTGATAAAAGTAGCGCGTGCTTTCTCAATTCTAATTTTTATTTCAGCACAGTGATCACCACTGCAACACACTCGAGCTCCAAGGTACGTGTATGCATCCACTCGCTCTAGCACATCACTTCCCGCCAGAAGATCCCCCACAGGAGGTGGTGTGTCTTTGGCAATTACCATGTACTTGATCTTTCTCGTATTAAGACTCAAACCACTCAATTCACTCTCAGCAATGACATGGCTGAGCATTCTCTGGAGATCTTCCATGTTTTCTGCCAGAAGGACAGTATCATCTGCATACCTCAGATTGTTGATGGATATGCCATTTATTTTTATTCCTCCTGTCTCCTCTTCTAGCGCTTTGCTTATCACTCTCTCGGAATAGATATTGGATAGGAGGGGCGAAAGCATACATCCCTGACGTACCCCACGCTTGATATTTAGCTCTTTACTGTACTCTGACTGCACCCGTACTGTGGCCTTTTGGTGGAAATATAGATTACTTATCAGACGAAAATCGCGTGCATCTATTTGAACTTCTTTTAAAATATCAAATAATTTTGTATGTTGCACCTTATCAAAAGCCTTATGGTAGTCAATAAAACAGGCAAATATTGGCTGATTTACATCCAGGCAACGCTGAGAAAGAATATTGAAAGCAAACAGAGCTTCTCCTTCCTTACTTACACATTATGTTGTCATGGTAACCACGCTCCAATCAGAAACTAGAATGAAAAATGAGTTCATGCAGTTTTCAGTCAGAAGTCACCATGTGGCCCACTGTCCTACGGCTCACTAATTTCCACCTTGGTTAATCGAAGTTCTTTTGTAATTAAAATATCATATGTAATCACAGTACACATAAACAACCAGCATCTGTTAAATCACCTAAAAACCTATTTTTTTAAAAAAATTTTTGAACACCTGTGCATTAAACAAACTTTCAGGCAGATATCAAAATAAAATTCAATACCAAAAAAATCATGCAACTTACAATAAACAGTGAATATTTAGCAGCACTTCGTTGATTAGTAAATGAAAAGCGTAAGTTGTTAAAATTGGATGATCTCTCAATAGAAGATGCTGAAGCTGGAGATGACGGAGTATTTAAATTTGTATCTTCTGATCTATTTAAATTAACTAATTTTGATTTATCTCCTAATATATCTTCATTTTCATTAGCAACATCTGAAGGCACTGAAAATAATGAAAAGAAATTTTATTGAATGTTTTTCTTTTAAAATAATTCAATCAGTAAGTAACATCAGAAAATAAATAATAATTCTCATTTCCATTGTTGTTAGATGTTGCTTTTAACTTAAAACTTCCAATGAAAAACTCATTACTAAATTACAGATAGCAAGATGTGCAAAATGAAAATATACAGGTAATGTATTTTTAATTTTAAACACATATTGTTTGTTTGATGCACTCAGATGTCATCTTTGGCTACAAAACATGGGCTGTCAGAAACAGATTACAACATGCTAAGAAGGTTTGAAAGAAAGATTTTAAGAAGAATTTTTGGAAAAGTAAGGAAGGGTAGGTCCGAAGAGAATGTAAAAATGAAGAACTGAATACTCTTGTAGAAGGCAGGGGCATAGTCTGTTTCATTAAAACTTAAACACTGAGATGACTGAAGCACATTATGGGACTGGAGTCAACGGATGGTCTAAGTGCATTATAGAAGGAAATAGTAGAATAGAAAGAAAGATTGTATAAGAGAAGAAAGAAGGGCCGTCTTAAGAAGAGGTGGATGGATGATGGTATGAATAATTTAATTTTGGAGTGAAAGGATGGAGGATGTAAGGCAGGGAGGATTGTGGAGGAAGCCAAAGCCCACCAAGAGCTTTAGAGCTACAAGATGATGATAGATAATATGCTCATATCTTCCATAAATTTACATTTATATAACAAAAAAAATATTTTTATACATTTAACCTTACCTTGAAAAAAGGCTGGTTCACTAAGTGACTGCAGTGTATTTGAAGAATGAGCAGAAGTCATCGAGTTGTTAAATTGATGAAGTTCGATAACATTTACATCGTCTACTTTCACATTACCATTACCATTTTTACTATAATCATTATCAGTACCCAATTCTTTATTTCCATCTATAACTGCAGGTTCACTAGAATGACTATACAAATGATCGTTCCTACTTTCTGAAGACAACTCAGCATTTACTTTCGAACTTCCTGCTTGAACATCCTAAGAGTTAAAAAAAACATAACAGTTAAAATAAATTAATATTACACAGACACAAAATATAGAGTAAGCTATGTAAATAATGAATGTTGTCTTAAAGATTTCTAAATCCATAAAAGATGATTTATATAAATAAATCCTCTTTATATATTTGTATAAATCACCAAATGCCTTGGTAGTTACATCAGTTTAAACCAAACTTTGTGCATATATTTCAATTACAACTCCAAGCACGAGAGCCATTTCAAAAGTAAAGTACATTTTCATATTATGCACAATATGATCACCCTATCACCATTCCCGATCAATGACTCTGGCACTCTCCTACTTCAGTCTGACACCAGCCAGAATTCGCAATGGATGTTTGTTATTTAGTTGTGTGGCTTTGAAATGAACAAGAAAATTGATGATTACTCCAAATGTAGGATACACAAGATAGATACTGAAGTCACGACATTGCCTTTTGGTGTACGGATGGGCTGAGGAATTTTTTTTTTGGTCTAACCTTCGACTGTTCTGTAATTACTGCTAATGCAGACGATGAAGGATGAAATTATTTTTTGTAACATATGAAAATATGCCATGCCTGAATGGAATTCGGACCCAAGACCGCATGATGAGAGGCGAGCACGTTACCAACTATGCCAATGCGGCTGGCTGTGATGAAGGGAAGTGACAATTACACAGTGCTGCCAACCTCAACAGTGAGAGACTACTCGTACATTTCACTACCGTGCAGTTTCTACATGCATTTTGTAAGCTGTGGTTTATTATAAGAAATGTTTTCTGCATAAACCTCATTAGAAATAAATGTGACCTGTAATATTGCCTATAGCTTAATTACACGACTAGAAATGTTTGAGTTACTGTAATTTTTTTTTTACTGGCTACCTTATTCCACTGGAACAAAATTTTCTACAAATGAATCGCCTTCTTTACTATCGCTGTCACCGGCACCTTCACTATCAGTGGCACTAGTATCTACCTAACCGTTTCCTTTTTTTACCAGGTGTTAACATAACTGTTGAAGAATAGCTTCTTCACGTCTTTAATTTCCTTCTTTATTTTATTAAATGTGGAAAGAGAACACCACAGTAGTTAGCCACTCGCTCACGACTTTTGTTAAGAGGCAGGGAGAGGCATTTTTGTTAAGCTTCAACTTCACAACATTTTACAACACTGCCTATTAGATTTCATTCACCACTGTGATTGTCCGACCATGTTTTCGAGAAACTAAAATTTCTGTTTACAGTAACGAACAGTTATATTCGTACAGTTAACCTACAAAAGGATCCGCAATATACTGTATGTGCTCTGAGTATAGTATAAGTTGTGTTTGTTGTACTGAAATTAAAGTAGTTGCGCATGCACACTAATGTTTTTCCCTGTTACCCCTCGTAGCAAACAAAGGCAAACTCATGACTCAAGTAACTATAATTAGCTTTTTAAATGCAAAAATGTTCAACCAATTGAAATTTACAAGCAAATCCCCAATATTCACAGTAATGTAAAGAACAAAAATTCTGTTCAAAAATAGTGCATCATGTTTAATGTCACAAGAACGATTGTTTACAACGAAGAATGCTCACACCGATCTTCAGTTGTGACTGAAAAACTCAAATCAAAGACTGAGAAAAATATTAAAGAATTCAAAGCTACTGTAAAACGCTTTACTATAAAAAAAAAACAGCATGGCCTACTACTGTCCACTAACATCATGCTTCTTTATGATAACGCACATCCGCTGCATTGATCCAAGACTTGCTTCAGCAGTTTAATTGGGAGACTTTTAAGTACACAACACACAACCCAGACTTTGCACCACGTGATTACAACTTTTTTCCCAAAACTAAAAGAGTTTTTACGAGGAGCACGCTTTGACTGTTCAAAAACTTGGTGAGGACCTAGTACGCTGCAGGGATACCAAAAGCTTGTACCCCTCGCTATGATAATTGTCTAGCTATGATAATGTTTGAATTTGAATGGAAATTATGTAGAAGAATAGCTGAAGACTCATTTTAAGTTGTAAAGACATTTTGTTCTACTATTTCTACTGATAAACTGTACAGAAAAAATTGTTCTCTACTTTCCAAATTTTTTTGTTTTTTTTTGGTTTAACATTCGACTGTTCTGCGATTACTGCTAATATACTGCTAAATTCTGTTCACACACACACACACACACACACACACACACACACACACACACACACACACACACACACACACACGCACGCACACACACACACACACATACACATGCACGCAAACACACACACACACAGACCACTCGCTAAAAACATGTTTTTTGGGTTCAGGGGGTCTAAAAACATGTAGATCCGGTGGAAACTCGATTTCGAAAAATCGACATGAAAACAATAGTACTTTCCTTCCTATATACTCATATAGGCAAGAGAAAGTAAAAATACAGAGTCAAATAATTTAAGTTTACCTGGTCCTGCGGCTGATGTTGATGGACTGCTCGTTGATTCAGGTTGGAGATTGCTAAATTACGTAAATGTTCAGTCGCAGTCACTTGAGCAAGACCGACTTCAAACACCTCAAGTTTACTGAGCTCTGCTTTAAACTGAAGAAATAATGCATCAGGACTGAACTGAAAGAAAATTTTACATAGTACTAATTAATTTACAAGAGTTGTACAATAATTAGCATTATTTATACGAGGGCGAATCAAATATAAACGGTAATTTTTAAAATTATATTTATTGAATAATATTATACAAAAACTATGCCTTCAACATTTTTCAATATAGTCTCCTGCATTATCGTCACACTTCTGCCACCGATTTGGAAGCTTGAATATTGCCTGTTCATAAAAAGATTGAGGGAGAGTTGTCAGCCAATTGCGCACGTGCTTCTCGACATCTTCATTGCTTTCAAATCGTTTTCCTCCAAGTGATTCTTTCAGAGGCGCCAACAAAAAGTAGTCACAAGGGGACAAGTCTGGACTGTAAGGAGGGTGTTCGAGAGTTTCCCAGCCCATTTCTTCCAATTTATCCCTTGTCAACAATGCGGTGTGAGGCCTTGCGTTGTCATGGAGAAGGATGACATCTCTAATGGGCACACCTCATCTTTTGTTTCGGTAACTGGTTTTTGCCGACTGTAGCACCTGGCAGTAGTAAGCCGCATTCACTGTTCGTTGATCGTGAAGAAAATCAATGAGTAGAACTCCCCTTGAGTCAAAAAAAATTATTGCAAGAACTTTTCCGGCTGAGAGACAAGTTTTGGCTTTCACTGGGCAGCCTTCATCCTTCCTTCGCCACTCCTTACTTGCCATTTTCGATTCGGGAGTGTAATGGTGGACCCACGTCTCATCACATGTAACGATGTGCCTCAACAAATCTTCACCTTCTTCTTGAAATCGATGCAGAAGTCTCCCGGCGATCTCCGACCTGACCTGTTTTTGATTTCCGGACAGCAACCTCGGAACCTAATCTTTCTGAAGCCAAGGTGGTCTGTGATTGCAGACTGAACACTCCCGTAGCTGATACCAATTTCTGACGAGATTTCTTGAACAGTTAACCGGCGATCACCTTCAATAAGCTCTCGAACGGCACTAATGTTGTCATCTGTGAGACTTGACCTTGGGCGTCGACGGTGACTTGCGTTTTCAACACGTTCTCGCCCACCCCTAAATTCTCTGGCCCACGTATACACTCGATTCTTAGACAGAGTAGTGTCCCCAAACTGTGCTTGCAAACGAGTAAAAATTTCCGAAGGCTTAACACGTTTATTTGCTAAAAATTTTATGACGATTCGTTGCGCAACAGATGGATGTACCTCTTGCTTGGTCATAGCTGTACTGACGACAGAACGCAACAATGCTGCGAAGTAAGCTGTTCCCCCCACTCCTATTAAACAAAACAACAACTGCTCACAGCCACATCTGGTCCGAACGTGTTTGGTACAGTCAACAGCAAAATTACCGTTTATATTTGATTCGCCCTCGTACTAAACTCACCAACTGATTAACTCTAATGCTGATTAATAACAAAAAATCTATGTTTCAATACAAAATGACTGAATTTTTTTACAAAAAAAACAACCTTCTAAGAATTTCAGCAGACATGGCACCTACCCTGTCTTGTAGAGCATAAAAAATGTAGTAAATGAGGAAATTTTTAAAAAAAATCGTAGCATTTTTTGAGAAAATCGCACAAAAAAGAAAAATTACACGGCAAAACTACTACTTCCGGTTGACCGATTTTGATAAAAAAAAAAAATCGTGGCAGGTCCTCTAGTGGTATCTAACTTAAGTTTCAATTTTTAACTTCGTACGATGTTCCGTTCTCGAGATATTCTGTTCACACACACACACTCAGACCAATCACTAAAAAATATGTTTTTTGGGTTCAGGGGGTCTGAAAACGTGTAGATCTGGTGAAAACTCGACATGAAAACAATACTTTCCTTCCTACATATTCATATAGGCAAGAGACAGTAAAAAATTCATGAAGAAAATTCTTTTAGCTTCTCTCTCCTCTCTCCCCAGTAAAAGGTGCCCCTGCTAAACCGAGAAACCTAGCGGATGGTTGGTTGGAAATCCCAGAGGAACAAATTTTTGTAGGAGCTTGATCAACTTATTTTTCCACTTATGGGTAGTCATGATGCTCTGAGGAAGCAGCCCTCTCACATAAATAACTTCAACAAAGGGTAAATAGCCTACCTGGGACAAATTACTACACCAAATCACAGTATAGGAAGGAATGAAGCAAAGTACTATTTAAACAAGCATTGAAAATAATGAAACATCAGTCAAATATAATAAAGTTTAAAGCCTGGAGTTGTTACAAACAACTCGGATTGTTGATAAAGATCTTTCATTCAACTTAATGACAAGAGAAAGAGTTAAAGAGCAAACAGTCACATGATAAAAGTTTAACCTTACTTCACATTTTTAATAAAATTAGTATAAATGTAACTATATCTAATTGCATATTAAATAAAAGCGACAGAAATTTCTTAAAACATTCGGGCACAAAAATAATGATTTATATTTTCTTTTGATCTGAACAGCCAGGCAAAAAAGCAAAGAAATTTTTGTACAATACTTATTATTGATCCCGCTAAATATTTCTATTAAAAGTATACGAGATAATAAATACTTACAGCATTTCCGATTTCAAAATTTTCATCTTTAGTAAATAACTTCTGACGATCTTGAACATTTGATGAATTAATCTTCTTTCTTCTATCGCAATCATGACGACGAGGTTCTTCAAATTTAATTTGTTGACTACTACCAGCTATTTGAGCAACAGGATCATTTGAAACATTTGAGTGAGCAACAGAACTGGTAAGAGAAGCAGACGATTTCAAAACCAAATCTGCATCATTGATCGAAAGACCAGTTTGCTTAAAAATTGCATTTTCATTTTCAGGTACATTTATTTTCTCCTCTGATAAACAAATATTTGAGTGAGGTAAAAGTGTTAAAGATTTTACAGATTTCGGTATTAATAATGGTTTAATCAAAGTAGGTTTGATCATATGTTTATTGTTTAAGAAAGTTTCACTCTTTGATTTATTAAAAATTCCATAGCCTTTGTAATACAGTTGTCTGTCAGATTCTTCATTTGACGGATATTCATCTATTTTTTCTTTCGCAGATGATAACTCGCTGTTTAAACTGGTAGGTAGATTTAATTTCAAATCCTCAATCATTAATGGTGGTACATTATTTTCTGATTGGATTTCCTCAATCATGGATGATATGGATGGAGCATCTGTGTCTTCAGACATAAAACTCTGTAAAGTCAATTTTGGTTGTTCATCAAATTCATTATAAACACATCTACCATCATGTGTTTTTCGTTTTAAATTTGTTTTATTTGGAGACACAAAGTTAACTTCACTAAGTTGTGTTTTATAATCTTGATTTGGCATCAATTCTGATGAATCCCCTCTACTGTCCAATGTGTAGGGTTCTAATTTATTACCTAGATCTTGAGCAATATTAAATTTACTCTTAACAACAGTAATAAAATTTAATGGGTTTGGTTCTGCTGCAAATGCTTTTAACCAGTTTGGTTCATTGTTTGCATTATCATTAGATAATTTAATATTTTGTGGTAAATGAAATTTTTCTTGATTCTTGTTGCCGCAACTTGATTCTGATTTTACCTCAAGAACTTGTAATTGTTCGGTATTTAATACCAATTTTCCTGCTGATTCGGCAGTTTTCAGTCGATCAATTGGCAATTCATGATCAGTCAATTCCTGAAAAATAAAAAAATATATAAATTTACAAAAAAAATCACACACAGTAAATCAATTACCTTATAGCTCTACAGCCAATGGAAAGTCTTGACATCCTTTACATTCCTCTCTGGTACCTGCTAGTGCCCTCTATCCTCCCACATCAATCAAAATAAAACTATCCATTCACCTTTTACTAGGATGACCGTCCCTTTTTCTCCAGTAGTCGTTTTGGGCCTTTATCTGTCGGGACTATGTATCTGCCTTTAATAAGAGTATTTAATACCTGAGGAACTGAATGCACTCTCTTGTGAAACAATGGTTTCACATATTCCATTTTTACCCTTCCCTTCCTGATCTGAAAGAAGTCCCTTCTCAAAATCTTTCTTGGAACTCTTCTTAACATAAAGCCATCTGTTTCACAGCTGTAGATAACAACTGGGCTCATCAAACACATGTACATTTTAATTATTATATACCCTCGCTTTGATTTATTTACGGTAAAGCAACCATGTCCTCATCAATAGATATGCTCCACAGATAAAAAAGAAACATTTCAAAGTCTACAGCTTCAACATAAGTATATCAACTACCTCCAGAATTTTTTTAATAATTTACTTCTCAGCCATTATATCTAAATGAATGGAAGAATACCAATGGCAGAATGCCTCAGCCTCAATCAAAAGTGTAATCTGAGATACAAATCTTTCCTCTTAAACAAAAATATATGATGGCGAAATATAAAAAAAGTTTGTCACAAAATACCTCCTTTTCTTTTTTTATCACCCAGTATTAGAAAATTTATGACTATTTGCCAATAGAGTGTGTGCACATGGTGGAAAGAATACACAGATGTGGTGATGCACATGTTGTTGTGATATCACTGTGGATAATTATTCCTCATCTCACCATTACAGAACTCAAGGTCACATTCATTAAGTTCTTGCATAGTTCAGCCGAAAAATCTTGAGTTTTACGCATGTTCATGAATATTTTTCAGCGATTCCAATCACAGGTGACCTATTCAGATTCCGACTATTTGGTTGTACCACAATCGTCAAAAACAAACAAGCTTATTTAAGTGATGTGGTTGCACGGATTGGACCAAACTGAGCAATGTGATGAGCACACCAACATATCCTTTCCACCAAGGTTTGTGAGGTTAATAAATGACAGGCCCTGAAGGAAAATCCTGACTTAAGATTGATTACAATTTTTAATTTCAATAAAACATCAACATTTTCAAATACCAGAATATTTTAAGATCACATAATTTGTTCAGCTGGAAATTTTTCTACGATGCTGAGTTTAGGCATGTTCATGAATATTTTTAGCGATTCCAATCACAGGTGACATATTATTCAGAATCAGTTACTGAAGCCAACCTCAAGATACCTACCTACAGATTATATGGTTAAGACATGATTACCAAAAACACGCTTAGGTGAGTGACATATTTGCATGGATTGGACCAAATTTACCAGCACAATGACCACGCCTATGTAGTCTTTCAACCATGGTTTGCAAAGTAAATATATGACGGGCCCTGAAGGAAAATCCTGACTTTAGGTTGATCACAATTTTTAATTATATTTTCAATACATCACAAACATTCTCAAATAATAAAATATTTTAAGATCATATAATTTACATTTAATGGTCCTCCACTGATAGATTCATCTTGAGTGGTAGAATGTGGATGATCATCAGAACTTTCAGCTTTTTCCCCAACTCCTCCAGTGGTACCATCCAACTGCACGACATCCAAAACTCCAGTATTTCCAACTGCATAAAATAAAGAAACAAACATTATTACATCAAAGAAACTACATTATTACATCTGCAGGTTTTTTTTAACATGAAACTTCAATTAAAAAGTACATTGCTAATGTATCTATACTACATAAAAAACATTATTATTATTAGAAACAAGGTAAAGTATTTCAATATTCTATTTATTATTAAGATGTAATCTATATCCTATCTGGTGTACTCAGAAGAATCCATTTCCTTTAAAAGATAGGTTAGACCTTACGGGAGGGTGAAGGTAAATCAATAATAACGTTGTTAATTGGGGTGATTTTCCGCTTAAACCTAGGTATTTTTTAACGGTCCTTCAAATGTTCTACAGATATTTGTTACTAAGATTATTGTTGGATCAGGGTCAGAAACCGGACGTTTACCCCTCCCCACTCTCAAAACTAATCACTCATTCAGGATCATCCGTAAACATGAACTATTTTTTCTGTTTTTTGATTGTCTTACTCTGCTTATGTGGTGTTCCTTTTTTCTGGGATTTATTTTAGAGTTAGTCATCTTAAATAATATAAATTTTTTTTCTAGCTGTTAAATTAACCTTGATTTATAAATTAAATTAAACACAAATATTCCCTCGTACAATAATTTGAAAAAGTTCACTAATCAAAATATTAAGAAATTTCAAGTCATAATTTTTGCTTCTTTTCATTTAACTACACAATAGGAAAAGTGTAAAGTATTAAATAAACAGAGATAATTTTTCCTCCAGTGGACGACATAAAACAAAAAATTACTCTTAAAACAAGAGAAATTACAAAGTGGTAACCATAACAAAACTATTTTGACCTACTAAGAAACTACTTTCATTTATCGGGAAAATTTATTACAAAATTTAACTGGTTACATCCATCCCAACTATTAAATAAAATGGCAGTTTCACCACACATTCCCAGGTAGGAAAAGTACACAGTATGATAATCATGCAAATAACTTGTTGTTGTTTAGGTCAACAGCTGAAAGGATGGTTTGAACCTTTAGAGGTTTTACTAAGTAAAAACGAGGAGTAAGGTGGTTTATTATTGCCTTTTTCACTGAGTTAAAAGAGTATGCTTATCAGCATGCCAGGCCCTCCGGAAAGCACCCACTCTCCATCCTGCAAATGACACCTTCACTTCATTCACACAGGGTCTGGCTGTATAGTGAAATTCATTACTCTCAGAGGAGACAGAATTGTCTCCTCTGTCTTTTACACCTCTGCCTCTTCTGTTCTTAAATAGTTCAGTCATATAATTGGCTGACTATGTGATAAGAAACAAAACTATTTTTATGTAGCCCTGGAACCAACAGATCGAGTGCAATTCATTTAACACTCCACCTGTCCATTATGGGCAAGCAAATAACTTATAAAAGGCAATCTCTAATAAAAAATTGTAATTAATAAGAAAAATAATTAAATGAGAAGTCTCGGGTTTGATCTGACTGTCAGGATTGGCATATTTTTCATCAATCCCTTCACTGACTGCATTATCTTAGATGTGCATAACAGTTGGACTAATGACAAAAAATAAATAATGAAATAAATGTTAATAACAAACAATATTTTTTACCTGAAACAATTCTATGAGGAACTATATCACCAACAGGCATTTGAGAATTCTGAATACTATAATTCACTTGACTTTTTACATTACTAGCAGACAATTTTAAACGGTTCTGTTCATTGATTGTATTTTCTATTCGAGTTGTCTCTCTTTCTCTCAATAATTTAAATTCATTTTCTAAACGTTTCATTTCTGTAGTCATTGCTTCCACATAAGTATTTGCGTCTTTTACACTATCAAGAACAGATGTTTTTGATCCAGAAATAAAAGGATTTGTTTTTCTAAAAAGCTCAATAATGTTAGAGTCGGATTGTTCTTGAATTGTAGATAAATCACCTGGAACCTGAACTTCATCCAACAAGCCATGATCGTAATTAGCTTTAATATTACCAATTTCATCAGGTGTTATCTCTTGTTGAGATACAACAGTTGTAATCACGTTATCAACCAGGTCATTTTTTAATACATCCTGTTTAGTTGTAACATGACTACTCCTAGCATTTTTAATAACAGAATCTGAAGGTTTTTTATTTAGTTGTATCCTTTGTTTCTTGGATGGACTTGTCGTACTAGACATCCTAACTTGTTCTGCTAATGAGGTCGTAGCTTTTGCAGGTACTGGTGGTGGGCTTTTACTTTCATGAATTGGTCCAACCCAGTTTGGTTTCTGGCAACAAAAAAACACACAATTCACAGATGGTTCAAATGAATGACACGTAAATTAAAATTTTTAATTCCACAACACTTTTAACATGTTAAATGTTGTTAATTTAATTTTAACATTTATAATAGTTAGTAAGGAAAAGTAAAATCAATTTTAAATTCACAGAAAATTAACTTTAAATTAAATCTAGAATAGAGTTATTTTCAGGTTGTAATTTAGTTTTTGAACAAAGTATTATGCTTATAATACTTTAGTATCATAGTCTCATTTAATGATTGTTAAGTATCGCAACAGGCATGTATTTTGCACATTTAGTATTTCCAGGCTTTTGTCTAGTACAGAAACATGGACGTGTGGGGAGGTAGGCAGAAAGTGGTGTTACCGACAGCCCCACCATTGACGGTCCCAGAATCTGCCACGGGGAGCACTAACAACAACACACAGCCAGCAGTGCCTCCCCTTCACCATGCAGTGGACTCATCAGACAGGATTTAAGCGCCACACTGGACTGCGGGAGAGACTTGCCATCCAGCTCCCGACCGAGGAAGAAGAGCCCAGCCAAGACCAGACGCACCATCCCTAGTTGACGGTACCAGTGGTGGACACTACATTCTCGCACTGGTCAGCCTTCACCTACCTGGCAGCCGAGGGAAGCCCGTACATGCCTGATGACACCACGGTGAAGATTGAGTACAGAGCGGGACCAGAGACAACCACCTTGGCTGCGCTATTGGCCGACGCCGACCCGACACTGCAGGGCTCTGGAGGGGCACGACTATCACACTACAGTGGGGACTAAATTGCCGCTGAGAGAGAGAGCTAGGCCTGAACCTGATAGCCGAGCTGTCACTCTTCGAGCACCACTCTCAACACGCCAGCTCACCGCTTCCGACCATCAACGACAGTCCTTTTCAGGCCCAACAACAAAACAACCCTGGCCCTTTTCAGGGCCACCAATCCGCTACATACAACTGTCCTTTTCAGGATGACCAATAATTAAATGGCCCTTTTCAGAGCCAAAAAATTTACTGGCAATGTTTTGCCACACATCATCGGCAACAGTAGAGTGCAGGTAGGAGTGAGAAATGATGCAATTAGAAAAACAGGAAGGGATTGAAAATTTTATAAGAAGAGTTGGACAGACTAAGCTATAATGGTTAGACATGTTTGCAGGACAGAAGAGGGTAGGCTGCCTAAAGGGATACTGTAATCGGGAGGGTAAAAAAACAAACGAGATGACCAAGAGAAATGGATGGGCTCAGTTATTGGGAAATTATTTATGCCAATTGTCTAAATGGATACTGTTTTCAGTAGGTAAGAAAAAAATCGAAGGACAGACCAAGAGTAAAGTGTATGGGTTCAATTATTGGGAAAACATTTGATGCCAAGAGAGCAATTGAGGAGAGATGGTCAATGAGGTGGAGAGAAGTCGTGTTGGGGCGCGATTTAGAAAATTTGGAAAGTGATAAAGAAGATGGCGATAAATGTAGTATTATAAATGTAAAAATATAAATGTAAAAATTATGTAGTATTATAAATGTAGTAAGGAAATCATTTACTATCCAAATTATTAAATACTAATTGTATTCATTTTTATTTCTTGATTGAAACAGGTGTACACTACATTTATAAGAATTGAAGGCTTAAGAAAGCTGGAAACAAATTTTTGGGTCGTTCTTGTACAATAAGTACAAAAAGAGGAAACTCTATAATAAATTTGAATCAAGCAAGACAACAAAGAATTATTTAATAATATAATTATAATAATAGTCAAAAATAAGTAAAATGAACATATCAAGGATGAAACACAGTTCATTTTTTATTAGACAAATCTATTTTTAAAAATTTCTGAAGAATTGATTTACCACAAGCCAACTTAGTAACGGCACATCTACGTGTGTGCTAGACTACACACATGTTCTACTAAGTGTTTAAAATTCATTTAAAGCATACTGTAGTTGCTAATGATGAGCTGTTGATGAAATTTCTGACTACAACAAGAAATCTTTTTTCTTAAGTGAATTTTGTGCTGTGCACAAAAAATATATACAATGTTTCCTGGAAACAGTTAAAAAATTTCTTAGGTAATTTACAAATTTGAATATCCAGATTATTTACTATATAGCAAATGAAGAAATACATGAATGCCTGCTCAAGAAGATCCAGAAAAACAGAACATTCAGGAAAATAAACCACTGAGACAACAAATATGTGCCACAAAAAAATAGCATAAGAACGTCTTGACAGTTAAATATACATTTTGAAAAATTTTCCCGCCGATACAAGCTCAGAAATAATAAAAAAAACATTATTTTAGGTAATTATATAGAATCTGGGCCAGTCACCAATTGTAACGACTTTTTTTGAAATCAATACTTGTTTGTGTGCAGAATCCTAATATGAACTTATTTTTTCCTGCAAATTACCATGATATTAGATATAAGCCTTTTTTTTATAATCTGCCGATATAACCTCACTTTTTTGTAATCTTTCAATTTTGCCGTTATATTACCCTTCATTATCGTATAAATGCTCACAACCAATTAATAATGTCGCTATATTTACAAATTTAATTTATTAATCATTAAAAAAATATATTTATTAATGATTAACAGCAATTCAAACTAACCATAACCTATGTTGTCATCACTCCCTACTGCATAATGGTGTGCACCGAAAATTAACTTTGATTAGTTAACACAGTTATAAATGCAAATAACCAATCTCCTTCTTCAGGTGCCTTCTCCATTACGAAGGTTGGCTATCATCATAGCGGCTCGTACCTTGTCTACTGCTGCTCTGAAAATATCATGCGACAAGCAGTTTAACGCTTCTCTCAGGTTTCTTTAACCAGGTTATTCGTCTGCGTCCCAACGAGCGTTTACCAACGAGTTTCCCTTGAATTATGAGATGCAGAATCTTGTAGTTAGGCCCCCTGATGATGTATGTGTCCAAGATATGTCAGTTTTCTTATCTTACATAACCAATAACCTACCCATAATAAGGTTATTGGTTATCATATGCAGTTTTAAATTAAAGGTTATTGTACACTGAAAATTTACCTAACTTTGATTAGTAAGTAAATGGTGAGTATGTTATCGGTTGTTATACGCAGTTATAAATGCACATAACAACCGATAACCTACCCATAATAAGGTTATTGTTTACTATATGCAGTTTTAAATTAAAGTTTATTACATGATTATTGTGCAAAGTAAATTAAACTTGAATTGTTGTTGTTAATAAATGATGAGTAGGTTATTGGTTATTATATGCAGTTATAAATACACATAACAACCAATAACCTACTCATAATAAGGTTATGGAATTTTACAGGCTTAATTTTTTTATAAAAATCAGTCTTAAAGGTTATTGGTTGTTATTTGCAGTTTCAAATGAAAGGTTAATGATTAGTAATCGCATTTTAATATTTTCATGCAGCTTGAATGACGTCACCGTATTTTAACAGGTTAAATGTTACTCAGTTAGCAATTTCAAAAATATACAAATATTTAAATATACATCTTTGATCAATAGGTAAAATTATTTAAAATAACGACATTTTAACATTTTAGTGTGCTTTACAAGTGTAAATGAGTACAAATACAACGGCTAAAATTGAAATATACGAAGAGTGGGGTGTTAATGTCGGTACATGGTAGAAGAGGGCTTATAAATAATTTCTTGGTGATTTGCGGGGAAAAATAAGTTCATATTTAGATTCAGCACCCAAAAAAGTATAGATTTCAAAAAAATTCGTTTCAATTACTGACTAGCCCTGATTCCATATAATTACCTTTGGTAGTTATAAAGAATCAGTGCTTCTATATGATTCTATATAATAACCAAAGGCAATCATACAGAATTCAATTCTATATAATTACCTTATTTTAATATGACTGCAAGAATTACGCAGTCAATTACTTAATTAAACTGGATGCATATTAATTACTTAATTAAAAACTTCATGCAGATATCCTAAGTTATTACATGTTATTAAAAAAAGACATTACAAAAATTCTCTTTTACTTTGTTTCTCGCCTTATATGAAATTTAAATAAAGAAAGTTAAGTTTACAAGTCGATTTTTCACCAAAAATACATGTTTTCAGGTCTCTCTTATAAACAAAAAAACATGTTCTTACCAATTGGTCTGTGTACGTGTGTGTGCACGCGCGCAAATATGAACAAAGTAACTCAAGAACGGAATGTCATATAAAGCTGAAACTTGGAACTTAAGTTAAGTACCATGAGCGGACCCGATACAAACATTTTCATCAAAATTGGTCAACCAGAAGTAGTTAATCACATACTTATACACTATTTTGCAATTTTCTAAAAAATGGCTCCTACAATTTTGTTTAAAATAACCTCATCTACTACATGATGGGGAAACAGCATGTCTGCTCATGGAGGGAGTTGGCTGTGTTCTCATTGAAAAAAAATGATTTCTTAAAGATTGCAGCCCTAATATGCAAGTTAGGGCAAAAGTGTATATAACTGATGCTAAACAAAATTAAAAACCCGTAACTTAAAGCATTTTTTCTGCAAAGCTTAGTTTTGCATCAATTAGATATTTTTTAAATTTTTGCTCATCAAAATATAAGTCCAACAAAGGTTGATTTTTATTTAGCCTTATACACTCGTGATTAAAATTAGGTTATGTTTTTCATTGTTTACAAAGGCAAAAGAATGCCAGTTGTGTAAGTGTTTCACACCAGATATTTTAAAATTTAAAACATATATACTATGAGAATACCATATTTGCTTACTCAAGTAGTATAGAGAAAATTCGTCACTCTTGGAACAAGAGGTTTCAGTCTACCTACTCTACACAAGTTATGTTAATTCTAAAAATAAAATTTGTGCAGCAAAATTTGCGTTCCAACATTAGATAACTGCCTGCGTTTTAATGAATGTTGATCATGGTTAATCATAGAGTTAAAATTAATTGGATTAAAGGAATATTTAATTCTTCTGTTGTGAGAAAAAATAATAGATGATAACTGGACTGTCTATAGTTATCATGATAAAAACCCATTAGAATGCAACTGGTTATCGAATGTTGGAACATAAAATTACACACAATTTAAAACGGGGTATGAGTAATCAAGAAATTAAGGTGCTGGAAGAACAGAACAAGTTGGAGACAAAGTGCAAGGGACCAGCCTTAAAAAATAAAGAGAATTTAGTCTTAGTGATGAAACTCTCTTTTCAGATTGTGTCAGTCCTTTGCCTGACAATTACAAATCATACTTTCTGTTTCTTTTGAAGATGAATTTGAGTAGAAAATGTACAATGCCCATGATGATTTGCACAAAGGAGATGATTTAAATGTAAAAATTCTATATTTTTACTTGTTACTGATTTGATCTTTTATATACATTTATTCTACACACTTTCCAACAAAGATTGACAGGGGAATAATTATAGTATTTAGTTTGTAAATAAAAGTTTTACAGGAAACAAAATTATAGTATTTTTATGTTTGTAAATACAAACTTTTACAGCTTGCAGTCAAAGTATCATTAGCCCGGTTCACACTAATGATTTAATTTTAGGTGATGCTGAATGGATTGTGGGTGGGGCGATAAAATGTGCTTCTGCAAGGTCAGTATAAATCGGAGACCGTTAAATATTGCACTTTTCTTTTAAGGAATTCTTTAACGCATCTAATAGTATTTTCAGAAATAGAATATCATAAAAGGGAAATTTTTTATTTTCTCTTTAGTGTGTTGGTGGCATTGATGGTTAGGGAATCAGTATGTTGTGATGGAATTCCGTGCAGCTCGTGTGTAAATCAACATACATTCAATATATTTAGTTTGTGTTGAAGCTGTGTATTTTCTATGACAAAATTTGGCCTTGGTGTGGGTCGACGAGTTCATTACTGTTCGGGAGGGTGTTTACCTCAATCAGGTCAAAAATACAGCTCTTTGCAGCATTGCAAGGAAAATGTAACAGCTTCCCTCTCATACAACCTACAGAATTGTTTGAACCAAGTGGTTGCAGACAAAAACATTTCCTACATATGGTTGCTTATAGCTTTACCCTGAATATGATAGTAACTCGGTGACGTCCCCGTACAAGAATGTAAATTCTACCCCTCGCTTTCTGTCTCCTGTAAGCTATCTACATTTTTCGCTTTGTTTGACCCAGATTTCTTTGAATCGTGTAGCAATTAGGTATGCTTCTTCACTGTACTAACTTTAAATTATTATTTAGAATTTTTTGTCTGAAAATAGCTTTTAATAAAAAGTATTTTACGTCACTTGGTTCACCGATAGTTTGTATGAGATAGGAAAATTAGACTAATTTTGACAATTTTATAACTCGGTCAAATATTTACGGAAACCTAAATGAAAAATACGAGGTAGGGTCAAAAATTTCCCGGAATGGTCGCTTACAGTCACGTATTTGTAAGCTGAAAGGGAAATTTTTGTTTGTGAGGTTGGCATAACTGGTAGTGAATGTGCTTTTGAGGTTAGCAGGCAGTTGTAGTTGGTTCCGTGCGTTCGGTGTTTAATATTGTAGATCGTAGTTTCTGTCTTTCGTCGGATTGTGCAATGTCGTCATTAGAGCAGCGTGGCAATATTAAATTCTGTGTGTTGCTGGAGAAATCACCCTCGGAGACTCTTGAGATGCTAAAAAAAGCATACGGAAATTCTGCGATGAAGAAAACAGCAGTTTACGAGTGGCATAAGCGTTTTCGCGACGGTCGCACAACAATTGAAGATGACGTTCGGACTGGGCGGCCTTCCACTTCCACTACAGACGACAATGTTGAGCGCGTTCGACAAATTGTGCGTGCGGACAGGCGAACAACCATCAATACTATTGCCTCTGAAGTTGGTATTTCACATGGGAGTGTTCACAGCATTCTTCATGACTTGAACATGCACCGTGTTTGCTTGCACATTGTTCCAAAAATGTTATCCCCTGAGCAAAAGGAAATGAGAGTGACCATGTCCAGGGACTTGATTGAAATGGCTGATGCAGATGACAGCTTCCTGCGCAAAATTGTTACAGGTGATGAGACATGGTGCTTTCTTTACGACCCTCAGACAAAACGGCAGTCCGCTGAATGGAAGTCAAAAACTTCACCAAGAAAACAAAAATTTCGCTTGGACAGAAGCCGGGGTAAGGTGATGTTGGAGGTGTTTTTTGATTACCGTGGAGTGATTCATTATGAATTTATTCCTGAAGGGAGACCAGTAAATAAAGAATTGTACACAGAGATCTTAAAACGGCTACGAGATGCAATTCGACGAAAACGACCTGAAAAATGGGCAGAGAATGACTGGTATTTGTTGCACGACAATGCCCCAGCACATCGATCCCTAATGGTGAAACAATACCTTGCCAAGAATAATGTTACCACTCTGGAACATCCTCCATATTCTCCCGATCTCGCACCACCAGATTTCTACCTGTTTCCAAGGTTAAAAATGGCATTGAAGGGACATCGTTTTGCTGATTCGTCAGAGGTGATTGAAAATGCGACGGAGCGGCTGAAGGAACTTTCAAAAAACGGCTTTCAAGAGTGTTTCCAACAATTATATGAACGGTGGAATAAATGTGTAGATGCAGGAGGAGAGTATTTTGAAGGGAAATAATGTAAGAATGTTATAAATATTTTTAATAAATTTTTAATAACCAATTCCGGGAACTTTTTGACCCTACCTCGTATATATTTATTCAGTCAACTCTAGTCTACAAAGCATGTTTTAAAAATTTTTTGCTAAACTGAAATTTAAGCCCGGTATAGTAAAAAATCTAAAGTAAACACAAACATTTTCGCAGTTGAAAATTTCCCTCGGCTAAATGCAAAGAATTATGAAGCGATTTTCTTGTAATTATATTCAAAAGGCGAGTACATAATTATTATATGAATCATCTGTAATTTTTTCAGAATTTTTTATTAGTAAGGACGTTAGATAAAATAGTTGTTTTGAGAGCGCGTTTTGATTATTGCAATTCTTCTGTTTTATGAGAAACAGTTTGTGTCGTAAGGGTTAAGAACACCAACAGATGTGTAAAACTTTGTATCCACTTCATATATCAGACAAGTAGTTGACCAATTATTGTGAGCTTTGTATAGAAAGTATTTCCACTACTTCCTTTTGTAATTGGTGCAGTCATTTTCCATGTTCTTTGTCAACAAATTCACTTTTTGACAATGAATATGGAAAATGACTGCACCAATTATTACAAAAGGAAGTATAGGAAATACTTTCCCTGCAAAGCTCATAAATTAACCAAATGTTCCATTGGCACCAAGCAATAATAAAATACTCATTAAAATATAAATTTAATTAAATGTACACACGCAGACTCTTACTTTATTCAAATATTTTTATCTCATTATTACAGATTTACATATTACAAACATTTTACTGCACGTTACCTTAGTAACCTATATTTTACCATAAGTATCAATTATATTCATTAACAAAGACCGTATTATTTTTTGACCCTGTAAAATTTAATAGAATTATTTTGTCATAGATATATACACACATAATGTTTATTTTCTAAATAATTCATAAGTTATAGAATAAAATTTTATTAAAAAACCCAATAAAAGAAGCTACACTAACCTAATCCTATTAACAAGTCGGGTGATGGATGACAACTTATCAGCATCATCTCAACCCTATTACATTTCTATAGGTTTTGTTCAATCAAAACTAACAGGCGTTTTATTAAAGACACAACCCTGATTATAAGAAGATCTATATATTAATAGCCACCTGAAACTTCACTGATTTTCCCCAAAGTGGGCTCAAATGAATCGTCTGTTCGAGTAGATTTGCAGAAAACTATCCAAAATCAAATATTTCAATTTATGACCGTAAAATAGGAGGTCTAAAATAGATTGGAGAGGGGGGCAAGTTCAACGAACTGAAGTATAGGCCTCTCTCTTTCTCTATCTATCCCTCCCACATCTCGCACAGCTTTTTCAGTTTGGAGAGCGAGCAAGTTCAACGAACTAAAGTATAGGCCTACCAACGCATTGCATTGGCAGTGCACGGTCAGATCGCTTTGGAATTTCCAACGTAGTTGTTGTAAATTTGTATAGTTTGATCTGCTATATTTTGATTTTGTTTTTATGTGGAATTAAATAAAGAGATTTTAGAAAAAATTGGAGTAGTTATGACTGCTGTCAATCCATATGCTTAAAGTTATAAGAAATTGGGTGACATGGTAAAATATGAAGAGGCAATTGCACGAAATGAAATCGCCTGCCACTATACAATTTTTTTATGAAGTCCATCATAAGATGAATGAGGACAGAAGAAGATTCAATGAACCAGTAGTACAATAAAACAAAAAAAAAGTTGTTTACAGAGAAGTTCTATAAAAACAAATTTACACATTTGTGCGGATTTTCCCGCACAGGTTCACCTAGTAGAAGTAATACATCGGTAAATTTTCTGTCCCCCATGTTGGCAACAGTCATGTTGGCGACAGTGTAGCCTACTCAAGACCAACTACCCAAGGCAGTTGAAATGTTCCAGTCAAGCATTAGTGTGGTGACAGCAGTCGTTTCGTTATATTGTGTTTTTTTCAAGGAAAAACGCATGTTTATTGTAGAGACTTACATAGTCAGTAAATCTTACAAATGCAATGCCAACGCGATAAGGATGCAAATGTTACTTTGTCGTAGTTCTGACAACAGTAGTTAATGTTAGCCCAGCTTGCGATGATAATCTTCTTAGTGATTTTTTAGGTGATTGAGTCAAACGATTTTTCAAATCTTCAAGAACTTCCGCGGTTAACTTTGTTGGCTGGCGAGGTGGTTTCTCATTGAGTACACTCCCAGTTCTACAGAATTTATTTATCAAACGAAATATTGACAATTTATTCAGAATGGCAGAACGGGGAAATTTCAACTGAAACTTATCTTGCACACATTAGTAAGATTTACTCGCTATGTAAATCTCTACAATAAACACGCGTTCTTCCTTGGAAAAAACCATTGCTGACACAATATAACGAAACGACTGCTGTCACCACACTAATGCTTGACCGGAACATTTTAACTGTCTTAGGTAGTTGGCCTTGAGTACACTGTTGCTAACATACCGATTGGGGGACAGAAAATTTACCGATGTATTACTTCTATCTTCTTATAATCAGGGTTGCATCCTTAATAAAACACCCATTACATGGGCAGTGTTAGTGAATACACCCTGGTCATGAATACACTAATCAAGCATGCAATAGTCCTACAAGTGTTAACCCTTCTGCTACGCGTAATTTTCATCGTATAGTAAATGTTCAAAAGTCAAAACATGCACCCAAATAAATTCATTTATCTAAGGCATTACCAATGGAAAATTGTGAAAAAATTACAGGTATTTTACACAACACATACAGTTTTTTTCAAAACATACAAATTGGTTGCGTTTTTCGCTAGCTACAGCAGGCGAAACACTTTCGCGCATAAAAATGTGTAGGTTACTTTATATTTTTGGCTGTAACGTGCTAAAATTTAAGTTTATCATGAAATTGTACAGAACATAACTCGTAGAAGACATTTTCGTGAATAAAACCATGTTTTACAATATAATTTACAGTAACATTAGTCCTAATAATTGCAGTTTGAAATTTGCAACGCACAAAGTGTGAACAGAATCTGTGATATTCGAACATTGTTGCATTGTCAAATTCCTGCCATTCCCACACCCTTGTTCACAATAGGTATGTGAATAGTATTTGAAATACATATACAGTTACAAATACTCATACAAAATTATGTAGTAGTGGTAAAAGAATAGGGTTTGTAATAGGCCATGAAACAGGTCGAGGGAGCTTTGACGAAGAAAGACAATGTTTATTATCAGAATTTCTGCATACCACACCAACAGTTGCACAAAGGACGAAAAGGTTTAATTTTAAAGCATCTAAGCATTATTCTGATTTAGTAGGTAGTTCTACGAACCTTATAGATGAAATATTGCAAGTTACATTGTCTTGAAGATAGGACGCAACTTCAAAAGGAACTTAACAACTTACAACCATCATTTCAACCTTGTTATCAATACATTTTCATTGTGTTTTATATGAAATTATAGCCATTCACGGTGTGTAATTTGATATATGAACCGAACAAATCACTTTATAAATATGTTTGCTATAGGGTTTAAAGCTGGTAACTACCAGGGCAACTGAGATTGCCTACCGTAGCAGAAGGGTTAAGCAGCACACACACTGGATACGTCCGGTCATGTCCATCGAACCGAAAGCTTTGTTTACTACAGATTCTTATGGAATCTGTAGTAAAGTAGTAGGAACAGATTCTTATTATTAACAGGCGCGCACACAAGTTTCACAGCACATTACATCCCGTCATGTCTTGGAGACATTAGGTGACGGATATATTGCAGTTTAGGGCAAAATTGACGGTCAAAAGAAGCCATTCGCTAGTAGCATTTTTGACATATTCAGTCTCTGAGCAGCACAAATTGTTGTTCATCATAGTTTTTAAAGTTAAATGTGTAACGTATGAAAATGCTGTTAGTTCTTTTACATGAATAAAATAAGATAGGACACTGTTTTATCGCCTGCCCTGAGTGTGCAGATCAGCCGCCATTTTGTGTACCAAACTGCTTCACATAGTGCGCATATTTTACTTATAAAAATCCAAATACTTTTAATGTTTCCAAATTTTGTGAATTCTAATGGTATTTTATATAATCATATTTTATAGTTTTTTAACAGCTTGGTCATGCCGGGTGGTTTTGGCTTCCAGACCCTAACCAGGAATCAAACCCGGAACCTTCTGCCTTGTACACTAAAGTGACACAATAAAAGCGACCTGTTATTTTGTATTACTTTTTCAAATTTAATTTTACTTATAATTTTTGTAAATAAACATGCATTACTAAACATAATTTTATTGTTTTTATTTATGAACTACACATGCAAATTTACTAGTAAAATTTTTATATACAAAATTTAAAACCATTTCATAAAATCCATTTCATTTTACAAAATTTGTAGAGAACAACTTCAACACTAAAAAATAGACCTGAGGTGTCAGGTAAGTGTTTTAAGGATGTTAGAAGGAATACTAAGAAAACTAGAACAAAAGCGAAAACAATTTGGGTTGTACAAAATTCACAGAATTACAGTACAACCTCACTAACTCTACAGGGTCAATGTCTTTAATAAAATGGTTTGGCGATGTCAGTAAAATGGAGGTGGATTTGTTGGCGATGGAGGGAAAAAACCAAGAGCCACGTAGATTGGTTCAGTATGGACAAATTGGAGAGAAAAAATGTGATATCATGAGTAATGGAGGAGAGATGGTGTACTGGTATAGTGAAAATATTCTGTAAAAGAAAAAGTGACGTCACAGTGTCTTGGGCCAGTCTCACCTGGTGGGAGTAGTCTGTATGGAAAGTGCATTTAATAAGGAGAGGGGTGTGCATGAGTAGTGAAACTTGCCAATTTTGTGGTTGAGTTCTAACCTTCGTGTATTGAAGTGATTAATTAGTTATTGAAGTGAAGTGTTATTCTACACAAATGTTATAATCTATCTTTGCTGTTCTATCTCATGTATTTATTTTTATAGTTTACTATATTGCTATTAATCAAATTATAATTTCTAATGCAGTATATTATACTATTCAAAGCTGTTTACTTTTTCGTTGACTCGGTTCAGTTCTGAGTTCATATAAAATGAGTGAAAATAGGGGAAAAAATAAAGTCTGCAAAAAAGGTCAAGTTTTGCATAGTCAAAGTCGTGAAATTATTAATAGTGTGATAACGGTTTTTGAGCGGGAAGTGAAAGAGGGACCTGGTGTATCATTGGTTTTCATTTCTTATAATAGTAGCTAATACTATCAGGCACAGTAGTAGTGTTCAAGCTGCTGTTGTTATGCGATTTGGTTAGTATACACGTGATGTGGAGTGGAAGGGGAATTCCTTTCTCCCGACTATAGACAAGTATGTTGGGCCTAACCTGAGGAAACTTGAAAGAGGAATAAAGAATGAAGTCAAGCAGCATACTAGGACAGGTACCAAGTCTGCAGCTAAACTACCAAAGAACAGTACAAGGAAAGGGCTGAAGAGGAAAAAAAGAAGAGTTCCTAATAAAGTGCCTCAACCTATCTGTTAAAAATTTTTCACTAGTTCCTGATTGAACAATCCAATAGGAATATTTTTTTATAATATAAGAAAATTTTTTTTCAATGAGCTTACCTCATTAGCTACAGCTTTCTTTTTAACGCTATGTTTCAATAATTTTAGTTGAGTCTGATGCAGCTGTTGTAACTTTAATTGCCTAGACTGAACTTCAGCCTTTTTCTTATCTAACTCTTTAGCCTGTTGTTTCTTCCACTGGACCTTTTTCATGCGCATATATTCTTGTGCAGCTTTACGTTCCTCTTCATTTCTCTCATTCCTCTTTTTTAGATTACATTTTTCATCAACTGTCAAGTTCATTTGGTGTTTTTGTAGTTCATGAACTTGTTCTAAATGTGCTGCTTTTTGAGATAATGTAGAAGATCCTATACCTGAAAATACAATAACCAGTAGAGATGTTATATAATTAAGAAAACTTCCTTTAGGAATATTACCTAACATAAATCAGGGAGCTTGTAGATACAGATCATCACAAGCAATAAATAACAATTTTGAACTTATAAAATAATATCAACTTTTATATATGTACAAAAGAACATTATATCAAGTTCAAAATAAAACACAAATACTTAAAAGCTATAAAACCTTTACACTGTGGCACAAAAGTGTCGTAATCGCTTGTTATTCACAGATTGGATTACAAACTGTTACTTTTTCCGAATGTCAAAATATTTATTTCAAAATGTAAAATACATCATTGTTTTCCCAGTTTTTATTCAATGCAATATTCACAGAGGTCTACTAAGTAAAGATAATGTTGTATTAAATATACACGTAAAGTTATTTAATGACGGGATTAAATAACATTGTGTAAATACCATGTGGGCAGAACACTACTTACAAAACAGACAAAACTGCTGAAATATGTAAAAATGCTACAATCCACACCACTACATGGATACAGTTGGACTTGTCCATATCAAAGTAAATTGCATATTTCATAAGAACTCTAACAACTAAAGTTGTTTTTACAATACTGAGACATGTAGGCTATTGTACAAAGCAATGCGTATTAGTCCAGTATTTTTGTATCATGTTGTCTCTTAAGTTGATGGGCCGGTTGCTTTAGTTAACAGCACTTTATTTACTTTCTTCAAGTTATGTATGAAAAGTTGATTTCATTTTCAAGTCATCACTTACTTTGTCAAGACACAAAATGCCCAGATGTACTGAAACAAGGTTTTTTCAAGCTATGCCTTTAATTTAAAAAAAATCTGGTGTAAAACATTCTCACGGCTATCTCATGCCAATGTAAATACTGAAAAAAACCTAAATTCAATCATGAGTAATCAATGTAAAATGAAAAACAACCTAATATTAACCATGGGTGAATGACGCTAAATGAAAATCAACCTTAGTAGAACTTAAAAATACAGAAAATCAGTGAGAGCTTGTACCGCAAGGTGCTTAGCGCTCCAGTGAAGGAGTTCCTTGACGTTGTAGCTTCATTCTATCAGTGTCATGTAGTTTAATAAGGGTGTTATACTGAAAGGTCTAATCCTCTGGTGCCATTCACTAAATTTTTCCAAGCCAGGAACAAATTAATGGTGTTGAGCACTTGCTGGTACAAATATATTATGGCAATAGGTCCTAACTAAATTTTAAATTTGTATTTTATTTCTGACTCTTTTCTGTTAGACTGTTAGGACTTCCTTTATTCTTAATGTTCTTAATGATGGGCATTTTGTGCGTCAAGAGGCTTCCCTGACAAGAGAGCAAGTAAAACGCATCCCCCTGGTTGCCGACTAGGCTCACCCTCACTCTCGAAATTTTAGTTTAGTTATAATATATTAGATATGTGACAGTTGCCAGTCACGGAATAATAAGACTTCTTCGGAACAGCCTCTGGGTCTATGCTTTCGGGCGACCAAACGGAGGGGAGGTGGCAAGAGAAATGCCAGCAAACCAATTACCAATTGCCCTACAATCCATATTATTAAGACCACAATCTTAAAAAAAAAATTTACAATGAAGGCACAGCCCCCACGAATTCCAGTAAACATGGCACTTACACCCTATCTCATAGAGCGTAAAAATTTTAGTACGAGAAATTTTTTTTTAAAATTGTAGGAGCCAATTTTGAGAAAATATAATGAATAACTATTACTTTTGGTTGCGTCTAAATATTCATGTTGCGTCTCCTAGTCAAACATAATTTAAGTTTTACTAAAAACACATTTTGTGGTTCAGGGGGCCTAAAAATAAGTATTTTTGGTGAAAACTCAATTTTGAATAATCAAAATGAAACTATACTTTCCATTTTTATTATATTTATACAGTAAACATGGCACTTACCCTATCTCATAGAGCATAAAAAAATTAGAACATGAGAAATTTTTTTTTTAAATTGTAGGAGCCATTTTTGAGAAAATATAATGAATAACTATTACTTTTGGTTGACCGATATTGATGAAAATATTCATGTTGCGTCTCCTAGTCGAACATAATTTAAGTTTTACAAAAAAACACATTTTGTGGTTCAGGGGCCTAAAAATAAGTATTTTTGGTGAAAACTCAATTTTGAATAATCAAATTGAAACTATACTTTCCATTTTTATTATATTTATACAGGGTACGAGAAAGTAATAAAAATACTAACAAGAGAAAAACAAAATCTTACCTTCTTTCTTCATAGGCACCTTTACTGGAGAACCAACTTTAATATAACTCTCACTTTTCCTTACAATTACTTCTTCATATTTATCATTTTCATCATCTATTTCATTATTTTCTTTATCTCCATCTATTAGTGCCTCTGTTAGTTTTGCCAATTTTTCTTTTACTGAATGTAAATCCTTTAAAACATCATCAGACTTAGATTCTGTAACATCTATTTCATGTCCTATTTGTTCTGATACATTTACACTATTATCTTCAGCAGTATCACTTACTTTATTATCATTTTTCCTTTTTATTGGTGATGGTACTTTAAAACGTTTGGCTGGTGGAGCAGTGTTCTGCTCAAATCTACTCACGTTTAACGTTTGCTCTTTTATTGGTTTACTAACAGACATTTCTTTTTTAACTAATTTTTTATCAATGGGATTAGGTCGTTTCATTAATGAAGGGATTGAATTATAATCATTTTTACTTCCATTATTTAAATTTGATTTATTTTTAGGAGAAACAAGAGCAACTTTCTCTTTTTCTGGTACATTTATTGATTCTTTAGTTGCTTCTTTTTCTGATTTATCAGTTGAAACCTTTCTTAAATTAACTTTCCTTGGTTTTAATGACTCAGGTTTATCAGGAATTTCATCAACTTCGGAGATAGTGTTGTGTTTCACACACGCACCAGATGGTTTCTCACTCTGGACTTTTTTAACTAAAACAAAATAACAAAATAAATGATGTGACTTAACCCGGTTATACCCAAACACCAGAATTACGGTATAGCATCATGCTATTGTTTAAACTCATTTTGCAGTTTTCATTATTTTCTAACAGGTTAACTTGCACTAAACAGAGAATTTCTCCTGTTTAATTTTGTGTATGTTGTATCTTCATACGGTGAAAATTGGAAACGTAGTATTGGGAAAGAAAAGAGAAATTTTATTGATTTTTTAAGTTAATTTTTATCGATTTTCTCACATTGACTATATTGGCGTCGACTATATGTATTCATTTCTTTGGTCTATTCTCTTGTTTAATCATAGGTCACATTGCTCGGTGACTAATCTATGGTCCTCAAACCAAACAAATAAAGTTGTCTCTACCCCTTCCGCCTACAGTAAGTTGAAACCTTATAACTAAAACATCAAAACAAACGATAACAAATTTCTGTATATGCTATCCTTTTCAGAACTGAATAACAAAGAGAGTAACATCAAGAGAAAGATGAAATATTTCATAGTAAACAAATAAAGTAGAACACCGGAAGGGACCTAGTGTGACTGAGAGCTTGGAAAGTGTGATATCTTTTGAACAACTCAAAGCGAACAAAAGAAGTAATTCTTCTTCATCTGAGGAACTGCTAGACAATATAAATTCAAGTTTCAAAGTTGAAAAATAACAAATCATAAATTCGCCACGACTCATTCACATTTTCTTTACAACTGTTCTGGTCCGTCCTGATTTGTCCGCGTTAAGTTAGGCTCTGTCAGTCCGCAGCGGACAGTCCGCGTTCTGTTTGACAAGACCTTAAGGATCAACGAAGAATAAAATGAGCTAAATTTTGATGTAAAATATGTTGAAATCCGACTCAAAATTTTGGAGATGCAAGGGTTCAAACTCGGGTGTCTATGATTATGAAACCGATAATAAAACTCAAGTGTGGCAACAGTGTACGGAATTTTCGTAACTGATTGGCCGCCGGTCTAGTTACCCTCTCTATCCTCCAACCGGTCCCAGTCCTTTTTGTAATCAATTCAACTATAAGTACAAGAAACAAGATAATTTAAACAAAGCACTAACTTTAAATGTTTGAAATTTATTAAATAAAAAATTAACTTACTTTTCTTTGGAGGATCCTCATCAGGAATGCGTAATATTTTCACTTTTCTGCCATCAGGTTTAATGTATTCCCTTACAAAAGTACTACCTTTATCTTGGGATTTGTTATCGTTTTTCATGCTTTTCCATGGTTGCCGTTGTTTCTCCGATAAATCATCAACATGACAAAATCCACGATACCCAACACTAGGAGGTAAAACAGTAACTTTACGTGATATGTTACCATAAGCCCCATCTCCCTCATCAGTAACACTGTCAATCGCATGATTGTAAGTTGGCAAATGTAAATTCTTAACTTCTGATTTTCGAATAATTCTACCAGAAAATTTACACGGATCTAACCAGACGTCATCTTTAATTGAACTTTTTCCTTTATCTGCAGTTGTAGAATCAGGTTTATTTGTCATATTAAAACCCGTAAGTCTTAAGCTATCAGCATTGGATGAATTTTCACGAGTAATATCAGTCACTCGTTCCCACGAAGCGAATAAATCATTTTCTTCATCATTTCCTTTAACTAGATTACAATTGTCATTATAATGATTCATAGCCATTTTATAATATAAAAACAACCTCAGATATACCTTGCTCAAACTCTAATCTGAAAAAATTAAAAATTAAATTTAAAACAAAACCAATAATCTGAGGTTAGAAATCGTAATTACCATTAACAGTAAAGAAAACTTGATGACAACTTATGGAAATTTAATTAGAGGATTGCAGGATTAAAATGCAAAGTAAACTTTTCCACATTATAAAACAAATAAGTTTTAAAAATTAATTTGGAACAGGTTCATATCAGAGAAGTTTAAGACCATTAGCATGGTTTAACAGCAGTTGCCTTTCGAACATAATAGTATAATCAAGTTAAAATGTGTGCAAAAAAAATCAAAATAAAGTTCAGCATAAAACATCATGTTGTACAAAAATTAATAATGCTAAAACGTATTTTGCGTAAGTCTAATAAATAATAATCTGAATAATTGATTAAGAAGGAACTTCTATGTTGCTTCAACATACTAAAATGCTGGTTAGTTTTCACAGACAAACATCACGGTAATCAGAAAAGACAAACTATTCTATTTACGTGACAAACATGATGTAACCCCACAACAATACAATTTTATTGTATACAATAATGTTTCGTTAAAAGAAACTAAATAGCACCTAGTAATCAAAACGAAATCTAGAAATATAAAAATATAATACAGTAACAAAATTATTAATTCAAATTAAGTGTTAAACCTTACGTTTTCTGACCGTTGAGGTTATATGTCAAACAAAAACAAACATCACTGTAACGTATTTTTTAGAGCATACATTTTTCTGTAAAATTCCGTAATATGTGTTACGTCTTGTAGAAGTCATATTATTACCTAGTATACAAAAATCGATCGTAAGGGTTGTTTCGAGCTAATTACAAATTACTTAGTTTACATAAACATAACCGTCAAAAGTCAACAAACTTCTACCACGCATTCTCACACTACAATACTACAATCTACAATAGACGCGGGACTGCTTCAGACGCGAACTCTGACGGATATAATAACGAAATATGATTTTAAACCGGTTTATTTTGAATAGCTTTTAATATTTTTAAGATTTTCATTGTATTTTTTTTCTTTTTAAGTTCATCAAAGACACAATGCATATGTACATAACCTGTTATTTATTCATTACTACAGGTATTTAAGGTAACCCTATTCATCAAATCAATATTTGGCTCAGTATTAGGTACACTTAACAAGATTCCTCTGTGATTTTGTTAAATGATTCAATAGTAATTATAATGAACTAAATATGTTTTATCAGTATTCCAGCAGTAGGTTTTATTTAATAAATTCTACTTAAATACCCCAGTTTGCATCAAGATGTTTTGTTTTAACCCAATCCACTGTTTTTAAGACTGCAACAAGGAGATTAGTATATTCTTTTTAAAGAACTGAAATGATCTTGACCAGATACAGCCCTTATAAACATTTTTTGGTGGTAATAATTCACATAAGTTTTTTCCAACTGCAACAAGTACCTACATTATGTACTGCTTTGGTTGTTAGTGACTACAATGGTTTTATAGTACAGAATCAGTGAACTTAACTTAAAATAGCTGTGGTGTAGTGGTTAGCACAACTGGCTTCTAAGCCGGGGTAACGTATTTGATTCCTGGTCAGGTCTGAATCATTTTTCATCACTAATCTTTCTTCATTATTTGGTTAGAGAAGAGGGGGGTCTATGTTTGTACACCAAAAATTTCTATTATATTAGGTATAGGGTATACCAAAAATTTATATTATTATACTTGGCTCTTATTATAGTACTTTCCAAAATGCTTACCTAGTAAATATAAATTATTCTACCTTATTTGGCAATATTAGGTACCTTCACAAGTTTGCCAACCCGACAGAAGTTTGAAAGAATCATACAAAGATGATTAAATTGTAATATATAAATTTTATTTATTTATAGCTTTATTTTTAGTGTTAATAATACAGAAATTAGTGTGTTTATCGATCAATAAGAAACTTTCAATTTTTTAATAATTTTAAAACACTATACAAGTAAATATTAAGGTATTATTACCAAGGATACTAAATAATGTTTTTTCATTTATTTTTATAAAATTATACCCTAATTAAATGCACAGTAATTACAAAACAATTGGATTTAAAAAAACAAGAGTCCAGAATCCATTTACCTGAAACAGGTTTAAAAAAATTTGTATGAATAATGAAAATGAAAACTTGTGTATTGTAAGAATGGTCTTTAAAGTCTCACAGACAATTAAAATGAGTAACGTTAAAGAGCATTCTTACAATACACAAGTTTTCATTTTCATCGTTCATACAAATTTTTTTAAACCTGTCTCAGGTAAATGGATTCTGGACTCTGTTTTTTTTTAAATCCAACTGTTTTGTAATTACTGCTAATTCATTAGCAATGCCTTTTCCGAGAATTGAATTAACATAGCTACTATACTCTATTTCTTTTAATATGAGAACTGCTGTAAACAACATTTTACCAAGTAAGGTTGGATCTATTGTGTCTATGCTACGTGTAACCGGATGTCTGGTACCCGTTGCTCACTTTCATTTCTATATTCATTTTTATATACTGCAAAACAATTCCATTACATTATATTTCAGTAGATGCTGTACTAGCAATTGAATCAGTCCGTTGTTTAAATTTATTTATTCTAATCTAATTGTTATGGATAATTCTACCTTTTCAATAAGAAAGGAGAATATTCCTAATCAATCTTCTAAACAATGTGGGATTTAGACCTTTTGAGTGAAGTTCAGGTAGAAAAACTTGTTAATTTGGAGCATGATTCAAGTAGTAACAACGAGGATGATGTGTCGTCTGATGAAGTTTTGTCGGGTGTAAAAGAATTATAATAAGGTAACCTGTTACAGTAATTTGTTTACAATTAACAACCTTAAGCCTAGTTACAAATAAATTTTTATAATAATAAGACCTGCCCATAACAGACAAGTGGAGTGTCAAATAATTTACACTCAATCTGTTATTTGCAAGGCTAAAATAAATAGTTCTGTTTCTTATCACATAATCAGCCAATTAAATGACTAAATTGTTTAAGAACAGAAGAGGTAGAGGTGTAAAAGACACTAATCAGGAGTTATCTCCTCCCTGAAAGTAATGAATTTCATTATAAAGCCAGACCCTGTGGTGAATGAAGTGAAGGTGTCATTTGCAGAGTGGAAAATATGTGCTTTTCAGAGGGCCTGGCATGCTGATAAGCGTACTTTTCCAATCAGTGAGGAAGGCAATGGTAAACCACCTCAATCCTCGTTTTACTTAGTAAAGCCTCTAGAGGTTCAAACCAGCCCTTCGGCTGATGACCTAAACAACAACAATAATAAGATTTATTATAGTCATAAGAATGTAAATTAATTATTACAAAATTAATAATTGTGAATTTCCTGTAACTATAATGAATGTAAACTTTTTCGGATGGATCGCGCTATGTGATATTTTTCTATAAAAACTGTTGTGAATAGGTCTCAGCTTAGCTGACATAAAGTAGAGGAACATTTGCTTATCCAAATTTCATAGGACATAGGTAGTCCTTTTTGATTAAGCAACCTCATTTAAAATAATAATTATAATCATACAAGCATGTCAAGCAGCTTAAGTTGAAGATTTTATGGGCAGTCAGTCAGAAAGCACCAATGTGACTTGGCTTCAATCTCTACTTCATGTTGTCATTGACAGTACAGTAGTATAAAATTGAACAGTACTACTACACTTAATTTTAAATACTTATACAGAACTTATTCATTATGTCTTTTTAATTACTTGTGAAACTTTAAAGAGCATTCTTACAATACACAAGTTTTCATTTTCATCATTCATACAAATTTTTTTAAACCTGTTTCAGGTAAATGTTTTCAGGACTCTGTTTTTTCTTAAATCCAACTGTTTTGTAATTACTGCTAATTCAGATGATGAGAAGGGATGAAAATGAGAATGAAAAATGCCAGACCTAACCGTTAGTCGAACCCAGGACCAATGGCGTAGAGGCCAGTTGCGCTGACCACAACACCTTGACATTCTTTTATATTTGATTTGATTCTTGACATGTCCTATACTTTCTTGAAAGTCTCCTGGACGCAGTGAACAAAAAAGAAACCTCAGGCCAGCCAGATCTGGATAAATGGATCCCTAGTGTATTTCAATATGTTAATATACTTATTTGAAATTAAACACATTTTAAGGGTATGATATCAAATAGTCATAGACAATGCATCTCACGTTATAATTTTTGACAGTTAACTTTCACGTTAGTTTTGCCGTGATTAACCCATCCATCTGCATGTATTATTGTCCAAGGTCACAGTATCTGTAAGTTATTTTATAACCCTCCTCTGGTCCGTAAATAATAACACTGGTCTACATGATTTTGTAACACAAATAATTTTGGCTTATTCTTATGTATTTTTCAACGCTGAATAACAAATATGACCTCAGAAATTGTCCTAGAGGCTTCATTTTTCTATAACACGCCTTTTTATGTTTTCGCAAACATACGTTTGAGAAAAAAACTTACATGTTTACAAAGCATATGAACTTTATTTTGGGTGTAAAGAGATCAGGACAAGTCTTGGGCTCTTCATATCTGCTGTAATTCTTGTGTGCTTTCATTAAGCAGCGGGCTGAATGGAAAAGCACGACATATGCCGTTTGCTATCCTATGGTTTGGAGAGAGCCAAAGGACGACTCAACAGATTGCTATTTTTTTATTACAAAAATCAAAGGAATTTCAAGAAATTAGTTCCTAGTCTTCCTTCAGCCATAAGACCTGTTTTACATAGTGAAGAGTTACCAGTTCCTATTCCACCAGAGTCATGGAGTTTGAAGAAAATGTTGACGATGGGAAAGACTATGGTAACCTAGGAAGTGATGAAGAACAGGATTAGTGAAACAAAAATCAAAGAAGGTATACTTGTTGGGCCACAGATGCTTCGATAATAAATGATTCTGCTTTTGATAATAGCTTGAGTTAACTTGAGAAAGCAGCGTGGGTATCATTTCAAAATATTGTGAAATCATTCGTGGGCAAAACGAAGGCTGAGAACTATGTACAGATAGTGAGTGAACTTCTTAAAAATTATCCAAACTTGGGATGCAATATGTCTCTAAAAATGCGCATGTTGCATTCACATTTAGACATTTTTCACCAAACCTTGGCGATGTAAGTGATGAACATGGTGAACACTTCCATCAAGATATCTCAATGATGGAAACACTTTACCAGGGGAAATGGAGCCCGAGTATACTTGCCGATTACGACTAGACCTTAAAAAGGGACAAACCAGAAGATGAATATAAGAGAAAATCGAAGAAAACCAGGTTTTAGGCAAGTTGAAAAATAATATTATGCTATGGACTGGGTAAAAATTTATGAAAAAAATACAGTTTTTAAAAATCGATGTTACACAAAAACTCTGCGTCCTAGACAAAAATGGTTTGTAGATTTGAAATCAGCACGATAAATACTTTAAGATCCACCTCAAAGAATCTATGTTACAGAAAAAACTTATTTTTTGTAGACCAGTGTAATCAGAGCACCAATCTGTCGATACTATGGTTTATTTAGCAATTATGTAAAAAAATATCTCACTTGTACGAGTTGATATTATAGCATGCTAGTTCAGTATGAACAAACGGAAAACTAAATCGAGTCATGAGCACATAATATATCGACTGCAAGGTTTTTTGTGATTTCGTAGTTCAGGAGGTTATGTTACATGACACGAGAAGAAAACTTTATAAAAGCATGATGGTTTTATATACGCTCATTAGCAAAACCGAAAACATCAACTGAACGACGGCAGTTGCGAACGTTCAAAAAGTTTTTTTGCTGATTGCATCCAGGAGATTCCCGAGAAAGTATAGATCATGTCAAGAACTCAAAGTACCGCTCAAATAGGTTATTGTTAGAGAGCAGATAAAGCTGCCGGGAGTACTTGAAGCGTACTATTACAGCACAAATACGTACTATTACTACAAAACGCCGTGGGATTGAATTCTCACCAGCGTAATATCTAAGGTTAAACCATGACGAAGAGTTAAGAAAGGGTGAAAGTCACCACAACCCTAATTAGGGCTTAAAACTCTGCATTGCGTTATTATGTTGGTTGTGCTTTCAAGCCAAATGGTTTTTCGAGAAGGTGGGCCTACCGACTGATAAGTGTTTTATAATGTATTATTTAAAGAACTGTAGCAAAATCCCCGAAGTTTTGTAACGTTTATATAAAATCAAATTCTACAATAACTGCTCTCAGGAAGGCAGTACCTATGTGTTGGGTTGTAGGATTTATTGTATTACAATTGCTAATATAATAATTAATAGAAGTTATTGAATTTGTTAAAATAGTTTTACTGTGAATTTATCTCGTTGTTTATTCAAAAACTCAAGTTAATAAAGTCAGTTTATGTGCTGTCCTTTTCAATTAAATAATACTTGATTTTGTTCATGATTAGTATTGATCATGCCATCAATTGCTACAATATGGATTAACTGTTACGCACGGTTATTATACTAGAAAGTAGAAACCGTGCTGGTAATGGCCAAGCCAATTGCTGTGAGCACTGGACTACGCATGAGCATACTTGACTTGGACCCTGCATACCTCCGACCTACAGTTAGATGTAGTACAGTCAGAGTATTGTTGAAAATTGACAACACACATTGTAATTAGCAGGCATGCAGTTCCATTGTTGATTACATACGCTGCACTGTTGCAGTACATACAACACTATACTAATGCAGACGCGCGTTTTGCCCAGCGCTTTTCTTACGAAAATCAGGCTTTTATATAGTAAAGTAACCGTGCTGTTACGTAAACAATAAGTACAGTGAAAACAAAAAAATTGTCATTATGTTTTGAATTTGCTTTCCAATCATTCTCTCATTTACGCCACGAAAGATTTTGTAACATTTCAGCTGCCACAATTTCGCAATCAATAAAATAACGCAACAAGCATTTTTGTCATCAGGTTTGAACCTCTTTCAAATGCGTTGTTTGTAATTTCAGTTTTAATGATAAAATATTCTTGAACGCAAATGTATTAAGTAGTTTTATAGACAAGCAATTATTACAAAAATAACTGACATATTAATCGGTACACACGTAATAAGACACAATACTAAATGGTTCTTGTTCCGACTAAATGCAGCGATCATTGCACCCAGTGCATTTGGATGTAAACAAAGCTTAAAATACATTAAGTTCAATTTGAACTGGTCTTTTGTGATTTGCAAATAATTGCGCGACATGTTTACGTTTGTGTCTCCGCGAAGGCAAAATTTTCTATTGTATGGTTGCCCATAAACTTTTCAGTTGCCTATTTAAGGGTTTAAATTATCACTTATGGTAAGTAAATATTAAGCACTCTAATTTGTTTTGAATGATGAAATGCAACCCAGTTTTCAGACTTGCTTTGTTTTGAGGTTCGATCGGTGGTCCTTTGTTTATGTAAGGTTATGTTTACGGTAGCTAAACCAGTTAATGTTTTCCTTCATTATCTTCGTTAGTTGTTTTAATTAATGTACCATTTGTCTAGCACTAGTTACATTTGCAACAATTTTAATCATAAGAGTATTCACCGTGTTACATTTTAGCTTTTAAAGGTTAAACATACACTGATCTCAATAGAGGTTAGTTGTTGGTTTAAAATTCGGTACCCATTTTTTACTTTCTCTTGCTTATATGAATATATTATTTTCATGTCGATTTTTCGAAATCGAGTTTTCACCGGATCTACACGTTTTCAGACCCCATGAATCCAAAAAACATGTTTTTAGCGATTGGTCTGTGTTGTGTGTGTGTGTGTGTGTGTGAACAGAATATCTCCAGAACGGAACATCATACGAACTTGAAACGTATTACATACCATTACCACTGCACTAGTGGTTACATACCACTACCGGACCCGACACGAACATTTTTATCAAAATCGGTCAACCGGAAGTAGTAGTTTATTCGTGTAATTTTTCAATTTTTTGCGATTTTCTCAAAAACTGGTCCTACGATTTTTTTAAAAATCGCCTCGTTTACTAAATTTTTTATGCTCTACAAGATAGGGTAGGCGTCATATGTGATGAAATTCTTGGTGAGGCTGTTTTCACATAAAAAAATTGTATTTTTAAGATTGCAGCTTTAATATACATTTTAGCTTCAAAATGTATATAATAAAAGTTGTAGAGAATTTAAAATCCTACAACTTTTATTTAAAATATTTTTTTTGTATAACGCTTACTTTAGCGGTAATTAGCGATTTTCTGTTTTTTTTTCTCATGAAAACGTAAAAAATCGATTTTGTTAAGATTTCGGCCTTAGTATGCATATTACGACAAATTTGTATAATAAAATATATAGGAAAATAAAAGATCTACAACTTTTATTTTAAGCATTTTTCTCTACAGAGTCTAGTTTAGCGTGAAAGGGTGATTTTCCGTATTTTTTAGCCAAATTGAAATTGATTTTCATTTTGTGTCTTTCACTCATGAGAAAATTAGGTTATGTTTATTGAGGTTAGTTTTTTTTTTACTTCTAATGTTTTATTACTAATGTTAGGTTTATTGTTAATTATTTGCATTGGCAAGAAAAAGTCGTGTGAGTGTTTCACACCAGATTTTTGTATAAATAGAATTTGGAATAAGTGTTTTGAAAGATACTACCATATTATTTTTGCAGTTAAATGACGTTACGGAAGTGAATGGGCTTCTTTCATGTGCACTTTGTTGAAAATTGCCTTCTATTGGGGAAAGGAAAAAATATTACACCTAAAACTTGTAATATTTTTTCTATTTTTTTTAAAGTGTAGATTTCCTAATCGTAAGAAATTGTTTGCCGAACTCCTTATGCTCATTAGCTCATGAATTTTCCTGTATAAATTATTTCCTCTAAAATTGTTTATCAGAAGTTATATAAAAATGGCTGAGCTGGTTTTATATGTTTTGAATGAAGTTCTGTAATTTAGGGACTGGACTGGTTAAACTATTTATTGTCAGAATTGTGTTAAATATATACAGTCACAAAGTTTACTGGTAGTGAAAAATGCTAGCAGTGTACCAGCGCTCTTAAGTAGCCATTAAACTGGTATAAAAAATTTGTAAATATCTGAATTGTTTTCCCTGCCTAAAATAGTAGTATTATTAAATACTTCCAAAAAACCTGATGACTTCGTATCAAAAATATAAAGTAACTCTTCAGAGCACGTTCTTATCTTTTTAAATTATGAAAAAATGTTCCTAATATGATCATGAAATACTGTGTAAGCTAGCTGGGTGCTACGAGCACTGCAGTGGTGTTGAACGCAAAACAGTGACAAAAGCTTTGGGACTGTATTTAGACTGTGGTATTTTGCTGAAATGTGTTTCCCACTATGATTATAAAATATTGTTTGGGTTTGTACAGTTTGTACTTGTTTCACCCTACATTTTTACTGGATTTAAAATTACTGTAATTGGATTTTGCTGTATTACACTAATGTAACCAAAAACTATATAAAAACTTTTGTAGTGTTTGTGTATAATTTTGTTTGAAACATTTTATTCTGAAAATCATGGAAGTTTTGTAGTAATTTTTAAGTAAAATTTTCTTATGGTTGGTAGTTTGTTTAATTTTTCAGAAAGTTTTGTAGGCTTATAATTGTGCGGAGCGTGAATTTAATTTTTATTATTTTAGATTCAAGTAACAGTTTTAGTGTTTCATAATGTATTAAGGCGTGTTATTCTGGGGTTTTAAAAAAAAATTCAAAAATATATGTTTTTTAGAAACACAAAAAGCAGATTATTTAAAATATTTTTTTGTTTTAGGTTAAAATAGAAGATAATTGAGAGATGAACAGATTGTTTACTCATCCATATCATGTTAATTGACAAAAATTTTTAAAATTCAACATAAATAATGAAAAAATAGTGAAATTTTTTGTACCAATAATGTCTTATTTATGTTTACAATTTGGTCAGTGTGGTAATCAGTTGGGTTATGAATTATATTCAGTAATAAATAGCGATATTAACTCAACAAATACCGGCGTATCATTGAAACAAAATATCGAGTATTGTGAAAATAGTAGAAACGCATGGTTTAGAGAAAATGAAAATGGTAAATTTATAGCAAGGGCTGTTCTTGTAGACACTGAAAAGAAAGTAATAAAACATCTGAAAGATCAAACAAAATCAAATCCTTACTGGCAGTATGCAAATGAAAATATTCTTGATGAAAATTCAGGTGGCGCTGCAAACAATTGGGCTTTAGGTTATAAAGTGAAAGGACCACGAATTTTTGAAAGTACTATCAATTTAGTAAGAAAAGAACTGGAAAATTGTGATAGATTAAAAACTATATTTAGTTTAAGTAGTTCATCAGGAGGTACTGGTTCAGGTGTAGGTAGTTATGTTGCAGAAAAATTACACGATGAATTCCCTGAAAAATCTTTTATGAACATTCTGGTGTTACCATTTAGTTCTGGTGAAATTGTTTTACAAAATTATAATACGTTACTTACGTTGACAAAATTATATGACAGTACGGATGCCATAATTTTAATGGAAAATGATAGTTTGTATAATATAACTACATCTAATATGAGAATTATAAATTCCAATTTCTCAGATGTTAACAATGTAATCGCACAACAGATTGCATCTGTTTTTCAACCAACACAAACTACTGAAACCATTACTGATATGATCAATGACATAGTTTCTCATAGACTGTACAAATTATTATCAATTAAATCAGCACCTTATGTTTCTGCACCTTGTAGCCCTTTTGAACCAATTCCCAAATGGCAGACTTTAAGAAAATCAATTGATAGAACTTTACGAGAAAATTTTAATATAAAATTGAATTCTTCTAGTCTTTATAGTGAAAAAACACATTGTAAATCAATTGGCAATATATTATTTTATCGAGGATTTGATTCGTACAATGAATCAAATTTTACTGATCCATCAATATTCGATTCAGATTCTTTTTACGCCAACTGGATGATAAAGAAAAAGCGATATGTTACGTTAAAAGATAACAGGAGATTTCATAATAAAGTTCGATTTGTTTCATTAATTTCTAACAACTCAAAAGTAGCACCGTTCTTAAATAATTGTATTAATAAAGCTTGGAATACATTTATACATACTGCTTATGTTCATCAGTATACAAAATATGGATTTGTCAATGAAGACTTTCTAGAAGTGTTTTTAAAAATGGAATTAGTTTTGAAAAGATATAAATCATTTCATATGCAGACTTAAGTTCTTAAATTATTCTTTTTAAATTTAATATTAAGATTAAATATTTACATTGTGAAATTTGTAGTTTAACAATAAAATTTTAGTTTATAAAAATTAATGTTAAATACTTAAGTATGTAGGTTTTCAAAAAAGAATCACATTTGTTGCTTTGGGAACTGTTTTAATTAACAACGTAAGGTGTGTTAAAAAAAATCTTAAAAGCACCCAGTTTGATGTTTGGATTAATAAGTGTTGCTCAAAATGTTATTTTATTCCTGGAGTATTTACATGCATCATAGCATTTTTCTGATATTAGATTTTGCTTATATTTAAAAAAAATTGTCATAAAATGAATATTATTAATAACCACAATTACTTTACTTTTCTAATATAGTAACCGTGCTAATAATTGATTTGTTCTGAGAATTATAATTTTTTAGAAACTACTTCTAAGATATTGTTTTCAGTTTAAGGTTTTTAAAAGTTTGAATTGTATTGTTTATTTGTGTTATGACAATTGAGAAAACCTATTAACTAAATAACTTATGAGAATTAATATAAAAAGCTTTTGATATAGTCACATCAGAAATTATTCAGCAAACGCAAGCTGAATTAGATAACCATTTTATCCATAAAATTTTACAATATTGCGTGAATAAAAAGTCATTTTTATATGACTAATCAAAAATCTATTTAATAATTTTGTGTTTAATATGTAAGTAAAATGTATTCTTAGGTTCTTTGAGCATAATATTATCAAAGCACAAACTGTGGCAGTTCTCTAAAGAGACTCCATACTTCATATCCCAGACATATTTACCATATTTTTTAATGAAATAGATTTAAGAATGATCATCATCATCATCTTCACTTCCAAGGATTAGGTTACATGAACCTGTTCCGGTACCCATCTCCCTCTCGGCCTCCCTACATCTCTTCTGCCAACTGGTTGATAATTTAAAGCTGCCACTGGCATCCTTTCGTTTGGCATTCTGTCCAGGTGACTACACCATCTTTGTCTATTTTTTATTATCTTTTCATGCAAAGACTGAATGGGTTCAATTAATGAGATTGTAGAATTTAACAGATACATTAAAAAATGAATACAACTATTATCTGGGTTATATCCTTGAATAGCTTTAGTTCTTAGTGTGTTATTTTGTATTGGAAAACTAGTGTCTGTTAGTTTTAGAACAGGTTTATTACTTTCAAATTAATAACTTGTAAAAACCTTCTGAATTTTTTAGATTTAAATAGTTATTAGTACAAGAATATGTTACATTTTTATACTGCTGTATTTGATGTAGTAATACAGAAAATCCAGTTTCTTGCTCTTTTCCGTAATGAATTTTCTGCTTTCTGTCGTAAAATATTATTAATTTTCTTTTGTACTTTGTAATATGGTATTCATTTATCATAAATTCATGGTAATAGAGCCCTTTTATGGTGGACCATGTTTATTTTTTAAAACTACCAATTTTATCATGAGAGTTACAAAAACTTGTATCGTTTCGCTATTAATGTTTATTCTAATTATTTAAGTTTTTAGTTAGCATCATAGTAGCAGAATCCATATTAATATTTTCACAAAAGTGCTTTTGGGGAGGAAAATGCGAAGAGCAGTGTACTGTGAATGCAATGCAGAGTTTTTTTATATATTTAAAAAAACAAAATATTAATAATTTTTATTCACATATTTTGCTATCATTATTGGTTTCCTTTAAAAATAGCAACCATTTTGTATAAGGAATACTTTCAGTTGAATTTGTGGCTTTGATTAAATATGAATTTAAAATGAGATACAGTGGCATTTTTAATGATGTGCAAGTTGTAGGTGACTGATATTTTGGACCAGGTATTAGTTTGCAAGTCTAGAAATAGGTACCACAGTCTATTATATGCTCTCCTAAAGTTTTTGTTACTTTTTCTGTCAATTCGACTGCAGCTCTCTGTGGCAAACAATATTTTTAATTTAAAATATTAGTACAAGCTTTTCGTAAGTTTATTTCTGTTTTGATATGAAATCCTCAGTTTTTGTGGTAGTATTTATTTATGTAAAGCAGAAAACAAATTAACTTTTTACAGAGATGTATAAATTCTTTTGAATCAGCTTGCTGGCTTCATGGAGTACTAATGTACCGTTTGAATTTTTCACTACCAGTAAGCTTTGTGACTATAGACTGTGCAGGTAATAAGTATGCAGAAAACCACCTGGTACATTCTATATCAATTACAAGTTACTGATTTCATGTGCACTCCATGTTGGAGTTTTACATAAATGATTTAACAAGGCAGTAAGTGACAAGCAAATATATTTATTTATTTCATTATAGTAAGCATTGTATGATAGATCAGTTTTTAAGATTACGGATTAGAAATGGTAAAGAGAATATGGTTAAGAAGTGCCATGCTGAATGTTAACTGTGCTTTAAGTAATTACTTTTATTTACAAAACAAAAAAACATTAAAATTAATCCAACTATAAAAGTAATATAATTTTTTAATAACCTTCTTTATTCCTGCTTTAATTTTTTTTTTTATTTGTTATTCTACGCACTTGATTGTTCAGGTTGATCCATATTATCAGACCATATTAAAAGACAAAAATTGAAACTTAATTTATTAAAAACTTTACAGAAGATGCTATATCATCAGTCACTTGTATTAAACTATATTTTATTCATCTGTGTTTTATACAAGTGAAGATATACGTAGCATCTTCTGTGATGTTTAAAAAAAAAATAAAAAAAATTTAATTAATAGAAATTGTCTGCATTAGGAGTAATTTGCCAAACTGTTGAACGTTGAAGTGTTGCAATTAAATTGCTGTAAATAGCAAGCATGCTGTCACAGGTTTGAACATGTCAGTGCTTCCCTGACCCTTAGCTCGATGGGCACAGTTTTTCGTCGCTCAGTCTTGATGTAGCAATCATCTGTTCAAGTCCTTGCACTAGTGTCTTGTCAAAAAAATTGTGTTCAGATGGACTAACGAGTTAACCTCAAGTTTCTTGTCAAATTGGGAAAACCGCTACAGAAGTTTATGTTAAAGGAAGTGAATGTTTATTGCACACACAAGTTTTTGTGTGGTTTAAATGATTTAAAGAGAGAGGTGAAATGAACAAAGATGATCCAGAACCTAAACAAACCCTCAATATCAAATGCAGACTTTTTTAATAAGTATGGATTTGTCTACGTTCACTGGATCCCTAAAGGTCAGACAGTCAATCAACATTATTACATTGAGGTTCAGCCTACCCTTAGTGAACAAGTAGATGAGAAGACGAACATCCAATTTGTGGAAGCGCAATTCCTGAATGCTTCGACAAAATAATGCGTCAGCCCATTTTTCCTTATCTATGAAGGTGTTCTTTGTAAAATAAGGCATCACCAAGTTGGACCACCCACGTACTCACCCTACCTGGCCCCCTGTGACTTTTTTTATTTCCTAAGGTAAAATTGTTGTTTAAAGGGACAGAATTTGACAGTGTGGAAGCAGGGAAAGCAAAAGTGGCGGAGGTTGTAAACAAGCTGACAAAAGAAGCAGACTTCCAGCACTGCTTTCTATGATGGAAATTTGTAGGGATCGGCAAGGAGAGATATTGATGGGGATAAACTTCGTAATGAAATTGAGAAAATAAATAAATTAGTTTCAATTTTTGTGTTTTTTTATACATGCTATTGAAGGTGGATCCACCAAAACATGTGAAGACGGGTTCTCATGAGGCGATTCTGATTGATTGGCTAATGTCAATGATAAGGATTGAATCATGAGAACAAATGGTTCAATTGAGTTGAATCTAGCTGAATTCTTTTGATTCAATCAATATTGAATCGATTGATGTGACAGCTGGTCAACGTTTTTTTTTACATTCAACTGTTGAATTAAACAATCAAATTGGTAAATCCACATGCACTAACCAGCTATTCTATTGCCACATGTTCAATGGCTTTGAAAAACATTAATTGGTCAGAAACTATTACGTATGACTTTTTAGATTTGTATCAAAATCTTGAGTGTTTATAAAATATTAATTTCCGTTATATAAAAATAAAGATGCCTGACAAATACACCCAAATGTCTCCTTTGATGCTCATAATTTAAGTCATTATAAAATCCAATTATGAACCCAATGAAACTGGGGTTTTTGTGATTTTTTTATAGCAAAATTTTGTATTTCATCAACTGGAGTTTTAGAAATTACATTAATGCAAGCACTGGCAATATCATTTATTGGCATCTCTGATGCTGATTCAATTTGAACAGTACAGTTCAATGTCCATTGAATATACAGAATTGATGAATTAAAATTACCTCGTAAAAACCTGCCTTAAGTATGCAGAATAATAGGTCAAAGGAAAATTAAAGTAGCGACAAAGAAACAAAGTAAAAAATTAAAATATTTTTCGTGGCAATTTTTAAAATTTGTCATCTATCATTTTGTTTTGTACGACCATCACACCCAGATGTCAGAAACTACAAGAGAAAGCAACAAATGGTTTTCGGTTTTGTAATCTACACAAAAATTTTGTGGGCTTAAATTGGGTTTGAATTTTCGGTTTTGACCGGAAGTGGCCCAAAACCGGAAGTCAAGAAATCAAAGTCGAAATTTGGAAACAAAAATAATGTTATTCGATTTATCTTAAAAGAGTTGATGCAGAAATCATTGGGTTTGAAATTCTGGTTTCGACTGGAAGTGGCCCATAACCGGAAGTCAAGAAATCAAAATCTGAATTAGGAAACAAAAATAGTGTTATTCGATTCCTCTTTAAGAGTAGATACAGAAATCTTTAATGGTTTTCGCCACAAGTCAAAGGTCAGCCTTTTAAAAATAGCCACCTGCCATGAGATGCATTGTCTCGTGAAAGGAATTTTTATGTTTGATTTAATTATCGTTGTTAATTAATATCTTTTTACTACATGCCGGTGAGGGTGAAAAGTGCAGTTGATGGGGGTGTCAAGTAGGGAAAAGACCTTAATAGAAACTGCTGTAGCTGTAGCAGTTGGTGTTCCTAATATTCACTTGTATCAGGTCTAAAATATTTGTCTCGTATGACTCGGCTCTTCACTAGTTCTGATAGCTTTATTAGGTACTAAGTACAAAAAGTATCACGTACTTTGAGTGCAAGACTTGTGTTTTTTCATGTTATATTTTTCAACCAAAAGCATATTCCTTCCAGTTGATAAGCAGGACTGGTTTGGAAGCTAAACTTATTTTTCATATTTTTAGTAGATGATAAAGTTAAGACATTGTTAATACTTCAACCACAATTTTATGCAAAAATGGAAAATATTTTTTTTGCAAGTATTGGATCAGCTATCTAAATAACTGTTTTTCTTTTGACCACAATCCTGTATAGTTATACAAAACTTATAGTAATCATATATAGAATTTCTTGTGCATGTAAGACTAAAATCTAACTCATGTTGTTTATTATTAATATTAGATTTGGTTTAAAATATTTCAAACAAAATTATTTTCATTATTCTTGTAAATAAATACAATTACAATTAATATCATTGCATTTTACTTCAGGATAAAATTATTTCTATTTATTATTCCCTACTGTATTATTTTAGCAAACTAAAACAAACAGACTTTGTAAAATGTCAACATTTCCTGCTTAAATCATTAACAATGGCCGAAAGAATATATGGGTGTACCTGTGCACATGTTTCCGCACAGCTACTGATGTTATGATATCACATTCGGTAGATCTTTCCTCATCTCACCATAACTCAAGATCATAAAATAAATTTTTTACTTTGGTTGTCATCAATAGGAATTTAATAAAATATTGCAATTATAATAAAACTGTTTATAAAGATTCTTGAATTAATGGTTGCAAAAGATGGACTGTGTTTCGACAAGTGAATTTTTCGAATACTCAAAAATTGTTGAATAGGGATTTTTGCAAGTTCAAGGCGAAAATTATATATGTGAAGGTGAAGATGGTATACAAAAGGTATTTAAACTTTAGGACAAAATAAAAATAAATTAAGGTATACCTAAAGAAGTCATTGAATGACTAATTTTAGTAAGGACATACATTAGATTAAAACATCTAAATAGCTGTCCAACATTTACAGCTTAAGAAGGTAATCATTAAAACCTAGATAAATTTGAGTACTGAATGATAATTATTTCAATAAAGGTATTTATATATGTCATTGATCTTATTTATTTACTAGCATACCCCGTGCGGCTTCACGCGTGAAACGTACAATCAATTTTTTCTAAATAAATATGTAACAGAAATTGTGTAGCTGCTAGTTGACTGTATACCCCAACGTACACACACACACACACACATTTTGATAAATACTCCCCGTGAACATCTCTCAGTAGTCTTTAAACCAGTGATCTTCAACCTGCGGCCTGCCGCGTGAATTTTAGCAGCCCGCAGAACGATTTCAGTTTTTTAACAAAGAGCTTAGAACATTGCATCATTTTGTTGATTTTTAAACTAGTGAAAGATAAAGAATGTCAAGTTTCCCATTGAACTGAAAAATCACCATTTTGATGTTTTTAGTTTGGTTTTGAGTTTTGTAACATGTTTAAGTATAAGTATATGTTTCAATATTGACATTTACTGTCATTTTCAACCTATATAAGCTTTTAAAAAAAAATCATGTTATTTTTTTTAACCTGACACAAAATTTTCATACATGTTTATACTTTATTGTTGTTGTTTAGGTCATCAGCCAAAAGGCTGGTTTGAACCTCTAGAGGTTTTACTAAGTAAAACGAGGAGTGAGGTGGTTTACCGTTGCCTTCCTCACTGAGTGGAAAAGTACGCTTATCAGCATGCCGGGCCCTCTGAAAAACACATATTTTCCATTCTGCAAACGACACCTTCACTTCATTCACCACAGGGTCTGGCTGTATAATGAAATTCATTACTTTCAGATAAAATAACTCTGATTAGTGTCTTTTACACCTCTACCTCTTCTGTTCTTAAATAAATCAGTCATTAATTGACTAACCATGTGATAAGAAACAGAACTATTTATTTTAGCCCTGCAACGAACAGATTGAGTGTAAATAATTTGACACTCCACCTGCCTGTTAGGGACAGATACTTTATATATTCATATACAAATATACATACATACATAGTTCAATGCAGCCCTCAAGCCCACCCATAATAAAAATTTGGCCCTTAAAAGATAAGGATTAAGTTAAGATAAGGTTGAAGAACACTGCTTTAAATGGATGTACTGTACTTCAACAAAAGTACACAGACAAAACAATATTTTGATCATTTCCCCCACATATCTCACCATCATCAAACCCCTTCATCTACTTCAATGGCTATGCGTATTCACATGTACACACACACACACACACACACACACACACACACATATTTATGAAAATCTTCATTAGGGCTCTCGGGTTATAATTTTTGAAAATTTAAAAATAAAATGTTGCTGCGAATATAAATATAGATATGCTGTTAAAATTTCATAAAAATCCGAGTAGTGTTGTAAATCAGCCTGCACAAAAAAAACTCGCTTTGTTGTTATAATATTAGTGTTGATAAAGTTTATTTTTAATTTTTAAGGCGTATTACAGAAGAAATAAAAATAATTGAGCGTGCAGGTCCCAGATTTGATTCGTAGCTATAGGGTCTGGAAATTATTACAAGTCAAAACCTATAATTCCAGTTAAAAACCCAACGTTGTCGCAATAACCAAGCTGTTGATGCGACTTTAATAAAAGTAAACTAAAATAAATAATTGATATGTGTGAATTGTACATGTTTACTGATTATTCTTTTCTAATTTAACATTTTAAAATATTATAAATAGTTTTTGACTTACGTGGTTCGGCTGGATTCCAAAATCAAGAATTTAGCTTGTTTTTTAGTTGTCAATACTTAGAATTAGGAGAAACCAACAGATTTTATCAGTTGTGACCTCTAGTAGCCATTTAAAAAACTTCCAAAAAGTAGCTTAATGTACTGCAGAAATCCTACTTATTCAGGGACTAGTGGCATCTCTGAAACACACAGTAATTTACACGTGTTTTAAAAAAGTTCTTTCCCATGAAACGTGGGGTTTCTGGGGCTGATGAAATATTTATGGATAAATATTTACCAGATAGAAAACTTCTTTTTGTAGAAAAAGTGGGTTTGTATTTAAAAGTGTCATCTGTATTTTTTACTCATGACTAAACTGAAACACATTTCTTGCTTATTTTTCTACCAGTTGTAGTTTTCTCAGCTGGTAAAGATTGTGTGTTCTCAGATAGAGTTGCCCAAAACAATCCGTTTCATCAAAAATATTAATTTAACTCGACTGACAACTCTTAAATTAATTCATATCATTCAGATCTTTTTCTGAAAGGCTTAACAGATTCTCATAAGTTTTCTTGTTTGATATGTAACTTTGATGAATTATAGATGGGACTGACTGATCAGAGCTCACCAAAAACTATTAAAGTTCCATATTTCAGCATCAGATAAATTAACTCTACTAAGAAAATATTTTTGTAGTCCAATATAAGCGTTATCCATTTTAATGGGGTTCATTATAATGAGGTTATATTGAACTTGCAAATATGGTTAGTTCTATTGTACTGTACCCGAATGTAAATCATCAATGGTTCAATTTATGTTTATATTAATCCACATTAAATACAGTAGTGTATTTATTAAAGTATTGTATTTCAAAGCAGTACATTTTGTTCATAATTGAAATATATATTTCTAACCACCAGAATACGGTAACATAAAACACTTACCAATTTGTATAGCGCTTTCGTGTATCTTGTACACATCTTCAGTAAATTAAAATTTTTTACGTCAAAATTTAAAACTTCCTGCTCCTACCATGGTAGATAAGGAATCACCACATTCCTTATACATGAAAGCGCTATAAAAATTGGTAAGTGTTTTATGTTATCGTATTCTGGTGGTTAGAAATATACATTTCAATTTTAAATAATATGTTTGTACAGTTATTATTACTTATGTAAATTATACTTCATTGTAACCATTACGGATATCATGGTAGTTGGTGGTGTGTACTATCTAGCTGCCGGCTCCATAAGTTTGCCAGAATGAGTAATATTCAAACTGTATCTACATGACAGTACGAAAGTAGCTAGTAGAATGACTACGATTCTTTGCTGTGTAAGCACATTTTCAAAATATGGCTACGCTGGAAGATAAGAGTTAAAGTGGAGCTGTTAGTAATGCTTGATATTGAAGATTCCAATAATGTGATACTCTCCATAGTGTTCCTGAAGGAATTTATTACACATGAATTCTCGGTTAGAATTTTCCTGTTTTGAAAATTTAGTAAACATTTAAAAAAAAAATAATTGGCCTATATACTATATCTGTTCCATTTGTAATGCCGGTTTAATTATTTTGCAATATCTATACGAGGTGTGGCTATTAAATAACGAGACTAACGTTGTAAAAAATTGTATTTTTATTTTATACATAATCACTTATTGTCACCTTCAATATACACTCCTTCTCTATCTCTACAACACTCCATGCGAATTTTCCATTGTTGGAAGTCATCTTCTGTCAGCTTTTTCAGGACTTGTGCCACTTTCTCTTTTACAGCTTCCACAGACTCAAATATTGTTCCTTTTAATGCAGATTTCACCTTAGGGAACAGGTAGAAGATAATAACATGTGATGAAACATGGTTTTTTACTTTTGATCCGGAAACGAAGCACCGATCCATGCACTGGAAGAGCCGAATTTCACAGAGAGCCAAAAAAGCTCGAATGAGCAAGTCAAAATTTAAAGCAATGATGATTGTTTTATTTTTATATCCATGGGATTGTGTAACTTCACTGGGTTCCTGAAGGTCAAACAATTAATTAATATTACTACCTTGAGGTACTTTCTAAACTATGTCAAAGAGTAAGGAAAAACGCCCCGAAATGTGGAAGGACAAATCATGGGTTCTCCACCAAGACAATGCGCCAGCTCATTCCGCGTTATCTGTCAAGAGGTTCCTAGCCAAGCACAGCATCTCAGTGTTAGAACTTCCACCTTATTCACCAGATCGTGCACCATGTGACTTCTACCTGTTCCCTAAGGTGAAATCTGCATTAAAAGGGACAAGATTTGAGTCTGTGGAAGCTGTAAAAGAGAAAGTGGCACGTGTCCCAAAGGAGCTGACAGAAGATAACTTCCAGCACTGTTCCCAACAATGGAGCGTTGTAGCGATAGAGAAGGAGTGTACGAGTATATTGAAGGTGACAATAAATGATTATGTATAAAATAAAAATACAATTTTTTACATCAGTTCTCGTTATTTAATAGCCACACCTTGTATATCTTTTTATGGTTTTATTAGAATCTTGTCAAAAGGTGACTGACATCATTCAGTTTCTAGAAAAATACCACTCGATTGAACACTGCCAACCCCAGTTCCTGTTACTCCCACCCCTCTTCTTTCTCACCATCTTCTGTCCACATCCACATCCACTTCATCCCTTCGTTCTCTTCTTTCTTCATGGTTCTTCAGATTTTATAATTTTGATATCCCAAATTTCTACCGAAATTATCAATTTTCACCATGTCTACGTTCTTGTTACCCTAATTTTTTTTACGTCTGACTTTTGCAATTTCTGCTAATGCAGATTGTGGATAAAGATGATAATGAAAATGAGTGATGAAAAAATCCAGACCTGACTAATTATTCTTGGCATTGGATGGAAGGTGATGGCAGATGTCTGGAATGGAAGTAGCTGGACTAGGGTTCACCAACCCAAACGCTATACTTGTAGATAACCCTTCAACCTTCTTTTTATACAGTGTCCCATGGAATTTAAACCATAAGGAAATAGCATCGATTTTGATTAGTTTGTTAATTTTTCTTCCCACAAATAAATGAAGACTTGTTATAGTCTGGAATCATTAGAGAACGTTTAAACCTTTTAAAAAATATCAATTTTGGTACATTTTAAGCTGTATTTTAGCTTAAATACAGAAATTTGTAATGTTTTTCCATTTAAGTATTGTAAATTTTATTAACTTTCCGCATTGGAGTAATGTTAACGTTCTGGTCTGGAGATGTAAAGATAGGTGGTTCGAATCCATTAGTGGTAAAATTTTTTTATCGTTCAAAAAATATTGGAAATGTTAAAAAAGTTATTTATTTTTAAATTTTCACTATTTGTTTTATCATCAAAAATTATGTACTAAAATTTTTTTTTTTGCAAGCAAATTCAGTATTTTAAATATTTCCTTTAGCAACATTTAATTTTTCAGACAGCTAATTGTTGTAATAATTTTAGATTATTGCAACAATCTAGATTGTTGATGATAAAACAAATTGTCAAAATTAAAAAATAAATAAATATTTTTTTTTTTAAATATTTCCAATATTTCTAGTACAATAAAAAAAATTTTACCGCTGATGGATTCGACTCAAGTATCTTTACATCTCCAGACCAGAACATACTACAAGCATAACAATGTGAAAAGTTGATAAAATTTACAATATTTAATGGAAAAAAAGCCGGCCGCGTTGGCGATGTTGGTAACGTGCTCGCCTCTCATCACGCGGTCTTGGGTTCGAATCCCACTCGGGCATGGCATTTTTTCATACGTTACAAAAAATTCATTTCATCCTTCACCGTCTGCATTAGCAGCAATTTGCAAAACAGTCGGACATTAAACCAAAAAGAAAAAAAAAATGGAAAAAACCCACCGGGTTGGTCTAGAGGTAAAGTTGTCGCCAAAATCAGCTGTTTAACAGCTGATTTTCAGAGACGAAGGTTCCGGGTTCAAATCCTAGTAAAGGTAGTTACTTTTATACGGATTTGAGTGCTAGACAGTGGTTACCGGTGTACTTTGATGGATGGGGTTCAATTAACCATACTCTCTCAGGAATGGTCGGCCTGAGTCTGTACAAGACTACACCTCATCTTCACGTCATACACATCCTTCTCATCTCATTGGGTCATTGGGTTGCTTATTGTTCTGAAATTGAACAGATTGCAATGTACACACATAAGGGATTTAAAAAAAAAAAATGGAAAAAGGTTACAAATTTCTGTATTTAAGCTGAAATGCAGCTTAAAATGTATCAAAATTGATATTTTTTAAAGGTCTAAACATTTTCTAATGATTCCTGACTATAACAGGCTTCGTTTATTCGTGGGAAGAAAATATTAACAAACTAATCAAAATCAATGCTATTTTCCTATGGTTCAAATTCTGTGGGATACCTGGTATGTACAGGTAATGCCCAAAACCAGGATAGAGAAATGATATGCCATGCTAACTTGAGGCAGCCCAAACTGACCTGTAGGGTCATTAGCCTCCTGGCCGCAACCTACCCTTTTACAATTTTGGAGGCTAATGACCCTGCAGGTCAGTTTGGGCTGCCTCAAGTTAGGATGGCAGGAATTTTAACAAGATTCTAATCAGGCTTTTAAATGCTTCGTATAAATTAATAATAAATTATAAAATATTTTTTTGCAAAATTTCATAAAATTACAAAACATTGCAAAAATATTTAAGATTCATGTTCACTGGTCAATTAACAGAATTATAATAAAATATTTTTGTTACATTAGAAACAACCTTTCAACCTTTCACCATGTTAACTATATTGTTATTTAAATTAAAAATGTAGTGATATTAATTTGTTAAAAAAATCTACGCATGAACAAACCTTGAACCATATTACATAAATTTACTGATTTATCTGTGCTTTTTATTTATGCGCAAAGTGGGAAATTAACCTACCACCTAACTATGGTTTCACATGTTCTAGGGTACATGAATATAGGGCCTCATTTTTTGATATTTGGTCATCCCAAATCAAAATATCAGGATATGAGCGTATAGATTTAAAGGTGTTATCATTTCCTTTGTGTACTGCCTGTGGATGTTAGAGCCATTCCTGTAATCATGTTTGATCCATGATTTTAACGCTATTTTATTATTCAGCTCTAAACTTTAATAAAATTTGACACCATAAAATACTCTTACTCTCACCTGATTAAAAAGTAATTGGTTCTTTCGGATATAATTTATCCGTCATCTATTGCATTATAAAATACATCAATGCATACACCCTTTCATCAGTTCATGTATTTATGTTACAACTAATAATAAATACATAACATTTGAAAGGACCTATTGACTTTTTTAATTAGGTGAGTCATATAAGTATAAGAATGAGTCACATGAGTATATAATGTAAATATAGGTATATCTAATATAATGTACATCTAGAGTAATATTTAAATTTGTTTATTTGAAGTTGCATTAACAGCTTGATCATTAGCGACTATGGTGAGTTAAGAAACTGTAGTGATGGGTTTTGGCATGTAATAATTTTCAGACTGTAGTCAGGAATTAAACCCGGGACCTTCGCTTAATATGCTAGTGCGCTATCCACTACATCACACAGGCAGCCATTTTTCATTTTACGTTGTTTACTAATGTTAGGTTATGTTGTTAATTATTTACATTATCAAGAGAAAGTCATGTTAGTGTTTCACACCAGATTTTTTAATATATTTTTTGTTTTTAGGATCCAGAAACCGTACCTAAAAGATCTTCACGGATTCGTAAAGTTAGGAATTCAACTGATTATCCTCAGCAGAGACAGGATAGATGTCGTTGGACAATTGAAGAAAAGAAAAAATTACTGACTGCTCTAAAAAAGTATGGTTATGAGAATCTAGAAAAAATTGCTCTAGAAATTGGCACAAAAACTGAAACAGATGTATTACTTGCAATAAGGTATTGGAGACGATTAGCTGTTAATGTAAATTCAAGATCAATTAATATTGCTAAAGTTCATGCTAGAAGGTATTCACATTTACAACAACGTAAGGATACAAATAAAAATCAACAAAGAATAGAATCATTGTTGTGTATTGAATCATGGATTAAGTTTTTTCAGTCAAAATTGAAAGCTACAAGTGAAAGTGAAGGTGCTTATTGTTTTTCAAATATATTTTTGACGATTGCAAAATTTGAGGCTCATCCAGATCCAAAGGATGCAGATGGACTAGACTTTCAGTGAGTACATTCTCTGTTTTAATATATTTTTAACCCTTTTGCTACCACCGTTATTTTCGTTACATGATTTCATGTGCCGATTTATGTTTTAACATTTTTTATTGTATTTACACTAAATATACGTACAAAGTGCAAGATTTTTGCAAAAACAGTGATTTACTAAAAAATAGAAGAATACAATGTTTACTGTGTGCCGAGGTCTAAATAGTAACTATAGGTTCACTCCCAGCTTTTTAAAAGAGATACGAGAGAGCGCTAGGCAGACCCGAAGCATATACGGAGCCGGCACAGAGAAAACACACCCAACTCCGAAGGGTGTTTGGACCTGGCAGTGGAAGGGTTAATATACTCTTATCTATACTAATATTATAAAGAAGTTTGTTTGTACGATGTCATCTCAGAAACTACTCAACTGATTTAACCCTTTCAGTGCCGAAACAATATTTAAAAGTTTGATCTTAAGGGCCATTTAATTTGAATAAGAGTATACAAAAAGTGACAGCCCTATTTCGAAAACTTGCCGGCGTAAGCCTGCCATTGCCAACCAAAATTTCAACGTTACAGAAAAATAAAATTTCCTGTTAAAAATTAATTTTTATTGTGTTCATAAAAAAAAGAATACGATCTAACACTAAAAATATTCAAAATAGTTTTTTTTAGTTTATTTAAAGTAGCATAGTTTTTCAGCTCAGTGGCTCATGTAATTACTGCAAAAACTCAATTTTGAAAAATTGTCAAGATAATACGTACAACTTTTCTCACCTTTCATGTTGGGAAAAAAAAGTAAAAATCATTAAATTAAGAAAAAATGAAATGTTTAATATATTTTTTCTTTCTAGCACTGACAAGAGAAAGTATGTAAATATTATCTACAAATTTACCGTAATTAGAGACGTAAAACTGTACTGTTATTGTATATAAAGTGGTTTAGATTAAATTATGTTTTGTGTTCAAGGCATGAGTTATCTCATTTTGTCTTTGGAAATTTTTAGTAATAACTCTTAAATCGTATTCTCATACTTGTTTCAGGGAGCTTTATTTATGGTTGAATGATTTAATAAATGGAAAACCAATGAAGAAGTTACCTGGACATATGATGCTTTTTATATTAAATTCATTTGAAGAATTATCTAATGTATCAAGAAACAGTGAATTACGAACATTACTGTCACATGTTAATCGTATGATTGAACATTCATGGACACCAAAACATGTTAAGCAATATGGAAGAAATATAAAATCGGAGGAGTCTGTAAGTTTATCTAATTGTATTTTTTTATTACAAATTATTACCTACTTTGTGTGATCTAAAGATAACCTATATTATAATAATAATCAGCATACAATACCATAGAATCTGGTTAATTGGTACACATATATCCAAGTACAAACTGTTCCGATAAAATTAAGTGACATTATAGAAAAAAAGTACATAAAATTTTCAATAATGGAATTAAACCTAATCTAAGCTATTCATAGTAATAATTTTATGTTTTAATTAGAAAGTTATGAGTTAAAATAAGAAAAATAAAAAAATAGAACAAGAAAACTTAATGTAGTAGGTATTTAAATTGTTGATTTCTGCGCTGCTATTCAGGACAGGCCTTGAGCATAAAGAAAATATGAATCTCTTTCACATGTCATTTGGCAATGATGGAAAGATTGTTTTACTTGATTACAAACAAATTATAAAAGCATTGCATTGCAATAAGTTTGCTCTAAGGTTTTTCAAAATCACCGTCTATACCTTAACGAACTAGAGACTGCAGATGAAGGCGGAGCATAGTGACCTAGATCACAGCACAGCCATACGGTATTGACTTTCGTTAATTGTATCCTGCTTTGTCACATTGTGGTACCGCACTGTGGATGACAGCCAAACAAAAATTCAGCTGGAGTTCGGTGGAACAGAGTGTAACTTAGCGAAGGGGCAACCTCACGCCTGACCTTGGCTAGATCTCATTTACAGTCTTTATTTTGTTGGGGTTAGTTACATGCGTTATTTTTTGCATTATTATTTCAGCAAACTGAATTCAGCCATCAACCTCTATTTCATCACGTGCCTGTATACCCCCACTCATATGATTTCATTTCACCATTATTTTAAATGCAGCTGTTTTATATACTTGCATTCAAGTAACTTGTAATTAAATTGATTTCTTCCTTTTGACTTTCTTCAAAATCTTTGGTATTTTACATCACTCGCCAGTTAAATCTCTTTTCAACAGTATAACACTTTCAGCACTTTATTTTTCTTTTGTTTAAACGGATGTACACCATCATGAAATGAAAGTAAGAGCTTTTAATGAGAAAATTAACAAAATAACGGATGTACCTAGACAATGATTTTGAAGAAACTTAGAGCAAGCTTATTGCAATGTAATGCTTTTATAATTATTTATTTGTAAAAGTAAAACAACCTTTTTATCAATGGCAAATGACATGTGAAAGAGAGAGTCATATTTTCTTTATGCGCAAGGCAAATGCCTGTTCTAAATAGGCACTAGTCACATATAATTGAAGTGAATCCCCATTGTCCCTTTCATTTAATTTTCGTTCCAGAACATTTGTCCTTTGTAAATGGCAAGTATTATATTCATCAGCTGTCTTTGTTAATTTCTAGTAATCTTCTTTATAAGCACTTGAAAAAAATTTATTAAAATATCCCTTTACTGATAACACTATGTAAAAATAATTCCTTCTATTATTTCTACATGCATTTTCCATATAAGCAATGCGACATGCCTTCCGACTTAACTGGCCATCTGTTTTTCAGTCTACCCACATCTCTTCATCTAATATGAATTAACATTTCGCCCATCGATCCTCACTTATTCTTATCCAGTACTTTTCCCATTTCTCTCTGTAGTTACAAACTTTTTCAAAGAGAGAGAGGGGAGACACTTAAAAGGGCACACATCCTTCATTTTTAATGTGATCTATCAAACACCTTTTTTGTTTGTTTAACGTCTGACTGTTCTGCAATTACTGCTAATTCAGACGGTGAAGGATGAAATGATTTTTTTTTGTAATGTATGAAAATATGCTATGCCTGAATGGGATTCGAACCAAAGACCGCATGATGAGAGGCGAGCTCGTTACCAACTATGCCAATGCGGCCGACTAACACCCCTTAACTTGTCTCAAGAATTACACTTCTGGTGCCTGAATTTGGCTTTTTACTTTCCTCCCAAGTAACCATACAGTAGTACTGTACTGCAATTTTGGAACGGGCAATAATTTTTTCTTTAGTTATAATGATTTTGAAAATAACCTTGTATTTATATCTGTATTTCAGGAAGAAACAGCATGCTCAAATATGCGAGAATTAATTAAATTGGCTGATATAAACCCAATTGAATTACCCGCTGATAGCGGTATTAGAAAAACTTTAAACATGTGTCAAGCCCAATAAAAACAAAAAATGGAGACAATAACAGGTAGAACAAAGAAGAATAACCAACACATATATGATTTATAAATACATGATAAATTTATGTCAATCATATTAATAAATACATTTGTACATTAATAAATAAATAAACGAACATAAATTAATTTTTTTTTAGTAACAATCATTAGTACAACATTGGAATGATGGTTTTATTAGTAATAATAAAAATAATCACAATAAATAATAATAATAATAATAACAATAATGATTCTTTTATTAATGACAATGATACTTTTTTATTAGGTAATTAGCAATAAGTAAATTTATTAGTTTTTATTAGTTTCATACATTCACGTACATGCATACATACTTTTTCAGAATTAAGTTTGTTATTTTAATAAGTTAGTGGTTTGTTTTATTTACATATTAATTATAGTTTTATATATATAGTAATAACAACAACATTGTAAATTACATTAGATAACAATAGTTATTTATTTATCTGACATGTCATTTATACAAGAAAAATACATTCAAACCTATCATTATATTCACTCGATTTTCATTTATACTATTTTTACAATCATCCTGGATATGCATATTGGTTTAAGAAGTAATTATATAAGTAATTTAATAGCAATAAAAGAGAAGTCACAATTATTATTTTATTTAATACGAAGAAAATGAAAGTTTTAATTTTTTTTTAGAAAATGAAGATAGTTTTCAGTTGAAACAATGCATATTAGTTAATGTATATGAGCTGACAATTTCTAATTAATTTCAATTCCAGTAATTATTTTCATTTGTTTGTTGAAAATGTTACATTATTATATTAATACTTTCCATATTTTTTTGACAATTTACTTTTCTTTATATCAAAATCATGATTTCTGAAATAATTGAACGATCTACACATCTAAGTCACTTATTAAATTTTATATTTATAATAAAATTATAGCATTGTTAATTCAATTGAAACTTTTTGTCAATTACAAATTATATATGCATGTTTTTCAGTTTACATTACATAACTTATTGTTCATAATTAAATGGAAAATATGTTTTAACCATTTCCATATTATTCCTCTTTGAAAAATTACATAAAATAAATTTTAAGTGTTGTATCCATAGTTCAAGACAGTAGTTCCAAATATATGGTCAATGGACCTCTGCACTGAACTACTTCTAAATGGTAAATGAGAGTTATAAAAACAAAAGAACAGTACAAAAAATTTTGACTACATAATATTTACGTATAATTTAGGGTAAATTGTATTGTAGAATGTGTATTAAATAAATTTTTAGTTTTTCATATTTTTTAAAAATTTATTGAACGTTGCATCACTATCTTGGTCATTAGCGAGTAGTTTGGATTTTGACTTGAGAAAATTTTCAGACGCTAGCCGTGAATCAAATCTAGTACCTCTACATTGTAGGCTAGTGCGCTAACCACTCTGCTGTGGAGGTGGCCAGTTTTTCTTATTAGGTACAATATAATCCACCAGGTTGGTCTAGAGGTAAAGTCGTCGCCAAAATCAGCTGTTTAACAGCTGATTTTCGGAGACGAAGGTTCGTGGTTCAAATCCTAGCAAAGGTAGTTACCTTTATACGGATTTGAATGCTAGACAGTGGTTACCGGTGTACTTTAATGGTTGGGGTTCAATTAACCATACTCTATCAGGAATGGTCGACCTGAGTCTGTACAAGACTACACCACATTTACACGTCATACACATCATTCTCATCTAATTGGGTTATAGAGTTGCTTATTGTTCTGAATTGAACAGATTGCAACGTACACAAATTAGGGATTACAAAAAAAAAAGTTTACAATATACAAATTGATAATTTTTGTATAACCCTATAATGGAAAGATACTATGGCTAACCGATCCACCATTCTCAAACAGACTCATCAGGGTCTTTGAAAGTTAGATAATTGGGAACCTGTCGTTTAAGATAATAAAAAGGTCTTTATGGTTAACAAACAATTTTGTAGGTTAATAGGATAACCCTCTAAGGGTTGTCAATAGATAACAGGTTAGTAAACAAATACGTCTTCCAATGTCAAATATTATTAAATGTAAGTATAATAACCACATATTAAATACATAAAATCAAATTTAAAAATACTGTAAGGTTACTCTTTCGTTCACTAACCTTTTTCTCCGCTGCTTCAAATCTCTTTTCACCGAGTATTGTACACTTTCATGTTTCGATGGATCCATCATCACCAGAGCATGCATAATACAATACAACTGGTGTAACACAATAGAAAAGAACTAATCTTCCAAAACCCTACACAAAAAAAGTAAAATCAAATATTATTTAATTATACCAATCCCATTGTTTTCTCTAAATTTAAAAATCATGTAATCCTACGTTACTCCAGAAGCTAACAACTGTGAAAGCATTTTTAAAATTGGTTAGGTAGTTTCTGAGATTACCTCATACAAACAAACAAACATTAGTTCCTTGTAATATTAGTATAGATTATTAGTCTTTTATAATTTACCAAACTAATATACTTTTAAATCCAAGATCCAATGTGTTAGAATTACAATTTAAACGAATTTAAAGCAACGAGACATTCTAATACATAAGTTTGAATAATTAACATAAATTTTGTGGATACTACTTAAGATTGCTTGATATTTATCAACACTTCTTTTAGGAAATGGTTAAAAACATAATTCTATTATAAAAACAAGAAATTAATAATAGATTTAATACATGTATTTTTACACTTATTGTACAGGATTATAAGTTTTTTTTAATAACTGCTAAATTCAGTTGGTTTTGATTGACATCTTTAATTTGTAAAATATTTAAAATTTAAATTAATTTAATTTAAAATAATGAATGTGCTTTTATACATAATAAAATAAATATTCAAGTGTTCATAATTAATTCAGTTTAATTTATTTTTACAGAACCTGAGTTTCCTTTAATGATAAATTATCATTTAAATTCTTTAAAAGTGTTATGTGAAATTTGTATAACTATTCTATAAATAAAATTGGTAATGTGTTTTACAGTTCTATTGGTTGATTGTTTTACTATTTACTAATTTTTAGAAAAATGTATTCATATTTTTTTTTACAGAATGGTGAATTACTGCAGTTGAAAATACTCCATACATCTCATAGCTTATAATAGCTTAGTAGCTTCAATATTTCTACAAATAAATTAACATAACTAGTATAAAATTTTAATTAACATGTTCAATAATGTAAATAATATTTAATTTAGATCGCCGCCATAGCGTAGTGTTAATGCGCTAGCCTACAACGCGGAAATCCCAGGTATGATTCCTGGCTAGGGTCTGGAAATTTTCATAAGTTAAACCCACTGTTATGTAACCCACCATATTTGCTAATAACCCAGCTGTTAATGGGACTTAAATTAAAAAAAATTAATTTCATCATTATAATGTAAATAGTGGTCAAGTATGCATGTGTACTTGAACTGAAACGTTTCAATCTCTTATCAGAGAGGAAAGTATTTCATTTATTGGGCAGCTATTTGGTGTAATGGTAAGTGCTACTGGCTTTTATGCCAAGGATCCTGTGTTCAATTCCCGGTCAGATCAGGCATTCTTTCATGTATACCCTTCGCCATTTGCATTAGTCTTGCAAAGTCTTGCATTGCATATGAGTCAGACGTAGCAATATACAACGTTAAGGGTTCATTTTAAAAAAATTAATTTTTTTTGTTGTAATTGCTGTTGTGTATAATTGAAATGTATGGGTAACATTGTATTTCTTACATTTTTATGAAAGATAAAAAAATAATGGTTCAAAGAACAGGTAAGCGAGATGTTGGCAGAGCTTTCAAAAGGTGGGTACCTGAACAGGTCGAGACCTAATCCTTGAAAGAAAAAGATTAATGAACATTCAAATAACTTTTTAATGAGATTTATAGTCTTGTGGAAACCAATTACTTTGTACATAAAACTAGGTTGTCTTACTGATTTTTATTTGACTTGCGTACAGGTAGTCATAAAACTTATGTTTTCTACGACCTATGTTGTACAGAACTATGTTGTATAGATAAAAGTTATAAGTATAGGCCTTATAAAATATAAATAACAGATCATACATTGAAGACGCAAAATGTGGTCTAATGTATTTTAAATGGAGATTCCGTTCATCCTTAAATACAGAATTCCAACATTTGGATTGAAACAATTTTTATATGGTTGTTAAGAGGATATTTTCGGGTTTCTCCAAAAAAATTGAAAATAAAAATTGATAAAAACTGTAACCAGATTTTGTGAAGAAAATAACAAAAAAATGACTGAATTACAATTTTATTTGGTACTGCCATTCTGGTGGCAACATTTTGAAGTTAAGTTTGTTTTGATTCGTTACGGTGATGGGAATAGATTATCTAATTGTATATCTAATTTTATAAACACTGGTACAAACATCGTGAAATTTGATTAAATGTTAATGTAATCGTCAAATCGGTTATTAAGAATAACCTAATATTTTTGTGCGAATAAATCTGCAACAATCAGCTCGTTTCTATAATTTATGCAAAAATATAAATTTTACATAAGTTCAATTATTTTGATGCATGGCATTGAGGCTTATGACTGCAAACACTCTTCTCTGATGTGTTAGCACTTTAAGAAGGTTAATAACAATGAACATATTAATTATTACATTAAATTTTTAAAAGATCAAATTTAGATCCAAATTCATAAATAATGTAAATTTTCCACATAATTAAAATTTATTATCTTTTTCAAATCATTCGATTATTATTAAATATCAAATTGGTACAATAATCAATTTGAAATATAGTAAATAAAATAATTGTTTAGAACGTGGATTTTCTTTCAAGTGTTGAAAGTTTCATTCTTTATCAACAAATTTCTATTTGTGAGCCGGAATCCGGAAAGGGACCTCTTGTCGATAATTTTATATTTTGAGCTTTAAATTTTGCATAAAATTCTGACTATTTGTTGCAAAATTCAAACTTTTCTCTCAAAATTTGTGTAAGTTACAGCAGATTAAAAGGTTTTGATAAAAAAATGGTTAAGTGCATTTTAAACTATTAAATAACTTTTTCTAAACTTTACGTATTTAAGAACTAATTACACACACATATGTACATATATATATATATATATATATATATATATATATATATATATATATAGAAATTATACTAATTGTTTTTAAAAATTTTGATGTTTGACACTGCTGAAAGTTCTTTTAAGCCTTCACTTTTATTTAATGGTTCTGCAACTGAGTCTGGTAGGTCTGACTCAGGCTTAGAATACACACCGGAAAGTCTCAGCATACTTCTTTGACAAATATCTTGATCTTTTTGAATAGATATTCTTTTTATTGCGTAGTTATTTCTACAGGAGTAATTACATTAAAAATACAACCGGTTAAAGTAAACTTTATTAATCTACAAAACACCCAAATATCGATATATCGACCCTAACAATTCATTTTTCTTCCGACAAGAGGTCCTTTTTCGCTTTCCACCTCACATTTGTTTTATCTACATATTATGCAATGTAGATTTACAAAGTAATATTAAAATAAAAATGTAAGTATTTCAAATTTTTAATATGTAATTTAAAAATATTTTGTAACGGTTGTTCATTAAAATTTAATAAATTGAATTTTTTAAATATGATTAGTTACTAATGAATTAATTATTCTTAGTGAAAATTTTCTATAAACTAAGTAACAATTCTTTTTGTTAATGTTATTGTAATCTATTCTAATATATTAGATCTATTATACTGAAACTTTGAAATTTTAGGTCAACTCATCTAATTACCTACGAAAAGTGATAAGATTTTTTGTTAAAAAGTAGAAATATTAAGTAAGAATACTTTAAAGAGATAGTTTGATAAGTTATGAAGTCCGAAAATGAAGTGTGAAATTACGAAGTATAAGTATGCATAGTTAGTAGTAATAGTATTTACAAATTACAACCAGCAGTTTTAAAATTTTATCTAAACCAACCTAAATAATACTTAATATTCATTTTAAGATTATTACAAAATCAAAATAAAGATTCTACAATAAAAATTATAAAAATTAATAATTTGTTTATTTTGTTTGGTTGGTAATGAGTTAAAAATATTTTGAAATTTAAATTTATTTTGAAAATTATTTATTTATTTATTTATTTAACATCGCATCAACTGCAATGGTCATAACCGCATGATGAGAGGTGAGCATGTTACCAACTGCGCCAATGTGGCTGGCAACTTTTATTTTGTTTTTGGGAACTGTCTGATTTGAAACAATTTCCCAAGTCAATCATATTTTTGGTTGGTATTTATGACACACGTAATTTTGAAATAAAGGAAAGTTGTTTTTTCGGGATCGTTTTTCATCTGGTGATCTTACTAAGTCGATTGATGTGAAGGCCTACTAGTAAAATGAATGATGTTTTTCTTAAAATTATGATAATTAAAAATTACAGCCATTGGTCGGTCCTCATCATAGGATTATATAATTTACTTCAAAATACATTTCCAAAAAGAAATATTTTCACTTGTATCAAGATTTAACACTGACAACTGGCAATTGAAGCATTTAAGAACAGAAGAGGTAGGGGTGTGAAAGACACAGTTAGAGTTATCTCATCTGAGAGTAATGAATTTCATTATACAGCCAGATCGTGTGGTGAATGAAATTAAGATGTCATTTGCAGAGTGGAAAGTAGATGCTTTCAGAGGGCCTGGCATGCAGATAAGAATACTTTTTCCACTCAGTGAGGAAGGCAATAGTAAATCACCTCACTCCTCGTTTTACTTAGTAAAGCCTCTAGAGGTTGAAACTAGCCTATCAGCTGATGACCTAAACAACAAAAAACTAGTAACTAACTCTGATATTTTGGTTAATTGAATTTCTTACAAACAAATCTGCAGTAATTTTTAGATTGGAATTTTGGACTAATTTTTTCTGATAAGTTTTTTTATATCAGGAAAAATATTACATTAAATGTGTACAGAAGACAAATGTTCTAGAATACGAGGTAGGGTAACAAATTTCAACTACAGCCCTGCAGGTTAATGATAAAGGGAATTTCTTCTGCAGTAAAATGTTTTTTTAAATTAGTTAAGCTCATATAAAAATAAATCCTTATAATGCATCCTGCAGCTTGAAATCAATACTATTTTATATAATAAATTTCACTAACGTTTTTTAAGCTACCTTTATTTTTTTATTGATCACTTATAAGTGTTTCGGTGGATCCACCATCATCAGAGTATATTATACCATTTGAAACTAATTTTTTTTTTTTTAATTTATAAAACATGTTACATCTTCAGTCATTTGTATAATATACTCTGATGATGGTGGATCCACTGAAACACGTGTAAGTGATTAATAAAAAATAAAGGCAGCTTAAGAAAGGTTAGTGAAATCTATTACATAAAATAGTATTAAGTTCATATAATTACAAAAAATAGTTTAGTTACATTAATTACAAAGTAGGATTTTAGACTGACAAAATAAAAGAAATTATTTCCAGAATTTTATGTTTATTATTTTTGTATTAATTACCAACCTTGACCCACCGGGTTGGTCTAGAGGTAAAGTTGTCGCCAAAATCAGCTGCTTAACAGCTGATTTTTGGAGATGAAGGTTCCTGGTTCAAATCCTAGTAAAGGTACAGTAGTTACTTTTAAATGGATTTGAATGCTAGACACTAATTACCGGTGCACTTTGATGGTTGGGGTTCAATTAATCATACTCTCTCTGGAATGGTCGGCCTGAGTCTATACAAGACTACACCTCATTTACACATCACACATATCATCCTCATCTCATAGGGTCATGGGGTTGCTTTTTGTTCTGAATTGAACAGATTCAATGTACACACATTACGGATTAAAAAAAAATTACCAACCTAACAAAATAAATCCCTAGACAAACCTGATTATTTTTTCATATAAAAAAATTGTTGATTCCCATATCGTTTCAATATTATAAATATATTATTGCCAGTAAATAAATGTTAAAAACTAAAATTTATTTATAAACTGTATCACAGATAAGCCTTTAAAGTACATATTTATAAATTTATTTTTTATTTAAAATCCTGCGATTAAACATTTTACTTCATCGATCCAAACCTTTTCATTGAATGGTAATACAGTGATTTATCATTACTCTCATATCTAGATCAAAGTTTTAGTAAAAGAAAATAGTTAATAGTATTTGTTAGAATAGTGTTTGAACAATTGTTGAAATATAAAGACGTAGATTTTTTGTTTAGATTCAGATAACAGTTTGTTTTAGTAGAAAATTATAGTTTAGTGTAGAACGAAGACCATTTATGTATAACAATAATAATAGTTAAGTTAGAATCCAATTACTTTGTTGCATTGGGAATCGGACTCAAGTGTCCTTGCAACACTACTTTTTCGATTGTCTTGTGGCAATTTCCGTAAACGGAATTTAATTGATAAAAATAATAATTAAATAAAATATACTACAGTTAACTACATTGAGCAACAAAGCATAGCCAACCGAATTGGCTATGATTTAAATGAAACCGTCGTCATATTTTTTACTGTTGCTGTTATAAAAATGTTTTGAATGATCTCTTTGATAAGAATTCAGTAATTTAGTTTATAATTTTTGATGTATTTATATTTTTTAATAACATATCACACAGAGTATTTAAGATTAAAAATGAAAATTTGTCATCTTCCTTACAAATATTACACAATTCCTCTTTGGAACTGGTTCTTCCACCATTTAATTGGTTGTCCCAAACTTCTTCTACCTTGTGGTATTTATTCACCAAGCAGATTAGGAATTCTTGTTATATCCATAACAATTAGAAACTGGTGCAGCTAGCTACTGTTCTCCTCATTCCATGTCTGATTTGTTCATGTAAGGGTTTGACTGTGACGTGAGTAGGGGCTGAACTCAACCTAGTATGTGAATCTAAAATTTGGGCCTCACCCCAACCCAGCGTGTCCCAAATAGAGAAAGTTGCATTTAAATTTGCATTGATGGATCAACTTGGGTGAATAGAAAGATCGTCAAGTGGTATTGATGGTAGAGGAAGGTTTTTTCAACAGCAGAAAGGGTAGAAAAGCCTAAGAGATGGGTCTTTAAATGGAACCCCGAGCACATCCACTTGATTTAAGGTCAAAGGCCCATAAGGTACAAGTGATTTTACTCGCAATAAGATCAGTAGCTGGTTCAGAGAATTCAAATAAATTCAATCAATCAGAGGATAAAAATTGGAAACATTTTGGGTTAATAGAAAAACTTAATATTAGTACATGGAACATGAGATCATGGAAGAGAAGGCTGTTGATGTGGCAATGATTAGAGAGCTTAAGAAAAAACAGAAAGGATCATACAATTTATTTAATGAAAAAATGATAGAATATACGACATAGCCAGAAAGTAAGTGGGCTGTATTGTTCACCTGATAAGATATATAAAGATTGTGGTTGCATATTACTTCCTTTTATATGAGGACAAAGAAACTAGGCCAAACATTTTATTTAAGTTCATGTTTAAAATTATTACTTGTAGGTAATCATGTTTAGAACAATCAATCTTACAAAGTTTACCAACAGATTTGTAAAACTGAAGAGAATGTTTGACGATGGAAGGTAAAATGTTCACAATTTCACTTGTTAGCAGTCCTGAAGAATTGGAGCACTTCATTAGTGGGAATGTCCTAGTAACTGACTTGAAATCACACCTGGAGCTTTAGAATTGTAATTTAGTGCTCTAATATTGCACTAACAAAGCAATAAATAATTTTTAAAAGCTTTTAGATAATAAACAATGGAGTATTATTGTTTTAGACGACAATTCTATGAAATACACAAAAGTGATAACAGTAGAACCTAAGGAGTCCAAACTAATTTGGGCTGACCTCTGTTTGCATTCTACAAAATTCAGATTATCTGGGAAATTTGGCAAAATACCGTTTACATGCCCAAAAGTAAGTTTTATGCCCTACTTCAACTCGTCCGCCTGATCCCTGCATGGGAAGAAGCAGAAGAAAACTGCATCCAAGAATTTATTTTAAGCGATGATAACAATCATCAAAATTTAAGTGATGTAGACAGTTTTCCATGGTCAGGAATCTAGACCAAGACAATCCTGAGGCAAGTGAAGAAAAAGATAACTCGACAGATCTTGTACCACATGGAAATACTGTTAGTGAATTGGAAATGTTGCAACACTATGTAGAACAGCACATTAATGCTACATCGATCAATGTGATGTTTATGTGGCGCTGGTGCAACATCGCATAGTCAAGCACGGGTAGTTCCTTATGTCAAAAGATGATAACAAATTTTGTTTCTGCTAAATAAGGTACTGCATTCATTCTTGAATACCAATACAAATGTTTCTTTTAACTTAGGAATACATATTAGCTTTATCTTTGTTTCTAATTGCTATTTTTTTTTATTTTTTAATAAAAATTTTTCAGAAAATTAAAAAAAAAGGTTCACATTATCTGAAATTTTGGTAATTTTCCTATACCCATTATTGAGCCCATAACAGACAGGTGGAGTGTCAATTTATTTACATTCAATCTGTTTGTTTCAGGGTTAAAATAAATAGTTCTGTTTCTTATCACATGGTCAGCCAATTAAATGACTGAATCATTTAAGAACAGAAGAGGTAGAGGTGTAAAAGACACATAATCAGTTATCTCCTCTGAAAGTAATGAATTTTATTATACAGCCAGACCCTGTGGTGAATGAAGTGAAGGTGTCATTTGCAGAGTGGAAAATATGTGCTTTTCAGAGGACCTGGCATGCTGATAAGCATACTTTTCCACTCAGTGAGGAAGGCAGTGGTAAACCACCTCACTCCTCGTTTTACTTAGTAAAACCTCTACAGGTTCAAACCAGCCTTTCGGCTCATGACCTAAACAACAACAACAACAACCCATTATTGCTAAAGTTTTTTTTAAAAAACGTTAAAATTACAAAAAGTGTTCAGTATTAACTATAATTTTTTCAGTATTAGAAAATTATAAAAAAATGTTTGGATTATCTGAAATTTCGGTTGGTGTATTCTCCTATAGTGGGAATTACCATATACTCCTATAACCGGTTACACAAAAACTATTATAATTGACAAAATGATTTACTTTCTAAGATTAATATGGTCTTATTTAAAAATGTTTTTAACAAAGAAATCATTCAATTCATTTAAATATTTTTACTAGATCGTTGCAACAATTAAAAATGCAACAAACACATTATGTAATTATTTGATAATTCACTTATTTAACATTACATGTAATTTCTTTTACATTTAAAAAATATATTCCATCTTAACAGCTCTTTAACACACAATCCATACCTTTAAATTCAATACCATCTATCTTTACTTATAGATAAATCAATAAATCTTATTGCCAAAATAAAAATATATATTTAATTTCAATAAAAATATATAGATCCCACTACTTTAATATACAATTGTATAAAATAATAAAAACCATATGAAATAAAATTTAATGATAATATGCATTAATTAATTTATAATAAAACTATACTGTACTTAATTTACACATTTTGCTCTTTTTAGAAAATTAAGGTATACTGACTCCGAGAATATTTTTAATTAATTATATCATATTAATTTACAATTTATCCCATTAATTTGGGTCATGATATAATTATATTCAGATTTAATTAATATATTAACTATATGAACATCTAATTGATATAGTTTAATTGATTAGATTAATTATAATTAACTTGACACAGTGAATTAATTAATCAATTGATAATTATTCCTTAAAGCTAAACTTATAATTAAACACACACAAGATTCAATAAAGTTAAGGGTAAAGATTGTCACAATGTTTTAACCATACTTATATCACACATTTTTTTATCTTTTTCCATTGGTAATATTTGAAAGAAAAAAAGTGTATTGCAAAACTGTTCGAGAATAATGTAAGTAATTATATTCTAATGTACTTTGAAAGGATTTAAGTTAAAGGTTAAAAATAATTTTGATGAAAACTTAATGTAGAATTAAAATTGTTGTATTTGTAAATTATCATTTTGGGACATTAACATGTTAACGAAAATTTTAATAAGAGGTCAAGTGTTGTATACATGTATTGTTAATCATATCAGCCGCTTATTATAGATTCAAAAGAATGGATTCTATTCACAAAATTATATTAAAATTTACTCAAATTTTTTGATCATATTGGAAGAATCGCTTTAAGAAATAAAAATTGTCAGAAATGATCACCCATATGCTTTATCTTAAGAACATTAAAAACAATATTTAGACATACGACATTAATTTTAATTTATCGTACGTATTTCACTTCTGTCCATAATAGGCAGGTTGAGTGTTAAATTATTTGCACTTAAATCTCCAAGTTCCAGGGCTACAATAATAGTTCTGTTTCTTATCACATGGTCAGCCAATTATATGACTGAACTATTTAAGAAGTGGTAGAGGTGTAAAAGACACTATTCAGAATTATCTCCTCCAAAACAAATGAATTTCAATATACAGCCAGATCCTGTGGAATGAAACGAAGGTGTCATGTGCAGGGTGGAAAGTAGTACTTTTTGAAGGGCCTGGCATGCTGATAAGCACACTTTTCAACTCAGTGAGGAGGCAATTATATACCACCTCACTCTTCATTTTTACTTAAAAAAAACTCTAGAGGTTGAAACCAGCCTTTCGGCTGTTGACCTAAACAACAACAATTTTCACTTCATACTAAACTGCAGGTTCATTCACTGAGGCATCTGGCGTGACTCGAGCCTTTAAAATACAGAAACTTGCACTGAATAATTGTAAGTATTAAAACACAAGAGTCCTGGAGAGAATAATTTAGAGACTTTAACATTTTACCATTATCTTTATTATATTTTTGGAAAAAAAGAATTTTAAATTATTTATAACTAATAATTTTAACCATCAATATAACACGTGCCATAAATTTTTATTTCGTACAGATAAACACAAAAATATAAATATAACACCAGCATACATCATAGTGCTGTTAAGTACTACACTGCTCTACCCTGAAGAATATCGAAAGAAGACATTTACGAAAAGTTTGTTAAAATTAAAAAAAAAATTAACCAGTAATCTGTTTTCTAAAACAAAATCTGTAGTGCATTGTCTTGTTGGAGAACCCATAATTTGTCCTTCCACATTTCGGGGTGTTCTTTCCTTACTCTTTGACGTAGTTTAGAAAGTACCTTCATGAATTCCTGAAGGTCAAACAATTAATCAATATTACTACCAATCACATTCTACTACCTATATTACTACCTATCAATATTAGTACTACTTTCTAAACTACATCAAAGAGTAAGGAAAAACATCCCGAAATGTGGAAGGAGAAATCATGGGTTCTCCACCAAGTTAATGGGCCAGCTCATTCCGCGTTATCTATCAAGAGGTTCCTAGCAAAGTACAGCATCTCAGTGTTAGAACATCCACCTTATTCACCAGATCTTGCACCCTGTGACTTCTACCTGTTCCTTAAGGTGAAATCTGCATTGAAAGGTACAAGATTTGAGTTTGTGAAAGCTGTAAAAGAGAAAGCGGCACGTGTTCTAAAGGAGCTGACAGAAGATTACTTCCAGCACTGTTTCCAAGAATAGAAAATTCGCATGGAGCGTTGTAGGGATAGAGAAGGAGTATAAATTGAAGGTGACGTAAATCATGTAGAACTTTGTTTAGCTCATTAAAGAATCAATTCTTCATACTGTTACTGCCTTAGAAACGTGCACAATGGTTTTTTTTGCATCCAGGAGACTCCAAAAGGGAGTATAGGGCATGCCAAGATAAAATTGATAAACAAAGAGTTAATCACAATGATAAATTCATCACTTACCACCAAAACTTTGTTTCTGCTACTGCTTACTTCAGTAGGCTTGTCATGAACCTCTTTGTATCAAATAGTACACAATATTTTTTTAATTAGAAGTTAAATACTTTTCAACCAAAAACTATTTAGAAAGGAATTCGTGCACACTGTAAAATGTTTCATCAATCAAATATTGTTTTAGTTTTTTTTTAAAATGACTTGAATTGTCACAACTTTTTAAACCTTGTGGCAATTTATTGATGTATTTTCTACCTGCATAAGTTGGTTTTTGTTCAAACAATTTAGTGTTGTGATTAGCAACATAATAATCGATTCTGTTTCTTGTTTAGTTGTGAGTGAACATCTAAATTCTGTAAAAAGGTATTTTGCTTTACATACATTATCACTTCAAAAATGTACAAAGAAGGAACTGTGAGCAATTGCAGCTCTTTAAATAGTGACCTGCATGAAGTAAGGTAGTTGACTCCCATCATACACCTGACAGCTATTTTCTGTATTTTAAAAACTCTTTACATGTTACATTGTGATGAATTGCCCCAAACTAATATGGCATATCTGATATGAAATAAAATTAAACCATTATAAGCTGCTATTAGCAATTTTTTATCATTTAATCTGGTAATTTGTTTCAATGCAAATACCCCAGATGATATTTTACCACAAATTTGATCGGTATAATAATCCTACGATAAAGTCCAATCTGGTGACACTCCTAGAAACTTCACTGTTTGCACATGATCTAGGATATTATTTTGTATAAAGACATCCTGCATCAATGCTTCTGGTCATGGTTAGTCAATTGCCTATTAAATTTTCAGATAATATTATAGCAGGGTTAAACGGTCAAAATTAAAATTCCTGATAATAAGCGGTGACCAATGTATTTACAAAGTTGGTACCTAGAATTTTTTGTATATGTTGCTTTGAAAGGGATCTATTGTCAACATTATAATAAATAGTAAATTTTACATTTTTTATTCACTAGTATACTTTTTTCACATTTAGGTTATACTACAATGAACATAACCTAACCTTAAATAATAATAATTTTATAAAATTACTGATGAAGTATGGTATAATAAGTACATTAATTAGTGGATATTTTTTTATGATTATTCTTGAACAAACATAAAACAATTACATCGAACAAAACATTAAAACACCTACAGGAGAAGGGTGCAAAAATTCTTGTTAATTTATGTTTACACCAAAACGATAATTATTACATTCATTTGTAACACAAAACATTTTGGTTATTTACTAATACAGACATTATGTTAACAACTGATAAGCGCACAGCCTTCTCCCCAGATATGACAATGTCCTCAAAATTTATTTATGTATTCTGTACCATGAAATAAATTATAAACATTTACTTTTACTAACCTAACAGGTTTCCCATAAATAATGATAATAATATATAATAAATAAATGTAGAATTAAACTGGTTTTTGTTAGTACTTTTTAAATATAATGCATCAAAAGTGATCTCAATGCTTCTTGCAATATCAATGTTGAATAATTCAGATTGCCCACATACTGTACCATTACAGAAATACAATAAAGTCTCAGAAACCTCTTGACATTATTCATACATAGTTTTTTTTTATTAAAGTAGTTGTTTACACAATTTGTTCAGTATAAGCTAATTACTTCTAAGATACCTTTGTATATTCCTCTATAGTTGATTTCACGTTCAGAATGCAGTATAGAAAGTCCATAAGCAATGTATTTCGTGTGGAAGTTGAAGCGCTACTACACTAAGTAAAAATATTGACTCCGCGCCACAACATGTTCTCATTTACAAACTCCTATTGAATAAAGTAATACGAAAACATCAGTGATTTTTTCAAACTTGTTTATTATTTCTGTTTCCGTCAACATATGACTTATCATATACGAAATTACAGACAAAATTCTACATTTTATACCAAAATAATAAAACATATATGTCGTCATTGAAAGAAAAAAGTTATATCATGTGAAACGCAAAAAATGTGACAAGATTTAAACGTCCAACTTTGTACGAGCGTATCTTATCTAAATATCAGAGTATACTAATAACGTTTACAGCATAATAAACTACAATTCATTTGGAAGCAACTGTAATTTTTCAGAATTTTTTGGTTAAAATGAGCTTGTTAGAGCGTAAGTGAAACCCTAAATATTTTTATCAGTGATTTTCGGATGGTGTCGGGGAAGGAGAGTTATTGTTTGGATGTGCCTGATGTTTTCCATACGCCTGATAACACAACAGGTTCTCATAAGAGCTGTACTGCATTCTGAACATGAAGTAGAGTAGTAACACAATCATATACGGAAATGTTCAGTAGATTCTGAAGATAAATGTCCTTACCCTCATTAGGGTGCATTCAATTCAGTTTTCCTTGTTTTAGTTGACTTTCTACTTAATTAGTTAAAACTTATTGATTTGATGCTAAAACTAGTGCTGCTTTTTCGGAATTAAATCTTTTTAGGAATTATCAATAAAGCTATACTATGCGTCCTACAGCCTGTAATCAATTCTAATGTATAAATATTTAATTTTTTTTGCTATTATAGCTGCTTTAATTTCGCTTAATATACGATCTTATTTAAGTTATATCATTAAAATCTTAATAGAAGTTATATCTTCAGTAACTTGTATTTTTCTGTGAATCTATCTCTCAATGGATTAGTTAGATAAACCAGAAGTTTTGGAACCTAATTGCTGAACAGACAGTAAGATAACGGTAGACATCATATCCTGTACTCTTCTTCGTGAAGTACTCAGTCTGGGGAAGAAGAAGCTCAAGTTCGCTACGGGTTTATGTCACGTTAGGAAATCTATATAACGAGAGGATCTTTAGAGATGACCAGGTATATGAACCGTGTGACAAGGAGAAAATCTGCCTTCCATATTACATTAAAATCTGAGCATTAACTGATAGGAAGTCTATTTCACCCTCAAGGCTTACCTCCAGCAGCTTCTTTATTAATGGTGTAAGCGCACAACCTTTTCCTGTACTATAATCTAACTATAATCTTTGGGGAAATAAACCTGGAGGGTAACATTTCTCAGAAAGGCTATTCAAGCGTATATAAGAGTCAAGTGAATATGGATTCTGCGTTAAAATGCAGGCGGAAAAAATTTCTCTCGTTGAACTGATGTCATTTACCCATTTCTACAGTTATTTATATGACATATGTTATTATATGAAAGCACAGAATTTTGCGAACACGTGCATGTAGAAAAAAATAATAAAAGATAACATTAGAACACTTTAGTTTAATTGCGAAGAATGTCTGAAAAAAGGCTATTCCACGAATTTCAGAGCGTTTATTCCTTTTTACAGGTCATATTCAATTCAACTGGTTTTGCTATAAAAGCAAGATTGAACAATATACCTACCTTTACCATTACAGCTTTCTAACACGGTTATAACTCTATTTTTAAATGAGATACAGCCTTTACATGGTTTTCTTAAAAAAAAATCCAGAATTGAGAGGTATCCCAACATTCACAAATCAATAAAAAATTTCTCACTAACCTGATTGTGTTTCTACATAGCTCACTTTCTTCCGCATACATTCAACTACAATTATTTAACTATAATGTTTACTCATATTGTGCGCGTACTTCACTATTACATAGATTGTTGAGTGCCTATACACTCATCATCTAACAAAAATATATGGGCTATCCATCTGTTAAGGGTTAATGACACTCAGAATTGTTAAATTACAACAGTTGGATAAGCAATGTAGTAACCAGTTGATAGATATTTGTAAACAAGCCAACACTGGGTGTGTTTATTTAGATTAATGCTCAAAGCAAAATATAGCAAAAGCATTGACCATAGTTGCTGTTTGTCTTAAATAAAATAGTTTGCAGTAATAAATACAAACTAATAACACAAAAATTAATGATTTCAAATGTAGTGTAGTTCATTTCAAAATTTTAGAGAACTGAAAAACTCAAAGCACAAAAATCAGGGAGTTAACATGGTGGTTAAAACACATTTTTAACAATTTTTGTGACAATCCACAGAAATAGGTTCCAGTTAAAGAATTTTTCTTAGCATATACCAATATTATTAATTTCCACATACCGTAGTTATCCAGATTCATTCTTGTTGGGTTTGTGAGACTTTAATGTAATACACCTAATAAAACAATCCTAAGTTAACCCTTTATAGGTCTTTGGTAAGTATACTTACCACTGGCAATAAGGTTGAGTTTATTTAAGAATAAGTTATGCAGTTGAACCCTATCGATATTTAATGGTTTTAGAGATGTTCTGGTAAGTAGGCTTATCCACATTTTAATATAAGTGGCCAGCGAACATTTGCTTCATGAGTTACACGAATGTGGTAAGGATTCATACCAGCATAAGCAACTGTGTTGTTTTGATATTACTTTTGTACAGTGCTTAGAAAATTCGAGTTTTTTATGGGTAAACAAGCATTCTTGCTAATATAAAATTAAGATAAGTTATTCTACACATTTTTCTATTATATAGGACTACAAGTTGTTTCAATAAGCGTTCTTACCACTAAACATTATGTGATTTCCATTTCAAAAATGTTCCTTGGTAAGTATACTTACCAGGGCTTAGCATAAAAACGAGAAATATCTTACTGTTCTGGCACTAGAAATACATTATTCAAGTCCCTATAAAACAAAATTTAACATTATACACTGTGTATATTTTCCCCCGTAGTACTGCCCTATAAAGGGTTAACATACAAATAAATTCACATACTTAAATACCTAGTTAATTACAATTTTAACTCATAGCCATACTTAATTAAATTACAGTCAAATTAACTATGGTGATCTAACATGGTGATGTAACATTCAGTGTTACTACAATAAAGTTCATTGATGTTTCATTGCCTTGTAAGCACCTGTTTTTTATACTGTAAACATATTACTGTTGATGTGTGTCGTACTGTAAAATTTATTGTACAGTTGATTTAATTATAAACGATTAAATTTTAATGAAAAAGTGTTTAATTAATTTTGTTCTCTTCTGAAATTAAACTGCAACTAATGAAGTAATATTGTGTTAAAGGTGGGGTTTAAATGACTTTCTCTTTAGTTAAAATACAAACGGGTCACATGTAAATTTGAATGGTTATATTTTTAAAGTAAACGTTAAAAAATGATCTATTTAGATGTAAACGTAAAACATCTATAAATAGGTTTTTGTGGATAATTCCTTCTTAAATATTTTAAATCCCTTTCCGTATTTAAAATTTTACCATATTATTCATTTGCTAGATTAGTAAATATTTTCAGTAAAATGTACTCATCTTATCAAATAAGGAATCAATTATTTTGTAAGAGTAGAATCTTGTCTTAAAAGATAATTTTTTATTAACATTAAAATACCAATACATGTACAACTTTTGCTTCCACTTTGTTGATTAGTGAGATGAAAGTACTAATGATAAAAATAGGGTTTAAATGAAATAATAGGTGAAAAAAAATCATGAAAAATAAAAAAAATAAATGGATATCTGTCGTATATTATATCCATTTAATGTAGTGACATTAGTAATTTTCAGCATTGAAATGAAGTAATAATTTCAGTAGTTTAGAATCTGTTAGGTTACCATTTCAAATTCTTTTATGGTTTTAAACATTTTTTAAGGTTAGGTACACACAAAGAATAAAAAAACCAACATTAAATCCACAAAACACTAATGACTACAATATCACATGCTCCAATATTAAATTATAATGAACTACTCTACACACACAATAACACACTGCACGTAAAACACAATTATAAACACATTATTCTACTAAGAAGGGATCACAAAAGAATTTGAAATTTACTGGCAGATTAAACATGTATTTGAATATTTTTAACTTTGATAGTTTTTTTAATTTTTCATGGTAATATTTAATACCCAACCGTTTCTTAACAATTGTATAAGGGTA